>CM074436.1:8347500-9588750 GCA_037101425.1 Elopichthys bambusa | reverse complement strand
GAGGCCTCGTCTATTACAACTACCCTGACTCAGCTAGCCTGTATTTAACCATCTCATAATTCACCCCGCCTAATTCTGCACACATGAGAGACATGTAACGCCTCTGCTGTTAATAAACTGAGATTTAGTGGCATTTAATGAGATTATGAGCTTGATAAATCAATTAAATTTCAATTAAATACTAACGGCTTTCCACATTAATGCCGTTTAATATATCCTTATTGTTAAAGGATAGGTGATTGATATAATCCAGGCTAAATCTACAATTTTACCCCTGCTTATATTCGATCAAATGCAATAAGATGTTAATTGAATGAATTCCCTATTACATTAATGAAAGAAATTAGATGACGGTAATATAATTGTGTGCCAAAGAGGAGATCGAACTAGCAAAAGCAGTCAGAGCTGTGGCCTAGTAGTTGTACTGTAAGCACATGCTCTCTGACACTTATTCGGCTGAAGTTGTACAGACTTTTTAAATGACTGTTTTTTATTTTGTCTATTGACTGTCACAGTTCCCTCCTGTCCTGGACTCCATTTCCCATCATCCTCCTTGTTTCTACGCCTGCACTCACTTCCTCGTCATCTCCCCATCATCACAGATTACCTGCACCTACTCCTGATCATCTGCACTCCTTTTATCGTGGACTCACTCCCAGCACTCCTTGTCTGTTCTTATTGTTAGTTTATGTGTGTTTGGTTTTTTTGTTTTTTTCTGATCCCGGTACCCTCAAAGATCTGCAGACCCACGCTCACAGTGGAGGATCGTCTTTGGACACTCAGGCAGGATGGTCGCCCGCTGGAGAGGTACGTGAAGCAATTTTCTGAGCTTTCTTACCAGGTGAGCTGGCCAGATGCTATAGCCAGATGCTATACTTAACACCTGTTTTCTGAGGGGTCTGGACAAGGATACGATCCGTTATATTGAACCTGCGTGTTTGTTTTCCTTAGTCGAGTCTATTAATCTGATTCTCTTTTTAAATGGTTCCGAGTTCGAAATTGAAGAGGTTCAAAAAGGATCGTATCTTCCTCGTCCGGCCCCCTCAGAGACACAGACGGCCTGGCCAGTTCACCAGCCGCCGGTTTCCTCCATATACCCCTCCAGTGGGTATTCCCCTGTGGTCCTGCCTGACCCAAAATCCAAACCCCCCAAAAGGAGGTCCTGGCCGCTGCCGCGCCAGAGCCTCCGTTGAAGCCTGCTGCCAAGCCTGAGCCCTCACCAAGACAGGACGATTGGCTCATTGACTTTTGGGCGGAACCGGTCGCCCCCAGCTTTCCGCGAGGCCGCTCCAGCAGCCTTCCATGAGCCCTCTTCGGCCTCCTACCATCCAGCTCCAGTTTTCCACGAGCTAGCTCCAGCCCTCCTACACGTCTCTGCCCACTTATCTCTACCTGCCACTACAGAATCCCCCAAGAAAAGTTGGGGGGGGGGGGACTTATGGGTGGGTCACCTGAACCGCCATGGCCGCCTACAGACTCTGACCCGCCACGGCCCCTGACCCGCCACGGCCTCCCACGGCCCCTGACCCGCCACGGCCATCCACGGCCCCTGACCCGCCACGGCCATCCACGGCCTCTGACCCGCCATGGCCACCCGAGGCCCCTGGCCTGCCCTAGAGACCTCCGTACCCGTCTGCTCCTCTCCCCGTACCTGCGTGGAGGTCTCCAGGGCACCCACTCCCCCTCCCCGGTTGTTCCAGGTAATGTCACAGTTCCCTCCTGTCCTGGACTCCATTTCCCATCATCCTCCTTGTTTCTACACCTGCACTCACTTCCTTGTCATCTCCCCATCATCACGGATTACTTGCACCTGCTCCTGATCATCTGCCCTCCCTTTATCATGGACTCACTCCCAGCACTCCTTGTCTGTTCTTATTGTTAGTTTATGTGTGTTTGGTTGTTCCTTTCTCCTGCGTTGAATAAAGTACCTATTTTGTAGTAGTCCATTTAAGCTTCGTCTCTACCGCAACCATCATCTGTAAAATTGATGAGGATTATGCCATGAGAGAGTTCTTTTTATAATGTTTAAAAACTGACAGTAATAAGCATATGAAGTTCTTTTATAAGTTTGTTTGTTAGTTTATTAAATTATGAAGGGGTCATATAATGCCACTTTTACAAGATGCCCCTTTAAATGCAAATGAGCTGCTGCTCCCAAGAAGAGGGCGGAGTTTCAAAAGCCAGTGTTTGTTAGCAACTCCAATTACCTCACACAGACTCTAATGAATTTATGTAGCTGATGTGGAGTTAACTATCTTAAAGTCATTTATTAGCATATTCTGTCATGATAATCTATAAATGGCTCATGTGGGAACTGTTGTAAGATGCATAAAGAGCCAGATAATATATGCTGCATGGAGATAGAACAGGTAAAGTTTAGTTTAATTATGGTTATAACTTGTCATGTTGTAATTTTGCTTTTTATGATATGCTATTGCATTTGTGTTACGTAATGTATTATAACATGGCCTCACCCCTTTGTTGCATGTTTTTGGGGGCAGGGTTTATGTAAATTTTAGGGTTAGTGATGTCACAGATGTCAACTAACTCAGCCGTTTGTTGTAGTTCTTAAAAAGAGAATTATTTAAAAGAAAATATTTCGCTTTGCTTTGAACCTTGAGGGTCCTAACTTTGCAGATGTTGTTTATGCTCAAACAACAACATTACACACCAACTAAAGTAAAAAAAAAAAGTGAAATCATAATCAACCACCCCTTTAAAATCACAGTGAAATCAAAATTGACATTTACATTGCAATGACATATCATCTCTGATGAAATGTTTGATAGACTACCTGTCACTCGCATGAGAACACAGCAATAGCAAACCACAAAGATCCAACGATCCAATCAGTTATCGATGGACAAAATGAAGTATCACTCTACATTTTTTAATATTTTTTAATGCACTTTACAATGCACTAAATGCCATTTTGCATATGTAGTCATAAGGCCAAAGTATACTTCACTTTTTATGCACACACGAGAGTCAGCAATAGAGGTATTGCAATTTGTTGCAATGCGCATGCGTAGAACGCCTGTGTATGAACCAAGTGAAGTATACTTTGCAAAGCTGTGTGTTCGACTGCGACAGCACCTATGTGTAAAAAAATACTTTCTGCCTTTAGAGCAAAAAATTACAGGGTCAGTGAAAGGATAGAAAATAGTCATTAGAAGCTAAATTATGACTGTTTTTGGTGCAAAAACTTAAGAGGACCTTCAGGGGGAGAAAGAAATAAGTAATAAAAATGTATCATATAACCAATGGAAACGTTTTTTACCTCAAACTCACTCTTCTTGGTAGCAACCATTTCTACATTGTTCTCATTTTCTAATATCCATTTAACCTCAGGACAACTACAAAGCTGCAGTGTATTAAACCTCCTCCGCACAAGCAAATGAGGGAGGCCGACAGGGAGAAGAGGAGGTGGAGGAACAGACAGAGTGAAGAAGGGAGGAAGGGGAGGGTGGGGGATATAAATTTAATATTCTGTTGTCATCATAAAATGGTGCTGTGGCTTTAGTGTGTCAGAATTGAGCGCTGAGCTGCAGATTTACTCCAGATGTCAAAAGAAACGGCTCTTCATATTTCAGATGGTGTCACGCAGCACTCTGGCTTGATGAGTGATCTACAGCTCTCATAGCGGCTGCGGGATGGACATGTCAGACAGTCTTCAACTTCCTGTTTTACAGGGAATCATTGTCCTCTCTTTTTTACTTCTCAAGAGGAGACGCTTTTAGTACCTTTTCCTTCTTTTGTCATTTCATTTGCTAGTCTATTTTTCACATGGATATGTAGTGATCTGAGAGGGTTTTATTCCCATTTGCCTTTTTGCCACTCTAGCACTTCCTTTTTTTGTGACTCATTTCCTTCCTGTTTTATTCTTTTCACTGATTATTTATTCTTCCCCTTTTTTATTCTGCACAATTCACATCTTATGATCTGTGCATGCTCAGCATTTCATTTGAGGAAACAACACACACACACACACACACACACACACGCACAGTATCCTCACTGTTTGCCCATGGACGCACTCACCTGTCAGGTAATTTTTTAAAGTCTAAGATGTCAAAATGTAGTATTGACTCCCATTGTTAGTCTCTCCCTTGAGGGAAGCTGGTAGGCGGGGATGGGTGTAGTTTTGTGTGTGTGTGTCGGAGTGTGAGAGATCATTAGTGGTTCTTGCTAAAGAAAACATCAATATTACTATTGCTCATACTGTCTTCAAATCCCCTAACCCTAAGTACAAACCTTGGGCACATAACTCGTCCCACACTGTACTATAGATATGAATGGTACCTCAAATTGTGTGTCTTGTTGAGGAGAGGTATGCTATTGCTTCCTAAGAGATTGGAGTTGTCATTTGGTAGATGATAAAACAAGTCAAAAATCTTATCCATGTATCTTTATGAATTGAAAAAATCTCATAAAAAATTGCTGGATAGAATTTCCAACATTCCTGTTAGGGGACGTGCGCATATCATGGATAAGGTTGCATGATATATCTCTTCCATATTGTTCTTGGTTTTGGCTAAATACATTTATAAAGAGTTTTTTGTGGTATCAGCCAATTGGATATTTAATTGTGTGTGTGTTTTGCCTCCATCTAACTCTTAATTAACCCTCTTTAAAACACAATTTAAGACAACAGTTAAAGGGTTAGTTCACCCCAAAATGAAAATTCTGACATTAATTACTCACCCTCATGTCGTTCCACACCCGTAAGACTTAAGTTGTTCTTCGGAAGACAAATGAAGATATTTTTGATGACAGAATGCTGTCAGATTTCCTTCCATTAACTGCCTTTGCCACCTCCACTGTGATGCTTCAAAAACTTCATAAAGAGATTGGAAAACGAATCCATATGAATCGAGTGGTTTAGTCCAAATTTTCTAAAAAGAATTGATTGCTTGTTATGATAAACAGATTTAATTTAGGCCTTTAATTGCATGTAAACATGGATCAGCGAACATAAGCAGAAGCTCAACCAAACATGCTACACGCACATGAACAAACCTCTTTCGGAAGCTCAAACATGCTGTGTAATTTACATGCGAGTAAAAGCCAAAATTAAATCTGTTCTTCAAAACAAGTGATCGATTCTCTTCAGAAAAATTTGGACTAAATCGCTCGATTCATATGGATTTGTTTTCCGATCTCTTTATGAAGTTTTTGAAGCGTCAAAGTGGAAGTTGCAAAGGCAGTCAGTGGAAGGAAATCTTCATATCTTCATTTGTCTTCCAAAGAAGAACGAAAGTCTTACAAGTGTGGAGCGACATGAGGGTGAGTAATTAATGACAGAATTTTCATTTTGGGGTGAACTAACCCTTTGAATGTAATCTTTATTAATATCTTTCTTTCATACTGTACATTATAGTGTTGTGATGCCTAAATTCACATCTAGCATTTAAAATGTGCAGTTATTTTTTTTTTAGTGTTTCATTTAATTTTTTTAAATTAATTTGAACAAAATGGTATATAATTTGAATACTGTCATTTAATATGACAGTATAACATGAATATAATTATCAGTTTCTTGGTTTTGGCCAGAATTGTATTACTGCAGGTAATTACTGCATCCTTAGTGATGGAATTGCAGATGCTGGGAGGGATTGTCAGGCTAAATGCTTACTGCTCAAGTTTTACACTGGCAAGTACATCTATTCTTCAGAAAATATAAAATCTAGTTTTATCTCGCTATTATGTGATGTATGCATGCTAGCTGTGATGGAAATATTTTTTCATGGTGGTTTGTGTGCAAGTGTTTGGTTCATGGCCATGGTACTAGCAATTCAATTAAGGCACATCATGACTTTGAAAAAAAAAAAAAACTCAAAACTGAGTTTTTCCTCTCATTCTCTCTCTCTCACCCTCACTTTTAAACTGGGGTAATGATGCTTATCTCTTGCAGACTGTGTCATCAATAACCTCTTTCCTGAATGATTGTGTGTGCATGTGTGTTTGTGTGTATAAGGAGCACTCCTCATTTTGCGTCCATGCTCTGCTGAATTCATACATGAAATATGCCATCTGAGATTATCGACTCTTCAAACTAACACTGTGGGAATGCAGGATTATGTCATCTGGAAATAGATTTTAATATTTAGTGTTCAGGCAGACTAGTTTTAGTCCAGAATTGTACACAAAACCATTGTGGTAATGTGAATTTATTCAGATTTGCATGAAACATGCAGCTTTCAGCATTCAGAAGAGCAAAATTCCAGTGTTGTCTTTTCATATCTCTCTCTCTCTCTCTCTCTCTCTCTCTCTTTTTTTTTTTTTTTTTAGATTATTCGTAAACACTTATGTAGTGATAAAATAAAATGTAGTGAAATCATTTTAGTGATGCTGAAGATAGTACTAGATTGGGTGTGCTAATGATGTTTATAGTGCATTAAAAGGATACATTCTAATAACAGCATAACAATATTTCCACAGAATTATGCAAATGCATATTTATAAAACAAAAACTGGCATCTATCATATCAAAGGGTTAGTTCACCCAAAGATGAAAATTATGTCATCAATTACTCACCCATATGCTGTTTCTTCATCTTTAGAACACAAATGAAGATTTTTTAAAAATGAAATCTGAGAAATCCAGAATCAAGTCACTCTATTGAAAGTCTGAAGAGACACAATCACTTTATATGATGAACAGATTTAACTTTTATTCACATATAAACATTGATCAGCAAATGTACATGGAGCACTCAAATCTGGCCAGTGGAAGCATGTCACGCCAGCACGTTTTGAGCTTCCTCAAGAACCAATGAGGCTTGTTCTTGTGTGTCAAGCAAGTACGGTTGAGCAATTTTCATTTTTGGGTGAACTATCACTTTAAAGTCACCATGAAATAAAAAATTTTAATGGAAGTATTGCAGTATTTATTATAAATGATCTATCCGTGTGCATAATTTTTTTTTTTTTTTTAATTCATGTGCCATCATAATCTTTAAACAAAATACCCCCCCCCCCCCCCCGCCTTCTCTTCTCTGATGACGTGCTTATTAGAGCAAGGGAGGGACAATTTGTCACTCATATGAGATCACAGCAATAGCAAACCATTTAACTCTATTTGGTCGTTAACAATAGCATTCAATGGAACTTGTGACCATAGTTGGCAATCCAACCATCCAATCAAATTCCGATAGACAAAATCAAGTCCTGCCCTGCATTTTTTATTTTATCGAGAAGCCGTTTCACTCTAATATGTCACAATAGGGCAAAATCGCATGAAAAACTTTCCCAGATGTTTTTTTTTTTTTTTTCAGGTGGTTTCTAGAATGTTTTTAAAATGTTTTGCGCAACATAACCTAACTGCAACCAAAAAAGTAACATTGTAAAACGGTTTTGTGTTTCAGAATTAGAAAAATGTGGCACAGTTTTTAAGATAAAAAAACATGGCAGTACAGCTTGCTCATTTTAGGCAGGATTAGTATGCATGGAGAGGTGTTAAACATGAGTGAGTTCACAAACAGGTGTGTGTGTGTGTGTGTGCGTGTGTGTGTGCATGTGTGTATATATGTGTGTGTGTAGGGCAGGTTGTCAGGTCTAGTGGCATATGGTGTGTGTGCACCCAGGTGATGTCAAAGCACCGTGCCACACTCTGACTCTCAGCCCCATCTGATGACCATCTGTACCCCTTCTTCAAAGACTCTCTCTCTTTCCCTTTCTCAAACCCCCACCCGACAAATGAATTATTAACTCTCTCGTTCAGTTGACATCCGAGCGATTTGTTTCATCCTTCCATTCCGAGGTGGGGGAGGTGGGGGGGAACTCTGCTGTGTTCCATTGTTTACAGACAATCCCCTTCTGGCATCAAATTATAACAGTGTCAATGATGTAGTTTTGATTAATTGATGACATCATAGTTGTTATTTTTGTGGGTCTGATTTGTCATCATTAAGCTGCCAATCACATGCAGTGTTGTCATACACTGTATCCATGATCGCCCTGTGTCTTGGCACTCTGTGACATGTGGATATATATTCTTCGATACTCAGTTCTCTGTAAAATGTTTCTTTATTCTTTTGAGTGCAGGATATGTCCTGAAGCTATTTCAAAGACATGCTGTTATTTAGTCTGAGGATCTAATGCAAGTGCAGCGTTAGTAAATAAAGTAAATGAATGAAAGACCTGGAGATCATAACAAAGTAACAAAATGGCCAGGAAACAAAAATTCACCCTATTTGAACTTGCTTTGACCTTATTTATGAATCGCAAATGCCTTTCATCATGTCGTATCATCAGGTGATCAATCACATGGTAATATGTGCTTTTTAAGGTTAGCATAAGAATGTCTTCAAAACATAGTTCTCAGAAGCACATCAAAGACTCAAAAGGATGAGATTGGACACATGTTAGATATCGACCCTTTCATCTTCAAAATATATGAACGCATATTCATATATTTGACTAAACAAAGGTTGTTCTGATATATTTACACTTTAAAGGCTGCTTGACTCCTCTTTGCTGTTGATGTGTGGCAGAACTGTGGTGATGAGTGTGATCTCTTTGAGATACGATTTCATCCGGCCTCTTTATCTGAGGAGACGTGGGGGTGCCTTTTTGGGTGCCTTCTGCAAAAATGGATGAGAAAATAACTGACAAAAGAGAAATAAAACTAAACAAATATTAAGTTATATAAAGAAGTGCTTTATACTGTTTGATCTCTAATACAATATCATCTTATAGAGCATGGTAAATGTTAGTCAAATGTCATTGTCAAGGAGGGAAATGGCAACATACATGTGACAGTTGCTATTAATACTTTGTGTTGGTATCAGAGGTTATTTGCATTTAGTGTAAATGACATCTACACTTGATGTAAGTAGCTGCTACCAGATTATCATATTGGATGCTTGTTGATTGTCCCAAGTTTAAGGTAAAATGGTGTTGTATTTAACCAGGAAAAGGACTAAAGATCAGATGGACCTGGAAAACGAAAAATGCTAAAGCCCAAAATATACTTCACTTTGTACGCGTACACGAGGATCAGTGCACAGTGTGCGTGACGCAAATTTCGTCATCAGAAGAGTATGCGCACGTCGGATTTTTGTAACCGTGCATACTTTGTACGAGCAGGTCGCACATGCGCAATTCATTTTTTTGGCAGTAATTAGTTAATCCACAAGTTGGCAACCATGTGTCGATCACAAGGTAGGCAAAGAAAAACTGCATAAAAAGGACAGACCGGAACGCATGCAAGCTACAGCAACAAGAGAGGCCTACATAGATGAGAGATTGTGCAAAGGGGTTAGAAAGTATCCTCATTTGTACAAAGATATTTACATGGTTTGTAACTCGTAGCAAGATATTGCTCAAAACTACGCATGCGTCGAACGCCTGTGTATGCCTACAAGTCAAATGAAGTATACTTTGCAAGGCTGTGCATTTAAATGTGTGCGTATGCGAGCGTACGCGTAAAAAAAAAAAAAAAGAAAGTATACTTTGGACTTGACACAGAGCAAGCCACCTTACTTCAGAAGTCCGCCACTGCTGGAGCACATATGTAAACACTGCTTGAATTAACCTCATTTGTCAAAACAAAACCGCTTGACTTTCTAAATCAATGAACGGGTATCAAAAACATACTGTTATTTTCTTCAATAGAGGTTTGTGGAAAAATATGCCTGCATTGAAGTCACATCAGTAACAGGTTTCCTCGGGCAACGATCTGGTTTGAAATGCACGGTTGCTCACGCACACACAAAGATCACGCACCTTATCCTTTGACAGAATGTTTAAGCAAGTCAATATTTATTATTTCATTAATCTCCTGACAGTAAAGCATCATAAACAATGATGCAAGCTTTCTGAAACTGCCCTGACGGGGAAGACAAAGAAGCGTGAAGACAGAGGAAACTTAATGAGGAAAGAAAAAGAGGAATTTGTGCGCTCCATCGGGAGGAAGAGCTTAAGTACTTTCTGACGGCATGCCTGTCTCTCCGACATCAAACGATTTGTTTTATCCGTTTCATATTCTGCTCCTCAAACCGCCGGCCACACGCTGCTTTGATGATGAAACGTCGAGGACACTGATACAACGGATCGGTACGCGTATGTGCGTACATGCATTTGTGTGTGTGTCTGTCTGATCTGGGACGTTCGAGTGTGTAGATGCAATAACAAAGTTCACGGTGCCAGACAAAGGCTGCCATCATTGCCACAGCAACACCTGTGCTGCTTAGAGAGAGAACGAGCAGTGGAAGGAGGTGGGAGAGAGAGCAACAGATTGAGCGAAAGTGAGAGAGTCGCCGACAGATTCGTTTGTTCTCCTGCCAACTCTCTCTCCCTCCAGCAAACTCGTTCAATACAAAAGACGAGTGGGGGAAAATGCTCAAAACAATACAGGAAAAAAGCACGAGGGAGGGGGTGGAAAAGCAAGGAAATGTGCTAAAAGCCTCTCCTGGGTCAGCAGGATACAGCCTAAAAATAAACAAATAGCACTTATTGGTCTAGCAAAAGGGGAGACATGTCGCTCAGTCTTCGAGGACTGCTTGAAATGGCCTCTTAAGAACTGGGAAAGAAACAAGCGTGAAACGGCAGCATGCAGAGTCAACAGAGACAGCTCTCGGCTGGGGATGGATGTCTGTAAAAAGAGGAAAGGAGACAAAAAGAGGTGAAACACCTGTTTCTGAGACAGATTGTGTCTGCTGAGAACATACAGTGTTATAGGTATGTCTTCACACCATCTGCTGTAGTGGCGATCAAACACGTTCAATGACTTGTATACCTAATTATACATATTTAACACTTAAGCCATATTGTCTTTAAGTCAGGTCTGTCCTTTGGGAGTAAAATAGACTAGTTTTCTTCAGAGGCTTCAGTGTGCAAGTCACATGATGCACAGAAAAATATTAAACATAACACTGTTGTAGCCAGACGTGACGAAATCGAGTGATAAAGTCTCATTCAAGGAAAGTCTGTTCACTCAGTGGCCATTTTTGCAACGCGTTGCAAACGTGTTGCAAACGTTTTGCTCTTTCTCCTATTCAGAGTAATTTGAGTGCACCATCTTAGTATATCTAAAGCTTTTGGTGATAAGCGATTTTAAAAGGAAAATCTTTCATGTTAATCAGAGTTTTGCCCTAACACATTGAAATTTCATTGTTATAGTAATCAGATGTTACAAATTCCTCATAGGTTTCACAAGGAGAACCATAAAAAGCATCTTATCCCATACACCATTATGCAAGTGATGTAAATACAAGGATTTATTCTGCTCGTACATTAAATGAATGTAAACAAGCATGCATCCGAGAGAACTGTTCTGGGCTACGTTTCCCAAAAGCATCATGAACTAAGTTAGTCATAGAGAACAATGGTGGACATGATCTCCACAATCAGCTTGGGCTCACGATGCTTTTGGGAAATGCATACCTGATTGGCTGTGTTTTGTGATTCATTGTGCTATGCCATGGCCCCTTTTTCACGTTTGGTGTTGAAAGGCAAATCATCACTGGAATCTTGTCATGTCATGCCTGGTTAGGACACTGTTAATTTAGTCACTTGCTCTTCCTCTAAAACAACTTAATTTGCCACTTATGTCACAGGCCACTTGTACTACTAGATAATGTTAATTATTAGCTAAATAGCTTTTATGTCCCATTTTTAAGCAAACTTGCATTCTGTTGGCATCCATTCCAGTGTGTAACCACTTTTCATGTCTAAATGAAATAAATGCCAGTTGCATTAGTCCCAATGTACTTTTTAGGGGCCTGTGCATTAACATATAGGGCCCTATTTTAATGATCTAAGCACATGGTCTGAAGCCCTGGTCAGGGCAGTTTATTGCAGATGAATTAGAACCATTCGTTCGGTCCTTCCCAATGCATTGCTACCCCACCTCTCCCTGGGACCACTCTTAAATTCTGTGAACAAATTATCCTTGCGTGTGCAGATTGAAACGCTGACAGTCAAGCCATCTTTCAGCCCTCCCGACCCCTTCAAATGTAATCTCTACTGCCGGTGAGCCAGTCAAACTCCATGACTGATGCGCTGTCAGGAGTGGGAGCAGCTGCTAGGCCGGAAAGCAGCCTGGCTACATATTTCCTGCCCGGACACATCATGCATTTTTCCTCACGGCACGTGATGTAGAGCGCGTGCTGAAGTGTCAGTACGGCGACCATCATAAATGTGCCGTGCCGGTTTTTGATTGATTTATAAGCCGATTGTGGCACTAGTTATAGGTTAGAGGAGAAAGGAATTCTCGCCTGCCTCTGACACTAAAATAGTACAAATAATGTTTCATTTGTCACCTCACTTGCCATAAAAATCCCTGTGTTCTTGATGGAGAGTGTGGGTGTGTCATTTCTATGCTTTATGGTTTTTAGGAGCGAGTCATTTTAAGAACCGCCTGGTGTGCATTAGACTTTGAAGATACGAATGATAAGAAAAGGAGCGCTCTGCATGTGAAGTTTGTTGTTAGCATTGTGCGACTGGGAACGTGTGAAAGCTTATCATAGCATAATCCGTAAGCACTTTCCAACATATGATGTTTTATTAACAAAGTTTGGGAGAAGCACGTTCAGATAATCTACCCAATCAGCATATAAATACCCGACTCACCTCTGTCCCATGACAATTTTCTAGTATATCATTTGCCTCAACTTTTAGTATAAAGGACTAACAAAAAGGATCATTTTGGCTTTTTACATTGCACAAGTGTTCTTTAAGGTTATAAACCTTTTTTACATTTTCTCACTTGTCTTTTCTTCTTTCTTTTTTTAGAAGTGAAATACCTTCAATTTACCTTTTCTTCTAGTAAATGGTGAACATTCTGAGGAATTGGGGAAAAACGAGGATCTCTCTAAGTGGAACACTTCTCCCGTTATTTCTTTGTGAGCGGTCCCGTCTTCCATATGAATGAGCCTGCCTTCGTTAGCCACCTGAGCATCTGCTCTAGACACTCAGGCCTGCTGAATTAATCAACCTTTAGTTCTCCTGAGTGAACGCGCTCGGGTGTGTGCGTGAGTGAAAGGGAATGCAAATGTCTCCTATTATTCACAGCTTTGTGAGACGACTGAGTTTGCAGCAATGTTAATTATTGAAGGACTTGGAGAGATAGAGTCTTGGATGGAAGTGGGAGTAGAGGAGGGAAACTGAGTTCTTTCATAATGAATTGAAATGTATTTAGGGTCATCAGTGATAGAAGTGGAAGCTTGCAATTTGCATGAGGTCAAAAAGGCTTTTTTCCCCCCTGCTTTTTTTCCTCTCTTCATGTTACACCGAATGCTTGTTGATCAGACCTTGGTGCTCGAGACAAATTGCAGGGGAGTTAGTTAGAAAGCAAATTTTTCATCTTTTATTACTTTGAAAATGGACCTTTCTGATTTCTGCACTCCTTTTTGAAAAGAGGAAGAAATAAACAGATCTGTGATGATGCTGCTTATGGATTGATCAAACATATGAGGCGGACTGGCGTATATATCTCTCTCTTTCTCTCTCCCTCCTACTTCAGACATGAGGAGTTAATGTGTGTGATCAGATTGAAGTGTCATCCGGTTCTGTCACAGGCTGCAGAAATGCTCTCCATGGCTCTTTCATCAGAACGCTCTTGGTCTTGTCATCCTGTGCTGTTAGTGTGGTTGAAGACTAGGGTAACATGCTCATTAAACTACATACCGCACTTTATAAAACAACTCAAAACACAGCTAGTTGTTTGGACAGTGATGCAATGTCATTGAGTTATAGTGAGAACTGATTTAGTTTAAGGGGTTTTAATGAGTAGACTAGCATTTGTTGCTTGGTGTAAATACAGACTTGTGTTAACAAGGCCCCTGATGTTTAAGTCTATTTCTTTTGAGTCTATACATGTTTTTTCTTTAATACTACTGCTGATGGACCATTTGCGTGTTGTCTTATTTTTTATTGTAAGTAATGTTTTGCAGATTGTGTGTAAGTATTGCAGGTAAAAGTGTGAACCCTTTGGATGTGCTTGGCTTTCTGCATGAACTGGTCATAATTTTATCTGATTCTCAAATAAGTAATATTTTCATGTCTTTATTGACCAGCACCAGTTAAACATTCACAGTGCAGAGTGGCATGGACAATTCTGGTCCGGAAGGGCCACTGTCCTGCGAAGTTAAAGGGTTAGTTCACCCAAAAACTAAATTTCTGACATTAAGTATACTCACCCTCATGTCGTTCCAAACCCGCAAGAACTTCACCCTCAAATTTCATCAAAAATCTTAATTTGTGTTCCAAAGATGGTCTTACTGGTTTGGAACGACATGAGGGTGAGTATACTTAATGACAGAAATTTCATTTTTGGGTGAACTAACCCTTTAGTGAACTAATCCCGTATCAAACACAACTCAAACTCAGGCCATGTAGAAAAACTTTGGCAGAATGTTCTATAGAAAAACAATACTAAACTGTAAATTGTGGTGGAGGGACCATCAATGTGTGTTGCTTTTTTGCTAGGGCTGGGATAGCTTCAATGAATTTCCAAGTTTATCAGGAAAAGGAAAGGTTATACAGTATGTCTGCCAGTTGAAGCTCAACAGAAGTTGATTTACTCCTGTCTTGCAAAAGCATTAAAGTAAATCAACAACAGAAGAAAAAATGCCTTCTTCAGTGGCCCAATCAGAGTCCTGACCTCAAACTCAATTGAGATACTTTGACGTGACCTCAAGAAAATGATTCACACCAGAGATCCTAACAATGTTGCTGAACTGAAACATTTTTGTGAGGAGGAATGCTGAAAAATTTCCCCTGACTGTTGTGCAGGTCTGATTTGCAATTACAGGAAATGTTTGGTGGAGGTTACTGCTGTGAAAGGAGGGTCAATCAGTTATTAAATCCAAAAGTTGACATACTTTTTCCAACTTTGCACTGTGAAAGTTTACATAGTGCCTTCAATTAAGACATGAAAGCATTTCCTTTTTTGTGTATTATTTATCTAAGAAGACTAGTCTGTTTCAAGTTTATGATCAAGTTATACTGAAATCCAGATAAAGGGATTACATGCTTTTTCCTCTAACTGCCTCTTTGGCAAGTTGAAAGTTTCAAACTAGGGTAAGGAATATAAATTCATACCAATGCCTGGCATTCATCAGAGCTCCACTTGACCTTTCATTGGTCATAATCAGGTGTCCGTTAATCCCTTTCTCAAAGCCAAAGACCCATAGACTCTCTCCACAGAGCAAATTAGCATAAACCAGGCCTCTCCAATCTCGTCTAAAACAGGACATTCTTACAAGCATTTAAATGTTAATTAAGACTAATCAGCATACGTTTAATCCGCCCAATCTCACCGAGCAGAACTTTTGACAGACAAGAGAGCTTCAGCCAATGAATAGTGAATTCTGGTGCTGTGTGAGGGCCGAACGATTGTGGGTTCAGAAGTCAAGTGCTTCCTGTCATTTTCTGTGCATTTAACCTCTCACATTAACATAGTCTTTCACCCGAAAATCTCTCCCTTCAGACAGAGGCCTCTAGTGCTAATCCTTCATGTCCCTGAAGGACTGAAGTCTCTTTTGTCCATCCATTTCCACCTGTCCCCAGCATACCAAGGTCCTCAGGAACACACTTCACTGGAGGTCCTGCTTCATTTGCAAGTTTGTATGGAACAGCCTTCAAATTACTCCAAAAGATCCTTGAGAACCAGTGAAATGATGACTAATCCTTACAATAAGCAATTTGTGGATGCTTTTGTCTTTGTGTCCACAATTTATCATCGGCCAGCACAATTAGATTGTTTCCTGAAGGTTACATTTGCTTGCACAATCAGTTGATAATCTACGCGACCTTGTATTTTTCACAGCCTTCAATAATTCATGGATTGTAAAGACAACGCTAATGCAATTGTAATGTTAAACTGCTTGACCTATGCCTGACAGCCCTTTTATAAGCATCACGGCCAAATATTGTCCCACAATGCATTGCTTCTCTCACTCATCACTCCTTGGTCTTGTGTTAATTAGCATCCTTCCATAACCTTATGGATCTTTGATTGATTTTCCAATCAAAACTATTTCTTGGTTTTACAATGCTGACATTTATCAGCCATTTAACGAGAGTTTAATGTCAGTAAACTTGACACAGCAGTATTGAGTATGAATTAATGAGAGCAGCTCTGCAATGAGACCGGAATCAGATGGAATCAGCAGGTCATTCATACTTGGTGGTTTTATATTGATGTCAGTCTGTTTTCTGCCAATGTGAAATAGATCAATCCACTGGGCCCAAAGCCCTTGAAGATTTAGGCTATAGTATTGCTTGATTATGCCAATGGAGTGGTTTTGGCACCAGCATTCATGCCAATAGCGTATAATCTATGAGTTCTCGGTGAAAGCGTTGGAGCGTGGACCACAGAGACTGCGATTTTCTAGTTTGATTTAGAACGCTGCTATTCAAACCGTGCACTTTAGGGCGTTTGCACTGTTTGTGTGTGCAGTTAGAATTTTTTTTTTTTTTTTTTCCACCCACATACAGTATCAACAACACACTGCAAAAGAAAAGATTACAAAACACATGTCCATTATACTGACAATGTCTATGTAGATTTGACAATATGTCAGATATGGTGTTTATAGTCCTGCCTTAAGAACCAGTGGCCTGTTTGTCAACTCTAGTACATGCATTAGTCTAAATTATACCCAGTTCTTGGTGCAATTTGTGGTCAAGAAGCACAATTTATGATTTGGTTATTGTCATATTTTTATTCCTGATTTGAGATAAGGCAATGAACAGTACTTTTACACCATGTATTACTCTTGGTTAATGTTGATTTTAACTCAATTTTTATAATTTTAAGTTGTATAAATGTACACTTAATGTATTATGAATGAACAATTTTTGAAATGTAATAAAATTATGAACAATTTTAATATGTAATTGTTTATATTTATAAATTAACATAAACCTAGATAAATGTAAAAACAATTGTTAACTGTAGGGTTATTATAGCTATTCTTTTTTTCTTTTCTTTTTTTCAGTGTAGTTTAGTTTGTCAATTTTCACTACATAGTTAGGGCCCGAGCACCAAAGTGCGAGGACCCTATTGGATTTTCCTCCATTTATTATTATTATTATTCTTTTCCAAACATTATCGCATTTTTGAGGGCCTAAACATGCTCGAAAACTCACAAAACTTTGCACACGCATAAGGACTGGCGAAAATTGACATCTGATATAGGTTTCTGAAATGGGTGGGGCAAAATGGCTCGATAGTGCCACCTATAAAACTTTAACGGTGTGTGCCTCAGGCTACGTTCGATGTACATGTACGAAATTCGGTACATACATGTACCGTCCCATTACCTACAAAAAACGTGGCAATATTCAGTTACGCTCACAGCGCCACCTGTTGGCAGCAGGAAGTCTGGCACTTTGAAATAACTTTCCCATAATTCCCCTGTATTTACTCGCTTACATGCATGTCGCCCACTGTTTTCCTGAGGCCAACAGGTGGCGGTGAGCCTGGGTGCGAGGGCCCTTTCATCGCTGCTTGCAGCTTTAATTTAGTTTGTATTTTCACAATTGTCTAGTTTCAATTATAGTTTGTTTTATTTTTAATTTTAATATATTAGGGCTGTCAAAGTTAAGGCTGTAAAAAATATTTCCCCCTGTAGTCAATAATTTTACCCCTTAAAACTCATCTTTGATCACCAAAATGACATATTTTAATTTTCCTGTGAAAAAAAAACAAAAAAAAACGTTATGCCTTAAAATAGCTTGAATGTAACTCTACACCCTTGCCTCGTTTAATATACATGGAACAATGAATATGCAAATTAGCCACTCCACTCGGTCACAGCAGCTCAGCGATCTGCTCGGTCAACTTAGTGAGGTAAATGCTCCACATGGTATCTCTCTTTACAACATCGGAAACATAGCACTAATTAATACGATTAGCCTTTTGCTTGACTGTTATCAAACTAATAATGTGTTGCTAATTTTACACAAACCATGTTCCCGTTCACCATGTAAGAGTCTGACAGCTGCCTTCTAACAATCAGTTTCCTTACAAACGCTTTGAAAAACTCAGTACGTCGGTGGAGAAAGGCATGTAGTTCATCATAACATCGTAACATACATCATACACCCACCATATTGGTAAATCTACACGATTTTTCATATCAACAGAAAAATATTCCGGGATAACCTGGCTTCTCTCAAGACTCCCCTGCTAGTTTACTGTTAATGAAATGCTAAAGCCCGCTGGCACATTGACGTGATTCGTTACAAGGTAGTTTGTGACATCAGTGATTTAAAACTGTGGGTTTGAGACAGTCTTTTTTTCACTGCAGTTTTAAGGACAAAAATACTCAGGAATGGTGTTGACATATGAATTTGCAGATGGTTTGTCTTAAAGCATGTTAAAAAACACCACATAGACATATAAACAACATTAAAAACTTGATTTTCACCACAGGAGGTCTTTATCAGCTTTAACAGGACCATCTAGTGTTATAACTAGTGGCAGTTTTATGGTTAATACAGACAAGGTTTCTCATTTTATAATATACCAGGCATCTAAAACTAAAATGAATCCATGGCCATTTATTTTTGTTCCCGGAATTGTTACCAGTATGACTTGGCCTAGGCCTACTTCGTGATTTTTGTCTGTGTGAGGTAGTGGTGAATCTTTGAATTGGATCACTACGCAGTGCACTCAGGCCATCAGAATATGATTTTTACTCACTGTCCTCTAATCCTGCGGCAGATGATAGAGATTACAGCAGACCCCTGAGTATGTGTGATGGAGAGCAATCCACCTTTCTACTTCGTCAGGTTGACCTTTTGGTACCGGCTTGACAAGATTGCCTCTTAATAGAACGTCCCTCTGATTACTCATCCATAGGAGGTGAAACGCAAGTCTTTACAGAGACAGTGGGAGGGTAAGAATGGTTGAGATGTGGAAAAATCAAGATTGAACGAAGATGGAAGTTATCAAGTTCTAAACGGCTTTGTAACAGAGCTGGTAGAAGGTTTGCAGCAGTGAATGAGTACTCTTTATCTTTTCTTTCTTGCTTGCTTTCTTTATTTCTTGCTTGCGAGCTTTTTAAACTTTTTTCAAGCTGTCTTGTCTTTTTTTATTTCATCCCATAAGCAACATTTTAAGGTATCAAGACTGTTACAAAATGTAGGGAACATAATTATACTTCCTGTTAAAATAGTTTCAGCATTTCATGTGTCCCAATGAAGGTAATCTCAGAATGCATTGTGACAAGGTCAATGAAAAAAATATAATGAACGAGGTATTGGAAATAAGCACTATACATCTAAATTAAGATATTTATTTATTTATTTATTTTAATTCAACTTATTTTTCTCACCTGTTGACAAGAGCATTTTGCATTTATTATATTTAAATTTTCTTATGTAATCAGTCACTGGCGGACATCTCTGAAGTATGATTACTCATTTAGTTGAGATGAACTTTGGATATGTTAGCTTTGTGTTTTAATATTGAAGACTGTTTCCAGCAGCATTTTGTCATTTATTTTTAAGTTTTTTTTTTAGTGAAGAGTGTTGTGTTTGTCACTCCACTCGCTGGCATTGTTTGGTAACAGTCTCTCTTAAGTGCTGAGGGTTTTGAACCCATGACACTTGTTTTTCCAAGCCCTCCAATTTACCCTGATCCTTCATGACCTGTGCATCTCTCCTTTTCTCTCAGTTCTCCCTCTCTCCCCTGTTCTTTTTATCCTCCTCTCTCTTGCTTTTTTTCTCTCAAGGGCACTGTTTTTCTATCTGTGGCCTCCCCTGAACAAATATCTGCTTTAAAATGCCTGTTACAGCTCGTCTCTCTAACCCTTCTGATAATCTTGCGCTCCCATGACAATTCTCCTCTAGTCTCTCACCTTGAGTTCATATCCTTTTTCTCCTTCTCATCCCTCTCAACTTGAGGAAAATAAATAAATAAAAAAATCTTCCGAGGCGAGAACAATTTTATTTTAAAAATGTTGAAAATGCTTTTGATGCGGCAGCCCACCAATACGTAACTCTCGTCTTGGCTCTGTCTTGTTTCTGAAAGAACCTTGATGCATGTGGCAAACAAAGCAACCACTTTTCAGTATCATAAAGTTTGGGACAGAAATAGTCGTTACATGCTTTGTATTTGGAGGTATCCTGGGTGTTGTGAATGGTTGTGTACTTTTTGGAAGAAGGGAGCATTTTCACAATTTCATGGTGATTTTCGGAAGTGGTCTGAACTAAATGTAGCGTGCAGGAGGGATCAGTAGTGATGGAACAGTTTGTTTTGTCTTTTTCTTTTTTATTTATTTATTTTTTAAGACAGACAGGGAAGTCTTTGTTGCCGCAGTCTGTGGTACAGCCTACTTTTTTCTGAGGAACACAAAAGATGAATGTTTTAAGAATATACAGGCCTCTTTTTGTTATAAAGAAGCTGTCTGTCTTCAGAAGACAGAACCATTAAAGTTCTTTTAAAATAGTTCATACTATACTATACTATACTATACTAAGTTCTACTTATAATACTTGTGTGTTATATTCCAAATAGTCATACAATAGAATAAGAGAGCTGAACACAAGAAGCGGACCGGTCCCATTTGAATGAACCATTCAGAGTATTTCTGTGAGCTGGACCAGTGGAGAACGATCCGGTTGTGAATTTGACATTGCTATGTCTGTCATGAATGTGTCAAAAAGACTAAAAGATATTCTTAAATTAATTTGTTTTGTGTTCACAAAAGAAAGAAGGTGATATGTCACAAGTAAAAAGGACAGAATTTCCATAAGTTTCTATTTTCTTTTGCTATGGTATGTAAAAACATCAAAAAGTCTTTGAAATGATCTCAACCTTCACTACACCTTCACCATACAGACTACATTACCGTACATTTTCTCGGTCTCTTTGTCTCAGTCTCCTTTGTTTGTCTCCCTTATTTTTGCATAGACATGCTACAACAGGAGCCAATTCCTGAAATAACAGCAAAACGGAATTCGGTTCAGATGCACAAAACAAATAGAATTGGAAACATGTCAATACAGCTGCTATTGCTTTCACAGCCAATAACGAATTCATACATTTCATATCCCTCATCTCAATCTGTGGGGTTTATGAAATGCTTCACTTCTAACTGGTTCTCATTTTTAATTTATTTGTCTAACTTGTCTTTCAGGGGAAAGTTGATGCAGATCTGTGAGTGTCTCTCTCCGCAGGCTGGGACCAATCAGAGTGCTGTTTTTCATTGATGTGACATGTCAACCGCCGGGGGCCAATCAGAAACTGGCTCCCTCCCCTCAGAATTGACAACTGTAAAAGGTGTCACACATATTGCTCTAATGAGGAGCCCCGCTCTCGTCCGCTATGTCCTTCAAGCTAGAGAGTGTGAGCGAGTTAGGATCAGCACATGAAACAAGGCGGAATCGAATAGTTTCATAATGCAGGGTGCTGAATTACTAATTGCTTTTGGTCTTTTAAGCAGAATGTTCAGAGAGAAATTAACTGCTTTTAAGCCCACCGTAATATATGGCTCTTGTGGGCATCAGTGTATACCAGGAAAAGAAGTGAATGGAGCGAGAGAGAGAGAGAGAGAGAGAAGCGTGCTGATGATGGAGTGCAGACAGAAATATCAGTCCATCATAAGCAATAATTTCTCTCTGTTCCAGTGCCTTCAATAGCTGCCCCAATCACCGCCAAAAGCCTGCCATGACTCCTAGCATTTCCTGTCACACACTGGCTGCGTGACACTCTATAAACGTCCATACAGACAAGAATAAACTAGCTTTTCCCCCCTCTCTATTCCTTTCTCTCTTCCTCTGTAAATACAGGAGACACTGCAAGGTCTTTGCAAGGTCAAAAAATAAACCAAACATCCGGATGAGAGATGCTGAAAATGATCCCTCTCAACAGAAGAAGCCACATCTTGGCTTTAATATGAGAGCTTTCCTTTTCATTTCATTCGATTCAAGTAAGCCCACCCGCGCAGATATAATATTCTTACAATGCCGCTAGCTGCAGGAGATGTAATCGGCAAATGCACAGGATTCATTTCTGAGACGGCTTTACGGAGTTCAGTGGAGTTAGTGCTGAACGCTATGACCGACTTTAAGGAAGGTTCCAGGTTCAATACGATATAAGTTCTGTCGGCAGCATTTGTGGCAAAATAACATTAAAATTAAGGTTTTAAAGGTATAGCCACAATTCTTTAAACTTTATTCAATTTAGTTGATTTGATAGTGTGATGGAATTGCTTACTGATCGCATCTGTACAAAGGTATCTTTGAAGATTTTCAAGATAAAAAAGATTTGTAGGAGACACAAGCATACTGGAAAGAGACTTTGTGTGAGTAAAAGGAATACATTTAAATCGCTCAAAATTGTCCTCTTCAATGAACTGATAAAGTTGTTGCCGGTTCAAGTTAGTGAGTTGAGCTTGAGAAGCAGATCAGTCCCATTCATGAACAAATCATTTGGACTATTTATGTGAATTTGGATCAAATGATTCATTTTTGAATTACCCAAATGGTTCATGAATCACACATTGCACGCTAAGAAGAGCTAAACCTTATGCTTACAAGAAACAAAGACTGTACAAAAATAAATAAATAAAATAAAAATGATGCACAACCTTCTAGGTACTAAATCCCACAAGTACTTTAACAAAGAAAAAAAAAAAAAATAGCTACATTTCTGCCTTTTTTAAATAAAGATTTTTGCCCATTTTGCCTTTGCTTGACCGGATAGTTTAAAGAGAGAAAGGAAGTGATAAGACAGGAGAAAGGGGATCAGGATTAGGAAAGGATCTTTGGTTTGGTTGCCCGCAATGCTGTTGCATGATATGTTGGAGTGATACTCACTGGCTTATTAAAAATGATTGATTTAACCCAAAATATTTCTTATGACCCTGGATATTCTAGATATTCTGGGTAAAAAAATGACTGACACCTAATCTCTGTGTTGCAGTGTGGAAGTGTTTTCTTTGAGTGACACTTTGCACAGGTATAAAGTAATCTTATATCTTTTTTTCTGAAGTGCAGATGGGCCTGTTTCACCCTGTTGTGAATATCTCCACCCCTCTCTCATTATCTCATCTCCTCTCACCCTCTGACACTTTTTATTTATTTTAGATCAACTTTAATTTGTGAAGATTAATCATCATCACCCCTATTGTCTGTTTGCTGACTGTCAGCAGTGTCGCCTTGAATCATGTCCCCCTCCTGCAGGGAACCTTCCTCCTCTTTCATTAGTTTAAATGGGCTTTGTGATAGACGTGCTCACAGGTCTTGGCTCCCGCTAAATTACATTTCAATATTAGCTCAATCAGTCCCTTGGTAAATACAGCATGACCCTCTGGGACGTGAGGTTGGGGGTGGCGAGCGTGCATCTTGGACGCTTTGACAGAAGCGAGCGAAACATGCACAGGAGATGGATAATTGGAAAAGGCTATGTGGTCAATGGAAATTGTGCTTTTTTAGGACTCCATTTGATTGCTTTTTAAATTTAATGTCTACCTGTATGCTAACATCAGTCCATCACAGAGGAAATTTACAAACCCTGTTCATTAGAATGATGGTCTTAAAATGATGAGACAAGGCTTTGATTGACAGCTGATGCATCACATATTTTCGAAGCTGTGATATGCTGCTGTAATTGTTGTAGACAGCTTTCCACTACTCTACTCAAAGTACATGCTCAAACTCCAGCATTTCTGCAGGCCCATTTCAAACTGAATTTAGTGCCTCACTAAAAAGATCAAATTAATGAGTTAATTCTAATAAATTAAGTTGTTCACGTCTTCTGGGGTATATCATCACTCAAACTGCTTTTAACTGACATAGTGCTGGTGTTGTGAGAAATAGGACCCTCCTTTGAAATGGGTTATCAGTTAGTCGATTTTTTTTATTATATTTAATTTTAAACATATAATCACTTACTATAAAGCATTTCACATGATAAACTGTAAATACATAATACAAATAATTACATTGCATCATTCTTTTATATTTGGATATTCAACACTAATAAGTATATCTATATTAGGGTTGTAATGATATTCAATAACGAAAAACTGTGATACACCACCCACGGTACATACCGCGATACTATCATGGCATACCAAACACACTCCGCCCCCTACTGCCCCACCCAGCCATGGCCCATTGGATCTACATGATGAATACAGCATTGTAACCTAACCACCAATAATTTCTATAAAGTGTCATCTTTCAAATTCTGTCCGTTTTATAATGAAATTCAAAAAGAAAATGCCATTTTGACACTCTTTAATGTGGCGTGACAGATCATTGTACAGGCACCTCATTTTAAGTGGCAGCGAGGAGCGCGAGTGAACGTGATCATCTCTTCCTCTTTAATACTAGTTACAGAATAAAAATGAACATCTGAAGGTATGTTGAAAGATACAGTACAACTTGCTAAAACGTATAATATCTTGTGTAATCTATCAATCGGTGCTTTATCAGCGGAAAGACATCAATTAAACATCTTGTAAACACTGTGTCACGTAGCATTTACCTCCTGTATTTACAGAGGAAGAGAGAAAGGAATAGAGAGGGGGGAAAAGCTAGTTTACCTCATGTTTTATCATGAATAAAACACAGCTGTTGACCAATCAGAATCAAGGACAGGAACTAACCATTTTATAATGGTCATTATGACATAGTTCAAATGGCATATATAACGTGATTTTGTTGGAATTGTAATCAGACATTAAAAAGACATCAAAAGTTCTTTGACACAACGGAATCACTCGGGATCCTAATGGAGATCCAATTTCTCACAACAACAGTGTTCAATCTAGACCTGTGTCACATGTTTCCACCAAAGAAAGTGTTTTTTCACCCCATAAACTTGCTGATCTATAGCAAAGAACAACCTAGGGGTCTGGAAAATGTCCAGATAAAGTGTTCATAACAACAACTCAGGGCTAGACACAAATGTAGATTGCACAAAACTAAAGCACATTATTATCAATGAAGCTGCCTACATATGGAAGCACGTAATGCAACTCTCATTCAGTTGACAGGTATCTTGTTCCTGTATTTGTCACATTGCAGAGCTATTCAGGCCACTTTATTTTCCCAATCTGTCTAAAAAAATAATGTCAATCAATTTTTATTTGTTATATTTAAACAACTAAATAACAAGACTTTCCATTGCATCATTATTTTGGATGTTAAAATATGTTCTCAAAACTAGTAAGATTATTAAAGGCCAAGATGCATCATGTTTGTATTGTACAGTAATCACATAGACCTTGTGAAAGGAGGTAGAGCTGGATCTGCTCATTAGTGTGTTTGGAGTTCAAATCATGACCTCCCTTAGTGATCCATGTTATACTCCTATCCAACACAGATCATATATTAATTTCAATAACTGAAATGTGTTTGTTTATTTTAGAGATGTTTAATCCTCCTGAAAAACATCTATTTTGACCAGCACCTGATCTTATTTTTTTAGTAATTTCCTCTAAAGCTATTGTTTAAATGATGCAGTATATGTATATGCTGGTTTTAATTTAATTTATTACATTCCTTACGGGACTGAGCGGTGCGGTGCTATCACATTCCTTTAATCAGTTTAATTCCCCGTTGTTTGTGCATAGCGTTTTATTTGATATTCCATTGTGCAGTGTAATATGGACAGATGTTCATGTTGATTATTAGTAAAGTGAAGTCATTGTAACCAGTGATAAGGATCTGAAGAAGAGTATTAGAATGATCCCTTTGTGATGTCATTAATGTTGGAGTCCCTGATTGGTTGGTTGAGCTCTTGAAGATTTTTTTTATAATCTGTTTTTGATGGTCTGTTGTTTTCAGCTCAGTGATTTCTTGTTTTAAAACCTGTTTTCTATCATAATCCCATTTTTGGCAATCAGTTTGGTCTTAGACAACAATGCTCCCCAAGTAGGACCAATAATCTGACTACTATCTTAAGAAAAAGGGTTGTTTTTACCATTATTTATCTCTGTGCTACTATTCAAACTATAAAAACTAAGGCAGTGACGACGTTTACAAAAGCATTCTGAATGAATAATTTTATACTAAATCCACTACATAATAATATACATAATAACTGAAGTGAATTATTTCATAAAATGAATTATTTCATTTTGAGAGATACGGAGAGCTTAAAAGTCACACTGTCTTTGGGTTATTCAGGTCTTGAGAGATTAAACCTCTAGAGAAACCCTAAGCCAGTAAAATGGCCTTTAAATTTAATTGAGGTCACTGCAGCACCATAACAACGCTTGCTGGTAATAAAGCAGGGCTGTATTAGTGTATTGTTTTATTAATAACTCTGGCTGTAAAATTATATAACTCAGGCAGAGCGCTGAGCAGTCGGCTAAGGAGAAAAAGTTTACTCTGGATGCACAGCAGAAAGATTTCCGAGGAGTGATATGCGATGACTAGGACATATGATTGTGGTGGTGTTGTTGTTGTTTTTTATAAAATAACAAAAGAGCAAATCCACTTCAGTGGAGTCCACTTTAATGATTACTTAAGACTTGAAGAACACTGCCCTTCTTTCACTTCAGAAGATTTTGTACTTGTTTATCTGAAAGCAGGGATAAGGTCTTAAAACTTTCTAAGTGAATTAGTGTTATGTTTTGCAGAGCACTTCAGAGGATCTGTGTTTCCACTTTCTATATGTTATTGGGTAAATGCTTATATATCTTTATTCTTTCAGATATACTGTAAAAAAAAATAAAAAAAAATACACAAATTGATGCACCTCTTGATGGAAACAACATCACAACATTTATTTCCATCAAGAAGTGCATCATTTTTTGGTCAAGATCTTGTATTGACAATGCAAGAGGTGAGCACTTTGTAAGGTCTCCTCCAGCACATCCCAAAAACTTACACTGAGGTTAATGTCAGTGCCAGTTCATGTGTGAAAAAGATTCTTCATGCTCCCTCCCAACAATTCTTTCACAATTTGAGCCTGATGAATCTTGACATTGTCATCCTGGAATATGGCCATCTTATAGACATCTTAATACATGGTTGTTTAAGAAATTAAAAGTGACACACTCCATCTTTTAGGGTTAAAATAACCATTGCCAAACATATAACATGCTAGAAAAAATAATAATAACTATATTAATGATCAATGACTCTTAAGTATTTTTACTGTAGCATTTTCTAGTCTTTTTCTGTAAAAAGTGCGAACGTTTACTTATTATATATTTTTGACCTTTTATATTTAAATGCTTAGTGTAGTCAAATGGTTATTGGTTTGTGTTTTTACACAAATTTGTTTTTACTTCATCTGTTTTATTTCAAATAATTTATTAGTTATTTTTTAAGCACATTTATTCATTGATAGAAAAATAGTTTTTTTTTTTTTTTTTTCTCTTAAATTATTAGAGCATATTTAAGACAGCCAATTTAAGGCAGTGGTTCTGTGTTCCTCTTATAAATGAATGTAAAAATGATGGTTTTCTCGTACAGTAGGTGAATTCATGTCTGAGCTTTGACATATATATACAAATTAGTCATCAAGAAGGTTTTTTTTTTTCTGTCAGTTACAGATACTGTGAAATTAGATATAATAACTGTGTTGAGAAAAGTGTCATCATTGAAACACAAATTGTCCATATTAAGCTGCAGTATAAATGCGTTCTTTGTGCTAAGTGTTTAAATCTGACTAAATTCATGATGGTGTTGTAAGTTTATTTTTGTAGTATTCCAGAGTGCATGTCCTAGTGCTTGAGCATGCATGGGTATCTTTGTGCCTGTTCAACTGATTCGGCAGTCAGTTCATCGCAAGATGTATGATTGCTCACAAACTTTAGTTTGTGTTTTGGCTTCAGTTAAGTGTCACACTGTACTACCTGGGCTGTTTAGATGTCCAACAAATCTAAATCTTTGCAACACAACCTACATCCTACATCTCCTTTTCATTCTGTTACATTATTTCTAAACACCGGTGTAACCCGCCTCCTTTTGTGAGATAAATCCCCTCCTCCTCTATGGAAAAAAAAAAAAACTGTTTTGTAGCAGCTCCCTGCATATTATATAGACGGATTAGCATAATTTTACACAGATTTCCTCTGGCTCAGCTTCAGATCTGCACACAAATCCGACTAGAAGTGAAGTACTTTCCTTCCACCCTTCTACCTCCCTCTCTGTCATCCTGTTTTCTCTCTCTGTCTGACCTTTCTCTGTCTGTCTGTCTGTCTGTCTGTCTGAATACATGGTTTTTCCTTTTCGGAGACAGATCTTTCAGAGCTGAGGCTAATGTCACAGTGAAGACAATAAGAGAGGTGTGAATCAATACTGAGGAATACATTTAAGAAACGCATTTACCTCAACCGCTGTGTGATGCAGCGCATTCAAGAGATTTCTGTGGCTTCGGTCACATGGTAAAAGCAAGTTCAAATCACATACAGATTGTAAGACAGTCTTTTGGAGTGAATCTCCATACCAAAACCAAACTCCTAATAGAAATACATTGCTGAGGTATGGTATTCTTTGAAATATCTTGGAGTGTAATGTAAATATTTTACAGTTTGGTAATATTTGGTAACCTCTCTCTCCTTCTCTCTCTCTCTCTCACACACACACACACACTATGGTTGTCAAAACTACCGACTTCGGTACCAAGTGGGTACTGAGATTTAAAAAATGACGTCTATCAGCGGATATATTAGGGTATATTTACAACATGTTTTTGAAGCGTTGATCATTGTAGTCAATCACAGACATATATGTTGAGCATGTGAACACAATCAGAGATGTTTAAGAATCCGCTCAACAGTGCTAGGGGGAAATGCTGGTATTGTCACATTTTTAAAATTTCAGTACCTGCTTGGTTACAAAGTTAGTATTTTTGACAGCCCTAACACACAAACACACACACAAACACATTTAGAGAGAGAGAGAGAAATTTCATACCAAAAATGAACATTTAACTGGCATCAAATTATGGAATGGATCAATTTGGCCAAAAAGTGCTATAAGATATCTTTTATTTATCTCATATTTCAATATCACACTCTAAACCCCTCCAACCCCCCCTTACCTGAGCCTCAGAGCAAACCAAGAAGATTTGGTGCTGTCTATTAAATCTGAAGGGCTGAAATTTTGGATCAATACAGATTAAGAAAAGAAACTTAACACCATGGCACTGACCGATATTTGTCCTCTCCTGCACTAGCTGTGATATTGCTTGTATTCTAGGTAATATCCATAAATCACAGAAATGCATGAATCCTGAAAGAGAGCCAAGGAAAACCCTTCCGACTGCAGCTCCCGTGGGCTTCTATGGGAGATTAGAATGGAAATCTCTTTTATATGAGTCTTTCTCTTTCTCTCTGTGTGTATGTGTGCGTATGCAATGACTGTGGTTCACATTGTTCGGGTTAGGTGAGGAGAGGTGCAGTTAAGATGGCCACCCTTGGGGCAGGCAGGGTGACACTATTACTGGGTGAGATTGTGTTCTATTCTCATGTGATGGCAGTCCGGCCCACGGGTCTGTTTTGAGCATGACCTGAGTCCATGCTGGCATGAAGGGAAGTGGTGTGAGTTAAAAGGAAGATCAGGTTCAGTCTCTCACACCTATGATTGGGTGTTCATTCCATATCGCCCCTCAGTTAATGTCTGAATTCACTTTTTTAACAAGTGAATCAAGGTGCTCTACTCTTTCCAGTGTTGAAATCTTGTTAAAGTTTAACTTTTAATATTATCTACTTAATTGATCAAAAGACATTTGACAGATTTCAAGTAAATGCTGTTCTTTTGAACTTTTATATTAATCAAAGAATTCTGAAATAAATCTCTTTCCACAAAAAAATATTAAGCAGCACAGCTGTTTCTTATTATTGATAATAATAAGAAATCTTTCTTTACCAACAAATCAGCATATTAGAATGATTTCTGAAGGATCATGTGACACTGAAGACTAGAGTAATGACTTCTGAAAATTCAGCTTTTCCACCACTGGAATAAATTATGTTTGAAAGTATATTTAAAAAGACATTAAAATAAATTAGAATATTTAATTGCAATAATTTGCAATATTTAATTCATATAGTTATATTCAGTTGTAATAATATTTCACAATATTATCATGTTTACTGTATTTTTGATCAAATAATTCTAGCCTTGATGAGCATAAGAGACTTCTTTTCTAGAACATTACAAAAGTCTTACTGACCCTAAAACTTTTAAATGGTAGAAAAAGTATACAATTTTTTAACAAGGCACAACATACGAAACTATTTACTACTAATGTCTAGTACTAAATCAAATGTATCCTGGTTAAAATCACTTCATTTTGATTTTATTTATATTTTAATTTTTTTAACTGCATTCTGGGATTACTTTATCTGGGAAGGGTACATGCAGTGCTGTCGAAAAGCAACATTTAATTTACTTTTTGGAGTCGTTTTTGCATCAGGAGTGCCCCTATGACACCTATAAAGCTCACTGTAGGGTGCATTCAGGGATTGCTTTATTTGTGAAGGTTAAATGTGATGCTGCCTTAGAATCTGGCCTAAAATGAGGCTTTAAGGTAGCAGAATTTTGTTAGATACTGTTTTAGAAAAGCCTCCACATCGTGAATGAACCTGCGATGGCTAAAAACTCCTGTTGGCAGCTTTGGAACAGAGCCTGTGTGTGCTGTTGGTACTCAGTGGCCTGTTCGTGATGATGTTGCCCTGTTACAGATTTGTTGGAAATATTAGAAGAATTTGAAGTCATTTTCTCTGCAAATGTCACTTATTTTCTATTAATATGTATGTCCCATTAATTCTAATTTGAGCTGTATATCTTTTGACTTTAAAAAGCATTTGAGGATGTCAAACAGACTTAGAATCTGCATTCGTGATGTCACGGTGTCACAATACATATTTTTAGTGCTGCAATAGGTGGCTGTCATAAAAGTGCTTCTCCCACATAATTAAGCCATAAATGCAAATCCAGAGGTGAGAGAAAATACAACCAGAATGTAAAAATAAAGTGGATGTACATGATTGGCTGGCTGGCCAAGTGGTTATAAGGACTGGATGTTATTTTGCATTGTAAGTGGCTGTATTTCTTGTCAGTATGCACAACAATGCATGTTCCAGCATGAGAAAAGATGAAAGGTTCAGTGCCATAAATCCATCTTTCAGAAATCCCTTTTTTTGCCCAGTGCATTTTGTACTTTTATCTGCTACAAGTTCATGTTGTTTCTTTGCAATTTTCAAGTGTGAGACTAGTAATTTGTCTATTCAACAGTAGTTTCATATCATAAGCAATCACGCTTTCCTTGATCTTTTGAAATCTTTTGAAAGTCTATGTATTATGATATGCTGTAACTTTCAAAGCTCAAACCCCCTTCCCAATTCTAAAAGACTAAACCAAGATGCAAAAACTCCTTCTGAAATTTATGATGTATGAAATCCAAATTAACACAGAAACTTGGTTTTTATTGGCTAATTTACAAATGCACTAACTGTTTTACATATAGGGTGACCAGATGTTCCTGTTTTTGGTAGCCTAGCAGGATCCATCCTTGAGAAAGAAAAAAGAAAGAAAAAAATGCACAGGTTAAGGCCACAGTCGTGTTGTGTTTGACTTGACCAGTAGAGGGCGCTACTTTCTATAATAGCTTCTAGTCGCATTATCATTTGTATTCTACTAATTACTTGCTTGTGATACCAATTAACAGGAAGGCCCTGTTTGTTAATGGCAAAGGTAATGCATAAAACAATTTAAAAATAAACTGCTGAACTAGAAACAACATTTTAGTCACAAAAATCTGGTCAATTTACATAGGAAGGTGCAATTTGCAGTGCTGACAATTTTAACACTGTGTTGTGGTTGGTATCAGGTAAAAAGATACATTATGTTATACAAAATGAGCAATGATAATTGCACTACTTTTCCTACTGTACATATACATTGCATTATTTTTTTGTACCCCACTAGGGCTCAGTGAGATGTTAATAATCTACTTGTGTCACCATTGGGATTGAGTACGCTCTACCTTTCAGCTCTGCTACAGAGGATTCTCCTAACCAGACATCTCATTAAAACTGTCACCTCAGATGCAAACTCGCTCGCATCTCCATCCCTTCTTTCTGAGAGCCTGACCTCGATTTCTGAATCTGTAGCTTTCACTTTTCCAACTCTGTGAAGCCCAGCGTTTGATCATTTGGGGACTCGTGTCTCGCTGTCTCCTAATCTAATCCTATTAAACTTCCAGGTGCCTTTTTGTCCCTCTACGGACCCTGTCCTTCTTCTCTTTCGCTCTCTTTAGTGTCACTAATTGAGAAATGGCTGCCGGCATCCCCTAGGCAAGCGTACTGAAGGTCTAGAACGTTCCATCTTGATTAAGGGACACTGCAGAAGTGAAAGGGACTCACAGTGAACAGTTACTCTTCTCAGAAGCATTCAGTCTTTTGGTTCCATTTTAAATTTTTACAGGTCAAGTTTTTAATTTTGCCTTTGTAATTTGGCCTTTTGTTTCATTTTAATGATACAGATAGTAGAGAGATTACATTAAATTATGGAGAGAAGAGGCTGGAACATGATTTAGAAAAATGAGCTGGATTTGAACTTATATGGCCCACATGAGCACCAAGGCTCAGTGCATTATACCCTGAAACCCTATATATATGGGGTGTAACGGTACATGTATTCGTACGGACATTCGGTTCATGCAGTTAGACGACGAATACAGTCAGTCACAGGCAATCCACACTCCAATCCAAAAGGGGGCGTGCAGAGTAATACTTTTTAGCCTAACCTATTTTAACCAGCATTAACCACCAATAATCGCAATAAGCTCTTTTACTTTCGATTATAAACACAGTGCCGTCCTTCAAATTCTGTCCATTTTATTACAAAATTCAAACAATAAATGCCATTTTGACGCTTTTTGATGTGGTGTGACAGATAGCTGTATAGACGCCTCAGTTCAAACAGCAGCGCGGAGCGCAAGTGAATGCAATCATCCCTTCCTCTTCACTACTACAGAATGAACATGAATGAACGTGAAGGTATGTTGAAAAGACACAGTACAACTTACTGAAACGTATCATATCTCGTGTATTCGCTCAATCTGTGTTTCAACTGCGGAAATATGTCAGTAAAACAGTTTGTAAACAATGTCACACGATATTACATTTACCTCAGAAAAGCCATTCAGTGTCAACAGTTTGTTAGTTCACTAGCGAAACGAACTGTATCGCTAAATATATGCCCTATATTAGCCTATATATATATTAATTATATTTTAGTTAACCTGTTAGTTAATGTAAGGCCTTAATAAATCTGTTATGACAGCCACTGTGTAAATGATTATATTTCAACAACGAATTGGAGAAACAGAAGTTAATGCAAAAACTGCCTTATGTGTGATTTAAATGTTTACAATACATACATTTTTTATTATTATTTAAATGTTGATTATATCTAAAAATAAATAGCAACTGAATTTAATAATTTGGGCTCTGTTGTTAATTGTAACCTTTATTATAGTAATGTGCAAGTAATGGCTCCCTATAGTTTACAGCATTAGCAGAGATAGATTGTTTTATTTAGAAAATTTCAATTATAATTGAATAAATTTAAAGACAGAGACACAGCTGATTCAGTAAAACATTGTTTAATAAAAAAAGAAAAAAGAAAAAATTGTTTAGTTTTCTTACCCTGCTGTACCGAACTGTGACACCTGAATTCAATAATTAAGGGTAAAATAACAAAATATGAAAAAAATGAATACTTTCGCAAAGCACTGTGTGCGCGCCACACACACAAACACACACACGCACACACCATTAATGACATTGTGTATTGCGTCCTGCTCCTATTCTCAGTCTTGGTTGCACACCTGAGTTGATAAAATCTATTAGCAAATCTTGTTTGCTTTTAAATGTCGAGATTTTTTCACCTGACATTTTCCCCCGTTTGCTTAAGTCCACAAAATGTACATTATAAATTAAATGTGCTAAACAATACATGAGCTCAGATGTTTTAAAGGACTCCATCTGTCCATTCGAATCATTCCCATTGTCTTTTACATCCCAGCTTGTCTTGAGTCTGTCTGCTTCCACTTTAATGATAACTGCGCTATTCTTTTTCATCCTGCTCCTCTTCATCCCACCATCTTCCTTCTCTTTGCGCTTCTGTCAAGACTGTGAATCGGTGAAGAAGATGACAGCGCATGCTGAATTCTGAGTGTTTTTGTAGCATTGTGAGAACTGACTGCCTGCTTTTGTAGAGAGGACCTTTCTAGTGCCTTTAAAAAGTCTTTGTAGAGTCTTTGTGGAAGACTAATGCATCCACTCATTTGCATACATGTTTGTAATTTACCTTGTGTTGTCATAAATCATTGAATTTATACCTAATAATCTGCAGTACTTGACATAGAATTTTGTGCATCTGTGTTAACAAACGAAAATGTTGCTACTCTATACAGTATATGTGCTTTGTGATCATATTTATGCTAAAAATACATGAGTTTAGTATGTTTAAAGATTTTGTTGTCTGATGACCTTAAATAACACAATTTTCTTCAGTGACACACTCCTCTGCTATTAAAATCCCATCAAAGATTTCTTATCTCTCAAATAACACGATCAATACAGCATCAGTGTGGAATAAACTTGAAGAGTACTTGAAAGCGCTTGGCCTTGATTGAATGTTACTGTACTACACGTTGATTTTTTCTTTTTTTGTGTGTGTGTGTGTTTGTGTTTCTTTCTCTTTGCTTTCCAGATCCATACATGTGTCCATTAGAGGATAGAGGTCAGGGGCCGTATTCACAAAACATGTTATCTTACCACTAAGAGTTCTCCTAATAAAGTTATTAGCTAAGAGTTTTCTCTTAAAACCTATTCACATAGCTGCTGAGACAAATTATTAAGGAATAGACTGAAGTCTTAAGCTAAGAGTAAGGGTAGGGTTGACCTCATTGCTATAGAGTATACACACAGTGATTGGCTGATGGGGGAGGAGTCAGCGATTTAATCATAGAAATATTGTAAAATGTAAGGTGTCATGTTTCCATATTAAAATAAAGGTTTTAAAATACAAATGTTGCCATATTCAAATAAAGGTTTTAAAATGTAGGCTGTCACTAATTAAACTAGTATATACAGTTAATTGTCCACCTCACTGTAAAATGTAATAAGTTGACTTTACTTAGAAAAAGTGAGGAAACCGATTGCCTTAAAATTTCCAAGTAAAGTAGTGTATTAATTTTTAGTTGTCATAACTTAATTCGGTTAAGTAAAGAAAACTTGTTGGTCAAGTTCTGTTAACTCAAAATCATTAGTTGGGTTAATTTATTACTAGTGTTCACATTACTAGGAAAATCTTAGGGTACCGATTGCCTTAAAATTTTTAAGTAAGCTGAACTAAAAAATATAAGTTAAGACAAAAAGCAACAACAGATCATAGGCAAAACATTATTTATTACTCATCAATTTTCTTCAGACACTACAGTGTACCAAACAATGCCATTCTGGCACCCCTAAATTCTAAACATTTTTCATTAATGTAACAATATGCATACCATATTAAATTAACCAACCAGCTTAATTTGGTTAAAAATAGCTTAATTTTGACAGTTTAAACTTTGGCAGGTGACAATTTAACACTTTAATGAAAAAGAATGTTGACTTTAGTACAAGATTAAAGATATAGTTCACATAAAATGAAATTCTCTCATTTACTTACCCTCATGACATTACAAACATATACCCATAAGACTTTGGTTAGACTTTGAAACATAAATAAAGATATTTTTAATGAAAAAGGTTTCTGTCCAGGTAACCAAAACTTAAAAGATCCAAAAAGTTTTCCATCCTGTTTTCTTTAAAAAATATCTAAATTTGTGTTTGAAAGACTAACCAAAGTCAAACAGCATGAGAGTGAAAAACAGAACAGAATTTACATTTTTGGGTGAACTAAGCCTTTAACAATCTCAAACAGCCTTTGCTTACATCAACAGAACAGAAGGGTTTTAAGTGAATGTAGTTTTGGTTTCAGAGAATTGTATCCAAGGGAAAGAAAAACTCAAAATTTGGCACATATCAGCCCAAAAATTAGTCACATGGCACCTGGAAGGTTTTCAAGTTCATCCGTGACAATGGCTCAGTCTAGAATAATGCTGTGCATGAAGACTCCAAATGTAGTTCTTGTGGAGGAAGAATCCTGGTCCTGTTATCACTGTCAAAATCCCGAAGGAGATCTTGGGTGTCACAATCACAGTCGTAATAAAAAGGGAACAGCAATATCACAATTCTGGTTACATTACAAATTAAAGTCACAAATGTACATATAACAAAGTACCAGGTCTACATACAACTAACAGAGATTAATTATGGTTGTTAAAGGGTTAGTTCACCCAAAAATGCTGCTCATGCTGCTCACGTGAACCGTGTCAGCCAATACTGAGCCGGCGTTCTGACGTAGAACCTGGAAGCACTGAACGTAAACAGCATAGGAGAATGAAATGGAAGAAAATAAATTGTTGAGTAAAGTCGTAATTTTTGTTTTGTTTTTGTGCACAAAAAGTATTTTTGCTGCTTCATAAAATTAAGGTTTAACCACTGCAGTCACATGGACTATTTTAACAATGTCTTTGGTACCTTTCTGGACCTTGAAAGTGATGATTAAATTGCTGTCTATGGACGAGTTATATACCTCTCGTATTTCATCAAAAATATCTTAATTTGTGTTCTGAAGATGAACGGAGGTCTTACAGCTTTGGAACGACATGAGGGTGAGTAACTGAATGACAGAAATTTCATTTTTGGGTGAACTTTCCCTTCAAAGTATTGTCTGGAAGATAGACAAAATTAAAAAAAAATGTAACACATGTGAGTTTGTATGTCTGATCCAAGATAAGAGTGACTGTGCACTTAGCAGTGATGACAGTGCTCTGAAAAAAAAAAAAATGAGAATGAAATTAGAGCGAAAAAATCTTGTATAAAAAATTCAGTGACGTCAGTGCCCTGATAAATGTTACATCGAATGAAATATAAAATTGAGCTAATACAGTAACAGAATTTTGATTAAGAAAGAAGCATTGACAAGCATTGACAACACTTTCTTTGTTGCACAAATTTCCAGAAATCAAGCTGCAAGTTGATAAAGTGCTGAGAAGAATTCTTGATTGAGGCTTCTGATTGTGATGTGACTGAACTTTGCGTTGATCTGTGGCAGGGAAAATATAAGTTAAATGTACATTGGGTTCACAGTTAGTGTGTTCAAGGCAAACTTGTTTATTTTGCAGTAACTTGCAAATGCTAACTGCTCATTTCTATTAGCACAATCAAACACAACTCAACAATTTCAATAATATAACATCAAACCCAGTGTCACTGTATAAGTTATTTAATCTGATTATTGCACTATCGATTAATGTATTAAACAATTCGGAAATTAAAAAATATGACAAACAAGCACCAACTCACCATTCCATGTGCTTCTCCCCTCAGAATACGTTACAAATTGACTCCACCTACAGGTAGAACTACGCATAACCACTCAAAAAATTCCGTACTGCTCGTTATTTTAAGTAGAAGATAATTGAATCTGTTGAGTTTAATATCTTTCAGGTCTAAAAAGTTGTCGTTACTTAGTTAAACTCAGTAAGGTCAACAAACTTACTCAAAATAAGTTAAAATCACTTAATTTTATTAGTAAGATCATCAGTTACATTTTACAGTGTCTGCATCTCAAGAGAATACAGAATTCAAGCAACAAATTATGTTTTATAAACAAAGTTTGGGAGGAACACATTCAACCTGTCTAATTTCTAATCAGCACGAGAAGAGGAATAAATACACAGACGAGAGCCGACTCGCCTATAGTTACTTTGACAGTTTTCTGCATCCCTCCGCCACCCCACTCCTCACTCTCAGCTGAGGATATGGGGAGAACTTTGGATTTGGGCTAAATTCCAAGCTCGGAGCCCTCAATCCCCTTGGACAATACACCAAATACGCTTATTATATATTTTATTACTCTATTCAACCATTTGTAAGTGTGAACTCATGAAAACCACTGCCACAAGTAATCGGACAATATTTATTTATTTGTTAAAGATTTATTTTTGGTGCCTCATTGTAGATTCAAACCTATAAATCAAAATGTATTGCATTTATGAAGAAAAAGTTCAGCACCTAAGGCTCTATCGCTATTGCCTCTTTCTTTGGATAGATTAGGACTGTTTGTGATTTGGTCTTAGTGACTTAGGAGTCCTCTTGACTACTACTAACGTTTCACAGGTTTAGGAGCTAGTTTTAGCGCTAAAATACTCTTAGAGCAAAAATTTAGGACTCCTAAAATTAGGAGATATAAGTAGGTCGGTCCCTTTCATTTCAGTGTAAGGTGTAGTAGCGTCACTAGAACATTTTAGTGATTCTTACCGAGTGTCCTTAAAAAGTCACGCATCACTGTGCAACTCACATAGAAGCTCTTGGTAGAGTAGGGAAAGTATGTCATTGTATAAAGATGTTAATAAATTGTGCACAGTCTATAGAAGTATTCATATAACGTAAAGGGAAGTACATTACAGGGCCGTAACCGATATAGAGCTGTATGGGTTTCAATGGCCGAATGGCCTCCACAATCCTGAATATGCGGATGGCCTTGATGTTTCAACATGCGTATTGTTAAGGTGATGATACACGGAGCAACTTTTTTAACAATGTTGCTGAGCGATGTTGCCTGGGCACTTTCCCATTGAGAATGGCCAACAAATTTCTATCTGGATACTTTAGATCGAAATTTCTTGTCCATTCTCAATGAGAAAGTGCCCAAGCAACATCGCTCAGCAACATTGCTCAAAAAGTTGTCCCGTGTATCATCACCTTTAGAGATGGGTTCGTTTATCTGCACGTGCAAGAGCGTATTCGTTATTCATGCATGCATTTAGTCTAAGCCTAACATTTGTTCTTCTCTGTAGACTGTGACTCTCGCCAATCTGTATTTGCAAGCGTAGAGAGCAGCAGGATTAATTGTACATTTACATTTTACATTTATGCATTTTGTCCAACGCATTCAAGGTATACGTTTTATGGTTTCATGCACTCTCTTCATGCATTCAGATTCAATCAAACTTATGATGGTGTTGCTAATGCCTCTACCTCTACTGTTTTTGTATATAATGTATTTATAATATATATTTCAAAATTTAGTAATACTAATTATAATATAAGGGAATTTTAAAATTAAAGTATTATTGTTTATTATGATTAAAAAGTAAACACAGAGCTGAGATAATTCTAATGCTTGTATACACTAAAAGCTGCATTATTATTACATATTATTACATTTTAAAATAACTCTTTTCTATTTTAATATATTTTAAAATGTAATTTATTTCTGTGATGGGAAAGCTGAATTTTCAGCATCATTTCTCCAGTATTCAGTGTCACATGATTCTTCAGAAATCATTCTAATGTGCTGATTTAGTGCTCAAGAAAACATATTATTATTACAGTTGAAAAGCAGTTCTGCTTTTTCGGGATTTTTTGATAAATAGAAAGTTCAAAAGAACAGCATTTATTTGAAATCTTTTGTAACATCATAAATGATTTTACTGGCACTTTTCATCAATTTAGTGCATGCTTGCTGAATTTGATGTGGCAATTGTGAGTGCATTGTGCATGAAGTTAATATTGATGTTAAGCATTACAATTACTCATGCTCTCTTCTCGTTTTACTTTTTCAGATTGAATATTTAGTCATTTTGACAGTATGGGATGAATGTGGTTAGCTAAAGAGAATGAAAATGCAAACTGAGTCAATGCACAAATGAATTAATGCAAATTATAATTGTTCACTCAGTACCCCATAACATTGCTTTTAAGGGTTAACAAAAGTTCTGTGTTAGTGCTTTTTATGCCTAACAATAATTTCATTATTAGCTGAAGTCTCCACTGGTCATCGTTAACACACACACACACACTTCGATAACTGGCCTTGAATCCAGTGAATGAGTAAATACGCTAAGCTCTTGAATCAACTCCACTGATAATGACGTTTATGCATTATTCATATAGCTGAATCAGCGATCTCTCACTCTCTCTCTCTCATCGTACTGCTTCTGTTTCAAAATGTTCCTATCGCTCTCACACATCTACAAACATGAGAACAAAAGGCTGTGTTTTGTGTCTGACTCTCTTGCATGCTAGTAAGTGTCTCATATGCCTGTAAGAAATATGGTGGAAATCTTGTCAGTAGCTGAATGCCAAAAGGGATATAAGTCATTTAGTGGCATTAGAATGAATGGAAACAGCTGTATTTCTGTGATAGACAGATCAACTAGAATGGAGCTGATGAGGGAACAAGCTATCTAGCACCTCTAAAGAGTGGCTTTCTGTGATTTGAAGTCTAGTTAATTTTGATAAATCAGATCCTGCAAGAAAGAAGTAATTGGTCAAAAGCGTTATCAGAGGTATGTTTGAAAACACCCAAACTAACACAATCAGTCAGTCAGTCAAATGCATTCCCAGATGCCCATGTGCAGTATTGGCCTTGAAATGTTCTGTATCACTCATTTTATAATTTTAGTCTCAAACTTATAGTCCAGTGATTTGCAAAAAAATTGGGTAACACTTTAGTATAGGGAACACATATAAACTATTAACTACGACTTTTCCCTCAGTAAACTCTTAATTTACTGCTTATTAACAGTTAGTAAGGTAATTGTTAAGTTTAGGTATTGGGTAGAATTAAAAATGTAGAATATGGTCATGCAGAATAAGGCATTAATATGTGCTTAATAAGTACTAATAAACAGCCAATATTCTAGTAATATGCATGCTAATAAGCAACTAGTTAAAAGACCCTAAAATAAAGTGTTACCAAAAATTGGTAATACTCTAGTTGAAAAACTGAATAAAAACAGTGATTATCAGACATCACTAGAGTTGATTTAGTATCATGTATACTATTATACTATATATATATATATATATATTTTTACATTTTGAATTAGCTTTTTTATTTTTTTTCCCCAGTTTATTTTAATTTTAGTTTGTTTCAGTAATTTATGTGCTTTTGTCATTTTTCTTTTATATATATATATTTTTATTTATATTTATTTTTATTTTACATTAGTAATTTTAGTATTTCAGCTTAAGTTTTTCATTTAATATTTCAATTTATTTCAGCTTTTTCAGTTACTGGAGACAATTTTTAATAATTTTAGTTTTACTTAACTATGGAAGCTTGTTTCCACCACTGAATAAAAAAAATAAAAATGGTAATTGCGACTTTATCTCACAATTCTGACTTTTTTTCTCGCAATTGTGAGTTTACATCTCACAGTTCTGACTTTTTTATCAGAATTGCATGATATAAAGTTGCAATTGCAAGTTATAATATAAAAAAATAAGTCAGAATTGCGAGAAAAAAAAGTAATTGCGAGTTTATATCACAATTCTGAGAAAAGAAGTCAGAACTGTGAGTACGTGTACTTACAGTGTACTTACCTAAGAAAATACTAGGTAATATAAGGTAACTACAGGGGTTAAGATTAGGTTTAGGGGTAGGTATCTAGTTATTTCACAGTAAGTACATTGTATGTACATGGGGAACAGGACTGTAAAATAAAGTGCCCAAAAAGTAGCCCAGGTTACCAAATAAATACCATGGTACATGGTAAATGGCACTCTTGTTGTCCTTATCATATTCATGAGAGAAGTCATAATGTCCAATTTGTTTCTTCTGAGTCTGCTCTTTCAAATGAACCAGTGCATCCACTTTACAAAACAGCTCTGAATGATTTGTGAAGTTGCTCAGATGCCGGCTACACAAGAGTCCTCATCCAAGCTATGCATTTAAAGCACTCCACCGAGAGCTGCCATCATGTAGCGGGAGTGCAAACCATCCCATTCCATTGTGAAGCTGCGAGCGAGAGCAGCATGGAACCTGTCTGTCAGCTTGAGCTCCGCTGAAGCGAACGCAATGAGGAATTTATAATTTCATGTTCGTGTGACATCAGAGCTAATATCTCCTCTCATCACTGTCAGGTTCCTCTCAGAACTACACACAGTCCTCCAGGGGTCAGCCTCTGTAATGCTGCGATATTGATTACAGGCTTGTCACTTTGCCAAAGGGGGAACATTTCAACACCAGGCTTTTCTTAGATCTCTGTCTTCGCGCCTGACTTTCTCTCTCCATGTCTCTGTCTTCTTCTCTCTGTGACTCTTTTTCTGTCTCACTCTCCCCTTTTGTTTCTTTGTCTTTCTTTCCACACACATTCGCTCACACTGAGCAGGAAATTACCTGTGTGGAATGTGGATGTTTGGAACGGGTCACCGAGGGCCACGCTGGAGGCACTGACTGTTTCATCCACACTTAGAAGTGGAAAAAATGATCCTCACTCGCGCTCCTTTTCTCTGCAGGCAGCTCTTTCACTGCCGTACTTTGTTTGATAATAGTCACCTCTGTAATGTCTTCAGTGATCTGGCCGTATGCCTCTCAGAGAAAGCCATCTCTGACCTAATTAATGCGAGTGTGTGAGAGCTTTTAAGACCAGTCAGGGCATCATATCATACCACTATAGATAGTGTTGTTTTGTAAGGGTCTTCATTAAAGATCCAGCTTTCCTTTCTAGTTGGTCTAGTAGAGAGATGGAACTTTCTATAAATAGGGTACAAAATAGGGAGCCTAAAAAAAGATATGATCAGTGAAAAGATGTGCATTTTATTTAAAGAGAAAATTAAATGTTTGTGAATTTCACAACCTTGTTACCAAAATTTGGGACCTCTCTCAATAAATCAAAATCCAATTTTTTATTTAATTTTATAGTAATACACATTAAACGATACATTTAATATAGTGTAGTTAATATAGTGTATTAGGTTTAATTTTTTCTCTTTTTTTCTTTTTTTGGCTAGAAAAATACAAAAACATAATATTCTATTGTGGCTAGTTTGTATTCAGAGATAGTATGTTGAATTAAACATTTGTTATATGATTTTAAAGGGTTAGTTCACCCAAAAATTAAATTTCTGTCATTAATTACTCACCCCCATGTCGTTCCACACCCGTAAGACCTTAGGACCGTAAGACCATTCATCTTCAGAGCACAAATTAAGATACGTTTTTTTTGTTTGTTTGTTTTTATGAAATCCAAGAGGTTTCTGATCCTCCATAGAAAGCAACATAATTACCACATTCAAGGTCCAGAAAGGTAGTAAAGACATCATTAAAATAGCCCATGTGACTACAGTGGTTCAAACTTAATGTTAAGCAACAAAAATACTTTTTGTGTGCAAAAACCAAACAAAAATAATGACTTCATTAAACAATTTCTTCTCTACCCTGTCAGTCTCCTACACAGTTTACATTGAATACACAGTGCAGCCCTTCCGGGTTCTATGTCAGAATGGTAACTCATTATTGGCTGGCTCCTGCGTCAGCATCACGCATGCATCGTGCTGCTCACATGTACAGCGTCAGCCAATACTGAGTCAGCGTTCTGATGTAGAACCCGGAAGCACTGCACGGTGTTTACTATGTAAACAGCGCAGGAGAATGCGTAAGGTTGAACAACTCATGTGGACTATTTTAATGATGTCTTTACTACTTTTCTGGACCTTGAATGTGGTAATTACGTTGCTTTCTATGGGGGATCAGAAACCTCTTGGATTTCATCAAAAATATATTAATTTGTTTTTCCAAAGACGAACGAAGGTCTTACGGGTTTGGAACGACATGAGGGTGAGTAATTAATGACAGAAATTTCATTTTTGGGTAAAAAATATATTTTTTATCATTTTAAATGATAAACATCAACCGCTCACCTTCCAACTACTTTAAGTCTGTCCCATGACCAAAATAGAGGTGGGAAGCATTCTGGGGCACAGAACAGAAAAAGAAAAATGGAAAATGAGAAACTTAACATATCATTTTTTATCATTTATCAAAGTGATTCATGTTAAAGGGGTGGTTGATTGCGATTTCACTTTTTTAACTTTTTTAAGGTATGTTGCTGTTAGAGCACAAACAACATCTGCAAAGTTACGATGCTCAAAGTTCAATGCAAAGCGACATATTTTCTTTTAAAGAATTCTCTGTTTAAGGACTACAACAAACAGCTGGTAGGGAATACAACGAGATTCTTCCTGGGCTGGTGACATCACTAACCCTAAAATTTACATAAACCCTGCCCCCGAGAACAAGCTACAAAGGGGTGACATCAGAAAACACACTCTGGAGACATCAGAGACTTATCTTACGTCTTGTACCACCCCTATAATATTAGTTCATTTCCAAATGTCTCCAGCGATCAAAAAATAAGTTGCAGTGTATTTGTTAATGAGCACTTGATTTACATTCTGTGCAAACCATAAAAAATTAGAGATGCACTGATACTAAATTTCTCTGCCGATACCGATAGCCGATTATTCACAATGATATCGGCCAATGCCGACACCGATACTGATAGTTTGGTTTTTCTTAAGAAAAAAAATCTCTCCCAAATAATGTTGCAAACTATATAGGGAACCCCTTTCATTTGGTACACTATAATATTAGAGGTTAGAGTTAACAATAGAGGTATTATATTCAGCTGCTTTAACGTTACTATTTTTAAACTGTTAATGCATTAAAATTCAACACACAAGTTATTTTCTTCACACAGTATGTATGAGTTGCAGTCTGAACACGTCTTTCCGCACCTTTTTGATTGACAGAATATAATCGGCTCTGACTATCAGCAGTTTTTAAACAATCGGCCGATGGCCAATAGTGATAATAAAAGCTTTTATCGGCCGATACAGATTGTTGGCCGATACATCGTGGCATCTCTATAAAAAAAGTAAGCTAAGTCTCTCACCATCATACACAACCTAGTTTTTGGGCTGTTTGCCTTCTCTGTTAATACAGACAAGCATGTTACTCTATGTCCAGGGGCGTATTCATGCACAGACTTCCATAGGCTGAAGGATATAGGCTACTGGCTGCTCGAATATTTTTTAAATAATTCTTCACTAAAATGTATCATTGGAATGTGATAAAATCTTGTAAATTGAAACATTCAAGCGCTAGAAGATGCACAAGAGAATTCAATTCGGTCACGCAATGTTTTCTGTGCGCTCAGAGAGAGCTGCATCTAAGCACCATATTGAGTTCTCTTTTGCGTCTTCTTACGCTTGAACACACGTAATGTGTGTATGTATGTAATGTTATTTGATTCAGTTTCTGTACCTGAATACGGTTTTAAAATCGTGTTTATTTCATCTGTTTCATCTTTGTATTTATTCGTGCTATTGCTTCAAATGAGTTTATTTGGGCAGGTGTAAAGAGACTGGGCACCAACACGGTTCTTGCAAATGTGCAGTTGTGCCCCTGGATAAGACTAGACAAAAAACATGCCAGAGACAAGCAACACATGCTAGAGTTAGAAACAACTGTGATGTTAATTAACATTGTCACTTAATCAGTAGTATAAGAGGTGTTTGTTTGTTTGTTTGTTTTTGTTTTTTTTGATCATGGTAGAACATGCAAATGGGTCTCGTTGCTATTAATGTTTTATATTTTCAAAATGGTCCTCGCGCAACCACTCCATTTGTGAATGATAATGTGGACTGCCATGCAGGGACTTGTTTTTTGTATCAAAGCTTTTTAAAGAAGATTTGCCGCTCTGCCCGGCTTCCATCCTTGCAGTGGAAGACTAGATAATCTGATCCATCTAAGCACCCTCAACAAGGATTTACATATTTGAGGTCGTCTTTTTCAAGAAAATTGGAATTTGCAATTAGATGAGAGCGACACTCTTTTTGTGTGTGCGGCCCACTTCAAAGATGTTGTTTTTCCGAGTCAAATGATGCATCTCCCTGCGTCTTCCCTTTTTCCGCAGCCCATATGTGCTCCCAGAGACCACAGAGCCGTGGGAGAAAAAATGGATTACAAATGAGAAATTACCGCTGTGGAATGAGAGGAAAACACATTGCTTAAATTTCCTTGTCTTTCAGGTATTGAGCGATTTGTCTCAAATGCGCCGTAGAATTGAAAATATGAAGCTTTTTCCCAACATGAATTTGAATCAGCCCATGGCCATGCTATTGACCCTCAATCACAGCTCACAGCTCTTCCGAGGTTTGGAGTTATGCTTTCTCTGTGCATATCACCATCCAGTTTTTTTCCCCCTCCTCTACATTTATGGAGAGAGAAAACACTGCAAAGAAACAAAACATTTTTTTTTATTGATGTAAAGATTATTATTTGTTTTTGCCATTGCATGTCAGGGCCTATTTTCTTTTTGTTGACATTATGAGACACTAGAAAAGGACTAATGCTAAATTTAAGTTATGGATGATTGGGCACAGACCGTCATGTCCCTCCGCTGACCAGACTCTAGTTGTCAACGACACCTCCCCATATCATATGCGTGCCATCTGCAATCCATATTTGCCTAATCAAACAACATTCATATCAGTGCTAATAATCAGCGGTGCTGCAGAGCCTGCCTGGCTGCGATATCATCACTCTCATATTCCACTCATATCCGAAATGCGCTATCTGCGCTCCACAGATTACCGTTACAGAATTACCCTACGCCAATGTTCAAAGCGCTCGTCTCTCTCCTGCCTCCAGCAATTTAAACATTCCTACTTGCTCCGAGTTTCACCATTAATGCCATCAGTCAGGAATGAGGAGAGAGGCACAGTATGGATTGGTAAAGTTTTTATAGTTGTAAAATATTGTAGGAGGGTCATTACCGTTACAGTATAACAGGTACAGGAATGTTAGAATTCTGTAACTTTCGAGTATGTGTACAGGTTTGTTGTAATTTGAATGAAATATTTCTGTAAATGTATGTCTGTCTATATTTCTCTTTTTTTCTATTACCAACTTGATTACCAATTAAAATAATGTTCCAAATATAACATTTTGAATGAAGAAAGAGGGGGAAAAAATGAAGAAACTTTTAATAAATTGACATCTGCTCAAGGAAAGTAGTGAAATTATTTACAATTCATCCCTATATGTTCACTTAATTGTTATATTGTGAGAAAAGACGGTGAGTTTGATTTCCATATTCAATATTGCAATTTTAATACTTTATCCAGTAAATTAAGATGTGTATGAGAATATACTGCAAAAGTAGGATTGACCCATCCACCCTGAAGAGATGACCTTGCTCTCTCTTCCATCAATCAAAATAATGAGACTTCATTGGATTTAGGTGATTGTATCCTACAACTGGTATTATTATTTTTTCATAAGAATTCTTTATCCCATCTCGATGGATAGACGAAGCGATTTATCTTTATCCGTTCATCCGTCAAGAAATTTAAGTCCTGCATTAGCAGCTAAAAGGTTCTGTGTTCACTCTCCTTTTTTACATTAGTTGATTAATTCAGCCCTTATCATGCATAAATAAATAAATAAAAAGATAAATAAGATAAATTAAGCCACAGTAACCCACCGCTGATGTTTAATGCACAGCAGACCAGACAGTACACAAGGACTCTCCATCTTTCTTTCCCTGATATTATACTGTAGTGCAGGAAATATGAATTATGCTCTCACTGAGCTGCTACAGTGATTGGTTTATGTATTCTACTCATTTGCATAGGGTGAGGCCACAGTGTCCAAGTAAACGGCATCAACGATGGATGATCCAATCAGCAGCACATGGCACAAAAAGATGATAGACAATAAATTTGATTTAAAAAGGCTTCGTACAACTAGCTCAAAATAAGCTACAGCTCCTTTATTATCACAGCCAGTCTTGACACATTGAAAAAAGGAACATAGGATTTTTAGTCTGTGTATTTTCTTGCAATGACCAAATATGTGGCAGTGATATGAAAATGAATAGCTTTTGAGCTTGCCTCATTTCACTATTAAAGGTATTACTGTCTAATCGAGTTTTCACTGATGAGTCTTCAACATTTAAAGGGTTAGTTCACCCAAAAATGAAAATTACCCCATTCTCAAGCCATCCTAGGTGTATATGACTTTATTCTTTCAGATGGATACAATCGGAGTTATATTAAATAATGTCCTGGCTCTTCCAAGCTTTATAATGGCAGTAAATAGAGGATGAGATTTAGAAGCCCAAAAAAGCCAATCTTTATGTGTGAACTACTCAACGACGCATCAAAGAGGCTCGCTGACGCGTCGCCAACACCTTGCTGACACCAGACAAATATCAGGCATGCTAAATATCTGAAGCTGTCGGTCGACTCGATATCCTGTGTTGTCACGTGTCGCGACGAGCTACAGCCAATTAAATATACACTGATGTATATGGAAGCAGCAATAACAATCCATTCAAATATAATTTGCCGACGTTTATTCATATCAGACACACATTGTGTAAGTAACTATGAAGATCACTCTATTCTTCTCCCAGTTCACCGGCCACATGTACTTTGGTATAAATGGATGAATTCACATGCTGTAGCCTATAAATCCGACTGACAGGACTCTCTGAACTAAAGCGCAAAGCAATACATCTGTCATACGGTGTGGCCGTGGTGTGTCACGTGACAATCATGACGCCATGTCGTCATAAAAACAATAAAGGAAACGTTCTAATGATGGCCTTAAATCTGGGAGGTCAGGCAGAATATTTTAAATTTATGTGTGAAAGGGTTCATTTAATTTTATATGATGTAATTAATGTAATTTAATAAATGCAATTAAAAATTTACGTTGGGTGACAGAGTTGTTGTCAGCTCGTGTAATGTGTAAACCCCTGTTGTGGATCATATACGTAGTGTCACATAGTGTGAACACCACAACAACTTCAAGATTCCACAGCAAGTAATGTAGTCTGAACAGCACAGCGATCTGCTGACGTTTAAAGTCCTGAAGTGTGAACTTGGCATTACCTGATGCATGACATATTGACGAACGCAAAAGCGCAGAGAAGAGAGCAAAACAAAACACCGGTCACAAATTAGAAGTCTAAAATAGAATTTTTAAAGAGAAATGTCGGAGGATTTCAATATAAGAGAAGAGGAGCTTGAGTTTGTTGCCCAGCCCTATTTGTTTGAACAGCAAGAGGCGTCAAAGCTTACGATACTCTTACATCGCGTCAGTGGTTACTCTTTTGCCGTAAGTCGGCGTGTGTCTGGCCATCTGCCAGAAGCTAGTTATTTTAGATTTCAAAGTTTTAAATATGGATATTTTTCTTACACAAATGCAGCGCTTCACTTCAGAAGGCCTTTATTAACCCCCTGGAGCTGTGTGGATATACACTATATTAACAAAAGTCTTGGGACACCTCTCCAAAGCATTGCATTCAGGGGTTCCAATCACTTCCATGGCCACAGGTGTATAAAATCAAGCACCTAGGCATTGAGACTGCTTCTTCAAACATTTGTGAAAGAATGGGATGCTCTCAGGAGCTCAGTGAATTCAAGCGTGGTACCATGATAGGTTGCCACCTGTGTAATAAGTCCATTCATGACATTTCCTCACTACTAAACATTCCACGGTCAGCTGTTAGTGGTATCATAACAAAGTGGAAGCAATTGGGAACAACAGCAACTCAGCCATGAAGTGGTAGGCCACGTAAAATCACAGAGCGGGATCAGTGCATGCTGAGACAATGGACAATTTCATGCTCCCAACTTTGTGGGAACAGTTTGGGGATGGCCCCTTCCTGTTCCAACATGACTGCGCACCAGTGCACAAAGCAAGGTCCATAAAGACATGGATGAGCGAGTTTGGTGTGGAGGAACTTGACTGGCCTGCACAGAGTCCTGACCTCAACCCAATAGAACACCTTTTGGATGAATTAGAGCGGAGACTGTGAGCCAGGCCTTCTCGCCAACATCAGTGCCTGACTTCACAAATGCGCTTCTAGATAGACATTCCTAAATCTTGTGGAAAGCCTTCCCAGAAGAGTTGAAGCTGTTATAGCTGCAAAGGATGGGCCAACTTCATATTAAACCCTACGGATTAAGAAAGGGATGCCATTAACGTTCATGTGCACGTAAAGGCAGGTGTCCCAAAACCTTTGGCAATATAGTGTATTTTATGATGGATGGTTGGACTTTTTTGGACTTCAAAATCTCATCCTCTATTCACTGCCATTATATTGCTTGAAAGAGCCAGGACATTATTTGATATAACTCTGATTGTATTTGTCTGAAAGAAGAAAGCCATATATTGTACACCTAGGATGGCTTGAGGGTGAGTAAATCATGGGGTAATTTTCATTTTTGGGTGAACTATCCCTTTAAGTAATTGCTTTTGTAAGAGTAAGAGTTATCAGCGATCAGAGAAATACAATTTTAGATGTATATAGCTGAGGTTAGGTTGTTACTATAAGCATATTATCATATACAAGAATCTGTCTTACAAATGCATCCCACAAAGGGAAAAAAAAACTACCTCTGCAAATACGGACGCACATGAGATACATCCTACCATAATCATAATCATTCATTGGGGCTGTAGCAGTCATTATGGCCTTATTAAATTGATTTTCATTGAACACAGTCAATTAATCAAACAGGTCAATTGGACTGAGTCGAATTTTCCACAGATGGCTCATGGTTAGAGCAGCAGTAATAGCGTGGGTAGACTCAAGGCCTGGGGAACTGCAATCATATGGATAATGTCAAGGGGAAAATGTTCTTGCCTACAGTTATCAGTAAACCTGCACTATGGAATCTGGGAGTGCTTATTTAATTTGTTAGAGAAATGAGAGCAGAATTAATTTAATTTAAAGCACAAGCCTGGAATGCTGACCGGATACGGCACAAGTTCGCCTTTAATCTCCGCTCGTCTTCTCTTTTATTCTCAGGTGCTGCAGATGTATCTACATTTAGCTGTACCACTTTCATTCTTACTCGAATTTCAACATCCTGACATTTTAAAGTATTTTTCGTGTGGGCGGTAGTGAGAACTGCACAGAGATGATGCAGGGAAGCAATCAAGATCTCATGGCAGAGAAGTAACACAAATGAACAAATCAGTTTACCTCGCTTTGATGGATGAGTCATTTGTCAGGGGGGATGTTCAAGAAGCTGCACAAACACTTTTTATTCCAACATCAGAAAACAAACATTCTTCTAATGTTGAACAAATGCTACTTTCCTAGTCCATGACCTCCTGATAATAGCGAAAATACCAGCCAAGCATTGAAAGATGATTCCAAATGCATATACGCACTCAGAAAACCAACTGAGACATCATCAGTGGAGCGACAAAGCACTTGGGAATGCAGTTATACAGGGAGACTGTGGGGTGGTGCACAGAGGTTATGGAGGCGCAATGAGAATATGGGGATGTAGTCACACACTTAGACTGTGCACTGTAAAAAACAAAACAAAAGAATTGTTGAGGAAAGCTAAACAAAATATTAAGCCAACAATGCAATAAGATTTGAGTTTCTGAGATTTGAATTTGTTTTTTTGAATGTTTTGAATGAATACAGCTTAAGATTTACTGAATCAGTGGCTGGTTGCATTAACTGCCACGACTAGTCTTACAAGTTATTCATCTTTTTTTTTTTTTTCTTTAAGTCTGTTCATAACTTCTTCTTTTTTTAAGTCAGTTACATAAAAATGTAGATTGGTCTAATTTGATACTGAAAAGTAAGACTGATTACCCCTAACTAACTGCTGGTTAGTTCTTAAAGGAATAGTTCACCCAAAAATGAAAATTATGTCATTATTTACTTTCGCTCAGGCTGTTCCAAACCTGTATACATTTCTTTGTTCTGCTATACACAAAGGAAGATATTTGGAAGAATGTTTGTTACCAAGTAGATCTAGATAAAGAACATTTATTTGAAATAGAAATATTTTGTAACAATGTAAAAGTCTTTACTGAAACTTTTGATCAGTATAATGCATCCTTGCTGAATAAAAGTATAATTTATTTACAAAAAATAAAAATAAACAAAATCTTACTGACCCCAAACTTTTGAACTGCATATATATTACTAGATATAGTATATACTGTAATACATTCTTCCGTGTACCACATAAGAAGATACTTTGAAAAATGTCAGTGTTTATTTTGCAAAAACAGGACCAAAGTGCACTCATCACCGGCAAAAATGCTCAAGTTGGGTGCTCAACAAACGAAAGGTTGGCACGCCAAGGCTCCAAAAATGTGAAAATTTAATAATGGACTCTCATAACAAGAGAGTCTCATTATTAAATTTTTGCATTTTTGGAGCCTTGGTGTGTCAACTTTTATACCCCCCTGCTTTTCAGTGTTTATTTTGTCCATAAAGCCTTGCAAAGTATACTTCATTTGACACGCATACACAGCCGTTCGTATCTTTGTATTCTTTCATGCTAGAGTTGTACAAATGAGGGTACTTTCTAATCTCTTCGCACAATCTCTCGTCTATATAGGCCTCCATCGTCGCTGTAGCTTGCATGTGTTCCGGTCTGTTCTGTTTATGCAGTTTTTCTTTGAGTACCTTGTGATAAACGCCCCGGGGCACGGTTGCCACCATGTGGATAAACGAAAATTAAAAATTAATTGCGCATGTGCAACATTGCGTATACTCTTCTGATGATGAAATCTGTGTCACGCGCACTGCTTGCTGACCCTCGCATATGCGTAAAAAGTGAACTATACTTTGGGCTTAAGTCATTGGGGATCAAAATGACATTGGACCCCATTGGCTTTAATTGAATGAACCAAAAACAAACTCTTATTTCAAAATATTTTTTTCATAATATCTTATTCATAATAACGTGTGTGTGTGTTCCACAGAAGAAGGAAAGTTTTGGTTTGGAACGACATGAGAGTGTAAATTATCACTGACTTTTCATTTTGGGTGAACTATTCCTTTAAGTAGTATCTCCATTTGGAAAGGTGTGCTGCTGCTTTTTATCTTTGAGACAGACCCAGGTTGAGCGGTTGACAGAGTATACGGTTAATTCCCCCGCCCCCCTTGTTTCTTTAGTGCTAGCATGTGTGTGCAGGCTGAAATGTTGACAGTAAGGTTATAAGGAGAGTGTATTGCACCGCAGGCTTGCCCTGTCTCTTAGTGAGCTGCCGATAGCTTGGAAGTGACAGCTATCCTCTTGTTGATGTTTACAGGGATTACAGTTGGTGTATGTTCAGGGAGGTTGTGTGTGTACTCAGGCTCTGTGGTTTGTCCAGCACTTGTGCATTGAATTAATGTGTGTGTGCGACTGTGTGAGAGCGTGTTTGGTTTTTGGGTCATTAGATATGTTATGTTAAGTATACGACCCTGTGTATTTGAAAAGGATTAGGTTTGTTGGTCTATTAGGCCTTTCTGTCAAAGTTTCCATTTGTGTGTGACTAAATGTGAACCGCTTGAAGATTTATGTTTCAGTATGTGTGTGTTTTGTATTATCTGGTATTATGCATTTGTGATGAGTGTGTGCGTTTCTGCTTGTGTGTACTTTCACACATGTCACTGAGCTAAATTTAGGTGGCAGGCCAAACACACACTCAGATCAGGTGTGAGGAGGGCCGCCAGCCTGATTACAACCCATCACAGGAAGTTGTCAAGGTGGCCCCCTAGCAACACCTCGATGGCAACAACAGCCACAGACATGCACACAAACAAGAAAGGTCAAACTCTCACCTCTCTCTCTTTCACACTTTTCCTCAGTCTTATTCTCTCACACGGACACACACATCACCCTGACTCATACCTATCTACCACAAAAAAAGCTGACTGATTTGGGATGGGCAGGATCCCAGCTAACAAAAAGAACGTTTTGTTAACATTCCCTTTAAGTTATGAAAACGTCAAGTTTTTTTAATGTATCAAGAATGTTTTTTCTTGGTTTTTGTGAATGTTAGAGGAACATTCCATTCTATCATTTTGGAAATGTTATGAAAATGTTATTTTGTAATATTTTCGGAACGTTCAAATTATCAGTTTCTTATGTATTAAGAAAGTTTTTTCTTGGTTTATGTGAACGTTAGAATAACATTCCATTATATCATTTTGGAAATGTTATGAAAATGTTATTTTGTAATATTTTCGTAACGTTTAAAAATTATCCGTTTTTTTTTTCTTTTTCTTTATGTATTAAGAACGTTTTTTCTTGGTTTATGTGAACGTTAGAGGAACATTCCATTCTATCATTTTGGAACTGTTGTGAAAACGTTATTTTTGAATATTTTCTGAACGTTCAAAATGCTTATGTATTGCTAACTTCCCTCTGCTGCATGTCTTTCAACTGTGGTACCTGAAGGAAACCCACACTGACAACCTGCTAACTCCTGGTTTAGCCGGGACTCGAACCAGGGACCTATTGAGCCACTGAGCCACTATACTGCCTAATTTATATTTATTTTGAACTAATACTTTCGGGTGGTGCTTTTAAAGAGGATAAATTTAGATTTAGATTTTAAATTCTGAGAGTGTAAAATAATGTAAAATAATGGTGACAGCATGGTAAACTTTCTCAGGGAAGTTGTGTCTCTAAATTCATCTCTGTCAAAACACAGCCACTGCAGTAATCAAAGTGGCACTTTGGTAATAAAAGCCTTTTCTACACACAGGACACGTACATAATTCAAGAGTGACAACTGCTTTTAAATATGTGAGTGAATCCCCTAAATTATCGTTCCATGTATGTACAGAACATTACTAACTCCCGAAATTGTGTTGAATAACACCATGGTAACAGTAGCAACGCTCCGGTGTCCTGCATGTTTTGATTCCAAAAATTTATATTACAGTTCGGAAGGCTGCTTCTCAGAGCATGCTCTTGCACTGTTGCCAGATCCATATATTATAAGCGTTTTTGGAATTTGGACTTGTTGTGTGAGCTTGTCAAGTAGTCAAGTCTATGGAGTTATTAAAAAGTGTGCAAGTGTGGGTTACGATATTTTGATTTTATTTTATTGGATTATTTCGGCTTATTATGGGCTTGTTCTTTTTCGCTGTTTTTTTATTTATTTATTTTTATTATTTACTTTTTTAGGAAGATCTGGCAATATACTGTATATAAGTCATGCTTAGTATCACTGTGATTTGTATGGAAGCTTGTTTCCACCACTGAAACTTTTTATCTTACAATTCTGACTTTTTTATCAGAATTGCATGATATAAACTCACAACTGCAAGTTATAAAGTCAGTATTATAACCAGTGTTGGGGAAGCTACTCTGAAACTGGAACTTTTTTTGTGTTGTCAAAAGCATGGACTTCGATACCAAGTCGGTACTGAAATGTTAAAAATGTGATGGATACGTAAACAACTCTGTTTGGCTATTGTGTTCACGTGCTCAACATATCGTCCCCTTTGAATTATAAGGTTCTATCTGACATTTTTGTCAAAATGTAGTTATTCATATATTCTTATTCTGTGACAAATTATTTACATTATGTGATGTCTTTTTATGGTGTGCACATTTTGGGACTTTTTATTTAGAAAACAAAAAGGTTCTGTCTACAAAGTTAAATGGAATGCAAAAACTTTGAAGCTCAATATCTTATGCACAGGAGCGTTTGAAGCACACAAAAGTGTTTGAATTAAAAAGTGTATTTTTCGCCTGCTTTCAAACACTCCCGTGTGTGTCTGTGTAAGCACTCAGTGAAGAGCATCAATGATGTCTATTTACAACATGTTTTTGAAGCATTGATCATTGTAGCCAATCACAGACATATCTGATGAGCGCATGAACACAATGGCCAATCAAAGGTGTTTTACGAATCCACTCAACAGTGCTCAAAGCATCACATTTTTAAAATTTCAGGACCGACTTGGTTTGCAAGCTACTTGTAAGTAGTTATTTTCAAGCTACCCATCTGTAAAAGTTGTTAGCTACACTACAAGTTACTATCAAAAAGTAAATGTTAAAAGTAAAATATTTGGGGTTTAAAACAACATAATGCAATGCAATTAACATTTCAAAGAGCATAGGGTGAATTGAGGTTGATTGGGACACTTTTTCCCAGTCATTTCAATGGCAAAAACTGTCCAAATCATTTGATTTGGTAAATATCTCAAACTGGCTGTCAAAGTGCAAAACTGCTACAAATAAAACATCAGTGCAAGAACAAAATGTATGCAACTTAAATTAAATACACAGGAGTAGTCAAAAATGCAGGTTAAACTCACAGCACTTGCAGTGATGGAGCGCGCAGCATTTACTGTGAACAGAAACGCTCTGAGACACCAATCATGAGCTGTTCGTGTGAAAAACAGTGCGCTTTGCTTGGATTCCCACCGCAACCAGCCTCATGTGATAAGTGCACTACTATATCGCGATTTTATTTTCTGTTTGAGTAGTGATCTTTTAGGTTCATTACAAAACTCTGGCAGGACAGATTAAACAATGACAGGTTATCTTTGTAATTAAATCAGAAATAGACATTTGATATAGAGTGCAATAAAGAAGGATAATTAATCATTTTAAAAGGCTATTATTCACCTCCTGTACTGTATGTGCTTTAAGATTTCGACGTAGACAGTGTTTTAATCTTTAGTGTGCATAACTTGCAGTCGACTCAACTGAAATATCCACTTCTGTACATCCTTTACATAATCATCAGACAATCTCTTGTCGGTGGACAGACTGTAAAGCTGCAAGATGTGTGATATAACAACAGATGGCAGTAATGAACAAATTTAGTTACTGATCTAGTAAGAAGACGTCCTTCACTGCATTACAAGCTCATGACGCGTCAGAATTCAAAACGGAATGTAGCTTTTGGTCGCACTACACCGCTACTTCCTGGATAAAGTAGTTAACTGGAAAAGCTACACTGTTTTAAAAGTAACTGAGCTACTGGCAAGCTTCTGAAAAATGGAGTTAAGTTAGTAGCATCGCTACTTGTAGCTAGCTACTCCCCAACACTGATTATAACACGCAATTTTGACTTTATAACTTGTGATTCTAATTATAAATGATAAAAAAAAAAAGTCAGAATTGCAAGATGTAAAATTGCAATTGCGAGGAAAAAAGTCTTCCATAGAAGAGAGTGTTTAAGTACATAATTAACATCTAGTTGTTTAGTTTGGTTCCGGACGCTGTGTCGAATTTTTATAAATGCGGTTGTCACTACCTGCAACGTGGTTGCCGCTCCAGTAAATTACTGAACTGTGTGTGTAAAGAACAGGATTAAGCACTAAAAAGTGAACTGACAGTTAGCTATAGTGTGTACGTGGCCAGAGATTCCGACAAATTCTGGGAAAATTTTGTTACCAGAATTCATTACCAGTTCACACAACTAGAAAACACAATTTTGTAAAGACAAATCTGACATCATAGTGCGATGTTTTATATGTACACACTTAAAGAGTGTGTACAGTATCACTAAGCTGGAGGATAATTTTGTTGTCAGCGTGGATGTTGAGTAGCTCCCTGGTCTCGGTATCACTATTTTATTTATTTTTATTTTTATTATTAATCGATTATCTGACCCTGTAATCATAATTTGTGTTAAAAAGTTGTTGGTGTTTTACTGTCTTTAGGGTTCATTTCGGTATCGGGTACGTTTCTGGAGTTTTGGGAAAAAAGAAAAAAAATGTAGGTATGAATGCACTACCAAATGTTAGTGTGCACTGAGCAAATTTTTAGCCTTGGCAGTGTTCTTAGTGAAGTTAGCATGCACTGTAGCTGTGTTACATTAAAGGCAGAATTTTCAATAGCATATACAAACTTTCCTCCTTCTTTGATAGTTAGCTATGTTAACCTTTTAAAAGTTATAAAGTCACACAATAACTATGGTGTCCACCTGACATGTTCTGACACTGATTCAAGTATTTTAAATATGGTCTGATTCTGGAATAACATTTTTCTGACATTCTGGTTCAAACTTTCATTCATACATGCAAATAAATTATAGTGTAAACACTATAAATTACAATACATTTCTTTAACTAATGTTAGATTTCAAGTCGCCATTTGTATTCAGTCTGCAATATTTTTAGTTGTTAGTTACAATGTTTTTAGTTGATAGTCTATCTTGAAGGGTCCATAAGACATGTCTGGTGGACCCTACATGGCTTCCTTGTGACTAGCTGATTTGAAAATATGAAATGTTGCACAACCTTACTACAGAGATGCATAGATAGTCCTTTAACAAAGTTTATAATTATTATTACACATTGTAATTTTCAAAGGTGAAGTATAATTGAGTAAATAGCAAAGTGAGAATGAACACATATTGCTAACAGAGGCTATGAAGAGACAGCATTTCGAGAAAACCTACAGAAGCACTTCACTCCAATATGAATATTTTCACTTGAGTATGCATATTTAACTCTTCAACAGAGCACATTAGTCCTCATAAATTTTCTATTCAAACATAATTCCTCTATATCCTAACTCCCGCTCACTCTCTCTCGCCCCCTCTCTTTCTGTCTATTGAAATTAGAGTGTTTTGACCCCCATGTTGCAGTTTTAAATTAAAAATCTATACTCTATCTCGGCTTGGAGGGCTTTTTTGTCAACAGAGAGGCTCTGGGTTGTAATTGGCTCCTGTTCTGTTTGTGATGCACTGGTGACCTATGACCTTTTCCTGCCGATTGACTGCTCAAGGTGAACTTCAAGGTAGATTGTTTCTAAGTTGCTTCAATTGTATTCAAGAAGGAGGAGCTCAGCCATAGGGTCGATAGGACGATTCTTCACATGAAATGATAAAGTGGTGTCTTTAATTATTTTGCTTTCATGATCGCTAATGTGTAATTGAATGTAAAGTTAAATAGAGAGGTAGGCACTTCTGATGCGCAATTAGTGCATGACGCCGTCAAGCTATTTTCAGAAAACGTGGCACTAAAAGTGAAGTCTTCCTGTAAAATTAATTACACAGCCTCTTGCAAAAATTAACTTACCTTGAAATGACATGGCTCCCTATCAAATTGGGTCACGAAAGTCTCTTTCCTATATAACTGCGGTGGTCTCCTGCCTGCACCCTTCCTTTCTTTGTTTTAGTACTTTTAACTCCCTCTTCAAAAGAGTTAATTCTTCAAAAGAGCTTTTTATATAGATACAGGGATCTAAGTTGAATTTTCCAACAGATGAATTATTTTTAAGCTAATAAATTATACAACTGAGAATCAAGTGAGAGGCGCACTTCAAACTGTGGCATTACATATCAAATTTAATAATAAAACAATTAAAAGGGCCAGAGCAAGAGTGGTGGTAGAATATATATATATATATATATATATATATATATATATAGTTTCACCATTCAATTAATCTATATTCACACTAGAGTCTATAAGTGCAGTGTATGTTAACCTCATTGGGGATAAGAATTGAAATAGTGTATGCTTAAACCATGAGAACACTGCTATGGGCAAGATTTACTCTAATATGGGTTACTATCTATTCATAATGCAGAATCATCCTGTATTCTATGTCCTGCTGTACTTTAGCATCTTATAACAAAACATCTGAGAATGCTTCAGTATTTATTGAATTCAAATCTGCATGTGTCATACATGTGTCAGTGTTAAACAATTAGAATAGAATACAAATCAGAAAACATGGTGTCTGTTCACCAGGTGAAATTTAAAGACTAAGATCATGGTGCACATTTTACAAGAGATTTGTTGCTGTTAAAATTTCACCTTTTAAATGTTTTTGTTCAGTCACAATTCTATCATTTGCCTTGGTAGAAGTTAAACCGATATGTGTAGCTGTGTGTAATTGTTTTTATTCACATAACCTCAGGCTTTCCCAGTAATCATAGCATTTCACTTTTGTTTACAATGTGGTCAGTGTTTAATAGTTTATTTAGTTTTGCTAAGTTAACCTTAGCAACCTTTACAAAATATCAAAATATCTTTCTTTCTTTCTTGTTTTAAAATACATTCAGATTTATAGGAAATTCTTACTTTATATCTCTGACATCCAACCATAAATCATTGTTATCTGACAATCTGAAGATGACATATAACAAAATGTCAATGCTAGCATTTGTTTAGCAGGTTTTGATTATCAACAGAGAATTAATTTACTATGTTTTACAAACTTACCTCTGTCAACATTTCTTAGGCAGGTTTTATTTTTACTCCACCGTAATTCTGAGTCACTGTAAATTGATCGTTTACCACTTATGGTGTATATTTCCCTGTGTGTATCGAGTGACGCTATGCTGCAGTTTCTCTGTTGTAGAATCCCCCACCCATGTTTTTAAGTTGGAAATCTGCCATCAAATGTCATCTGTTGCACTATTTTAAGTAGGAGATTGAAAATTCTGCCTTTAATGTAACACAGCTACAGTGCATGCTAACTTCACTAAGAAAACTGCCAAGGCTAAAAATTTGCTCAGTGCACACTAACATTTGGTAATGCATTCATACCTACATTTTTTTCAAAACTCCAGAAACGTACCCGATACCGAAATGAACCCTAAAGACAGTAAAACACCAACAACTTTTTAACACAAATTATGATTACAGGGTCAGATAATCAATTAATAAAGACTTATTTTTGTGCTGTTCTTTGCACAGTGCTATGTTATGACCAGTGTTGGGGGTAATGCATGAGAAGTAATGCGAGTTACGTAATCGGATTACTTTTTTCCAAGTAACTAGTAAAGTAACGCATTACTTTTAAATTTACAACAAAATAGTTATTTTTTTAAAATAAGTAACATAAGTTACTTTGTTTTCCTATTTATTGACACCTCTCTTGTCCCCATGTTGAGAGAATCGTGAGTAAGTGCAGAGCTGTGTGTGCACTGTGTAAACATGATGGTTATTGTAGTTCTAGACTAAATGTGAGCAGGCATTTGTTTTGTGGTGAACAATTCATCCGTGCAAGTCAATCCACACAAAAAAATTGTTTGGCTTAGTAATATTTAATCAAAATCTGAAAATGTTCCTCCCCTCTGCAACGGTGCCCCTTCTCTAACGACCTCAGTTTGACGCTTGGGTTGAAAACGTTTAAACCATTCCCTTCAGACCGTTAGTCTGCTATGAGCGAGAGATGGAGAGGAGGAGCGCTAAAATAAAACCCTGCCCTCTATTCAATATTCCGTTTCACTTGGAAATATGTCACAACACTGGAGAAAAGTTGTTTGCAACTTCCGGTTCACAGGGACTTTAAAGTATATGCTGGTTGTATTAATTTGAACACCACAAAACAGACAAAGGTGGCATTGAGGATCAGCGGTTCTGTACGTAGCTTTGGCCAGTTTCCAGAGGTTAAACAGAGGCAGAGAGGTCGTATTACCCCGTCAAGGCTTTACGCATCGCCGACTGCTTTTGATGCTGTCAGAAACACTTGATGTTACGCTAGGCTACAGTATGCAAAGCATGTGTCAAAGAGAAAGAATGAGTGTCAGTGCATTTGTGTAAAACCCCAGGAAAGGGTACTGGCAATGAACTAAAGTTCAACGTTCAAACGCACGGCAGAACTGTGCCAAGCTATGAGTGAAAAGCTTTTCAAGAATAACAGAAATGGGAAAAATGCCATGTGTAAGGATAGCGCGAGGCTGGGATTGCTTTTTGTCAAAGTTCACCTTCAGCTTACCTTTAAGCTATTATCGCAGATGGAAGTCACAGTTTAAGAAGTGTGTGTGGTGTGTGCATGTGTGTCCTCAGGGTGGAAGAGGATAAAGCTCCACTGTGAGATCTGTTCCACCACGGCATGGTCAACGATACCCGTAACACTTGACTGAACTTAATCTCAAGTGTGCGTCTTTTGTGTGCTTCTGTGCTTGACTGATCACCATCTCTGAGTCACATTAGTGCCGTCTGATCTCCGGCAGGCATCTTGTCTCAGCTTGAGGGCTATGGCCTCCTCTCTGTCACCATCTGTAGCGTACCGCCGACGCATTAAAGGTGTGTTTGCGTGAGTGTTGCGGGCGGTGGCCTCCTCTCTGTATCACCATCTGTGCTGGTTCGCCAACAGAACTAAAGGTGACGTTACAATACGCTAAGCTACGGTGCCTACTAGCCTCACTGGGTTTTACTTCTGTTTTGCTACTTGTTTGTGTTAATAGACCTGTGTTAAGGTAGATAGAAGTGAACATGAGGTATAAGTGAGGTACAGAATTACTAACTGTTTTACTAACAGAATTACTAACAAAAAAGCATGTCTTAAATCAGACGCTAATTTGCGGTGCTCTTGGTCAATTGTGTTGGTCATTATGGAAATTATCCTGCTGCGTCTGTTCACGCACAGATCTTTCCACTCCCATCTGCGCTTTTTTTGGAATTGCGCTCTTACACTAATTTGCCTTGTTAAGTAAATCTGGCCCTTAGTGTTCTGTTATTCTTGACGACCTTTATTTTAGTTTTTTTCATATACTGTTATCCATCTGTCCATCCATGGATATGAAGGAATTTTCAGTTTTAATCATATTTTGACTTTTTTGTGTGTTATATTTTAGAGTTAAAGGGAAACTATTCATGATAAAACACAGCTATGACAGCTTTACCCAACGGTTCTGTGTATCACTACACAAAACCCTTAGCAACGTAGACTGTTTGTTCTCAACTGTTATTGTTCATTGAAGCTTACTGTATTTTATAGAAGAATATTGTGAGAAAAAGTTAGAGTGAGCGAGTTTATTACCTGCATTCAGATTTAGCATTTTCCTTAAGGTCAGTCCTATGTTCATAATAAAAAATCTGTTTAAATGTCCGATGTATTATCTTGTCCTTTTACGGAGCTAACAGGGTAGTGCTAACCAGCCAGTGATGTCTGGGAGTAGCAGGTTTTACACATAAATGAAGATTTTCTCAGTAAGTACCAGCACTTTTGCAGCAAGCTTAATTATCATTAGTCTAAACATACAGTAGTTGTAGTGAGCACACATGTCCTGTGTTTAAAGAATGGAAATTTGCCTCTCCGTACAGTGACTAGCCTAAAATCAAAGAGAACACAATCTTTAAAGGGCCATGTGTGTTGTGTGTCTGTGTGTATTTGTTCAGTAAAACACCCGGTGACTTTCATGTTTAATCCCGTCTGTGTAAACAGTTGTTAATGAGACATTTAATAGTTCTGTGATTATTATGCTTGTTCTGACCTATCAGTCAGTGATGTGGAAATCAAACAGTTTTCTCATAAAGCAGTCCAACAGTACAGGCCTGGAAGTAAAAATCCCATTTACTTGCTTTATAGAGAAATTGATTTTTAGCAATAATTTAAAGTGAGGTTGTTAAATGATGGTATATGCTTCTGTATTAGCCATAAGTCACTGTGATTTCAACCTTATTTGAACAAAATTGTCTATTTGCAGAAATCCCAGAAATTAAAAAGCTTGTTTTTATCTTTTTAGTGGTCACCAACCTTTTTCAGCCCAAGATCCCTGACCCCGACCTTTATGAAAGACGAGATCTACCTATTGAAGACAGTATTTATTTATTTATTAGGTTTTTTCAGATTTTATTTAGTATTTTTTCATGGCCAATTCAGATTATGATTTATTTATTTTTACAAGCAAACTGGCCGATTCCGATACTGGTTGCAGATATTATTATTATTATTATATTGTTTATTTGCTCTATAACAAGCAAACTGGTCTTAAAAATATCTAGCCATTTCAAATGAGATCAAATTAATTTGATTTATTTACATTTAATTTCAGTATTTAAAGCAAAAACAGAATGGTCTGACTTTATCTTTGTGAAATTATATGCTACACACACAAAAAAGCATGAAACAAAAACAGCAGACAGGCTGAATAAGATGCAAATTCAACAGGTGGTGCTTATGGAAGAGCAGTGATACAGCGTTGCCTTGGTTACCGCTGTAAACAAAGCAGCACTGTGCTGGTAAATAGGCCCACTACTTTATTTGGAGGTAAAAGGAAAATAAAATGCCATTGCCATCGAAATTTTCTGAAGACAGTAAGTTTCCTTCAGAGATACATTCATATAACCCCTCACCCCCAATTCAATATTTATATTTTCTTCCTATATTTCGAGTATCGTGCACAGTAAGCTGCTCTGCCTTCTACAGAATTTTCTCCTGTTTGCGTCCATCTTCAGCGTCTCTGGCCTCTTGTTAACAGCTGTTTACAGACTCAGGCATGATGTGGGCTATTTACCTTTATCACTGTCCCAGTAGCTCCCGAAAATAACAGAAAAATAAATACAAAAATACAATACAAAGACTGGAGAAACGTATTGTATTTTTATACTCATATTTCTATTATTTTCGGGAGCTACTGGGACAGTGATAAAGATCTACCAATCGATCGCGATTGACAGGTTGGCGACCACTAGTCTACACAGTATGCACAAATTTTTTATTTATACTTTTTGTATGAATTTTACTTTTTTGATTGATCAGGATTTACAAATGGCTACTGCTTGGCATCATAGAAAGACTTAACTCAACAACTGAATTGACACCAGATTCTAAGATGTTGACAAACATAAGCATTCACATTTGCTCTGTTTCCTCAACCCACTAGATTGTGTCCATTAGACAATACTACAATAAACTACTACAGTGTGCCCACGTATGCATTCTCATGCAAATATTTGTTAAAATCCCACAAACGTCTGATACAAAACAGCTTAATAATGTAATGACAGAGCATTATTCTTAATCCGCATACAACAAACATCAAATAACTGCTATTTAGCTTTCTTTTCAGAAACATAGCTTTGAGGTATTAGAGACTGTTTGTTTGAGCATGTCGATATTTAACATTCAGAATCTCATTTTTATCACAGTTAAAACAGACAGGTTAAGCAGACCGCACCTGGGTAAAAACATGCCTCCAGGTTAACACATGCTGAAGTGTATTTTCACGCTCCAGTATTCTCAATGTGTGTGTTTCCACACCATGGGTTGGGTTGTTATTGAGCTTTTGTGCCAGTGCCATTGTCAAGCTGTACTGTGTTCAGTATTTTTGTTAGGAATGACAATATGAATTAAAATTGTATAGACTGAAATAGATGTATATTAAGATAGTTATTATTGTAGCTTTTATTTATAATCATGTACACTTTATTATAATCATGTTTGTTATATTAATAATAATAATTATGATTACGGTAATAAAAAAGACAGTGATATTTCTTAATTCTGTAACAATTGGGATGATAACTACATTCAAAGTGTAGTTATCAAAACAGACATGCAGTAGCTCTACATGTGGGCACGCACTCAAAATATATATATATTTTTTGGTCTATCTCTATCTCGAATTATTGTTATAAAGCACAGGTACATTTCAACAATTAATTAAGTGAGCTAGGAGCATAACGTTATTATCCAGTGTAATTTGAATAACAATATGGCCCACATACACACATACTCGCAGTGCAGTAGGAGCAGGTGTACGGCAGGACCAGATGCTCTTGTGCCAGGCTAATTACTGCAGCTTGTTTTTAGGCCAAACACCCATCTGTCAATCAAACACACACTTAGGGCAAAAATGCATCATTACAGACTCCTCACCAACACACACATGCTTCAAGCAAACTGTTTCATTAAAGCCCAAGTGTGAAGTAATGTGAGCAGGAGTACAGCAGAGTAGCCTGCTAAAAAGATGACTAGTGCTAAGAGTACATTATCACATATTTGTGTCTATATCTCAGTACCTCTGAAAATCCGCTGACTGGGGATTTGAGAGGTGACAGTGATTTTGCCAAGTAGGATGTGTTCCTGAATCAACATTCCTGTCAAAAAAGTATTACCAGTATTGGATATTATTGGTTGATTTGAAACTTGTTGAAGCCCTAACCCTGTAGCTTTACATTTAATTCTAACCTAAATCCTAAAATCTGGTTTGATGACAGAATAGTTGTTCTAGGAAAATGTTGATAAATCCTTGCTTTATACACTGTTTTTCTTGTATTAATTGTGTTTAGCTCAGATTGTGCTAATATGCTAATTAAATGAAATCTGAATCTTTGAAAGATGTTCAAGATTTCATTGGCAGTGAGACAAGATATCTTCAGTCACAACAGTATTTTTGATTGTTTGCAGAGTTGAATTTAAATGTAGTTCCAAACCTAAACATTCAGTCCTGTCAATCATCATTACAAGTGTATATAAGCAGCGGTCACTGCGTCATCCCAGCGACAATTCTTCCAGCATCCCTCCTCCTCCCCATCTCCTCCTCTATTTCTCTTATTCTCCCTCTATGGAGTACTGTTATAGGGGGGTTTAACTCGGAGCTAGAGCCGAGCCTCCTTCAAGGACAGCAAGCCAAGTTTGTTTTACCATTAACCATTCAGACTGAATGGGCAGGCGAACTTGTGAAATATAATTCAAGTTCATACTGTTTGGTCAATCATAGCGTTCTAAAGTCAAATATTTTTATATATTTGTCTCTTTATCTACTTGTCTCTGGCAAACAATATCATACACTGCCAACTTCTTCATGCCAACATAAGTCTGTTTTCTGTTTCTGTTTTCACCCACATGATACAATCATGTTGGCACCCTCCTTTTTAATTCGGCATTGATGGAATTTTCTCTCATTTATAACACAAGCTTTCCCTTTGGTGGAATTTTCACTGTTATACGGTAGGGGCACTATTATGCATCTTCTGAAAAAGAAGAAGAAACAAGCAATACAAGTTAGGGCTGCATGATTTATCACACGATACGAAAAAATAACATTCAAATCACGCTTAAACGCAATTCTTAGTGTGATTATGAAATCACAAAGGCTGCGATAAGTTTTTTTTTTTTTTTTTTTTTTATGTGCAGCTTGTCAAAGTATGGCTCTAAATGCTTATCCATCTGAAAGCACTGCAAGTTTGAGTCTCTTATAATGTACGTTTGAAAAAGCAATAGCGTCAAACTGATTTCCCAGAATCATTTATTAACATCTTGTCCAACAAAAGACAACATTTAATAACACGTTTTTAGTCCAAACTCACTTCATAATGATAGTTGAGCATCCTTCTGTGGGATGATGGTTTGGCTTCTTATACAGAATAAGGCAGTTGTGTGTTTATTAATCATGTTTAATCAATCAAATCATTTCAATCCTCTGTTTATTCACCTACAGCGATAGTATGATTCCCGTAGGGATTTCCTGGAATGATGTGTGCAGTTAAAGCTGAGGCTCTGTGCTTTATTTTGATATATTACATGTTTAGATATTCATACAACAAAATATTCTGGGGGCCATGAAAGTTTTGTAAAAATGATAAAAATGCTGGCTGTGGCTGGCAACTAAAAAAAATATAAATATATATATATATATACATATATTTATATTAGGGTAAATTTACTATAGACAGTCATCTTTGACTATTGCGTTGGCTCTTTTTGTTATTTTTGCTATTCCCCTGCATTCGTGCATTTTTATATGCAAGAATGTGTTCCGTGTAAAAGGTTCATTGTTACAATACAGTGTGCATATCAATGGTCAAAAGTCTGGCCATATTTTAATTTTAAGTACACTTACAGTGGTGGTCAGAATTATTGGCACCCTTGGTAAATATGATTAGAGATGACTGTAAAAATAAATTTACATTGTTTATACTTTCTTTAATCTTTAATTCATAAAATTAGCAAAAATCTAACCTTTCATTGAAGGAAAAGAATTGAAAGTGGGGGGAAAATCACATTATGAAATAAATGTTTTTCTCCAAAACACGTTGGCCACAATTATTGGCACCCTTTTATTCAATACTTTTTGCAACCTCCTTTTGCTAAGAGAACAGCTCTGAGTCTTCACCTATAATGCCTGATGAGTTTGGAGAACACCTGACAAGAGATCAGAGATCATTCCTTCATGCAGAATCTCTCCAGATCCTTCTGATTCCCAGCTCTATGTTGGTGCTTCTTCTCTTCAGTTCACTCCACTCATTTTCTTTAGGGTTCAGGTCAGGGGACTGGGATGGCCATGGCAGAAGCTTCATTTTGTGCTCAGAGACACATTTTTGTGTTGGTTTTGATGTTTGTTTTGGATCATTGTCCTGATGGAAGATCCAGCCATGGCCATTATTTGATTTCTAGCAGAAGCAGTCAGGCTTTGATTTTTTTATCTGTTGGTATTTGATAGAATCCATACCATCTATCTGAACAAGATGTCCAGGACCTCCAGCGGAAAAATAGGCCCACAACATTAAAGATCCAGCAGTATATTTAACTGTGGGCATGGGGTACTTTTTATCCATGTGTGCACCAAACCCATCTGGTGGGTTTGCTGACAAAAAGCTCTTTTTTTAGTTTCATCTGACCATAGAAGACGGTCCCATTTGAAATTCCAATTTTTTTCCTTCAATGAAAGGTTAGATTTTTGCAAATTTTATTAAATAAAGATCAAAAGGATAAACAATGCATATTTACCAAGGGTGCCAATAATTCTGACCACCACTGTAACTGGTTAAAACATTAAAGTTGCACTGAAATGGAAGCGTCAGATCTTTTCTTCCATATTTTGATGTACATCCTAAATTATTGAAACCAACAAATTGTAGGTTGGGGACTTGTTTCTATCAATTGGTTGTTGATATGTTGGCTGCAGATCTGAATGTTACCTTGCAGTCAATTGTAAGATAGGGGCAGAAATTATGCTAACATAATGATTGGAGAAGTCCAGGATATGTCACCAGAGAGAAGCCTGACATTTCACTGGGAAATCAAGATGAAAAATTACAAGGTCAGTCAGGTTTAAAAAGGTTTAAACATTTAAAATGGATGCCTGGATGAATCATTCACATAAGATCAATAACATAAATTTAGAAAATAGATTTTCTATAGATCAATTTTCATTTCAAGCCAACAAAAAAAATAGACCACAGCATATATCAATTTACTTTCCGTCAATTTACTTTTTTCAAAACATTTTTTTGAATTGAATCTTAAAGGGATAGTTCACCCAAAAATGAAAATTGTAATCATTTACTCACCCTTAAGTTGTTCCAAACCTTTTTGAGTTTCTTTCTTCTGTTGAACACAACAGAAGATATTATGTTGGTAAACAGATAGTACATAGTAGGGGGGAAAAATACAATGGAAGTCAACCAATGCAATGGAAGTTACCAGCATTCTTCAAAATATCTTCTTTTGTGTCCAACATAAGGGTGAATAAACAAGGACAGATTTTTTTTTTTTTTTTTTTTTTTTTTTTTTTTTGGTGCACTATCCCTTCAATTTGGAAATACTTCCTAAAGCAGCAGGTTTCCTTGGAGTAAAGATTTTTGTGATGTTTTTCTAAAATCATTCAGCCATGTCTTTTTTTGCCTTTTTGGCAAGTTGGTGGTTAATTTCCAGAATGATGTGCAATATGGATCTTATATCGTTTAGTGAAAGGTCTGGCTATGTGAGACTACTGCAGAAATAACTCAGGTCAGAGAAGTTTTATGGTGCATTAGATGCTGAGGTAATCACATAGTGAAGTTTAAACCACTCTCCTTGAGAATCCAACCCAAGTGGCCAATAAAACAGCTCTGTCAGAGCCCCCTCAATGCAATCACGCCAACAAAGACCATAACACTGTGAGGTTCTCTCAGCTAAAAGCTAACTAGCATCTCGCAATCAAGAGCTCCAGCAATTTACCCTCATTGAGGCAAAGAGAGAGAAAGAGCACAAACTTTCTGAAAGTGGAATGTGGTTGGAGAAATGGCCAAGAGCAATCAGTAGTAAGGCTTGTTGCAGCTATCACTGGAGGAGCATGGGAGGGAGGAGAAAAAGAATACGCTGAGCTTTAGCAATGTAAATACCCTCTTTCTCCTTTTCACTTGTTCTGCCTATCAGAAGAGTGTCACCACGGGCGCTGAGAGGCAATCACAAACTCGTTCTCTCGTTAGCTGCCAGCGCTATCACCCACTCCTGCCGTTTCTTCGTCTTCGTCTTCTCCAATACTCGCTCGGTTCTCGCCTGCCCTGTAAATGCCATTTCTCTCTCTGAATTAGATTCCCTCCCACCTCATTCTTTTTTTGCAGTCTTTTCTTCTACACACACACTCTCTAGTCTCGCCTTATTATTTAAAAAAGTAAGGACACTTGTGACCTAGTTTCTCCTCATCCTACCTATCGTAGACATTAAATCAAATGGAGCACATTAAGAATCACATGCGCGCAGACAATGGGTTCGGTGATGGCCTCAGCTTAGGCTCCTCAAGCTCCACAGCAAGCCTATAAAAATCATTTGTATCACCTCATTTCAAAAACCCTATACCTGTTCACCTGAGAGAGCGAGAGAGAGAGAGAGAGAGTAGATGGAGGGCCGATGGATCTGAGAGAGATTTGTGTGGGGAAAATTGTTTTGGAGGCGGAGGTAGATGTGAGGAGAGGGATCGTGAAAGAGAAGAAGAGGCATAGATTTGTAAGAGGGAAGAAAAAATGGGCCGTACGAGGAGAAAAGCCAAGAGCTGGCAAGTGATTTGTGTGGAGACGGTAAAAGTGTGTTTGAGGGATATGGAGATGGAGAGTATCTACAGTACATGTATGTGAGAGGGATTTTTTTATTTATTTATTTATTTTATTTTTTTTATTACTCAGTATAGATTAAAGCAGTTTCTGATGCTAGCTAACTATTATAGATGGGGCAATATGACCAAAGTCATGGTATGAGTCCCTCCTAATATATATATATATATATATATATATATATATATATATATATATATATATATATACACTACCAGTCAAAAGTTTGGAAAATTACTATTTTTTATGTTTTTGAATGAAGTCTCTTATGCTCATTAAGGATGAATTTATTTCATAATAAATACAGAAATAACAATAATATTGTGAAATATTATTACAATTTAAAATTATGGTTTTATATTTCAATATACTTTAAAATATAATTTATTTCTGTGATGCAAAGCTGAATTTTCAGCATCATTACTCCAGTCTTCAATGTCACATGATCCTTCAGAAATCATTCTAATATACTAATTTATTATCAATGTTGGAAACAGTCGTGCTGCTTAATATTATTTTATAACCTGTGATACTTTTTCAGGATTCTTTGATGAATAAAAAGTTTAAAAAAATATCAGCATTTATTTAAAATAGAAATCTTTTGTAACAATATACACTACCGTTCAAAAGTTTGGGGTCAGTAATTTTTTTTCTTTTTTTTTTTTTCAGCAATAAAAATTAAATAATTTATTGATAACAAATTATAATTATTCCACTAAGCAATGTAGTTCTTCAGAACATTTAGCAGAATGGTTGCAACACACAACGTTGGTGCAGTAATACTGATGAAATGAGGTCACAGCTATGTCCTTATAGAGTATTTTACAACAGCTTCACCTGCGGCTCAGCCAATCATAATGAAGGATCAGAAGTATTCATTTTTTAAATCATGATATAGCTACTTTTGCCAGAAATTTAACTCCAAATTATTTTATTTATCATAAAACTATGTACTTAATGTGGAGTACATTGTGTACTTTGTGGCTTTAGGCTGGCATGACATTTTTAATTTATTTATTTATTCAGCAGACGAGAGAGACTATAAGAAATGCGGTGGATTTATATTCCATGAAGATTAAGCAGTATGAGTATTCAGGAGACTATCTAGGGTGAACCAGGTGAGTTGGAGCATAGAAAAACTGAGAAAAGAAATCAAGAGCAAGACGAAGGGTAGAAAATAGATGGGGAAATTGGAAACGCAGAGGCTAAGGAGCGCGGCTCGGAGGAATGAGCGTAGGCTTCGGTAGAGCATGGGAAATTTCTCTTCAATGACTGTGAGAATGAACCAACCATCTCATCACATAGCTCGTTGTTTTAATGTACGCTCCTTGTCTCATTCCCATCTGCAGCATATTGCTCTGATTAAAATTTAATTGACACTAATGTTAATTTTGTCTCAGTGAGGTATCCAGCTACACGGCAGTCACACAAATCTATTTTTGTAGCTAATCAAGGCCCATTACAACATCACAGCCACAATATCACCAGCCTCTTATCTAACAAGCACAATAAAAACCACTCTCCATGACGCCAGACGCCCACTTCAGAGGACAATTTACGGAGGGAATGAGGGCACGTGCTGTAATTAGGTGCGGGGCTCATTTGAAGGGATTGCGCTTTCATGCTACGGCGAAGTTGATCTAAGTGTGCATTGCTCTCTGTAGTTTCAGCCCTGCTTTTAACAGGAACCCGGCCGTGCTTCTGATGTCCTTCTTCTGACCTTTGGAGCTGCATGGCGTGGAAAACTATTAAAACGCTAAACTAGGTTTCTGTTCTTTGGGTCTCAGGGGAGAAGGAGAAGGAGAGGGTGTGAAGAGGTGCAAAAAGCCTGGAAAGAGTCCTTTTGGCTGTTAACACTAGGTCAGTCTCTAAATGTGCTACTCGGGGTCAGCTGGAAGACTCCAGGTTTGGAAAAACAAGGTCGTCGATGCATTTAGTGTGGTTTTTATTTATTTATTTATTTTTATTCATTTATATTTTATATTATGGGTTAGATGTTCATTAAAAAAAAAAAGAAAGAAAAGAAAAATAATTGTTTTTCTTTCAAAACTGTCATTTTTAATTGGTGGGTCATGACCCAAAATAAGCAATTGGCCTGAGCTAATAGGGTTGCAGACAGCAAGGGAAAAAAGTAACTCTAAACAGAAATAATTTAACTAATATACAGTGCTTCCCACAGGTTTGAAATATACTTGCAGTGGTAGCCGGGTGAAAAATCCTCCTATTACCCACGGCACAAAAATAGTCTACTACATGTGACAAACAAATAATGTGTGATTTTTAACAGTATTTTTATTTATTGAAATTAACTTTAATTACATAGCATACTATTACATTTAATTACATACTAATATTATGTATTATTATGCACTGTAAATTATGCAAAATTACAGCATTTAAATGGTTCTCCTTTTCCTATGTTCTCCTTGCTATATCATATAGTGTCTCTCTCAGTGAATGGGACACAGATTTTACTAGTAAAATTTATATAATGAATAATATACATGTCAAATAATGTTCTTAGTCTTTTCTTCCTGTGGGGGAGACTACAATAATTTACTATGAATTAAATGGAAATCAAATTAAATGCAATTTATTGTGTAACCAAAATACCAATAATGCCCAGAAGAAAAGAAAAACTTAGCTTGTGACTTTTAATTATAAACAAGCCCGAAATTCACCTGGACTATTATTTTGAAATGTCTACACCAGTGGTTCCCAACCTGTGGGCCGCGCCCACTAGGGGGCCTCAGTGATCCTCCAGGTGGGCCACGAGATAAATTAAAATTAATTTAAATATTTAAAAAATACATTTAAAACAAGGCACCACCTCTCTCGTACGTAGGCTATTCTGTGATTGTTTGACTGAACGGTGGCATGCGTGAGTCCACAATTATTGATGCGCAAACAAACCATGCATGTGCGCTCTCGACTCACTGATCGCTATAACATCGTATTTCTGCATGAACACAGTTTAATATATTCACGTAGTTGTCAAAATTAATGTATGGTGAGTGTTTTATAACGGATTTTTGCCGAACTAGCATGTTTTGGAGATGTTTGAGAGGATCAGTGATGTTATATGTGTTATGTCAATAATTTTGAATGGATCCGCATAGTTTTTAAATTCAGTCCTTTGGTATCTCCCTGTGATCTTATTTGGTATGGCAGGTTGACTGAGAATCACTTTGATCGAGAATTGATTGAGAATCACTTTGAAGCAGTCTGAAGCACCGTTGCGCGAGCCTGTAGAACGCGCAACAGCGCCTCCTTATGACTTTGCAACATGCAACGCTCTTTGTGAAATATCCACCGCATCTCTTCAGCGCACGCGGGAATGTTAGCGGGAGTAAACAGTTCTGACGCACACGTAACGAACAGGTACGAAACACGTAGGGCGAGGGGAGATTTTCCATTAGTTAATCTATCGCGGATGGTTTCATTATCTTGGGCGGATACAAAAGTATACGAGGATAAAAATAATAAAAGCATAAATGTGTCTCCAAATATATTTGGGCGGACGTTAATATACCTAGTAAAGTCTATGTGTGGGAAGCACTGATACTAATGTGTGAATGTATGTATAATGTACAGGTGCATCTCAATAAATTAGAATATCATGTTTTGTTTTTTTTTTTTTTTTTTTTTTTTTTGTAATTTAATTCAAAAAGTAATTTCCAAACTTCTTTGTTTTCATTTTGATTATTTCAGCTTGCTGCTCATCAAAAAAAAAAAAAAAAAATCAGCATCTCAAATTATTAGAATATTTAATTCAAGTTCTATTAATTTACCATTGTCAGGGTATAAATACTGGGTTCAGGTCAGTAATCCCAACAGCAGTCATGGGGAAGTCTGCTGACTTGAAAGTTGTCCAGAAGATGATCATCAAGACCCTCTACAATGAGGGTGGCTTACCCTTCTGGAGAGGGTCATTGCTGAAAGAACTGGCTGTTCACAGAGTGCTGTGCCAAAGCATATTCATGGAAAGTTGACTGGAAGGAAAAAGCGTGGTAGGAAAAGGTGTACAAGTGAAAGGAATGACCGCAGGCTTGAGAAGATTGTCAAGTGAAGCCGATTTAAGAACTTAGGAGAGCTTCAAAATGAGTGGACTGAAGCTGGAGTCAATGCATCAAGAGCCACCGCACACAGACGTCTTCAGGAAATGGGCTACAACTGTCACATTCCACGTACCAAGCCACTTCTGAACCAAAGATGTCAGAAGCGCCTTACCTGGGCTAAGGAGAAAAAGAACTGGACTGTTGCTCAGTGGTCCAAAGTCCTCTTTTCAGATGAAAGTAAATTTTGCATTTCATTTGGAAATCAAGAACCCAGAGTCTGGAGGAAGAGAGGAGAAGCACAGAAACCATGTTGCTTGAAGTCCAGTGTGAAGTTTCCACAGTCAGTGATGATTTGACGACATGTCATCTGCTGGTGTTGGCCCACTGTGTTTTCTGAAGTCCACAGTCAACGCAGCCATCTACCAGGAAATTTTAGAGCGCTTCATGCTTCCTTCTGCTGACAAGCTTTATGGAGATGCTGATTTCATTTTCCAGCAGGATTTGGCACCTGCCCACACTGCTAAAGGTACCAAAAGCTGGTTCAATGACCATGGTGTTACTGTGCTCGACTGGCCATCAAACTCACCAGACCTGAACCCCATAGAGAATCTATGGGGTATTGTCAAGAGGAAGATGAGAGACACCAGACCCAACAATGCAGATGAGCTTAAGGCCGCTATCAAAGTAACCTGGGCTTCCATTACACCTGAGCAGTGCCACAGGCTGATCGCCTCCATGCCACGCTGCATTGATGCAGTAATTCATACAAAAGGAGGCCCAACCAAGTATTGAGTGCAAAGAAATGAACAATTTTTTTTTTGAACATTTCTGTTTAAAATATCTTCTTTTTTTTATCTTTTTTTATTGATCTTATGAAGTATTCTAATTTATTGAGATTTATTGAGAATTGGTGGGTTTTTGTTAAATATGAGCCAAAATCATCACAATTAAAAGAACCAAAGATTTAAAGTACTTCAGTCTGTGTGCACTGAATTTATTTAATACACGAGTTCCACAATTTGAGTTGAATTACTGAAATAAATGAACTTTTCCACGACATTCTAATTTATTGAGATGCACCTATATATGCTGCTGTTAAATTTTGTGATCCACACAATTTTTTAAATTATTTTATTCAGCAATGGCACATTTAAATCGATCGAAAGTGACAGTGAAGATTTTTTACATTGTTTTATATTGCAGTATGCTTCAAAGTCGGAAATATAGCCAACTTAATGTATAAGGATAAGGGTTTTATCCAATATACTTATACATCTGTTGATTTCATCTTATGTGTGGATTATTAGGTTTTATTTGAAAAACAGAAGCATGCTGAATAAATAAATGTGATATGCGGCCGGCCAATGTTAACTCTATTATAAGAAAAACACACAAAAACACATTATTTATTGTTTACATCTGCAGGTGTACGTTACACATTTTTCCTGTGTGTTAACATCAATTTTTATGACTGTTGGACGACTTGACAGTTGGTAAAGTATTTGCAGTCCATGCGTTTCTCTTCACGAGACACGAATAACTTGAATTCTTCATCAAGCACACCATCACACGAAGAAAAAGTCTGTACTCTTGAAAAACTAACACTAAGAATAATTTAGTATTGTGTAATGAGCCCAGTTATTATTTGAAAATTTCCTAAAAACTCAATGTATTATGTCCATTATTTATTTGGTGAGAAGCTGTGCAATTATATAATGTATAGATGGCACGGTTGCTCATTATCTTTAAATAAACCACATTATCCCTTATTTAGCTTCATATTATCCAATCAGACATGTTGGGCAGGTTTTTCAGTCTGGGATTTTGGCAGTAACTAGCTGTAATAGGGATTCTTCACTGAAGTTTAATGTTTCTAAGCAGTTTTGAAATGTCATATCTCTGTCATTGCACCCCAATATTCTTTCAGACTTGGATCTGTTTTTGTAGCGATACATTTTCCTCATCTGCTGTCAAACAAGCACTGAATCAATGTTTCAATTCTTGGTGCCTCTTGGGATCAGGTGTGCTTTTCAACAGACCCCAGGGACACTTACAAACAAATAAATGACAAGAAGAGAGGGATCTTTCAGGCTTTTAGAATTAGCTCAAGCTCTTGCCAGAAAAAAAAAAAAAAAAAAAAAAATATATATATATATATATATATATATATATATATATATATATATATATATATATATATACATATTTTAATGTCACAGTTTTTTTTAAGTCAGCAAAGATATTTTTCTTTAGGTTGTGTGTAATGTTTTCTAAGCTAAGGGTGAAATGTTTTTGCTTTCCTATTTAAGAACAATTACTAATTCTCATTGTCAAGGGTGATGTTTTTTTTTCTTTTTCTTTTTCTAGTTACGATGAGTCATTCTTGGATTAAGGGTGATGTGTGGTTGTATTCTAGTTAATGGTGAAGTGTTCTTGTTGTTAAGGGTGATGTGTACAACTCTTACGTAGTTAAGAGAGATGTGTGTTATCGTGCTCCTTGTTAAAGGAATAGTTCAACCAAAAATGAAAAATCTGTCATTGTTTACTCGCCTGATGTGTTTTCTTTCTTCTGTAGACCCTAGAAGGTGTATTTATGAAGACTATCTGGGCCACTGTTTTAAATATAATGAAAGAAAATGAGGAGTGGAAATGTCATGCTTCAAAATGCCATAAAAGTATATTAAAATTGGTCCATACAACTAATGCGCTATATTCAGCATCTTCTGAAGCCATTCAATAGTGTTGTGTGATGATCCCTTGTGTGTTCATGAGTGATGTAGTGTTGTGCGATTCTTGAAGGAAGCACTATTTTGAGTTACCTGGATATTTGAGGTAGCCTAATTTAAAAGTGTGATTTTTAGACATGAAAAAAATCATGTAAATTAATAAACTTTTAAAATGTCATGGGTATTTTTATGAAGAATGTACATTTTTCTAGTTTTCCTTTCAGACGCAAAATTTATGGGAGGAGAGTATTTAAATGAATCATGCAAAGTGATTTACTAAGGTTTGTGCTAGTCAATTTACTGGTATTATATACTGCCTCGTTATTTACTGCCCCAAAAAATAATGTCTTAAACCAGACTAATTTGCTAATCATGCTAATTTGTGCTGCTCTTGGTGGATTGCGTTGGTCATAATGAAAATGATCCGGCTGCGTCTGTGTTGTTTAATTTGCACATCGTCAGTAGATTTACACTCCTGCGCAGAACTTTCCACTCCCATCGGCACTTTTTTTGGAATTGCACTCTTACACTAATTTGCACTGTTTAGTAAATCTGGCCTTTTATCTGGTAAAAACTGCAAGTAAAAATATTTTTTATATTTCTTATCCAGTAAATCATGCAAGTAAATCCACACTCTTAGATACTGTAAATTCAAGACAAACAAGAATGCGCTGTCTTTCAATGTCACGTGCAAGTTCTCTTTCGTGCCCGTTTTGTTGAGTATCCTCATAAGAGCAGTCTTAAATGAGTTAAATAATGTCTTAAATGAACTTAAAGAGATTCGCATTAGATCCGCGTCATGTTCGGCAGCGGCAGGTCTTAAAGTGACAGCAGCCTAATAAACCAGTTGCTGTGATGTCTGTCATTAATGTTAATTAAAGAACAGCTTTAATAAGGATTAATATATATTGTATTTATAATTTATGCTGTAAAGACTGTAAAGTGTTTGATAACTTTATTCAGTTTTTGTATATTTCCTACCTGTTAGACAAGAAGGAAGGCCACAGGTAAATATTATATTTATTATAATGGATTTATGTAAAGATTGTTTTAAGTTCACGTAAATTAAAAGTTGTTGGCCCGGTTTCACAGATTAGGAACCAGGATTAGGCCTTAGTTCAATTAGGACATTTAAGTAGCTTTTATAAATGTACACTAGAAAAAAACTTTACTGGTGTGCATCTTGAGACAAAACAATGGCACTGATATATTTTAAGATATGTCAGTACAAGTTGCTTTCAGTTGAAACAGCTCAAACATGCATTTTAGTCTAGGACTAGATTAAGCCTAGCTTTTAGTTATACTGCAATGTTTTTTTTTTTTTAATCAATTTCATAGAGACATCAGTACCAGTATTAGTAACAGTGAAATTATCACAATGTAAAAATGTTAAAAACTCCTATGTTTGATTAATCGTGATTAATTACAGGGGGAAAAAATGTGATTAATTAATTAATTTTTTATTTTTAATTAGTTAATCGATTGACAGCACTAATATATGACTTTTTTTATATGTGACTTTTTTTTTTTTAATGGTATAGAACTTCAAATTTTAAATTTAAACAAATCTTTTTGGTGGACTGAATCAGAATATTACAGTCAAAGGGTGAATCAAAATCACCACCACTAGCATCCGTGTGTATGTGAATTCTAGGGGAGTGATGGAGTTTACAAAGTTTTATTCTAAACTTTTTAATTAAATATAAAGCATTGTTACATTAAAATCTCATAATCCTAGAGAATGACAGACGTTAATGTGGAAAGACACATGTAGAAAGAGAGAGAAATGCATGCCACTTAAATAAGTGTTTGCTGAAGCCAACTAGACTTCAGCAGCCTTATACTAAAGGACATTGGCAAACACATCGTCCTATTGTCCGCTCCAAATACACCATGCCTGTGCCAACAAAATAACGAGGACATTCTCAAAATACAGCAATGCTAGAAATCCACCATCATGCCAAGTAATACCATTTACACACCAATAGCCAGAGAGAGAGGGGTTGCGAGAGTCACTGTCAGATTTGTTTGAGAGAAACTGAATCCACCTCTGCTACACCAGATGCTGCCTGGTTAATTGTTGCATTGCTGTAGAGAGACAGAAAAGGAAGAGGAGGGGGGCAAGAGACAGACGAGAGGGAGAGAATGAGAGATGTTCCTGCCAGAAAGCTGTGGATGCTGTGCTCCTGTTCTCTCTCTCTCTCTCACTCTCTGGTTGGTGCCAGCGTGTTTGTCAGTGGTTCGGGGACCAGCTCTGCTCCTCCCTATTGGCCGCAGCCCCAACACCTGTGCCTGTTCAACTTAGCTTCCAGCTCAATGCAGACAGCCATATTTCAGCCCCCTCACCTGACCCCTGCTAACCCTACACACACATACATATCTGTCCACTTCCTGTGTAGATGATGAGGGAGAGTTGAAAACTTGTTATCTTGGCTCAACCTGAGCTTTTCCAAAATCGTGATCTGACTCTGTGGTAAGTGTTTCCACCATCTCAACAACACATTGTTCATCTTTCTCTTTCAGTGCTGGAGAAGCTACTTTGAAACTTTAGCTTGCCAAGTTACAAGCTATTCATAATTGAACATAGTTCAACTATAGTCAAGCTGCTCTTTTGAAAATACGCTTCAAGCAAACAATACAAAGCAGGCAATATCTTTAAATATATATAATATCTTTGAATAATAAATAATTTATAGTTTAATTGTAATTTATCATTTTCCATTATAATGTATGTATAATTAACAATGTTAAACAATTTACAATTTAAAGGTGCAGTAAGTGATTTCTGAAAAAACAAACAAACAAAAAAACAAAACAAAGTAGTAGCCAATCAGCAGTAGGAGGCGGATACACTCATGATGGGGGGAGGAGAGAGAGTGAGAAGCTCTCAAATCTCCCAAGAAGTAGATTTTGAAGAATGCCTGTTGAAAGAGATGGCTGAAAAACAATACAAAAGAGAAAATTCAGAGGAATATTACGGGGGAAAAGAAGGGTTATGATCAGGCAAGAGCTTTAGGAGCCGCGGTAATATTGGAAAAGCTCTCCAGCACGGATTCAGAGGTTGCGTTGTTCCTACTCAGTAGACCTATTTTGTGAAATGACATTTTTTGTGGGCGGAGCCTACCCGATGGCAGAAAATAACAGTTCTGCAGTAGCAGTCTGCGGAATAACAAAAAAGAAAAAGAAAAAAGAAGTTAATTTCAAGTTTATATCACACAATTGTGACTTTTTTTTTCCCTCGCTCCAAATTGGTCTATATGTGAGTAACACTGGTTTTGAGTGTGTGCTGCTGGCGACTGACAAAGAACGCTTGTTTGTATATATACTGTATGTTCATTTTTTGTTCTTCCTTGTCGTTCATTTGTCATCTTCGCTTCATTTTTCGCGAAGCTTCGATTTCTGCTATCATAAAGAGACACCCACTTTTGCATTTTTGGGGGCGGAGAAATGAAGGGAGAGGTGTGTTTGTTTGGGTTGATTTCAACAATGATTCTCAGAATTTAATATGGTTTCTAATTCAGAAAAATTTATTAAAGCAGTATTTTTCTGGCTAAAAATGTTTTTGATTGCCTGATCAAAATTGGTTAATTTTTAAAATGTAATATATAAATAATAGGGTGGGGTATTGACACAATTTTCATGATTTGATTCGATTTCTATTCACATGCTTGCGATTCGATTTCGATTCGATTCAGTATCGATTATTTTGGATGTAGTATATCAGTTACAGTACATGGCAAATTTTCTAGAGGAAAAAAAAATCTTTCAACTAATGCTGTAAACTACACATGGGAGCCAGTTGGTACTACTTTACTATAAAATTGAAGGTTAAAATTAACTTATTTATATACAAACACTTAACTTACACTCAACTATGTTTTTTTTTATAATAAATAAAGTTTAGAATTACATAATCATATTTCTACTCCAATGCGTTTTTTTAAATTATTTTTTAAATATAAACATTTAAATCGTGGCTGTCATAACTGTTCAAACATGCATTAAATATTGAAGAACATGATAATGAATATGTAACGGTGCATAGCTATATTTATCAGAATGCTGCTCTCTAGAGTTCACTTTTCTAGCTGACTAATGAGTTTATGGTCACTGAATTGGTTTTTCTGAGGTAAATGTAATGTTATGTGACATTGTTTACAAGCTGGCGTCTTTCTGAGGTTGAAACACTGATTGAGCTATTACACATGATACGGATTTCGGTAAGTTGTACTGTATATTTTAACATACCTTCAGTTGTTTAGTCATGTTTATTTCATGCTGTAACTGATATTAAAGCGGAGGAGAGGATGTTCACATGTGCTCCATGCTGCCTCTTCTCTTTAACTGAGGCACTAAAGCGATCTGTCACGTCACATTTAACAGCACCAAAATGGTATTTATTTTTTGAATCTCATAATAAGATGGACGTCATTTGAAATCTGAGACTTTGCTTCATATCAAAAGTAACAAAGCACAAAGATTATTGCGATTTATTGGATGGGAGGCGCCCTACATGTTCTGTTCATTCATCAACTGAAAACAGACTAGACTAATGGATTCTTCGGATTTAAGAATCGATATTGGTTCGTAAAAATAAGAATCGATTTTTACCCAGCCCATATAAATAATACTAAAATAACACGATGCTGCTGTTCACCACCATTATATTTATTAATATTTGAATTAACTTTTATTTTTTATTTTAATTTTAGTAATTTTGTGCGTTTTCATTTATGTGCTTTTGTCAGAATATATATATATATATATATATATATATATATATATATATATATATATATATATTCTATTTATCTTTAATTTCAACTTTATTTTTAACTTAAAATTTTATTTCAGTTAGTTTTATTTCATTTAAAATTTTTGTTTAAGGTAATTTTTTCATCTAATATTTAAATTTTATTTCAGCAATTAGCAAAAAGGATTTGTATTGGTTTTAGTTAATATTGATAACACTTTAACATAATTAAATATTCTGCCATAATTATATTTTTTCATTTAGTTGGATTCACTAGAAAGAACCAAACTTTTCGTCGCTACATATGAGAGAGAACCATTTAGAATGAATTGATTCACTAGAATGAATCAACTTTCCGTTGCTGCATATAAGAGATAGGAATCAGACTTTGTACAATTCTACCAAATTTAGTATCATCACTGCTTTTATGAGGTTACTCCCCAGAACTGCTGACCTTCCGTGCGCTCTGAATCACACCGCGTACCAGTCCGTTTTCCTTGTACTATACCGACAGCGCGTCCAGGAGCAACCACCCCTCTGACTTGTTTCCACGTCAAACACATTTACCCACTTGCGCAAACAGAGAGATGCTCGGGGTGATTCCTTTCTCCTCTCATTCATTATTTAGTCCAATTTGAATGTGAAATTGCTGAATTATTCACATTGTTACACGACCGTGCCCATAGTGGGCAATCTGTGAACGTTATTGCCTTTGATAAACTGTCAAAACAAAGGAGTTCCACGCGGCGTAAATAATAAAGCTGACGATAACACCATAGCTAGGAGCGCTTGTTGTTTTGTAGCACCAAAGCGCGCCTGCGTAGAGCAGCGTCTCCCTGTTGTCTCTTTTGCGTGTCTCTGAACATTCAGGGGGACTGAAGCCATGCTAATTTCATGCTAATTCCAGTAATATATGATAATTATCCGCATTAATGATGCAGGTTCGTTAGCCATGCTCTTCCTGCGCTGCCCTACAGGAAGTCTACAAAGCCCGCTTTCACCCTCAGATCATGAAGTGATTGTGTGGCTGAAATGTTGAATTCATTGCTATTAGGACACGCTGTCAGAGACTTATTTGTGAGAATGAATGTATGAACAGACGGGTTTTCATCACTTCTGCTGCTGCTCATTTTGCTGTTGATTTACTTTCAGGCATGCTTTATGAAATCATGCATATTTTTCTATTAATTATTGTTCATTGTATTAAGTGTGCTGGACTGGGGTTGCAATAATCATAAACTGCATTTTATAGTGGGGTTAATTGCCAACCTAATTACAGATTTTCTTGGCAAACCCAACAGTAACACTGCTTACACACTGTGGATCCAAAAGTCAGTTGTTTTTTTAGCTCCTTCTAGTGCCAAGATTGTTTTGCGGCTCTAAATTAGAGCTTTTCTATTCCTAAAGTCACTGCGTCTTGCTGAACATTAGCCTGGGAGCAATGCCGACCGTAAAAATGGCAGAAATGCATTTAGATGGCACCCACTCTCGTCGCTTAAGTTTTGCTGGAGTTTGACCTTCGCTTTTTAAAACATTAGTGGCCTTTATTTCAGTTTATCTACAGCAAGAAAGTAGGATCAACGGGATCAAATTAGTTCCTATTCCAACTTTCTTCATGAGTTAGAGACCCTTTGCTCCAAGTGGTAAATGTTTGGATGTTAAACGTGCCCTTTGGGTGCATATGAATTCTTTATAAACTCATAAAGGAAGTTTGTTTATGTGTGCGTGATGTTCTCGCTAACCTTCGGGTCACAGGCTAGTATATGAATAGTACACACCAGCAAAGCTCCAGAGTACTGGCAAATGATCTTGATGTGTGCATATGTAATGCTAGCAGTCATGGGAGACATCTAAAATAATCGACGCCGCATAAATTTAAGACCGTAAGAGAGTGAGAGAGAGAGACAATTGTTTGCTTTGCATTGTGATGGCATAACTGTCGACTCTGAACAATCTCACATTCACAGCATCAGAGAACAATCTCCTTGCTAACGGGAGACAATAGCACAAGCGCACGCAGTCTGTTTGGGATGTCTCTGGTTTCCCATGCAAAATGTTGGAGATGACCACAGGGGAGCAACACTGCAGGCAGAGTTCGAGTCGTTCCTGTGCCCTTGACTACAGAACTGCACTGCCTCTAGTGATCTGTGTGTGTGAAAGGCAAAGGCCCTGAGGTATACTGTGTGTTTGCTTTTCCTGCTGTATGAGTGCGAGTATATTCCTCTGGCACAGTGTGTGTGTGTCCTGTAGGTGTGCTGTCTGTAGAGTGCCCTGTATGTCTCTCTGGTTTATAATCAACATATTAAAGTGTGTATATGTGATATTGTGCTCTGACCTGTATTGTGTGGTTTGTACACAAGTATTATGAGATGCTTCTACTCTGTATTATCATAGTCAGTTTTAACTCCATGTTGGATTAGAGATTAGAGTTCACACACACATCGTGGGCTATATATACATATATATATATATATATATATATATATATATATTGGAGTATTCTTTTATGTTCACCAAGGGGCCGTCCACACAGAAACACCAATCGGGCATAACATTATGACCACTGACAGTGAAGTGAATAACACTAATTATCTCTTCATCGTGGCACCTGTTATTGGGTGGGATATATTGGGCAGCAAATGAACATTTTGTCCTCAAAGTTGATGTGTTAGAAGCAGGAAAAACGGGCAAGCGTAAGGATGTGAGCAAGTTTGACAAGGGCAAAATTGTGATGGCTTGACGACTGGGTCAGAGCATATCCAAAACTGCAGCTCTTGTGGGGTGTTCCCGGTCTGCAGTGATCAGTATCTATCAAAAGTGGTCCAAGGAACCGGTGACAGGATCATGGGTGGCCAAGGCTCATTGATGCACGTGGGGAGTGAAGGCTGGCCCGTGTGGTCCGATCCAACAGACGAGCTACTGTAGCTCAGATTGTTCAAAAAGTTAATGCTGATTCTGATGGAAAGATGTCAGAATACACAGTGCATCACAGTTTGTTGTGTATGGGGCTGAATAGCCGCAGACCAGTCAGGGTGCCCATGCTGACCCCTGTCCAACGCTGAAAGCGGCAACAGTGGGCATGTGCGAATCAGAACTGCAATGGAAGAAGGTGTCCTGGTCTGATGAATCACGTTTTACTTTTTTCTGGAGAACACATGGCACCAGGATGCACTATGGGAAGAAGGCAAGCCGACGGAGGCAGTGTGATGCTTTAGGCAATGTTCTGCTAGGAAACGTTGGGTCCTGCCATCCATGTGGATGTTACTTTGACACGTACCACCTACCTAAGCATTGTTGCAGACCATGTACATCCTTTAATGAAAACTATATTCCCTCGTGGCTGTGGCCTCTTTCAGCAGGATAATGTGCCCTGCCACAAATCAAAAATGGTTCAGAAATGGTTTGAGGAGCACAACAATGAGTTTCAGGTGTTGACTTGGCCTCCAAATTCCCCAGATCTCAGTCCAATCGAGCATCTGTGGGATGTGCTGAACAAACAAGTCCGATCCATGGAGGCCCCACCTCACAACTCACAGGACTTCTGCTGCTAACATCTTGGTGCCAGATACCACAGAACACCTTCAGGGGTCTAGTGGAGTCCATGCCTGTACATACACAGATACATACATGCATGCATACAGGGAGTATTCTCTTCATCAAGGGGCCATTCACACGGAACACGCTTTTCCATTCCACTACGCTACTTTTCCATTGTTTTTCTGTGTAAAGGCATTAGACAGACATGTTAGACCTTTGCACTCACATCTTGTGCATGACACCATTCTAAAAATGCAGCTCTCAGGTTAAAACGAAAAAAAAAAAAAAAAAGTTAATCTTTTAAAAATGCGTTTCTAGACCTTGAATATTTTTGTGTCCCACTCCAGCATCTTGTGGGCTTTTTCACAGCAAAAAAAAAAAAAAAAGCATTCTGTGTGAACTGGCCCCAAGGCTGCATTTATTAGATCAAAAATACTATAAAACCAGTAATATTATTACAATTTAGAATAACTGTTTTCGATTTGAATATATTTTAAAATGTAATTTATATCTGTGATGGCAAACCTGAATTTTCAGCAGCCATTACTTCAGAAATCATTTAAAAGATAGCTGTGTTGCTTAACATTTTTTGATGCTTTTTTTTTTTTTTTTTTTTTTTTCAGAATTATTTGATGAATACAGAGTTTTAAAGAATTATTTGATGCATACAAATTTTAAAAGAACAGCTTTTTTATTGTATTTTTTTTTTTTTTTTTTTTTTTTTTTTTTTAAGTTCTTACTGCCACTTTTGGCCAGTTTAATGCATAATTGCAATATAACTTTTATTATTGTTGTTATTGTTGTTGTCAGGGAATTATAACATTATTAACCAGTTTTTATTATTATTAATATTGTTTTTACACTCTTCAAATAAAAATGTGTTAGTTTCTAATCCCTGGTGAGAAAGATCAAATTTTTCCATTTGTTTTCTGTTTACTTTCTTAATACACATTCCTGATCTTATTTTGATCAAGTAATTCTCAACAGGTAATTGTAAACTCGGCATGGAACACCCACTTTTCATGATCCAGTCAATTCCTATCATTGAATATCCGGTCCCACTTTATATTAGGTGTCTTTAACTACTATGTACTTACATTTAAATTAATAATTTGATACAATGCACTTATTGCATGCATACATGTTTTTACATTGTACTTATATTTTAAAAATAACTGCATGTAATTATATCTGTAATTAATTACTGTAATTACATCTATAATTGCACTGTTGACCCTTCCCTTACACCTTAACCCTCCCTTAAACCTAGCCATACCACTAAACCTCTTCCTATACCTTACTCATATCCTACCTCAATAGCAGCAAAAGTGTTTTGCAATACAATATGAACACAATAAATACATTGTACTTATTTTTTGATGTGAGATCATAGTAGTGAAGGCCACCTAATATAAAGTGGGACCAAATATCCTACTATGAAGTGTATCACAATATAGAAGTAAAATGTGTCCAAATGTCATTTTATGTTGACTTTAAGTATTTAACCTGGAATATTCCTTGTCAGGTGGTGATCTGACGTGCTCTGTGTGATATTCTGAAGTTGCACTGAGGTGACATGAAAAGGGGCCTGAAATCAGAGGGGGTCCATTGGATGTCTGGTCGCTGGTCTGTCACATGCAGATGGTGTTGCTTGTCTTGCCAGTGTGTGAGATGCTTTGTTGAAGTCTGCGCAGCTTTCAGAAGCTCCTCTCACCCGCTGAGACAGCCGCAGAGCAGACAACCCAGGGAGTTTGTTTCTGGAACCAGTGAGCGAGTTTGAAGGTGCAGGTCTTGTTGAAAGGTTGTTTGGACCATGATGCAGAATGAGTTCTCTCCGTGGATGTGTGTGGATTTATGCCCAAGTGAGAGGAAGAACTCACACTTCTGTAGGAGTTTGGAGTTTGTAAGTGATTCTGACATCCCACCACTGGTTTTATAGGCAGTCCAGACGTCTGACTCTCTCTCTCTCTCTCTCTCTCTCTCTCTCTCTCTCTCTCTCTGTGTGTGTGTGTGTGTGTGTACTGGTTTTAAGTGGCCGTGGCTTGTGACCAGTGCTTTTTCAGCCAGTTTTAGTAACACCAGATGTTTTTTCTCTCACCTTGCCATACTGCATAAATGTTGATGGCTCTGGTCCTACAGCTACACACACACACACACACACACACAAGGACAAATCAATGTGAAAGTTTCTGACCCCATATAAAAAACAATGTAATTCTGTCCAGCAAAATCATTCACCTCTGACATATAGACACCTGTAAAAAAAAATTCTGAAATTGAGAAAATGGAAGAAATCAAAGGAGAGTGTAGACTATATTATGTTTGTATGAGCATCTATGTGTGTGTAAGAGAAGAAAGTTAGGTTGTCTAAATTCACAAATGAAAATTATGTATTTTACTGTTGATGAAAGTCATACAGCACAACAATATTGGGACTTACTACATTGTACAGTCTTGATACCACAGAGCTCCATTTCACATCTGCATGTAAGCATTAGCATCTAACAAATACATTATTATTTAGAACTTTGCACATTATTATTATTTTTTTTTCTTTCATTTATTATTTTTGGTCCCATCTTATATTAAATTAATCATTTGATACAATGCACTTATTGTTTACATACATGTTTTACATTGTGCTTATATCTAAAATACTTACATTTAATTACAGCTGTAATTAATTTCTGTAATTACAATTACACTGTTGACCCTTCCCTTAACCACCATTAAACCTACCTATACCACCAAACTTGTCCCTAACCTTACTCATATCCTACCTCAATAGCAGCAAGTGTTTTGCTATACAACATGAACAAAATAATTTGAATACATTTACAAAATTTTATTTATTTATGTGTTTTTTTTGTACAGAAATGTTTTTGCAGAATTATTTGACATATACACACTTTAATTATTACAGGATTATTTGATAAATAGAAAGTACAAAAGGACAGCATTTATTTGAAATTATTTTTTTTTAAAATTAATGCACTGAATAAAAGTATTAATTTCTTTATAGTTTATATATATATATATATATATATATATATACACACAGACACAAAAAGCATGCACTGGGGAATATGTCCAAACTGCAGCTTAAATGGTATGCAGTGTAGGTGGTTTTGGCATATAGTTTTGCTTTGATGCAGTGAATTGGGATGCATTCTTACTTTTGTTAATTTATCAAATGAATATGCAAATGTAACATACAGAGACTTCCAGTCCTCACCACTAGGGGGCAAAGTTTCATAATTGCTCTTTTAAAACAACTATTGGTAACATCAGGATTGTGTTATGCTCAGCATTGTGTGTGTGTGTGTGTGTGTGTGTGTGTGTGTGTGTGTGTGTGTGTGTGTGTGTGTGTGTGTGTGTGACACCGGTGTTTTTGCCACTAGCTCTGATCAGCATGATTGCTCTCCGCATTGCCAGAGTCAGTCAGCACCATCTGCACTATTTCCTGTTCCTGCTCTTTCAGCCAAACGCCACCATGAACGCACAAAACCCCACACTAAATAAACACAGATCACAAACTTAGAAGGAGGTTTCTGCTAACAGTCCATTGTCTGCAACAATAATAATGAGTCCTTTTTAACTCTCTCTCTCTCTCTGTTTCTGTCATTCACTCCTTGTTCACATACACATATTCTTAGTCAAACATTTGTATATATTAGCGTGTCTTTTATTGCACATTGTAGTTGCTGTAAGGGGTACTGGTGTGCAAAGAGCTCTCTATTTATCCGTGTGTGTGTGTGTATGTGTGTGTGTGTGTGTGTGTGTGTATGGGGCCTCATTAAAGGCAGCATCATACACTGAGCACATGCTTCAAAAGACTCTGTAATGAGCACTGATTGGATGTCTGATGAAAAGCAAGAGACATCCACATACTCACTCATTAGCTATATAACATATCCAATATATATATTAGGTTTATATATAAAAATGTCATTTTCTTAATAATAAAATTAAATTAGAAAAAACTATGCAAAATGTTAAGATGTAAAAAAAGAAATAAAAAATAAAATGCTATTTTAAAATGAAGGGTTGCAACAGTATGTCCCATCCCATATGTATATCCATATAGACAGATAGACAGATTGTGTGTAAAGCTCACACACACAATTACATTTGTTAAATCCTTGTTACTAAACAAGCTAATGAACACACTCAATAACAATCAAGATTCAGAAATGCAATCACAACCGTGACAACAAAGATAATGATGGTTGTTTAGCGGATCTTTTTGATACCAAAAGTATTTGTGTAGTGCAATTAAATGCATGAACAGCTATTAAAATGCACTTGCAGTTATGAAATTAAAATTAAATGAGTGACTTAATTTGCTTTAGGCTGATGTCTAAATTTGCTTATATGATTCATTTTGTGAATGCTCATGTGTGACATTTTCACCTTAGTGAGAGAGAGTGTGTGTCCAAAGCATAGCGTGGTCGATACTAGACCACTGTGTCATTAAATATTAATCCAGTGTTACATTGTGGGGGTTTTTCTAGCATGCACCTGAATGGCTCAAGTTTCATATATGAGAGAATGAGAAAGAGAGAGAGAATAAAAGAGGTTACAAAAGAGATGCAAGGAAGACTTGCTTCCACTGAGTCTGCATGGAAAAAATAGAGGTAGACATGAGCAATGTTGTTTCTGTTGACCTGTATCTGTTAAGCCTCTGCTTCTACCAGAAAGTTGAGACAGCATGTCCAATGGACAGCCACAATGTAGTTTAGAATGTTAAATAAGACATAGAATACACTCTTGTGGGCTCTTTCTCTCCTATTTATCGCACTAACAAAATGTACTTAAAGTACCATGGTACTATGACACACTATAGGTTAGTGGTTTACTTCTGCGAACTTGTGGACCTGGGTTTTATTAAAATGTTATAAAAATATAAATTATAAAACAATATTTTATTTTCAATTTTTTTTTATTTAATTTAATTTAAATATAAAAGAGGCTATGTGTATAATTCAGAAACCCTTGTTATTAGCGACACCAGTTGCCGTTAAAGGTGCAATGTGTAAAATTTGGGAGGATCTATTGACAGAAATGCAATATAATATACATAACTATGTTTTCATTGGTGTATAAAGACCTTACATAATGAACCGTTATGTTTTTATTTCCTTAGAAGGAGCCATTTCTATCACATACACCGCGGGTCCCCCTCCATGTCAAGTCGTCATTTTGCGCCAGCATGTTTCTACAGCAGCCCTAAATGGACAAACACTCTACAAAGCACATTTAGTCACTATGTTGTTGTTCTTCTAAATCGTTTATGTTTTTAGAGGCAGCTTGCATCATCACTACGTTGAATATGCATGAATTAGTAGTAGTAGTAGTAGTAGTAGTCGTCTGGTTTTTTAGAAGCAGAGAACGTTCTTTGTTAGAAGTAAGAAGAAACCTCATTGCTTCACTAACGTACTCTCTGCTGTCTTAGACAACTACATCTTTTTCTTGTGTCAGCCAGATGGCCACCGTAGCTTCTCCGAAAGGTAGGGGTGAGCACCGTTGGTTGCAGTTCACAACCTCACCACTAGATGTTGCTAAAATTTACACATCGCACCTTTAAATGAACTGCAGCCAGCAACTTATTGCTTGTTCTTGTGTACACGTAATATACAAGAGACTGAACATGATTCAAGGCCCCGATATACTCACAACAAAGTTATTTTTCATTCTTTGATTAGAAGTAAAATGAACTTGGATAAACATTTCTAGCGATATACTATTACATATTACTAATGAACATCCAGACACCATCCACTCTGTCGAGAGTGATGTTTAGTGTGTAAATAAACTCAAAACAAAAATGACAGCGATAAGAAAGCATTTGATTTAACAACAATATCAAACAAATCAATATCGCTACAATCCACCAGCATCATGTTGACAGAAGAGGTAATTAAGGGTACGTTTACATGACAACGATGTACGGAAAACTGTGAAGTTTTTCCTTTGCGTTTCTCATGTACAGACGACAACATTGTCAAAGCGAAAAAGTTGTTAAAAATGCTGTATTATTCATGCCAGGCCAGTAGCTGGCAATGTCGCTTTGTAAAGAAAAACTTTCAGACTGAACATGTAATACGTATTAATGATGTCCGGTTCGCGAACGAATCGTTCTTTTGAACCGGTTCTTTTTAGTGAACCGGTCGAACCAGTTCACCAAATCGTACTGAATCGTTCAAAACAGTTTAATCTTCAGTAAGCAAGCACTAATCCACAAATTACTAAAGTTACTCACTTGTTTGATGTGCCTGACACTCGCTCTGACTCGAAATAAACCAACATCCCAGAGTTATTCAGTTACTCCAACAGTGCACTGACTTAACCTGCTGTGAAGGGAGAACTGATGATGATGATGAGCACGAGCAGCTGATATACTGAGTGAGCACGCGCAGCGTGCACAAATGAATGTACTCGGCCTGTCACCATTCTCATTCTCGAGTCAAGAATCGGTTGCAATGGTTTTCAGATCACCAGTACACAACCAAGAACTGCTTCTTTCGGACATGTCCTATTTGAGAACCGATGAGCTAATGATAATGTGCATGTGTGTAATTTTTTAAGAGAACGAAAAGCATCAGAAAGTGTGATAATATAAAACATACTGGAAATATGTAATTCAAAATACAAAAAGTTTATTGTGCTTTTCTAAATACACCATAACAGATAAATAGCATACAAAATATATACTGTACATACAAGAAACTACATGCAACATGAACATAAATATTTTGTACACAGATCAAACTATCTAATGTTCAGAACTAGTTATACAAATTTCTTTTTCTATATTAATGTTGTTTAAAAAGCATACAGTAAAAGTTGTGCAGCTTTCATGTTAATTTTTTTTAAAGGTTGGAAACAATCAATTGTTTGTAAAACTATCAAACTAAACATTTATTTGTTTCATAAATAATCCATAGTATATTTTCAGGAATAGCTTATTTAATTTTTTTTTTAAAAATGACGTAATCAAACTACAGCGAGAGCAAACAAGCGACTCCTTTTGAATCGCTCTCACGGTTCTCGAATCTCAATCTTGTTCTCGAGTCAAGAATCGGTCGCAACAGTTTTTGGATCACCATTACACAACCGAGAACTGGTTCTTTCAGACATGTCCGATTTGAGAACCGATGAGCTGATGATAATGCGCATGCGTGATTCGGCGTGTGATCTGAAGCTACCGAACAGACTGTCAAAGCACCGGTTAACTAGTAGGACAACTGATGCTACGAGAGGACTTGAATGACTTGAAAAACGTAAGTTTATTTAATTACAAATAAATCGTACTGGATTATGCATAGTAAGTGGATCATGGTTTCTGCGCTGATGAAGACTAATTTATTCACTGTAAAACTGTAAAACTTCCTCGTTTGCACACCACTGCCTGTATATGTGTTTGGATGCTTTAGATGCAAAATTAAATTGTAAGAAACGTATCAGATTATAATGTTTTAGTTAACTGATGTCATGATTACTAACTTTATATATTTAAATTTGTTAAATGTTTTTTCATCCCAGCCCGCAATTCACAAATGTGTTTTTTTTTACTTTACACAAAAACAATAACAGTATTGTTTTCAAAAACTTGCGCTTTGAATCCTGTTTTCGAAAAATTGCATTTTGAGGCCCCCAAAACATCATTGTCATGTAAATGAACAGCCAAAATGGATAAAAAGTTTTCTGTTTTTTAGTTGGTGTCATGGAAAGGGCCCCTAAAATTACACTGTTATAATAGTTTGATTATAAAGTAAATTTGCGACTATAGACTATATCGAAATGGCTATGTGAGACTATAGTTTGAATCAATCTGTTTTTTTGTTTTTTGTTTTTTTGCATGACACATGACATTATACTTTGTCTTTTGACATTATCCTAATTATTGTATCCATGTCATGTGTCATTGAACGAAAGAGAGGTTTGGGAGAAAGTCTCAAGTTCCGTTACAAGCTGTTCAAACATTGGCAATAAAAAAATCTTACATATAGCTCCTTTAATTCAGTTTAATTTATTATGAGAGTTCTGAGATAACAGTTTTAATTGTAGGGCTTTTAAGAGGGTATTTTGATGATGACTGAATCTTTTCTTACATTTCTTAACACAAAACGTTATGTAATATGTTTGCTTTATTCTTGAAAAGCATTCCAATGCAGCCTGTGTATTTGCGATCTAGTCTGTTACACATTAAATTTAATAACAATTTGTAACATAGGTGCATCTAAGCACATTATTTATGTATATTCAACCTCATATTGACCTGAATATGAAAATAGCCCTTCATGTATTCTAGAAAAAGCCAGTCTTTTTCCTCTCTCTGAAGCACAAATATGGAAGACATAGGCATGCATTAGATGCAGAAAGCTTTCTGACCCAGTTTGGTTGGTAATACTAACATCCTTAATGTCTGTAATCAGTGAAAATCTCCATCTGTGTCAGAATGCTTAAGAGATGGGAATTCCGTCGGGAGACCTTTCTGAGTGTTTAGTAGAGCTTCGGATGATTTAAATGTTACTTTGATATAATTTATTTATGCGATGAGTTAGTTAATCATACAACTCAAATGGAGAAAAAAAAAAAAGGAAAACACACTCAGCCAAGCACAAGCTAAAACACTTCCCAGAAGCCTCTGTTAATTTATGACCTTTCACAATACAAGTCCATTCCGAAGATTTGTTTCATAGGGCGTGGAGATCCTTTGATGGGCTTTTTTTTGCATACATTTGCATCCAAGTGTTTCCCAAAACATTCAAATCCATTTCCCCCCTCTTTTCTCACTGTTACTGAATCCATATTCATTTGTAACTGTTAAATTGTTTTTCATGTTTTTAAAGAATAATGTTGCTACTGGAACGTATTTTTCTTTGCTATACGTCAAATTTTAACTGATGAAAAATTTAAGGGAAGATAACAAAATGCTTTCAGCCCTCAGCCATTCTCTCTTAACATCAACAAATGCTGCATCAAAATCTATCTAGATTTTAATGCTTTAAAGAGACCCTTTTGGTGTGTCAATATTTGTGCAGTATATGCAGTGTGAAACCATTGTTGTGTGTATTTAATGTGTGTGCGTAGTTCTGATAACTTTAATTAGATAAGTAGGAGTTTTAAAGTAGCTAGCCCTGAGGCTTAAACAAGTTTCAGTCATCAACAGCAGCCCCCTAAATAGAAAATTGGTGTTAACCAGTGTCCTTGCCGGGAGGGGGGGAACAAGGTCCTCCATTGTATACTTATTGAGCCCTGGGAAGGCCCACCTCAAAACACTTTTGTCCCAGACCCCGATCTTTATTTATTTTCCCAGGCTTCATGAACATAAGCTATGGTTTTATTCACAGCTTCAATAAATAAATACATTTTTTAAATGTTTTTTTTTTGTGTGTGTGTGTGTATGGTGTATGGTGTTCTTTGGAGATGCATAATATATCTGTACCACATCGGTTTTTGGTCAGTATTTCAGATTTTAAAAAATTGTTACAGTTAATTGTTCTTGCTCATTTCCTCCATTTTTACATTAAGATTACATTTGCTGTTATCTAATGCTGACTTGAAGATAAGCCATTAAGTCTTTAAAAAAACTACTGTTAAATGTTATCTTTAGCAAATCTAAAAATAAATTAATTTATTTTTATATATATTTATATATACACAATACATATATATATATATATATATCAATTGTGAGTTATAAAGTCAGAATTGCGCATATAAACTCGCAATTTTCACAATTTTCTCACAATTGCGAGTGTATATCTCGCTGTCACAGTTCCCTGCGTTCCCGGACTTTATCCTCCTGTTTCCTCACCTGCACTCACTTCCTCGTCATCTCCCCATCAGCACTCATCACCTGCACCTGGACTTCATCATCTGTACACCCTTTATAATGGACTCACTCCCTGTACTCCTTGTCTGTTCTTATTATTGTTGTTAAAATGTGCTTTTGGTTGTTTCATTCTCCTTCATCCATTAAAATATCCTATTTTGTGGAAGTCCGTGCATGCCTCATCCTTTCAGCAACCAAACCGTAACAGAAGAACAGACCAAACCGCTGGACATCCACAAGAAGAAGAATGGGTATTCTTCTCGTTCCTGTGCCCCCAAAGAGCCACCAGCAGAAGCCCCACGTCTCAGCGGAGGACCGTCTTCTGACTCTCAGGCAAGACGGTCGCCTACTGGAGAGGTACGTGGAGGAATTCTCTGAGCTTTCCTATTTGTTGAACTGGCCAGATGCACCTCTTAACGCATGCTTTCTGATGGGCTTGGACAAGGACATGATTCGCTATAGTGAACCTGCCTGTTTCTTTTCCCTAATCGAGTCTAATTCCCTCACCAGAGCTTCCAGCTAAGCCTGCCTCTGAGCCTGAGACACCCACTCCAGTACCCCAGGGGCTTTTGATTGAGTTTGAGGGGATGTCTTGGACTCCTCGAGCCCGCTCCAGCCCCCACCGAGCCCGCTCCAGTAGCCGATGAACCCTCTACGGCCTTCAAGCCCTCGCCAGCCCACCAACACGAGCCAGCCCACGAATCCCTTTTAGCCACCAGGGATTTCCCCAAGAAAATTTTGGGGGGGGTCCAAGTACCCGTGGGTGGGTGTTCCGGCATCACCATGGCCTGCCGAGGCTCCTGACCCACCCTGGAGACCTCCGTTCCCGTCTGCTACTCTCCCTGCACCTGCGTGAAGGACGCCCACCCCCCCTCCCCGGTTGTTGTTTCTACGGTGCGAGGCCACGCCTACCGGGAGGGGAAGGTAATGTCACAGTTCCCTGCGTTCCCGGACTCCATTTCCCATTCAGCAAACCAAACCGTAACACTTTTGAATTTTGAATTTTTCTTGCATTTCTGACTTTTGTTATAAAGTCCAATTCTGAGGGGGGGGGGGGGGGGGGGGGGGGGGGGGACCAACTTTTTTTCTCAAGATTGCGAGTTTATATCTCACAATTCTGACTTTATAACTTGCAATTGCAAGTTTACATCACAACGTTCTTATGAAAAAAGTCAGAATACTGAGATAAAAAGTCGCAATTACCTTTTTTATTTTTTATTCAGTGGCGGTAAGCTTCCATAAATGTGGCATTTGAATGTGAAGCCTTTTGATTTAGTGGTTTTCATTTGAGGACTGAAGTCATTTGACATTTCTGTCAGGAGGTTTTCTCTTTCTCACCCTTAGATCGTCTCATATGGCTCTCTGAGAACACTCAACCTGGACACTAATGAACTGCTGTCTGGTCTGTCTCACTCTCTCTTTCTTCCTTTCCCTCTTTCCCCATACATCCCTCCCCTTTCCAGTTCTTCACTTTATCCCCTCTTGCCTCTCCTCCTCACCATTTATAACACTCAATCACCACCGTTTTCATTGGTTGTCTCTGTTTCTCATTTCCTTCTCGGTACCTGCAAATGTTTGTTTGTTTATTTATTTGTTTATTTATTTGATAGATTGTAACTATAGTGATGCAGAAACTCTGTCTTTTATATGTATACCCTATTGTGACTTCTCGTCTTTATTTCTTATTTCCTTCTCTGTACCTACTACTCACTCACTCGTTCATGTCAGCTATATGCTAGACTGTTGGTATAGCAAGTACAGAAAGTTTTCTAAACTGTAAATGTATGCATATTGTGAATTATCTTCATTCTTAATGAGATTGTTTGACAGGTTAATTGGGAACACAATGAACAGTTTGAGCTCATACATACTCTAAAAATCTTAAATTGTTTCATTAGATGCAACTTTTTAGTCACTCAAACTGTCAGTTTGCAATCTTACTCTTTAAATGTTAGAGTCTTAGAAAAGACATTAATTTGCTTATAATTCTTTGGCAACTAATTTTTACTATGGATTGAAGAAAAGAAATTTCAACTATTGTATTGAGATGAAAATAAAACAGGCTCCAGACTTATTTATCATCTGGGCACATGTTTTGGGTTTTCTCACTTAAATTAAGGTAATTTAAATCATTAAGCAACGTTAAATTGTGAGAAGCAGTCAGATAACCACCTTGTAAAAGCAATCAACATTCAATATCATCATTTCCCAGACACATGAAGGGCCAATTAGGACAGTTTAAAGTAAAAGGCCAGTCACTGAAGACTGAAGCTGAATGTCAGAGCCTGTAAGTCAGGTAAAGTTCACCCTATCACAGATCTGTTCATCTTTGATGAACCTGCTATCAATTTTTGTATTAACTTTTGCATTTAAGAATATTTACCATAGCATTCTGAATCTCTGATGCCAATTGAATTCAAATCCAATATCACATTGTTTCATCCAGCATTGGGGAAAAGTTTGCACTTTTACTGACTCTTAACAGTATAGTTCACCCAAAAAAAATCAAATTCAGTCATCATTTAATCACCGTTATGCCAATCAAAATATCTTCTTTCATGTGTGTTCGGCAGAAAAAGAACATGTGATGTGAATAAAGTGTGCCATAAATGATGAACATGCTGCATCTCTGTGATGAGGAGATGATTTGTAATGTATGTTGTGTTCCATACAGTGATAGCTATATCAAAACAAAATTGACTACATAAAATGACATTTATTTTTCTATCAAATGTTATTTCTCATTTTATCTTATTATTTATACAAACTGCTGTTTTATTAGTTGTGAACAAAATCACCTCTTATTGGTTAAACAGGCTCAAAAAGTTAACATGTTTTTATTTTCAGGGTTGTGCATGACAAATGGCAAGGAACTGGAAGCTTGTGGTGTAAAATGGCCTTTAGTTGTGTCCTACCTAGAGGGTAGATTCTGCCTGGTCAGTTGCAACATACACCCTTCCTACTTCATTCCCACAGCGATGGATGCTCGTGCCTCTGTCATTTGTCATTTGTTCTCAATCGTTGAGTTCAGTTATGACATGACAAGTGTTGTCTGACCAGTGTAATGCCAACAACACCTTCCCCCTCCCACTGTATGATACATGAACAGATCAGCACCTCCCACCACGGTCATTATAGTTAACTAAAACCATAAATAACATTTGCATTACATGAATATATATATATATATATATATATATATATATATATTATAGTGTGTGCATAATTATTATGCAAGTTTCACATTTTACCAATTCCAAACTACATTAATGTTAATAACTAAGTTTTTTATTTAATCATTTACAAGTGATATATAATTGTTAATGAAGGCTGGTAATAAAAAACGCCTTATATTCAGGTGTGCATAATTATTAAGCAGGTTTTCTTTTACAAGTAAAATGGGCCAAAAAAAAGAGATTTAACTCTCACTGAAAAGTCAGAAATTATTAAATGCTCATCAGAAGTATGCAATACTAGAAATTGCGAAATTAAGGCGTGACCAATGGACAGCAAAACACTCAGCATGGTCATACAAAAACAGGCCAAGAAGAAAAGCAAACTTCAAAAAATTCAAAAAATCCTAAAAAAATATGACCCCCACTTAATAAGAATCACAAATTGAAGAGTTGTAAAATACTTGTAGATGAAGACTTAAAAAAGTTTTATGGACAGATAGGTTGAGAGTGACTCTTGAAATACCAGCAACAATTCAAATCAGACAACAGTAGCGGTGGCGAGGGAGTCATGCTGTGAGCTGCTACCAACAAAGAGCAAGACAGACCTTTCAGAGTAAGAGATGGACTAAAAATTAACTCCCAAAACGTATTCTGAAAGATAAATTTTTCAAACAGTGGTATAAGAGGATGTCATGCTGGTCTTTCAAGAGTCACTCTCAACCTATCTGTCTATTAAGCCTTTGAAAAAACAGTCTTCATGTATTTTACAACACCTCAGCTTGTGATTCTTATTAAGTGGGGATCATATTTCAGGACTCTTACCAAAGTCTCTGAGATCCTGACACCTTGTACTTCTAGAGATTCCAGGTGGGTTGCAGTTCCTGAAAATGGTGGCATTGGAGAGCAGGTATGTTATATGTTTTATATTGCTGCACTCATTCAGCAAGTGCTAAACCATGCTATTGTTAACATGTTAGCAAGTTAGCATTTTCTGAATTAGCTTGTTATAACTGGCTAGGTTTATACTAATAAAAATGTTTACATTGAGGTTACATGATCATTTTAAGTTAAATGTATGAAGTAGTGTACTGAAACATTTCAAGTTAAGAACAATTAAAATTGTACATAATAAAAATCTGCCAGTTCTGCTTACTTAAACTTTGAATTTCTTAACCTAAAAATTTAGGCAAATTTGAGTTTTGCCAACTTATTCGGGTTTACGGTGTAGGGGGTGGGACACTTTAGATTCTAGAGAGCATTTGATTGGACAGAAGATCCGATGAGAAGCTGAAGTCCGCTGTGATGTCATGAAAATCCTTGATCCATTGTAGCGGAAGTGAGAGACTGTAAGTTTTGAACGCTTATATCTCCCAAATGCGAATTTTGTCATTTTTTTTTAACACACCAGCTTATTCATAACCTTAAGGCTAACATATTCATACTAAAAGCTGAAAAACTTAAATTTTGATTTCAGGGGGACTTTAAGTCATTGTCAGATACAAATATATTTAGATTTCACTCTTTTCTCCAAATAGCAGCAGCAAAGTCTGTCACCACAAACATATATACACTAAGACAGCAGTTCATGTTCCATTTCATCACTTTTCTTTCTGTCTGTCTCTCTTATAAACAGCCACACATCTCAGGTTACTTGAGGTAATGATGATTAATGTTTATGTAGTGTGTTCACTGAAAACAGATTGATGTTTTGGATCTTGAAGAAACACAAGGTCAGACCATTTTTCCCCTTGACATTTTTGGGATTGACAGTAACAGCTGGAGGGGTGCTGGGTGGCATAACTGAGTGACTGATGGAAATAAAGAATGAAGGGAGAACTCATGAAATGGTCACCAGGACTCTACCTGAGGGGAAGGAAAGAAATGGGATACAGCAAATGAAGATAGACTTCAGTAGTGTTTATGAGAATGACTAATAGTTTTATAAATAGTTTATTTTACCCCAAGTTCATTTTCTTCTGTTTGTTTTCGTTTTGACTATGGTCTAAACTCTAAATCATCTGTGTACTGGTGTGTAATGTTGGCAGTTGGAGGTTACAGGTTATCATTACTCCAGTAGGTGGCGACAAGTGACTGTCTTTATGAGTGAATAATTGAATCATTAGTTCAGAAACACTGAATCATTCAGGAACAAAACCATTATGAATGAGTATCATTTAGCCATTATGAATCATTTAGTCAACCAATTCGTGCAACAACACTGATTCATTTATCAACCAGTAATTGAATCATTAATTTTACAGATTTGTTCGAAAACAGGGATTGGAACTATTTTTAATTTAACCAAGGGTGTAAAATATTATTATACACAGTGCATATTATACACTTATAAAATACTACTAATTTAAATTGATTACTTTATTTAAATATTATTTTGGGAGATTTGTACTTTACTGGAGTGCAAGTTAAACAGAATTCTTGTATTTTTACTTAATTACATTTCTAAAGGGAAAAAAAACAGTACTGTGTGTGTGTGTGCGTGCGTTTTTGTGATTAATGAGGACACAAATTTGTATAATGACAAGGGTATTACACTGGTATTACGATGTAAACATTTCATGAGTCCTCATATTTAAAATAGCTTTAAAAACATACTAAACAATGTTTTATTGAAAATGTAAAAATGCAGAATGTTTTCTGTGATGGGTAGGTTTAGGAGTAGGGGGATAGAATGTACAGTTTGTACAGTATAAAAACCATTACGCCTATGGAATGTCCTCACTTTGATAGCAAAACAAACCTGTGTGTGTGTAGTTTAATTTGTCCATCATTAAATGTTATCTCTGTCTTCCTCTCCTTTTTAAAAGCCTGGAAGTGTGACCAGACAAACTGCCAGAAATCTGTATTGACTTCTCACAGTATTGATATATTTTCATTCTTTGAGATCAGCGTCCTTTATCGCTGCTCCATCATTACTAATAACTTTAAAATGAATGCCGTTTCCATTAACATGAGGTTTCTCCTCTTTGTTTTTCTCATCATTCACAGAACACACCAGTAATCTCGCTTCTTGACAGATGGTTGACCGTGCCATGGCTGCTCTCACCACAGTGATGCTTTTCGTAGAGGTTGGTCTCTTGAGGATAATGACGGCCACAAGATCACTTTGTCACTGACATCAGAAGATGTATGGCACACCGCTTAAGATACATGCTGTCACTTTGAAATCCCATCCAGTGGAATTCTATCCAATTTCCTGGTATTTTCACCATTGCATACATCATACATTTTTAGATTAAAAAGGACAATTTCATCTTACCCGACGACAGGGAACAGCCTGACAAACTATGAAAAGAACCTGTGCACCAAAAAAACCCATCTGTGATCTGAGTTAAATATATCTTTAATGAAACTGGAAGTACATATTGCTCTGTGATTATTGTAGATAGGTAAGCGATGGGTTACGGGAACTTGTCGGATGTCATTTACTGAAGCACAGATGGAAAACCTGCCTGGAAAAGTCTGGTCTTCGGCTATTTTAGAGTAATGCACCTGTTAATATAATATTACAATCTAATTGTAATGAAGCGGGACTGAGGGTAGGATCCATTTGCAAGCTTTATTAAACAGAGCTCGTAGTCAAACAGGCAATGGTGGAACAACAGCAAACAGGTATGGCAGAGAGCAGGCAGAATCGTAGTCGAGGAACAGGCAATGGGTCAGGGCTGGCAGAAAACAATCATAAATCCAAAACAGAGCAAATAGTCCAAAGGGCAGGCAGCAGAGAATCGTACACAGGAAACAGACAGAATCAGAAACAGGCAGACAGACAAGATAAATTACGTTCAGAATTGCAACCATAGTAAACAAGACCACACAAAGTATGTCAGGATGTGAGTGGCTTAAATAGTCCAGATAATGTGCTGCAGCTGGGTGTGGTGATGACTGATTGGTGAAGTGAGTGCAGGTGAAGGCCAGGGAGGATTATGGGAAATAAAGTCCGGGAATGACCGAGACCGTGACACTAATATTGTAACTTATACTATTCTGTTGATTGGAAGGTATTGTTGATTACAGATTAAATAGGAAATCATGAATTGTACATCACTGACATCAGTTATAAACACTGGGTTGGATTTAAAAAGTAGAGACTAAAAGGAAAACTGTATGTTAATTAATTAATTTGTGTGTGTGTTACATTCACATGGACTTTCTGTTTGTTGTTTTAATCTGTCACGTGTTCCTTTGTTCTGGTTTCCTGCCACAATCTGTCACCATGGACATTAATCACATTCATCTCAGCTGTTCGTCATTTGAGTTCTATCATCAGTGTATTTAAGTTCCAGTTTCTGTTGAGTAGGGTCGGGTATCGTTTGGACGTTTGCGTTTGCGTTAATACTGGTGTATGTTCGTTCCTGTCTGTTACTGTATTCTCCTATCGGATTTTCTAGTAAAGACTCTAAGACTCTGTAGTATTTTTTTAGGGACTTTATTTTGGTAATATATTTTTTTTTTTTTTCATGGATTATATGGTTGTATAATAGTGCTCTTTGATGTACCTTGGATATTGGAGTGAATATGGTATTCATTTAGTTCCATGTATATACATGTTCTATGGGTCTAGTATACTTAATCACTGTACTGCTATGTTGTTTTATATACATTGTTTACATTTATATACATACTGTTGTTTTAGATAGATAGATATATAAATAAACTAGTCATTTGATCTGTAATGTTATTTACTTCTCCACTTTGACCTTAATACCTCAACCAGATCAAATAGTTACCTAATGCTTATGACAGCTTTCAAGTCAAAATCAACTAAATCATTGGTCATCTTGTACCACCACAGTACCGCAGCGATAGCATTAGCATATTTAGCCTAGCTTATTTAATCTTGTCAGTTAGCTGCAGTGCTGGTAAATGAGCTCGTGTTGAAGCCCACTAAACCAGCTAGCATCTCTTTAGCATGAGGATTATGGTAGAGACACAGTGCCTCTGACACAGAGACACACATACTTACAGCATCTTAGTCTTAATCTCCCAGATTCATTTAATCCACTCAATAATCCACCGCAGCATCCAGTCACCACTATCTTAGCATCACAAGCGATAATCTGCTGATCTTTATAGGCCGGCCTGTCACAATGTCTATCTGTTGGGTTTTGTACGAATATGGCCTTTGATCTGGCTGAGGATCAGGGTTGTGGCTTTAAATAAGATATCGGATTGCAGATTTATATCATGTTTTAATGGCCGTATCCATGAATTGCTGATTTAGAGAAATAGATGGATGGATGCATGCCCTTTATTGATCCCTGAGGGCATTGTGTACTCACCGAAGTGGGCCGGTACTCAATGGTACATAGTACCAGCAATTCTGCACTATATGCTTTTCACAGTAGCAGGAATTATTCTTGCATACTGCCGTTATACTTTTCTGTCCCTGCTCAACAAGACAGTCTGTGCTGTCACTAACACTACATACCTAACGTTAGTCTTACTAGTCAAAATTCAGCATTAAATCTGGTGCATATTATAGCTAGTGGGGCCTGAGACCATTGAAAATCTGGGATTCAAAATCTAATCTTAACCTGGAAATAATAAGACAAACCAAAAATTGATTGTATGTATATATATGTATATATGAAGAGTTCAAATGCAAAAGCCTCTAAGTGACATCTAAAAGTTTCTTCTAAAATGAACATTTTTATCAAGCTTGTATGTTTATGTTAAGTTATTTAACTTTAATGGCAATGAAAGGGACCTATTAATTGTCATTAAAAGTGAAATTACTGAACTGTTTCATTGTTTTAAGTTTTATGAACTCATTTCTTTTCATTTAGACTAACTGAAGTTTAACTGAAACTGGGCTAGGATTTCTATTTCCCAGCATGCTTTGCCCATGGCACTTGAAAGGGTGAGTAAATGCTAAAATAAAGTGTTATATAATGTTTTTTCTGTAAGATTTATGGTAAGGGAGATTTAGTAGTGATTAATGTTTTGTTATGCTAATTTAGAAGAGTTTCTGTTAATGTGGGTTTTTGGAGAGTTGCCATCATGGTGATAAGTAGCGCATGCGGCTTGGTTTGAGAGCAGGTAAGCCACATGTTTTAAGTTGCTGTACTCATTTAGTAAGTGCTATACCATGTTATTGTTAACGTGTTAGCAAATGAGCAAGTTGGCATTTTCTGAATTTTCTTATTAGGGTTTACAGTGAAGTAAAAATCTTCTTGCTCATTTGGTTTGCAAGAACTCAAAATAAAAAAGTTAATTAACTATTATTTAACTGGTTAATTGCTATCAAAATGTATTAGTTAGCTAACTCAAAACTTCAAGTTAGGAGCAATTAACACGCATGAGTATTACATACTCAAAACTTGTTAGTTCTGCTTACTTAAAATTGGGAACATCATAACTCAAAAAAATTAATGTAACTGATTACCTCAAATTTTTGAGTTGACCCAACTTATTTGGGTTTACAGTGTGTCAGTGGTCATAATGTTATGCCTGATCGGTGTGTGTATATTATGTATTTATATATATATATATATATATATATATATATATATATATATATATATACAGACACACACGCACACAAGTCGTTTCTAACTGTCATTCAGTCTCTTACATTGACAAATTAAGTCACAATAATCCCAACAAATTAATTTGCCTATAAATCTTAGATTAATTTGTCAATATAAGAGACAGAATGACAGTTAGAAACAACTACTACAATTTATTTATTATTAAATATTCCAGTCAAAAGAGGCAATACCAGTTACTAAATGTATGGGTGTATTTATTTGACATTTAAATTTGTATGCATTTGGCAGACACTTTTTGTGCAAATCAACTGAAATTGCATTCAAGGCATACATTTTGTCAGTTCTTGCTTTCCCTGGGAATTGAACCAATGACCTTAGCATTGCTAGTGCCATGCTCTGTTTGGGCTACAAGAAGCCATTTTCTCCACAGAACACAATTGAATTATGCATATTTTCCATAGATTTCATAGTCAGATTTTGATTGTTATTTGTTAATTATATCACCTTCAGTAGAGTCCAAAGCAAGTTCTAGTACTGAAATACTGACATATGGTATAGCTTTGCGTTTTTTCCATTTTAAACACTGCCAGTGGGGAAACTATGATAGACAGATGTATAAAATATGGCTATATTTGTGTGTATAGGAGTTATAGAGTAAGATAAACTTTAAAAAACAGAATTGAAGTGGTCCTCTGTAATAAAATGCATCAGTAAGGGCACCCTGGTAGTTTTCCTCTGTACATAGTGCAGAGCTTCATGAAATCAATCTTCTGTTTTATTCTATAGCTATTGATATTTTCATAGTGTCCACTTGAGCCTTTCCAGAAACCATTTGGTTTTGTTTTTTCCTTTGTTACCTTTTCCTTTGTTTGTCCCTTTATCATGTGTGTTTAGCTCAACATTTATACAGCAAGTCAATCAGCCCCCCTTCTCATGATGATGTGTAATTATGTTTCTGCATAAGCTGCTGATTTTTATTTTGTTTGTCAGCCATCAGCTATCTTATCATGCTCATTTTCTTCTTTTTATTCGTATGTTTCCTGAACGTGTTACAGCTTTGCAGTAAGCGTTTGTTGCATGCCAACCCCACAACGCTGCGTCCGCAAAACAAGCACAGTCTCACATATGCGACTGATAAGGCTGTAAGAGAAATTGATTGCTTGGTGCATCAAAAGTTGCTGTTTAACTCGCCAAAAATAGGCGGAGAATGTACGTGAGACTGTAGATATTTCCTTTTCTCGTCTGAGAACAAGCTGCGTTTAATTCCGTCATTTTTATGCCAAGATAACGCATAATCAACATCAAAGGCAAGCTTTTTTTCTCCTTATCTAAAGCTCACAGGCAACTAATTACTTACAGTATTGTGTTAGACACCCACATCAGCTATTGCAAGTTACAGCTCCGAGTTTTACACCAATATCGCAATGTCACAAATGGATAAAAGGGATATGTAGTTCATTATAATGTTGCATTGTGTTTTGTAGCATTTGTAGTACCGCCCTTGGAGGAAGTTATTTAGAACAAAGACTTTGCTTTGTATGGACCGTATAGCAGAAAAAAAATTGTTTTACTGTGCGATTAGTAGCAACATTTCTACTGGGAGTAAAGGAGAGAGAAGAGACAGATGGAAATGGTGAATAATTACTCTCAATGCAGCAGGAAAATGCATTTTACATGTTTACCTCTCACAGCACAGCAGGTTAACCTCCCTTAACAATACTTATTCTGAAGCGCCGAGACTTAATGAGCAGAGTAAATTGTAAATCACTTAAGGAGAGTCAGTCTTTCAGATAATTTAGTAAATGCATTGAGAACTTTAACTGTGATTTATTCATTCGTTTGATGTCAAGCGGTGGTCATGTCAATCTCCATAAATTCACTCACCCACACGCTCGTTCACCAACAAACACAAACACATAAAAACACACAAGCACACACACTGAGGGTGTGTAGATGCTCTCTGAAATGCAAATACTCAGATGGCACGCAAAGCAGATGGCACAGATTAATGGACCTAGACTCACAGTTTCTTGCCTTGTCCCCTCCCTGAATGCTTATATATGAAGTGATAGCCACGAAAGCATCGGCCGAATTGCTGAATTGCTTACATCTGGGTTTGGAGATCAACATGGCGATAAGACCTGAGATAAGCATTTTGAAGTATTAAAAAACTCCCTGTGGATTAGTTCCTCACCCTTACTCAATATGACAAACAGCCACACCAGTTGTAAGCCTGCATTTTGAGCTCTAAACCGTAGTACAGTAGATTATGAACCATTATGAAGATTTACTTAATTAAGAAGCGCTGAAATGCTCCCCTCCACTTGATGTTTGACATTTAGCAGATGGCTGTGTCCATTAGGACAAAATATGTCATAGACACAAACATTTTTGTCTGGTATTTGACATTTCCTATCTATTTTAATGCTCTCTGTGCAACATAATGATACATGAAGCATACATTTGGACATAATGACAGCATTTAAAATGTAAATCGTTTTAGCTATGAACATCTCTACGAACAAATGTAAATAGCATCACATTTAATGTGGTTAACATAAACCTAATTTGACATTATAGTTTTTTGTATATATATATATAGTTATAATTCTTCTAATTACAGTACATAGTCTTTGATACCTAGTAGCTCTTTTGTTTGTTTTTGCAAGAATTTGGCATTTAATCAAATCACTTGACATGTATCTTGATGCATGTAACACTTGTCTGTTCGCTTAGATAATTGTCACTTGATGATTGTATGACTGTAACACAGTATATGCACTTCCTCCACATTTGTATGAGAGAATCTTGTGAAAACAGAAATGTAAATGTAATAAATCTTAGCCTAGGGTCCCATGATAAAACACAATTATCAAAGCTTAGACTTTATAAGACATGTTCAATTCAGGGCACATCCACAACTCCATTAACTAACAGATTCTACATTGTTGATGTAACGTAATAATAAGTGAAATGTGGGGCCTTGTTAAAGTCCTTCTGAGATCATCCAAGTTTTTATTTCATGTTGGGTTGATTCGTTTTTTAGTGGTGTTTTGCAAATTTCTCATATTTGGGGTTATGGATTTAAAGGAACCTCTTAGCCTAAATATTTAACTTTGGTGTGTAACTCTTCCCACTGTTTATACTACATACTGTACATAAAAGATACCCGAAATCATGCAGCTTGTTGATGAGTTGTTCCATTAGTCAATCAGATTTATGTTTTTTTTTTTTTTTACATTGTGAATGACGAAACGAGCCAAAGAATTTGAAGGAAATGAGTTACATCTGTAGGAACCTGGGGCCGGATTCACCAAAAACTTTTTAAGACATTCTTAGGGTAAGTTTGTTATATTGTTTCTAGTGCAGTTATTGAAGAATTCTGAAATGGTTAGTTCACCCAAAAAATGAAAATTGTGTCAATAATTACTCACCCTCATGTTCTTCCATACCCGTAAGACCTTCGTTCATCTTTGGAACACAAATTAAGATATTTTTGATAAAATCTGATGGCTCAGTGAGGCCTCCATTGCCAGCAAGATAATTAACACTTTCAGATGCCTAGAAAGCTACTAAAGACATATTTAAAACAGTTCATGTAACTACAGTGGTTCAACCCTAATGTTCTGAAGTGACGAGAATACTTTTTGTGCGCCAAAAAAAAAACAAAAAAAACACTGCTTCATGAAGCTTCGACTTTGGCAGTTTGATACACGCTCCGAACCACTGATTCGAAACAAAAGATTCGTAAGGCTTTGAAGCTTCATGAAGCAGTGTTTTGAAATCACCCATCACTAGATATTGTTGAAAAAAGTCGTTATTTTGTTTTTTTGTTTGGCACACAAGTATTCTCGTTGCTTCATAACATTAAGGTTGAACCACTGTAGTCACAGTAACTGTTTTAAATATGTCTTTAAATAAATACTATACCTTTTCTGGGCATTTGAAAGTGTTATTTAACTTGCTGTCAATGGAGGCCTCACTGAGCCATCGGATTTTATAAAAAATATCTTAATGTGTGTTCCAAGATGAAGGTCTTACGGCCGTGGAACGACATGAGTAATTAATGACAGAATTTTCATTTTTGGGTGAACTAACCCTTTAAGAATGTCTTATTTTCTTAAGAGTGAAATGGCAGACTTTTATTTTGTTTGATTGTACAGTATACTATACTTGTATTCTGAGGTTGTTTTGTCTTACTCAACAAATTCAACCCTTGTGAATCTTAATGATACTTACTCAGTCCCTTAGCAAACGTTTAGACGAGATTTGTCCCAGAGCCAATACATTTCTGTTGGTGCTGCTGGATTTGTACAATAGTTTTCCAGGCTTGACGTTTTAGAGCTTCACATTTGGCATCAGGAAGGCTAAGCCACTGGTTTTTGAGGTCAGCCTTGATCTGCTTTACCCAGGTTTTCTTGGGGCAGCATTAGTTGAACCTTCCATCTTGCAGGCCGCTGCCTCCAGAGTAGTCGGTAAGGTAGGCATCGTTTGCTCATTCGTCATACGTAGCCGAACCACTGTAGCCTGCGTTTTTGGATTACTTCTTACTTCTACAACCTTAGAGATCACCCAGAATGCCAGCAGCCATATACTGTAGCAACACCCTACCATCATGGTGGTAAGGCACTTTTTACAGAATATATTCTTCAGACAATGTTAAAAAAAAAAAAAAAAAAAAAAAAAGATTTCAACAGTATTGTTTTAACATTACTAACCTTACTTCCTTGCACTCTTACACATGCAAGGAAACACTTGTACACAAAGGTATTATCCTCCACAAAGGCTAATCAATTTAAATAAGATAATAGATTAGCTTATCCTTTAGTAAAGGTAATTTTTGTATTTCCTATGACACACACACTTCCCTCTTTCTCTTTTATACACACTTTCTCAAGAGCCCAGAGCTAATTTGAATTGATGGCTTGACTAGCCCGGTGAAATTAGCTCCATATCACATTTAGGTGAATAAAATAACATGTTTTCCCTCTCTGCGGAGGCTAAGCCATGCCAAAGAATGGGCTACTGGGTTTTTGGCATCCTGTTCCATAAAAAATTGCCAAAACAACCCTAAGACAACATGGATATTACAACAAGGTCAGAAAAGAGGAGCTTTCGCAGCAGGTGATCAATCAGGAGCTAAAAACTAACCGTGAAAAGGCAGACTCCTGTAGTGACAAACCATTATCACGGTTCACGCTTGTGAATAAGCAAATTCAGTATGTTCAGATTATGTAGTGGAGGCAGGGAGTATATTTTGTGTGTTTTTTTTTTCTTTTTTCTTTTTTTAAAATATTTTATTGTACATGCCTCATACTGTGAGATGATTTTTGTGCTAATTAACAAATATATTATTCTGAAGTTGTTCTGTGGTTTGACTGCAGGAGTGAATAAACTCAGGGATCTCCCATAGTTTGCCTTTGTCTTTCAATAGAATGGGCTTTAGTTTAGTTAACCAAATGTTCCCATTTTACATCAAATACGGTTTCTTTGATCTCTTTTTTTATGGAAATATTGAAATTATTTTCCCTCTCCTCTCTCTGAAAATAAATTTAAGCCTATAGTATGCTATAGCTATAGTATGGATTCATACAGACTACTTGATCATACATTTATGTTGCTTTTTTGTCCGGTTTGGAGCTTGGTCACTTTTGCTGCTTTGATTGAATGGAAAACAGCAGTGTGAACACTTTTTTTTTTCTTTGCAGAAAAAAGAAAAATCATACTGGTTTCACACAACACGATGAGTTGATGATGCCAGAATTTAAATTTTTAGTTGAACTATAAAGTCGATGAACTGTGAAGTCTTAGGGGGCAAGTACGTACTAGCTTTGCACACTGTTGAGGTGGGCTTTTGGCATGTTCTGCCAGGCAGAAAGGCTCAAGGCTGTTCAAATGACACTTCTGGAAAGTACTCTGCAATTTCCAAATAGTGCCAGAGATTCCCTTTTGAATTGAAATCAGGGATCTGATTGGGTCGTTGTAGGACTTTAAAGGACTAAAAAAAAGTAAAATGTAAAAAAAAAAAAAAAAATGTCATTTTATATATAAAGAAATGGCATTTCATGTCAAAAAAAGATGCCAATCCCTGCTATACAGACTTTCACACGGTTCTTTTTGAGTAATTGCTTCTTTTGTGCCATCCAACCGTAAACACCATGGCGGATTGCTGCACTTTTACTCTGTTCTCAGCTACTGAACTCTGCAGCCCCTAGTATTGGTTGGTCTCTCTGTGACTTCTCGCACAAGTCTCCTTCTTGATCGCATTGGGAGTTTTTTTGGGGGGGCAAACTTTTCAGAGCACTGTCTGGATGACTCCCACTGGGACGTTCAAACATTAAGTCATTGTTTTGTACACTTGTACCCATTGTCTAGTTTACCTCTAACTTCTCTGGTATGCTTTAGTCTTTATTTTCACAGCTGTCCTTTAGATTTGAGTATGCAAAATTACTTTGAATATGGGCAAGATTATATTGCCAATAATTAAAATTCTAAATAACTATATTTAGTTAAACATTTTATTATCTCCACTCCCACAGCACTCCAAACCGTGCAGCTTTGATGTTTGTCCTATTTTTATTGAGGTCAATCTGTGATGTCTAGACCTTCTATTGGTCTGCTGTTTGAACTTTGGTATGTAGCGAAAGCCGAAATTACTTGACATGTGCTTGTGTTTTCACTTTCCCGTGTTTACATGCATATGAAAGTAGCACAAAGTCTAACACTGCACCTTAACTAGCAAGGCTTTTGTCTAGAAAATGTGGCTTTTTTTAATGAGTCGCGAATCAAAGCCAATTGTATAGTAATTGTGTCCTTTTTTAAAGCAGTTTGTTTTCTTTCTTTCTTTTTTTTTTTTAATTTTAGTTCTTAAAAAAATAAGTCACTGCAATTATAATGATTTTATATATTGATTAGGAGGCACTCTAAACAGGCATATGCACAATAACTATGTTTTTTTGTTTTTTTAAATAATTATTTTTTTAACCTTTGTTGAGATGTTAATTGAAACATTGGCCAGTTTGTTCTCTGAAATCTTACACTATTGAAAGAGATAATGAAAATGTGTCTTTTGAGCATTTTATCAGTAATATAAATATTTTCAATTAATTATGAAGACATGTAACACTGCTCGTCCTTTTGCGTTTTTCTGTTCTTCAAAGTTAAGATTTTAAAGACAGGATTTACACAAAGCCTAAAGTGAAGTAAATGATGAAAATTAAGATTATAGCAACATTTATATAGCTAATTCAAACAGAAATAGAGAATACTCAAAGTGCATTTCAGATGTGGATTAATTGGCTCTGATCTGAAGCCATTCATCACTGGAGACCCCTCGCACAGCTGGAATCAAAGACTTCGTCTCTGTCAGAATGATTCGCTACCCTATGATTTTCTTCTAGAAAACTGAATATAGACATCAGAAGAACCACGTCGGGCTCCTAAAATGAGCTAGTAATGGGACTATTGCTTTTGAAAAGCACCCAGAGAGAAAGCGAATAAGAGAGGGACATCTTAAATTAGATCTAATAGAAAACACAATAAAAATAAAAAGTGCCAAACGAATGAAAAATATATCCTGCTGTGTTACCATAGTAACCTTCTGTTTGTCAAGATGCGGGTAGTTGACAGCATGCTGGCATAGTGACTGTGTGTATGCGTACATGTGTTTTATCTGAATGTGATGAGCGTCCGTGTAGAGAGGGACAATGTCCATGTCCTTGTCCGTTGTGGAGAAGTGTCAAGGTTAGAGATGTAGAAAAAGTGTGTGAATGTGTGTGGGAGAGAAAGACGTTTGTTTGAACTCCCTGATGTGAAGTTTCCTAATGTGTCCCATGGGTGTCATTACACACACAAAGGCGAGACACTCTTTAAACACACTTCTCATATGCTCGGATACAGTCTTAATTATGAGTCTATCAAACCTGCTCCCTGTAGACAGCGCACACACACATATACACACACAGAGAGAGAGAGAGAGAAGTTTTACACATAATTGCATAGAACAGGCTGTTACAACAAGTTCATGCAATTGAACGTGCATTTTGCATGAGGACTGGTTGAACGTGTATTTTACACATTTATAACAGTTTTTACGCATATGTACTCATGCATAATACAAGACCCATGCAAATATGACAGTTAGCTGCTTAACATATGCATCACTCTGTTTACGCGTACACTGGGATACATCCTTAAAAGCTTCCAGTTCTAGTAGAAGCTCAAGGGATGAGTGATATGGGAAGATATGACCTCCTCATCTTGAAATATGACCAATTAACTACTGTAGCTCTCATTTTGAGTTTAACAGCCCAAAGACATGCTGTGATTTAAATGAATATGAAAGCTAAATTAGCTAGACTATATATATATATATATATATATATATATATATATACACACACTACCAGTCAAAAGTTTGGAAACGGTAAGATTTTTAATGTTTTAAAAGAAGTTTCATCTGCTCACCAAGGCTGCATTTATTTAATTAAAAATACAGTAAAAACAGTAATATTGTGAAATATGATTACAATTTAAAATAACTGTTTTCTGTTTGAATATATTTTATAAAGTAAATTATTTCTGTGATGAAAAGCTGAATTTTCAGCATCATTACTCCAGTCTTCAGTATCACATGATCCTTCAGAAATAATTCTAATATGCTAATTTGCTGCTCAAGAAACATTCATGATTATTATCAGTGCTGAAAACAGTTGTGTACTTTTTTTTTTTTTTCAGGATTCCTTGATGAATAGAAAGTTCAAAAGAACAGCATTTATCTGAAATACAAAGCTTTTGTAACATTATACACTACCGTTCAAAAGTTTGGGGTCAGTAAGAATTTTTATTTTTATTTTTTTTAAAAGAAATGAAAGAAATTAATACTTTTATTCAGTAAGGATGCATTAAATTGATTAAAAGTGACAGTAAAAACATTTATAATGTTAGAGAAGATTATATTTCAAATAAATGCTGTTCTTTTGAACTTTCTATTCATCAAAGAATCCTGAAATATATATATATATTGTACACAAATATTTTGTACAGTTGTACACAATAAATGTTTCTGGAGCAGAAGATCAGCATATTAGAATGATTTCTGAAGGATCATGTGACACTGAAGACTGGAGTAATGATGCTGAAAATTTAGCTTTGCACCACAGAAATAAATTACTTTATAAAATATATTCAAACAGAAAACAGTTATTTTAAATTGTAATAATATTTCACAATATTACTGTTTTTACTGTATTTTTAATTAAATAAATGCAGCCTTGGTGAGCAGATGAAATTTATTTTAAAAACATTAAAAATCTTACCGTTTCCAAACTTTTGACTGGTAGTGTATATATAACGGCTAAATAATTTTTGTTGCCAGATCCCGCAAAATCAAGCAATATGATCCTAAAACATTACTTTGTATTGCTATGTAGGGTAAGCAAAACATGAAACTACATTATGGAAATAAGAATCCCCCCTAAAATAATCTCAACCTACGACTGTCTATTAATATTCAAAAGTGACTATGTAAGCTTATAATAAGTGGACTTGGCAACACTGACATTTTCATGAAAGTTTTAGGCCTCTTCCTAAATAGCACACTTCATGTGCACTTGCAGTCTTGTGGACTTACAGTGGCCACCATGTATGTTAAGTCAAAACCATAGGGTGTCCCCTTGGAAGGGTGACCAGACATCCGTTTTTTCCTGAGACAGTCCCATATTTTAGCTCTATTTTTAGTGTCCCGACTTATGAAAAAGTCATGTTTTGTCCCATATTTCTTCATTTTTAAATTGTCTTTGCTAGGTGATCATATAAAAGCAAGTATAGCAGTCTTCTGTCACGCGAGAATAGCCTAATCAAAGGTAGTCAATCTCGTCATAGTATATTTTGGAGAACAAAATTACCATTTAATCACAATTCGTTGCCGTTAGTGAAGGCAGGATATTAGAGAGCGCGGAGATCAAGTCAGACGTGAAGATGTCAAAGAAGCTTGTGTGTACATGTATCAAGGATCTTCAAAAAGAGTTTATCAAGTAATTATGAGCAGTAAGTTGTGACAAAAAAGAGCTGAATGAAAAACACCAAAGTAATTCTCTCAGACAACCAGTAGCCAGTAACTGTAACTGCCTGCCTGGTTTCGATATTTAGTTGTCAGTTTTAAAATCCACTGACAGCAATTTCAGTGGATTACATTGTTGCATATGAACAAAATGTTTGGTGGCAGCACTTGTCTGTCACCCTTATAATGAGTGGGAAAGTTTACTTTCACTTTGTGCACATCTTCTCTTTTTTATGGCTCTTGGTAATGGCTCTCATGCTGCATAACCCAGCAGAGGCAACAAACACACCGAAATGATTCCGAACATCCTGGTGCCGTTCCAGACAGAGAGTGCTACGTCTGCTATCCATACACTGCATGTGAGTGTGTTTATGTGCAGTAATGTTTTAAGTGCTTCCTCTGTGAAATGAGAGGAACAGATGGGTTTGGCAGATCCCATGGTACTGCTATCAACTCTGAGTCCCCATTGACACAGACAAAAACTACAATCCTCCCCCCCCTCACCCCCTTTGTTAAGCATGGCTGAATCATAATGCTTTTCCCTCATTTATTTAGTTTTGATAATTGCTTTAGATAACAGGAATGCTGACGGATGTAAATGGGGATGCAGTGCAGGTTTAAAAACCCATCCCTGGATGGCAAATTTTCAGCATCAGTATAATTCATTATGTTATGTTGTTATGTTATGTTATGTTATGTTATATTTATCACAATGATATTAAAATAACACTGATTTTATATTATATTATATTACATTATATTATATTCTTTTTTAATATAGTTATATTAATTTAACTTCATATTAATCCTACTTAGATTATTTTTTAATACAGTTTTAAAGTCTAATTTGTTGTTACTAATTTAATTCATATTAATCCTACTTATTTTATCATTATGTTATATTATATTTAACATTTTTATATTAATTTAACTTTATATTAATCCTACTTATTTTATCTTTGTATTATATTATACTTTATAAATATATTGTACTTATATTTTACCATTATTATATTTCCTACATTGCTTTATAAAATGACTAATAAAATATTACTTAATTTGTTCATTCTGGTTCTTTTAGCTGTTGATAATTCAGGTTAACTGACTTCACATTAAAGTTGTTAATGTGATGGTGCATGTAAACTCATTAATGTTGCGCTAATGAAGTATTAATTAAAACCAGCACAGTGCGCTCTCTTACATTATATTTCTGCCTTTGGCCATGGTACTGTATTAGCTGTATGGATACATAGAATGAGTAGGATTTAACTATAATTCTCATTTTTATTCCATCAGAACTGTTTCCTTATGCATGATGACTGTCATGTGAGTATCATGCTGATGATGTGGGATCAGATTTTTCCCATTCTAGATAAATGTCAGTTATAAAAACAGTTCCTAGTCCATCACTCGTGCCCTGACACACTGTAAGAATAGTGACCCAGGTCTCACACTCCGCTGTGTCAATCTGACAGAGCTCCTCTATGGTGCGTTAACATCACTGTAAGAACTCTTCACCTGTCAATCAAATGGCAAATGATTGACAGCTAAGTGCTACGGTTTGTATTCATTAGTCTCTCTTGGCTATCTGATGCTTAACTCATACTTACTGCAATCTCTGCAGACACAAATACGAGCTAACTTCTTCACCTTCTTTTAGATTATGTTACAAGAAAAAAAGGAAAAAAAAAAAAAAAAAAAAAAAAAGTAGTCACCCCCACACAAATGCAGAGGATAAGTGACTTCATGTGTGGCGGTGCCAGCTCACTGACAGCTTCTCCTCTTGTCCAATCACATTTGAATACCAGGATCTTAGCAGATGCTACGGTTTCTGCAGAAATGGAGCTCAGTGTTACAGAATCGGTGATGTGAACTGAATGTCTACACGAATAGAACTTCTGTCAGTAAATGGCGATACTATTTGAAAGATCATATTTAATGCTTCTGTATAATGCACAAAAATGTATTTATAATTGCTTATTTATAAGACATTGTGGTGCATTACTGTTTAGGAGTGGTTTTCAAACCAGATCCAGTGAACCCAAAGCACTGCACATTTGTACATCTATATTAAACACGTGATTCAGACCATCAGCTTGTTAGTAGAGAGTTCCATGATCTGAACTAAGTCATTGTCAGGGACACAGACGCAGGCAGACAGGTAAGTGCAAAACAGGTGTTTATTTAAACATAGGCACGGTGAATCAATGACCAAGCACTTTGGAACGGTCACTTAGTTGGAGAACTAATAGATGAATGTCTTTGCAGGTAAAGGATCCACGGGGAACGAAGAGCAGGCAATGGAAGACGGATGGAAGAGGATACGGGAATCTCAGATGAGTAACAGGTAAGGGGTCCAGGTACGTGAGACGTAGTGCTTGCCATAGACGATGTGTTTTCCATTGACGAGACTGGACACCGTGGTGGAGTGAACATTGGGCTTATGTAGTGGTGTGCTGATGAGTGTTAACAATGATGATAGCTTGCAGGTGCAGATGATTGGTGACTGAGTGCAGGTGAGGAACCAGAGGGATGCTGGGAAGTGGAGTCCGGGGAAAGTGAGAGACAGACGGTGACTGTGACAGTACTCCCCCCTCCCGGTAGGCGTGTCCTCGCGCTGTAGATGGAACAACCAGGGAGGTAGGGTGGGCATCCTGGAGTCTTGACAGGAGAGTGACGGTGCAGGTAGATGTTAAGACTCCAGGATGGCGCCATGGCGGAGTAGGCCCTTTGGGAACCCACACCGGTGTTGGCCCTTTAGGAGGCTGCGGCGGTGCTGGTCATTTAGGAGGTCGTGGCCAGGTCGTGGTCAAGATGGCCACCGCCACAGTTATGAATCTCTTCCTCATCCAGGCGGCCGTCTTAAACCAGGGCCTCGGGCGTGGCCGCGGCCATCTTAAACTGAGGGCTCGGGCGTGGTGCCGCCCGTCTTAAACTGAGGGCTCGGGCGTGGCGCCGGCCGTCTTGCAACGAGGCTCGGACGTGGCGGCGGCCATCTTGCAACGAGGCTCGGACGTGGCGGCGGCCATCTTGCAACGAGGCTCGGACGTGGTGGCGGCCATCTTGCAACGAGGCTCGGGTGTGGTGGCGGCCATCTTTGGAAGGGATTCTTGGACTGGTAGGAAGGCCGATGATGGAATAAAGCTTTCCAGGCACTAGTAAATGGCCTCCTCCCAGTCCAAACCAGTGAAATCGGGGAACTCTCTGGGATCGACGAAGTTTACCCCGACTTATACAAATTCTTGATCTTCTCATCCTCTAGAGAGCTTGTCTGAATGAGACACCAGAATTTGCCTGTGAATGTGAACAGATGGATTAAGCCTCCGCCACGATATGTCCAGCGAATTCCCAGCCAGAATCCATGGTGCTCTGCATGAGGTCTGGTCTTCTGTCAGGGACAGACAGAAGCAGACAGGTAAGTGCAAAACAGGTGTTTATTTAAACAGAGGCACGGACACTGGCAAACGGGGAATGCAGGTAAGTCAATGATCAAGCACTTTGGAACAGTCACTTAGCTGGAGAACTAATAGATGAATGTCTTGGCAGGTAAAGGATCCACGAGGAACAGAGAGCAGACGACGGAAGACGGATGGAAGAGGATACGGGAATCTCAGGTGAGTAACAGGTAAGAAGTCCAGGTACATGAGACGTTGTGCTTGCTATAGCACCATGGTGGAGTGAACATTGGGCTTATGTAGTGGTGTGCTGATGAGTGTTAACAATGGTGATGGCTTGCAGGTGCAGGTGATTGGTGACTGAGTGCAGGTAAGGAACCAGAGGGATGCTGGGAAGTGGAGTCCGGGGAAGGTGACACAGATGGTGACTGTGACAGTCATAGAGGAAAGGCATGATGGTGCCTTGCTGTGGGTCCTTAGGACCAAGAACAAAACCTTTGCTGTATATCTGTAATTACTGTGTCAGTAATTGATAGTGTTCTGGGTAGTTACTAGGTGGTTGCTTACTAACCCAAGTCAAAGAAACCACCCTCCAATTCACATGATTTTTGTTTCTTTTGTTTAATTTTCTACCCAAGCAATCACTTAAATGTACGACCACTTTGATTACAACAATCTTTGAAATATTATTTATATTACAGTGTTGGACAGGTTATGAAGTTTAATACTTAGGAGTTTGTTCAAAAGTATGGGCTCAACCCTGTTCCCTAAGCTGATGTAAGAATTGTTTTTAATGGGAAATACAGTACTGTGCAAAAGTCTTAGGCATGTTAGTATTTTCACACACACACACAAAATTGTTTTAAGCCAATTATTTATATCTTTTTGCTGTAGTGTGTCAGAAGGAAATATCAGTTTACATTTCTAAAATTCCTTTTTCCATTAATTGTAATAATCCAGTGAGATTTTTATATGCACAAGGAGAAGAACTGTGGCAACGTCTCCTAGATGCTTGAAGAAACCTAGTGTACTAAGACTTTTGCACAGTACTGTATATGTTATCAATAGCCACAACATTTGGTCCCAAACTAGCTAACCAATACTGACTGACAGCTTAATCTAGACTTAATTTCCAACCCTTATTACAGGTTTGTTGGTTCTTCTTTTAACATTTTGTGTTTATATAGTGTTTATTGCTAAAAAAGTAACACAAATGTAAGAGTTCTCTGTCTTTATTTCTTATTTTGTATTCTTCACAAGTGCCATACAGTGGCAAAGCTATAAGGAACTTGGCCCACTCAGATTGACAGCTGGTCCACCCAATCAAATGAAACAAAATAATTAATTTGTGGAAAAGTAAATAAAAATCATACATACATGACAATAATAATTGCTCAAATACATGAATTTAGTGGATGTCCCTCCCGAAAGTGTGTACGTGGCCGCTGGGTTCATTGGGATGACGCGATCTCCATAAGTTCAAAGCCCAATGTTCATAATCAATGGATCTGTCTACACTGCACAATGAATCTCTTATTTACATAATGTCTACACTTTTTTGTTATAAAGAGAGGATTTCCAAGCGTGCAGAACTCAGCACTGGACAAAAACTTTGAGCGGATTCTAACTTAAACACCTCTGATTGGCCATTGCATTCAAGAAATCAACAGACATGTCTTCAATTGGCTATCTATCTATCTATCTATCTATCTATCTATCTATCTATCTATCTATCTATCTATCTATCTATCTATCTATCTATTTATCGTATGTCTATCGTCTTATTTATTTATTTATTTTTTAAATAAATTAATACTTTTATTCAGCAAGGACTCATCAAATGTATCGAAAGTGACACTAAAGACATTTATAATGTTACAGATGATTTCTATTGCATTTTCAACTTCAATAATTGATAATAATGCAAATTTATTCCATTACAGGAATAAATTACAATTTTAAAATATACTGGGAAAAAAAAGTTTAATTTGTAATTATATTTCACAATATTACTGTATATTTAATCAAATAAATGAAGCCTTGGTGAGCACACTCTTTCAAAAACATTAAAACATTTGCTGACCCCCAATTTTTGAATGATGGTGTATACGGGCCAAAAAGTGACACTGAAATTGAGTTTGAATCTTAATTAGGTGAAAGATGTGTGTTCAAAGTTAATTGTATATAGAATAAATTGTAGTGTAAAATGTCTCTGCCATTCTAAAGAGGCCTTGTTTTAGGCATGTAGACATTTATTTTTATCTCATTTATTATAATGATTTTGACTGGATATATCATGTAGATATGTGTTGCTCTCTCTCTCTCTCTCTCTCTCTCTCTCTCTCTTTGTGTGTGTGTGTGTGTGTGTGTGTGTGTGTGTGGCTGTGTTCTGCTAACTCAGCTACTTTTAAAGACCCATTTTAGTTTAACTCATCTAGAGTGCAGCCTCAAGGACAACACACCTCGATCTCCATCAGTCTGTCACTGCGTACGTGTAAACCTGTGTACATTTCAGACAGGAAGTAGAGTTGTGCGTGTCTGTGGGCTGATGAGTTATACTTGCACACTGAACAACTTAGCCTGCATTGTGGATCTGTGTGTGTGTTTATAGTCTGTATTTAGCAGTGAGTGTGCATCTGATTCACTTCCAGGGAGAGTGAGGCGATAAATTCTTGTTTGAGTTAATCCAAATGTCAGAGGAGTGAATTGTTTAAACAGCACAGCTTGAAAAACATGGGAGAGAAAAATGTTAATGCTAAAGAGCATAGGGAAGATTGGATTAATGGAGCTAGTGAGTGATGGAAGAGGGAAAGATGGAAAAGAAGTTGAGAGAGAGAAAGGGCATGCGTCTCTGTTCTGCATGCCTGTGTGCCAGTTCGCTGCATTAGCGCGCTTCTTCTCCTGACAGAATTTGCACACGATAACGCACCCTGCCAAAAGCAAGTGCACAAGCCCAGAGACAGACCGAGAGAGAAAGAGAGAAGGGGATGGAGACAATGAGAAAAGTTTCCCCAAAGTAAGCAAATGTAAAGCTGCCAATTGAACTCCACAAGGTTTTTAAAGGGACAGTTCACACAAAATAAAAATACTGTCATTATTTGGACATCCTCGTGTCATTTCAAACTCTTGTTTGTCACAGTCACCCTCATGTTCTGTTTGTTTTGGTTTTCTCTTGTCACATTTGCTCTCTTGTTCTAAGTTCCCGCCAGTTACCATGAACACTAACCACCATCACAGCTGCACGTCATTAGTTAATCTCCCTTGGTGTATATAAGTTCCTGTTTGTGCTCAGTTCTTTGTCTGTTCACTGTCTTACTATGTTGTGTTGAATCTGCCCTTTGCCTGTTTGGATTAAACTTGGATTACTTTGTATTTGAACCTGTTCTTCTTCATCTTCCTTCATGAACACAACCTGACAGATGAACGGACTGCCTGAAGTGGACAAGTGGGCAATAAGGCTCGTCCTATTTTCTTTTGTTAAAGATTTTATTTATTTGGCCATCACCAGTTCTCTGGACGACAAGACCCTCAAGACCTTGTTCCGGATCGGGGCTACTTCCACCAACGCCTCGACCTCTCAGACACCACCGGACTGAACTGGAGAGAAACTGTCATTCGGTGTCTGGAGAGCGTCGCGCCCAGATCTGGAGCACAGCCAGACCCAGAGCCCATAGCAACACCCTCGACCGCGGAGAACTTGCGTGTGCCCCCCGCAGATGGTGAGCCAGCACCCGCCACGATGTGTCAGCCAGAGCCCTTTCCCACCCAACATCTTCATCATCGTTTCTGAACGATACTAATGACTGTAAAGACTGTATATTACTCACCGTTACGCCGTCAATATCCTCACCACCTCCATCACTTGTGGTTCGTCTGCTGCACTCCGTCCCTCCACCCCTACGACATCAGCGGGCTCCTCCTTCCCCTCAGTGTCGCCTCTGTCCTCGGTCACACCAGATCCACCTCAGCCCTCGGGTACTCTGGCTACGCCTTCGACGGTCATCGCCGCAACATCGCCTGGGTCTCCAGTACCAGCGACGTTGCTCGTCTGTGCCGGCGGATCCATCGGCCACGCCGCCTTCAGTTGTCCCCCAGCTGCTGTCAGCCACGTCACCACCTAGACTCCTCCTTCCCTCGTCTTCGCCACGGGCTGTCGGCACTGGGGAGCTCTGGGTCTGTGCCATCGGCGGTCTACCACCAACGCTGCCAGGGGATTGGCGTCCTCCCTTCATCACTCCTCCTTCACCATCACTTCGTCTGCCTCCAGAACCCTCTCCGACCCTCCCTGTTGATGTTCCTTTACGGCACGAGGACGCGCCTCACCTTCTTTGTCCGTTCACCATCTTACTACGTTGTGCTGTATCTGCCCTTTGCCTGTTTGGCTTAAACTTGGATTACTTTGTATTTGAACCTGTTCTTCTTCGTCTTCCTTCGAGAACGCAGCCTGACAATGTTATTTTCTGTAAATGTTCTGTAAATGTTATGTTTAGAAGAATGTTCACAGTGCTCTTTTTCCATACTAAAAAAGTTACCAGGGTCTTTCAAGCTCCAAAAATATTCAAAGTGGGAGGAACAGACCAAGATTGAAGTCACATCTTCAAATTTGGCACATTGTGATTGGTTACAAGTCACTTGATAACCAATGTCTTTTTCTGGCATCAGTAGGTGTATTCAACCAATTGGTGAGATTTGTCACTTGCAGTTTGGGCAGGAATTAAAAATGGAGACGTCTGCTTCCCGTATTGACGCTTGCGCAGTGTTTGCATATATCAAAGATAAAGTGGATTAGATGCACTATTTGTCAAATACATATATGTTTCGGACATTATTGAGGGTTTCTAAAGAAAAACAAGAATACAAAGCAAAAAGCAACTAAATAAACCTAGAACCCAACCAAAACCTATCCCACCCCTGGTAGATTTCAAGAATATAGAAATAAAATACAAACAGAGTCTAGAAACAAAATACAGGTTTACAAAGAAGATGAAAAAAGTTAAGACCATATCAAAAGTACCATGCCATATATTCACAGTGTTAACGTGGGACCCATTAATTCAAGAGGTTCAGAGTTCCATCAATATAATGTCCAACAAAGACTAGCGGGTGACTAGCTTTTTTTTATTTATTTTTATTATTTGCCATAGAGAGCAGCTAACACTAAAATTCTTTGTTGAACACATAAGGTAAGATGAGATCCCAAAAATCATTAAAATAAATAAAAAGAAATTAAAAAATTGGGATTGTCACACGTGGTTGAAATCAAAGGAGAGGATGCCGGATCTAAGTGCAGCAGTACATTTATTAAGTAAACTCCAAAACAGACTCATGGAACAGGCAGGAACAACGACGTATACGCAACAGAGAACTGACCAATGAACTGAACTAAACACAGGGCTTAAATACACTGAACAAACAAAGGAACTAATTAACTAGACACACCTGGACATAACTCAGATCAGTAGCCATAGAGACCAACAGGGGGAGAACAGGACTAATTAACAAAACAAAGTTTAGAACTCAAACGAGCAGAAACACAGATCCAAAACAAACATGAACACCTAAACACAACAAAACAACTCAAACCGTAACAGTACCCCGCCCGGAAGGCGCGTCCGGCGCCGTATTACATCCAAAGGGGTAGGAGGGTGGCCACCCTGGCCCCACTCTGGAGGCATCCTATCCTGCTGAGGTACATCCTTGCCAGCCTCTAGAGTGGGGCCAGGGTGGCGGCGGCATCACAGGGCTCAGGGGGCCATGGCGGTGCTGCCTCTGTGGCCTTCACCCAGGGGCTTTGCTTGGCCACTACGGCCGAGGACATACTGCACCCCCCCCACAAAAAAACTTCTTTGGATGATTTAAGGGTTTATGGGATGGTGCGTATTCTTAGGCTGGAACGGACTCTTGGATGGGCTCCTGGGCTGTAGCGGACTCTTGAACAGGCTTTTTGGCTGGTGTCCTCTCTGGACTCTGGACAGGAACAGGAGCCCTCTCTGGACTCGGGACGGAAACAGGAGCACTCTCTGGGCTCGGGACGGGGACAGGAGCCCTCTCTGGGTTTGGGACGGGGACAGGGGCTCGGGACGGGACGGGACGGGACGGGAACTGGAGCCATCGTTGGACAGTGGTCAGGGACTGGAGCCATCACTGGTCTGTGGTCAGGGGCTGGAGCCATCACGGGAAAGTGGTCAGGGGCTGGAGTCATCACTAGACGACAGTCAGGGGCTGGAGTCTTCACTGGATGACAGTCAGGGGCTGGCAAATTGGTTTTCTCCTCATTCTCCACAATGGTAAAGGGGGATCCATTGTGGATAAGCACCCACTCAACATACTCCTGGAAGCTCCCCCGAGGCCCATCTCATGGCAGGCGTGCCCTGGTCTCTGCGTTGAGACCTGCCCAGGAAAACACACAGAGGCTGGTGTCATCATAATGCACGAAAGGAACCAAATCCAAATATCTCTGTGTGTGGGCCTCGAGGGAAAGATCCCCCTGGGAGAGGAGGACAATTTGTACTGCTGCCAGATCCATTTATGGGGTCAGTTCTTCTGTCACACGTGATTGAAATCAAAGTAGAGGATGCCGGATCTAAGTGCAGCAGTACATTTATTAAGTAAACTCCAAAACAGACTCAAGGAACAGAACAAAAACAATGACGTATACACAACAGAGAACTGACCAATGAACTGAACTAAACATAGGGCTTAAATACACTAAACAAACAAAAGAACTAATTAACTAGACACACCTGAACATAACTCAAATCAGTAACCATAGAGACCAACAGGGGGAGAACAGAGGAATACAGGAAGTTTTCTTGTAGCAACAGAAACACTATATTCAGTACTATACTGCTTAATGGTATCTTCACGTGCTATCGGAATTATTGTAAATACGAGTTTCCTAGTTAAAAATTGGACATGAATGCCTTCTCAAGTCGTATTTACCACTGGGAAGCTTGGGAATAATTTTGCTACCCAAGTTCCCAAATTGGGCATGCCATAATCTTTAAACATGCATGGCGGAAAGTAGAACGATTGCTGCTGTGACTGGTATTATTTATTAGTATTTTTTACAACATAGCTACATTGCCTTGTCTTGTCATTTAAATAGTGCTTATTTACATATATGAATATTTGAAGCATATTGTATTTTTTATACACAGCGAAAATAGCCTGTATTTGATCGAAATTCCAGAATTTAGATGAATGTTTATATAGTTGTCTGGGACACTAAATATAATTATGGCTTTAATAAAATTTTCCCAGTAAATATGCAAGAATACACCTGGTGTCACAACTTAAATCACAACTTAAATTGCTCTGCCGGTACTTTTACAGCATACACCGTTTGTACCGTCTCAAAAATTTCTAAGGAGCATGTACAGATTCATGTCAGACACCAGTCAGTCTGTGCAATGCTTCATGAAGTCAGACACACCTAATGACATCAAACCTGCCGTGACACGTCTTGATGTTCCATATTTGAATAAATATGAATGTGAATAGGATTTGAAATCTTTTGCGGAGAATGGAATTATCAGCAAATAATGAGTAATACGATTGCTTTTGTGTGTCTTTTCCTCACACCCAGAATAAAGTAAATGAGTTGGACTACATTTATGGTGTTTTTTGTTATTTTCTAAGATTTACAGCTCCTCTTCATCACTCACTTCCATTGCATAGAAAAGAGCAGCGTCAACATTCTGTTAAACTTCATCTTTTGTGTTCCTGGGAAGAAAGGGAAAAGATTTGACGTGAAAGTCAGTAAATTAACTTTAATTTTTGTGTTGGCTATTGCTTCAACATTTTAAAGCCTCCTCTTGAACAAATTTGACCAGAAAAAAAAAAAAAAAAAGGCATGATACTTCATAAAAGGCTTACAAGCATAACATCATGCATTTTTCCATGGCATAAGTTGATTCTATGGCCTTACAAATCACTTAAAAAACGTTTTAAGAAACTACTACATCTCAAAACTGCTTTTTACAAGTGCTCTTAGATGTTCTACTTAAAGCTGCCTTTTTTTAATGGTATCTGACCGCTTTCAGCCTGGATTCTTCGAGGAGCTCAGGCTGGGCGAGGAAAGGAGTGGCACCCCAACTTCAAAGCCACCCAGATTTCACATGTGATGCAAGACCTTGCAATGCTTTCGCCTGAAGGGCATGGTCTTGCTGTGTAGCAGGTGTTTAGATAAGACTTGCCAAAAATACAGAAATATAAAAATACCCCTCTATCATAGATATTATTATTCTAGAAAGAGCTGATTTAGACAGTTTAATATTGTGATGTGTTTGCATCATTGTTACCATGATTTAACATTGAATATGACAGCAGAGTTGTGCTGAGAGAGTAACTTTAACTTAATACATGAGTTAATCCTCCATATTGTGTTTTTATTGAGTCGTATTTACCAATCTGCTTCTTGTTTGCCATTGACATTGAAGTTTTTATACATTAAATTCTTCTGAGCTTTTGAGGTTGCAATATTACGCCTGCTATCTTTAAATTCAAACTTGAAATTACTGTCAGTCATCAAATATTGAAATAACTGAAAAGAGACATACAAAAAAACAAGTAAATCTAGTTGCTTTGCTTTTCATATTCTTCATCTATGTTTTTATTTGTTTAATGGTGCATATTTGAGACGGTGTAAAAGACCGAAATAATAATAAAAAAAATGTTTTTACGTCAATAGAAAACCATGGAACATTTATTCAGGCGCATGCTGTTTTGTATGGATGGAAGCGTAGAACTTGTTAGCATGCAACAGTTTGATGTAATTTATGTTTTCAAAGCTCTGGTAAATGGAAGAAAATGTGATAAAGCCTTTATGTGAATCAAAGCTTATTTATACCCTCAAAGGAAGAAACAGGCATATTTTTCTCTGCACATTTTCCCTTTCTTTTATTCTTTTTTTTTTTTTTTTTTTTTTCTTACATAAACACTCTTCAAAGGCAGGATGAGGCCCAGCAGCAATAATGGCAGACAAATAAAATAATTCTTTAGGCGTATGCCGCTAAATGGCTTAATCAGCATTTGAGAAGTCTTGTTTAAAAAAAAAAAAAAAAAAAAATTGTAAAGAAAATGGTACTGTTCATTTTTTTCTTATGGTCTCAGAGAAGAGAGCATCATATTTGTATATAGGCATCTTAAACACATCTTTAAAAGAAAAGATTTATATGCTTTCTAAATCATAAATGTCATACCCGCTAAATGATAATCCAGCATTTTGGTGACATGTTCTTACGCATACATTGAACATTGGGCCGGATATGCCATTGGACAAAATTGCAAATTGGATTCTTAAAATTGTTTAACAATGACACAATAGTGATAATTTGTTTCTAAGTAGAACTTAAGTGCATCATTACAGGAAATATCAAGGCCAAAGGAGCTCAACTAAGGCTGAAATTCTTGTTCTGTTGTTATTCTTTGGTTAACTTAATAGATGCCTACAGGATTACCAGTGCTCTCGTGAACTCCATCCTTTATAACCTGCATATTCGTGCCCTTGTAACTGCTATTATCCAGAGTCCAATATATGACTACAGATAGACAACTGAAACTGTTTTAAACCTGCTATACTGGAAAGAAGTAGATGGAGGGGGAGGAAGAAGAAAGTGTGGGAAGCACTCATTTAGCACACAAGCTCACTCAAATATCCTTTGTTAACACTTTATTTATATCCTTTACTTTTACACTTTATTTTTAGTCTTTGTTAATGTATTTATAATACATGTATAATAATAGCAGGGAATTGCAGAGAGTGTCTGTCAAAGTAGGCCAAATTAATCAGATGACATTTTAAAGGTGATTTTTATTTTTATTTTTTTAACCAATGATTTACTGTTTATAGGTCCTTTAACTCAACCTGCTCGTAATCACATCATTGTCTATAGGACACAGCTGATTGGTTCCTGCTGTATCAGTAGCTAATGAGTTTGCATGCTCAACCTTCAAATACATGGGTAGCATTTGCCATAGCAGTTCAGAGCACTTTCAGAAACCCTCCACCTTCCTCAGCTCCACCTGTATAGATCTACTATGGGTCATTCATGTTTGCTATATTGTACAGCAGCAGCATGTCTTACTTGCTCACATCAGCGTGTCGTGTATGTATTGGCAGTAGCAGGTCCTGTACTTGCTGTGCAGCAGCAATAACTATTCCGCCAAGACCAAATATATCAACATTGTCTTACCCATTATCTCCATGCACCTTCTATTAACCCCTTACGAGTTTCCAAGGGTTTCCGGACCTCAGTTTGACAGTTAGTCTGTCAGTAAGGATTTATGAAAATCAGAACAGGAGCTGCTATATGGGGACTTATCTTTCTATCTTTAGCGACGCAACTGGAATGCATCACTCATTGGGCTGTGATGGACAGCTGATTAATGCTGCCATTCTTTAATTATTCATAACTCACTCACCCACTTATTTAATCACTGATTTACCAAATGAGTCAGTGGTCAGTCAGGCATTTTAATAGACTCTTCTCTCCTATCAGCTAATTATGTTTATTGCCTGCTTGAAGATCGTTTATTAATGCCTGTTAGACCCAGAAAGATGATGCAAGATGGCACTGATGATCGCATTTACCAGGACGGGTAATTACCTAAACTTTTGCTGACCTTTGACCTTGGTTCATATGTGCTCTAATCAGTTGGCCGTTCAAAAGGTTAATATGTCAAAGTCTACTAATGAACCAGTTCACTCCTGACCTTATTTAAACGCTCTACGTTGGTGTTAAGAAGCGTGAGCAAAATGTTTATCAGCTTGTGTGTTTTGATGTTTCTAAGGGTTCACTGTACTGACAGACAACTCAATAAATCTGGATTTTTACATATTCACAGTGCACATGAATAAGTTGCAAGGGTGCTGCTAAACCTTTTTTTTTAAGGGAGCTCTGAGTGGTTGCTAAGGTGATCTGGGAGGTCACTAGGTGATTGGTTATCCCTCTGGTATTGTTAACTTGAGAGTCACACTTGTACTGTTAGCCGATCAAAAAACAGGCCAACAACACAAGTGTAACTTTAATTTTTTTTTTAATGGAATGACTATACTATATTTGTTTTCCATAATTATTTTACTATGTATATATATATATATATATATATATATATATATATATATATATATATAGTGGTTTTCCAAAGTTACTAGCAACTCACTCAACATTTTCACTGGCCACAATTTTGACATCGATACCATGGGGGAAAACTGCCATGTAGATATTTTTAATATTATCTCATAATTTGGCAGCAGGTATATTAGGCTGTTACACATGCGTTTTCTTTCTCAGCACTTTACAGTCACTTGCAAACTCAAAAATACAGGAAAAAACTGTAATATTGTAAAATGATTACGATTTAAAATAATTGTTTTGTATTTTAATACACTTTAAAATATAATTTATTTCTGTGATGTAAAGCTGAATTTTCATCAGCCATTACTTCAGTCTTCAGTGTCACATGATCCTTCAGAAATTATTCTAATATGCTAATTTATAGGGTTGGGGAGTAAAGGAATACATGTAACGGTGTTACGTAATCAGGATACAAAAATCCAGTAACTGTAATTCGTTACAGTTATGTCAAACGTAGTAATCAGATTACAGTTACATTTTGAAAAAAGGAGGAATACTATCATGATTACAATGTTTTATTTAAAACTAAATAAATCATTATTTTGCCAAAATAACACTATATTAAGCACTGCTTGATTATACAGTATTTCCTGGTACTGTTGCCAGTGATGACTCACGCGAGCCCCCGCTGGTGCATGCGCAAATAACACCTGTCTACAATCTCCTCAGACGCAGACTGAATCACTGCTGCTAGTTGAAACGATGCTTCCCGAGGGGAAAACGCTTTCAGTTCATGGAAATTTTGCTGCTATTTTGCTATTTAAAGAAGAAAATGCAAACAACATGGTTGTACAGTGCAAACTCTGCCTTCCAGCTATGAAAACACTTTCTTTTTCAAAGGACTAAAAAAATAATCTGTAATACCATACTGTAGCCACTAGATGTCATATATCCCTTTACATATAAATTCTCGGCTGTGTATTCCCAAACTGTGGAAATGAGACATGATTGTTTAGTTTTAATAGCTTTCAAAAGTAACCAAAATGCTAAACATTAAAATTAAAGCAGAACAAACATGAAGAGAATTGTTTGATCCGAGCTTGTTCAGTTTGGTTATGATCTGATGTCAGTTTTATATTTTTAAGCTCTAAACAACAACAACGATAATAATATTGCAATAGGTAATTTATCAGATTTTTAAATAAAAAATTTTTTATTGTTGAGACCCATTCAAAAGTATGAAACGTGTCACATTTAAAAACTTGCAGAAGCTGAGAAGTAATTAAATTATAAAAATGCAAGTTCTATATATATATATATATATATATATATATATATATATATATATATATACAGTTGAGCTCAAAAGTTTACATACCCCTTGCAGAATCTGCAAAAATGTTAATCATTTTAACAAAATAAGAAGGATCATGAAAATTGCATGTTATGTTTTATTTAGTACTGTCCTGAATAAACTATTTCACATTACAGTTGTTTACATAAAGTCCACAAGACAAAAAAAAAAAAAAAAATTGCAGAATTTATAAAAATGACCCTATTCAAAAATGTACATACCCTTGATTCTTAATACTGTGTGTGGTTACCTGGATGAACCACGACTATTTTTTTGCTTTTTGATGGTTGTTCATGAGTCCCATTTTTGTTCTGAGCAGTTAAACTGAGCTCTGTTCTTCAGAAAAATCCTCCAGGTCCTGCAGATTCTTCAGTTTTCCAGCATCTTTTGCATATTTGAACCCTCTCCAGCAGTGACTGTATGATTCTGAGATCTGTCTTTTCACACCGAGGACAACTGAGGGACTCAGACAAAACTATTACAAAAGCTGCAGACCTGAAGGATTTTTCTGAAGAACAGAGCTCAGTTTAACTGTTCAGAACAAACAAGAGACTCATGAACAACCATCACAAAACAAAAAAATAGTTGGGATCATCCAGGTAACCACACAGTATTAAGAATCAAGGGTATGTAAACATTTGAACGGGGTCATTTTTATAAATTCAGCTATTTTTTTTGTCTTGTGGACTTTATGTAAACAACTGTTATGTGAAATAGTTTATTAAGGACAGTACTATAAAAAATGTCTATATGTATATATATACTATTAAGCAGCACAATTATTTCCAACATTGATGAGTATCAAATCAGTATTTTAGAATGAGACTGGAGTAATGGCTGATGAAAAATCAGCTTTGCATCACAGAAATAAATTATATGTATATATATATATATATATATATATATATATATATATATATATAATAAAGTAATCATTTAAAAAAAAGACCAAACAGTACCAGAGGGTTAAGTGAAAAGTCTGTGGATATGATTTTAGCATTAGCTTTTCATTTTGTATGTTTTTATTATTAGAGTTAAACAACACACACAGTACAGTTGTAAGGTTTTTGAGTATGCGTATTGTTAGTCACGTAGCATGGCACCTTCTCCAAGCAAACAAAGGCCTGGGTGTCATGTGATAGCCCGCCCCCCGACTTTAAGTTTGTTTATTCGACTAACAAGGCCTTTTTTTTTATGTTACATTTGACTTTTGAGGCTGTTTCCTGGCTCTGGGCTCTGAATGCACAGTGGACGTCTGTGGTAACAAGAGCACGAGCTACAGGGAGGAATCTAAGATGGGATCATGCAGAAGGGCCTGGTGTTTTTGCCGGCTGACCTCTCTCGCTGCCGCTAGCCTGTGTAATGCTAATTCTCTTTCAAGTGTGTTACATTAGCATCTGTTCGTGGTGCGTCCTGAGCCAATCAGCTTTGATCTGAACATTCTGTCTTTTCAAAGGGCTAAAAAAGAACCCTAGCTTCAGAATCTGCATCGTTCGCGAATGCCGGTGGACTACCAATGATAACGCCCACAGACTACAATAACCGCGGCCTGCTAACAAGGAAAAAAGGCTTAGCGTGTAGCGTCAGAGTTGTCAGAAGTGCACACTCGCTTGTTCTTTTCGCAAACTGTAGGTGTTGCAGTGTCTGCTCGACGAGAGCTTGTCCATAAAGTGCAGTCGTCTTTTGAGAGCGTTGCACTGAGGAACACTTCACATAACTCTTAATACATAAAAGAGAGCACGCTACCCTTGACTTTCAGACTCTTTATCATTTAATTCAATATGTTTAGTGCTGTTAAATCTATTGACGAGCGCTAAGCCTCTTTTTACGCATCAATAGTCGTGCCTTCACAGACGTGTGAAGGATTAGCAAATTTTATTTACCCTAATGTTTCCAGATTGATTATAAACAAAATGAGGTCAAAATGTTTAGCTCTTCCACCTGAATTCCTGCGCAATGTCTGGCATTATGTTAATCGGCTGTTAGCAGACGTTACACAAAAGAATGTCTTAAGCCAAAATGCAATTACATTTTTTTAAAATCCTGCTTCTTCTATTCATTATTCTTTCAACAAAATAAAGTTTACTTTGTGTATGTGTACGTGCTTCAGTTCAAAAGCGCATGATACAAATTCAAAGCCCAAAACGTTAACACCTTTTGAAATGAACATCCAATGAAAATGTTAAATGAAATAAAATTAATTTTAAAATAAGATGCACTAATTCTGGTATTACAGAGGAAATGGAAAGATCAGGACTCATTGATTGAATTAAAAATTATAAAATAAAATTATAAAAATTTTAACAAACTATTACTATCACTGTTATAAAGTAGAGGAAACCAAGGCTCATTTTATTGATTTGATTTGATAAAAAATAAAATAAAATAAAAAAATAAAATAATGATTTCACCGTTACAAAAGTTGGGGTGACCAAGGCTCATTTTTATTGATTTCATTAACACAATAATAATAAAATAAATAATACTATTGCAAAAGTAGAGGAGACCAAGGCCGTAATGATTTAATTAAAACACAAATTAAATAAAAAACAAAGTAAAATAAGATCAAATAATATAATATAATTTCACTATTAGAAAAGTATAAAGGAAAGGTTAGTTTTACTGTTTTTAAATACATACATACATAAAATATGCAATAAAATATTAACTCTAAAACTGATGTTATAGGCTTTTTTGTCCTTATGTGACAATCAGCCCTGCTCTCTCCTATGTAAAATGCATACAACAGGGGGAAAAAAGCAACTTTGTAAAAATACACAAAGCACTATATTATTACAGTCTGATTTATTTATTGAAAGTATAGTTCTCCCTGGCAGTATATACACTGAACAGGCATCCAATTATATATGTGCAGTACTTTACTATTCTCTCATATTATGTATTGATTTATTTGCTTTTTTGAGCAGTTGAGTTTGGGACATAATCTTCTTAGAGTGAAAGAGTTAAAAGGCCACAGGGACCAGATCCAAATCCCCCGCTATTACTGCTTGCACTAGACATACACGCACATGCACTCTGCTTCTCTTTCAGCCACACCAGGGGTGAAAGCTATCCACAGCTTTAATTATGCCCCTTCTCTCTCTCCTACTCTCTCCCTCCCTTCCCTCCTCTTCTGAAGTATTTCCTTTCTATCCTCAGATTCAACCCGTTCACTACCCTGTAGCTCTTCCTCTCAGTAACCTGGTTCCCTTCCTTAGACTTACTTTCTTTTTCTTATTTATTTTTTTTATTTTATTTTTCCGGTGGTACTCTACACTTCCCCTCATTTCTTTCCCTTCCCTGCACTTTCTCTCTCTCCCCCCTCCCCATCCCTGTTTCAGTGGTAATAGGCATCTTCAGTGTTTCAAGTATGGGGTTGTTTTCTGTTAAGCTACTGAATGTTAGTCAACTCAGAGCTATTAATAGAAGCTGTAAGTAGCATGTGCAGTTGTTTTGTAATGGCTGAACTGTCTCTCTCTCTATCAGGTCATTTTTCTGCTATAGGTTTGTTTGCTGACCTGACCTGCTGGTCTGAGCTCTGGGACGGAGACTTACGATCCACAGGGGCTGTAGTGGCACAATTCAATTGAAGAATTCAATTTACATGTTTTTTCTGTCAAAGTGATGAATTGTGTGCAGTAGAACACAGGCTTGGTTCACACGCGCACACACACACACACACACACACACACACTCTATTACTATACTGTACACCACATGACTTTCTTTCTTTCTTTCTTTCTTTCTTTCTTTCTCTTTCTTTCTTTCTTTTCTTTCTCCCTTGTCCCTTTCCTTTTTCCATTTATTTCCTTGTCCTTTTCCTTTCCATTCCTTTCCTTTCCTTTCCTTTCCTTTCCTTTCCTTTCCTTTCCTTTCCTTTCCTTTCCTATTTATATTCCTTGTCCTTTTAATTTACATTTCCTTTTCCACTCTGCTTCCCATTCTTTTTTCCTTTTCCCTTTTCTTTTAGGCAGATAGTTTCATTTGGCGTGTCCTTTCTATTCCTTTTCCTTCAGGCAGATATCCATATCTACATATCCATTCATTTACATGTAATGAAGTCCTTTCCTTTCCTTTCCTTTCCTTTCCTTTCCTTTCCTTTCCTTTCCTTTCCTTTCCTTTCCTTTCCTTTCCTTTCCTTTCCTTTCCTTTCCTTTCCTTTCCTTTCCCTTCCTTTCCCTTCCTTTCCTTTCCTTTCCTTTCCTTTCCTTTCCTTTTCTTTCCTTTCCTTTCCACCTTTCATAAGTTCACAAACTCTTTGTACATTTCTTGTATATCTGCACTGCTATTACACCATCTCGCTCAATGTGTCCCTCCTATTTGCTGCTACGTATTAATCAGCCTGTAGAGGAAGCATGTCGTCCTGTGGTGACGGGGCAGGGAGGGCAGAGAACTTCTTGTTGCTATCTCATTCGCACACAGCGCTCTCCCAGTTGTCAAACCGAGTTGAAACATCTTATTTATAATTGTACCTGCTTATTTAGGTCACTGCACAAAATCAAAGTTGTCTCATGTTAGCAGCAGGGCTAGGCTGATGGGTCAGTTAATAGTGACATTATTGACGTGAGTGTGTGTGCTGGGGACAGCCTTAATGAGAACCACTGCACAGTGTGCTCTTAGTCAGAGGGACATAAACAGCATTAAGCTACATTAAAGAAGATTAAGCCAAGCAATCAAACTCCCGTTTCCATGGCAACACATTGTCATTACTCTGGGATGGACAACCCGGCCAAACGACTTAACCACAGAGATCAACTTAATCTCTCTCTCTCTCTCTCTCTCTCTCTCTCTCTCTCTCTCTCTCTCTCTCTCTCTCTCTCTCTCTCTCCCTCTCTCTCTCTCTCTCTCTCTCTCTCACTTGATTTCATACTTATTCTCTCTCCTTTCCTGCCTCTTTCTCTGTTTTTGAGCAACTGTAATTCCAGATGATCACCCCATCCTGATCCAGATAATCCTTTAGAATACCTTTTATTTAGAAATGTTTAGCTTATTTACACAAAAGGCCAAAAAGACAGTATTCTCTTCCTTTTTATATTCCTTTTTCTCATCAAGCAGAGATGTGATCAAACTTACTGGACTTTTTTTAATACTTGGAGCTTCTGTTTTTTTTCTTGCATTCTGTCATCACTTTGATAATACTCTGTCATAATGAAAGAAGTCAACAGCTATTAAACACTGTTGATTGGACAATTAGCTGTCACAATTATAGAAACTATAGAAAATTGGTGATATATTGTCAGTGTCAGAAAGGCAATGGTTAAAAATGCAAAATAGTTAAAACAGTAGGATATGCCACTTGCAGCACCAAGGTCATAGGTTTGTTTCCCAGGAAAAATAAAAACGAACTAAACATAGATAAAAACTGTATACACTACTGTTTTGGGTTAGAAAGATATATTTTTTAAGAATTTATACTTTAATTCAGCAAAAGGATACATTAACTTGATCAAAAAAAAGGGCAGTAAATGCATGCTGTTCTTTTTAATTTATTTATTTGTCAGAGAATCCTGAAAATGTATACAGTGTATTACATTTTCCACAATATATATATATATATATATATATATATATATATTATGCAGCACAAATGTTTTCATAATTGATAATAAGAAATGATTTATGGTATATTATGTGACACTGAAGACTGGAATAATGGCTGCTGAATTTAGTTATGCCATTACAGAAATAAATTACATTTTAAAATATATTTTAAATTGTATTCATATTTTATTAGTACTGTTTTTATCAAATACATTCTGCCTGCCAAATCCACACAAACTGATAAAGAAAATGGTAACACTTTACAATAAGGTCTTATTTGTTAACATTAGCTAACGTAACTAACATGAACTAACAATGAGCAATACATTTGTTACAGTGTTTATTCATCTTTGTTAACGTTAGTAATAAAAATACAGTCATTAGTTCATGTTAGTTAACAGTTCATTAACTAATGTTACCAAATACAACTTTTGATTTTAATAATATATTAGTAAATGTTGAAATTAACATTAACTAAGATTAATAAATGCTATAGAAGTATTGTTCATTTAAGAATCATTACATGATAACTAAATTAGTTAACTAATGCTAACTAATAAAACCTTACTGTAAAGTGTTACCAAGAAAATTAATTATGGGAAAATGCAAGTAAGGGGTCCCACAAAATACATTGTGTCATTTCATAAGATGTGTTGCGAACTGAGGAACAATTTTGTTTGGATTTTCTTTCACCTGTGAGTGGAGAATGGAAAATCCGGAGTGGAGTTGGAGCAAACAGAATGCTTTGATCAGTGGAAATTGCTCTCGCTCCGCTCCACTTACTTACTCTCCTGGCTTCCAGGCATGTCTGTCAGTCACGGTGCATTGTGAGACAGTGCACAGTTTTCATTTAAAACAGCATTTGACAGATATGAATAATCACACTCTAGAAATACTTTCCGCTGACCCCGACGTGTGCTGAATGTAAATGGACACTATATTTTTGTTTACTCTATACCCCTCATGCCATAGTTTATCTATTAATTGAGTTCACAACATTGCAGCGAGTGACAGAGATGGAAGGAGAAAGGATATTGATATTCACCCTCATCTCTCTCTCTCTCACACCAGCTTTTCCAGAGGGAACTTTTAGCTCCAGAGGATATTAACATATGGGAAACAGGGCCTCCATATGTCTGCTCTCTCCCCATACATTATTGCCTCTTTATATATTTCAGCCATCCCACAATGTGTGTCTACATTTAGCATGTTATTCATAGGGAGTTCACAGCAGACATGAATCTGTGTGTGTGTGTCTATGCTTTCACGGGGACGATGAATAAGGTCAGTGATCTACAATCTGGGGACAGTACCGGCACCGTTAACCGTTTGTGACCCCCCTGAGAGACATTTTACCTGCAGCCATCTGCAAGGGAGACCCACTGTGCAAATTAATTACCCTGAGAGAGAGGGCGTGTGTGTGTGTGTATGTGTGTGTGTGTGTGTGTGTGTTGGTATTGAAAGTTAAATAGAGGAGCTGATTGTCTTGTAAAAGTGTTGGGAGAATAATTTAATGCATTGTGTTTTCATTGGGATTTCACATTGGAAATCATGTTGCATAATACCTTTTTTTTTTTTTTTTATCACATAAAAAGTAATAATTTATTCACAATTCTAAAACATTATTATATTAATATCATATAAATTACATATTACTATACATCTGATATTATTGTTTTGATATATATTTTTAATTTTGAATGAATTTATTAATATTACCAGGGATTATGCAAACTCAAACTGACTAATTTACTAGCTTGATGCCAAATATTGTAGTAGTATTAGCCATATTACCAAGTGACAAAATTTGGGTCATAATTTGAAGTTCAATGACAAAGGATTTGAGCATCTCTCCTATCTTTTAATAGTTTGTGAACCAATTTATTTTGCTATCCTAACTATGCATGGTTTGTTGTAATTTATTATTTGCATTTAGCAATGTATTTCATTTTCTGTCTGCGATCATATCAGAATGAACCTGTGAACCATTTTTGAAAACTACTGAGTTGGATCATGTGTTTGTGTGACTGAGAAAATTATTTTCAAGAAAAGGGGAATAGAAGAGAAAAGTGCAGAAAGAAGGAAATGTGTGTGTGGGTATGTGTAAAGAGTTAATGGAATAGTAGCGTTAGACTTCACACTGATCTATAGGTGTGTGCATTTAAAAAAAACAACAAAAAAAAACGTTTGACAGTTGCTTTTAACAAGAAGCAGAAGTGACCTGAGAAGTGTTTTTCTTATTTCATTCTGAACTTGCATACATCTTTAAGTATATTCTTTAGGGCTTCACTATTAATAGAAATAAAACAAAATTCACAATATGACTTAGTGTGGTTCTTAAGGATTTAAGCAAAGGCTGCAAATTAAAGGTGCAATAGGTGATTCTCTACAGAAACATTTTTTGTTATGGTGGTTGAAAGTCTCCTCACATCCTGATAGCAATCATTATGTTAAGCGGTCTAAATGTATTTATATATATATATATATATATATATATATATATATATATATATATACATATATTGTCTGTGAAAGGCGTAGGACCATAAAATGTTCATTCAATCATTGCATTCGCTGCGAAATGATAGCATGTGCTCCCTGTCGGTCAACGTGTGTTTGCATACCGCTGTGCAGCCTGTTCATCATTCGTCATCAGCACGTTTCCTGTATGCTGTACAGACAGAGCGAGAATGGCAGGCAGCAACAACCTAAATTTTCTTCTGAACCAACAACAGGTGATACTAGCAAGGATCTACAAAAAGAAAGACGTAGAAAAGGCTACATTGAAAAACCGTCTGGATCAGAAAAGAGCCAGAACTAATATCTGTGTTGCTTTTCCACACTGGAGGCAACTGCGGGAGTAGACACGTGCCGATATTTGGTAATGTGATATATCTCAATAATAAACATGCACAATATTGTTATCGTGGGCACTTCAAAATACAGTGAATAATTATTTATTACGAATTATTTACATTTTTATAATACATTTTAAGAATACTTTCCCCATCAACCATATAAAATTCACAACATGCGCACACGCTGAATGAAAGTGCACATTCATTCTCTGACAGCAGAGGGCACTGATGGAACAGCAGAAATGCAGCGGTTACACCGGAAACCCTGTAAACAAAGCAGCTGCTACTCAACAGTATTTAAAATGCTTCAAACTGACATTTTTTTGCAGCTTATTTGCAGTATTTCTTTTGGACAGTTAGGTATATGGTATGATTCGATTTTGATGTGTTTTGATAACGCATAATGTAGCTTAGTTTGTGTACCTTTATGAATTAGCTCAACTACAGCAGCACCCAGCATCTAATCGGGAAACAATTTTTATGTTTTCAAAGTTACTCACTGTATTGTAAAGATTTCTCACCGGTGAATGACACATGATGTAATCCAATAACGTTGTCTCTCTGGTCTGGCCTTTCCCAGATCACCTACTACACCTTTAAAGGGTTAGTTTCCCCCAAAATGAAATTTCTGTCATTAGGTACTCACCCTCATGTCGTTCCACACCCGTAAGACCTTCGTTCATCTTCAGAACACAAATTAAGATATTTTTGATGAAATCCAATTGTTTGTTTTTTTTGTTGTTTTTTTTTATCCCTCATAGAAAGCAACATAATCACTGTCATTCAAGGTCCATTAAAGACATTATTAAAATAGTTAATGTGACTACAGTGGTTCAATCTTAATGTTATGAAGTGACGAGAATACTTTTTGTGTGCAAAAATGAAACAAAAACAAACAATTTCTTCTCTACCCTGTCAGACTCGTACGTAGTTGACGCAGTGAACGTAGTTCTGCACTTCTGTGTTTACGTCCGAACGCCAACCCAGTATTGGCCGGCTCCTGCGTTAGCATCACACGCATGCGTCGTGCTGCTTACGTGGGCGTTGGCCAATACTGAGCCGGTGTTCTGATGTAGAACCTGGAAGCTCTGCAACGGAAATAGCATAAGACAATGACAGGGAAGAGACGAATTTGTTGAATAAAGTCGTTATTTTTGTTTTGTTTTTGTGCACAAAAAGTATTCTTGTCACTTCATAACATAAAGGTTGAACCACTGTAGTCACATTGATTATTTTAACAATGTTTTTACTACTTTTCTGGACCTTGAATGTGGTAAGAAGCACCTTTAACCCAGCTGTTTAAGTGCTCTTTTCTGTTCTTCGCTAAAATAGTATTTCGCTAGTTTAATGTTTAAAAAATAAGAAATTAAGACAGCCATAAATATTAGTTTTGTATTTTTACAGTTGAAATTATTATTATTACTAAATACTTTCTTTTTTTTATTTTAGAGTGAAATATTTTAAGAACAATGTTTATTATGTTTTTTTCTGTATATTACAGTAATAATAATAATGATAATAAAAAATATATATTTATTATTATTATTATTACTCTGGTTGCGAAGGGGAAGTGTTTTTTAAATGTAATTATGTTTGGCATTTGTAAAGGGAGAACAATAAAGAAAATAAATCTCAAGTAAATTTTTTTTTGTTTATTTTCTTTTTATTTTTTGCAATCCTAATATTCTAGTTTGTATGCATTTGTGCACACACATATATAAGTTTTGCATATAGTACATAGAAATCTTAAAGCCTGAAATAGGCTGTAATTTTCCCCTCTTCTGCACTAATCACCGTGCTGCTGTTGTTCAGAGGAACAGGCTTTTAAGTTTTATCTCTGTAATTGTCTTGTTCTCCCTTTAGAAATGCCAAACATAATTACATTTAAAAAACACTTCCCCTTTGCTACTGGAGTATGTTCATTTGCACAGGAACCGCTGTCTTCGACAAGTGTCAGATCCATAGAAGACGCCAATGTGGTCAGCACACATATGATAGCACTGCGAATAACTACCTGAGACACTACCTAAGACACACACACTTTCACTTCATTAAGAAATTATAACAGTATTGTGTTTTAGTATGGCTCACCATATTGTCTTCCCCAGTACTGTGTAAATATTTGATGTGGTTTCTCTTTCTCTGTGTGAGCGCGTGTGTTTGTGTAAGTGTTGGCTAGTTGTGCCAGTGCTTTTGTCTGAATTATTTGTGTACCTATGACCATCTGAATAATTTACACATGCTGAGATTAGCATTGTTTTTCTTGGCAGCTGATTTGCACTGAAAGGCAGTGCGGTGTTCTCGCACTTGCAGTCACAAACGCACACCGTGAAACAGCACAATGTTATACTGAACTCGCAAATATACACATGATTAACATGCACAGAGCCAATTTCTGTGTAGCGGTACCCTCAAAACGTGCCTATCAGAAAGTGGTAATTGGTAAGCAGTAAGCACTGTTTTATATTCAAATGGAGATGTGAGACTCTCTCACTCTTTTTCCCACGCTGCTTTGCTCTTAATAGTCTCCCTTCATAATTGGGGTCCGTCTGACCCCCTCCTCTCCCACCTCTCTCATTCACACACACACACACACACACACTCTGGCAAAGACCACGTATAACGGCTGCCATTGTGTCTGAGACTCCAATTAGTGCAGATCGTATAGGGGTTAACGCGCTCTCAGAGATGGGAGCTGTCTGGAGCGCATTGTAAGGCATTTGTGTACATGCGCATCCTTGCTTGGACCTTTGTTGTCTGTTTGTACATTGTAGTCTCAAGAAGTTTCAGTGTTTAGGTTCTCTAAAAATGCTCAGACTGTCCTCACACCAATTAACACTCATTTACAAAGTGAGAAGTGTTTTTGTCTGTCCTCTCTGGAACCAATTTGTCTGTTTTGTGTGTATGTGAGTCTGTGATGGGATTAAGAAGATGGATAAGACATGTTTTCCCAAGTTTATAAAGATGAGGCTGAACTTCTTCAACTTTTAAGTAATGGAAAGCATTTTTTCAAGTCTGAGGAACTCATTTGGGGTCTAGTGTTGACAGGGCTTTATTTCATCACCTCACAGATGTAGAAAAAAAAAACAAAACTGCAGACAGACGGTGTCTCATAATGGAAAGCAGAAAAATAGCTGTATTAGGGTAGGGCAGAGTGAGTCACATGACTGTCCATGTGCGCTTGATTGGCTGAGGGAGTGACTTCTTCTCTCACAAATTATAGCGCTGTTGTGTATTTTTGTCTTAAGACAAGCAGCACTGTTCTTATTGCTCATAGTTTCTTATTTTTACAAATCCCTCAGGACCCCGTCCATATCCAAAATATAGAGATACTGGAGTGGACGCTTTTAACTTGAGGCAGTGTACAGAAGCCCCATGCGGTGCCTCAGAGGCCCCTATCGGCCTCAGCCTTGTCTAGGGACCATAATATGATAGAGATATTTGGGGTGGACGCTTTTGACTTAGGATAGTGGACAGAGGACCCATGTGGAGCCCCAGGCATGTCTAGGCACCAGAAAATTGTAGAGATATTGAGGTGGGCTCTTTTAATTTGGTGAAGAGTACAGAGGCCACCGTTTGGGGCCCCAGATGCCCCTAGGGGCCCTAGCTATATTTAGGCCTTAGAATATCGTAGAAATATCATGGTATTGTTATTTTAGTATTATTTATATACAATTTTATTATTTGGTCATTTTTATTACTTTTTTATGTTATTTTATTTCAGTTTAGAATTTTTTTTTTATATTCCTCTTTTATTTTATTTCAGTTGTACACTGAAACATCTGGTGTAGGATTTACTTTGAAACACTTTTCAATTAATACATTTCACAAATAATTACAGAGAAACGGAAAATGATATTCTCCTGTAAAACATACTGTAATCTGTTTTATTTACAACTTTTAAGTGCATTTTCAATTAACAATTCTTAATAGTTTTAAAACAATACTGTATCAGGGTGTGTTTTTTTTTGGGTGGGGGATGGGGGGGGGGGGGTGCTCAAACACCAACAGCCTTGGTTGTGTCTAAACACTAGAATATCATTTTAAAAAAAAGAGAGAAATTTGTGCAAAAATTGTCAGGCCAACTCCAGCACCATTAAATGTTCTATATACAATGTAAAAAATAGAGTTATTTTTGGCTTTTCACCTCTTAATAGATCACCAGAACTGAATACCCTTACCCATAATTTCTTAAATAACAGTGTGTACTTTCAGTTATGAATCTTTCTTGCCTGGAAGTCTTGATATTTGAAGCATATTAAGAGCCTCTCCCCTTCCCACAAGCAGCAGAGAAGCAGGTTTTCAAATCTCTCCTGGAGAACAGACTGAGTCATTTCTCTGCAGACTGATGTGTAGTTGGTACTCAGTGAGACCAAATGAAGTTTTCCTCCATCAGTGGTGCCTGAAGTGCTTTCAATCACAATACTAAACTGAAACAAATAGCCTGCCCATTTCTCTCAGTCTGCATTTCTCCCTCTCTTTCTCTATCTCTCGCTCCTTCTGCCTCCCTTTGAATGAGTCAATCAGGGGGCTTTAGTCGCACTTCTCGATTAGCAGGAGCCACTTGAATGCGGCGTGCTTTTTCACATGAAAAGTGGGCATTCGCATTCATTTTCTACTCGTTAAATCTCACATGGCCGTCGTCATTAGGGAGCGTTCGCCAATTATGCATCTTTGACAAGGGTAATTCTCATCATCAAATATCTGAGGTCTTCATAAAGGAGACGGAGAGAAAAGCGAGGGTGAGTTGTAGAGGAGTAATGATGCCCATTGAGGCTTTTGATCGTGAAACCATGTTCACACATAATCTCTCACTCCACAACCTATCCTGAAATCCCCCCCCCAAAAAAAGAAGAAAGTACATATACCATCTTTGCTACATTTTTAATGCCTTTCAAACTCATAAAGACAGCACACTTTATTGTTATGAATGCTGCTTGCATCATTCAGGGGGGGTTCTTTAAAGTTCTAAACCCATTGAACTTTAAAGACATGAATGATACCTCAAATTTTGCGGCTTATTGAAGAGACTATCTATATGTCTGAGTAAATCACTCACATTTGCAACAAATTTCACAGTAGATGAGTAATGTCTATCCTTAACCACTGGCTATATATATTCTATATATAGTGATAGAATTACAGGTTAAGCATAAGTTTAGCACATATATATATATTTTTTACATAAACACTCTGACTGAGCTTTTGAGAGTTTTTTCACTCATCATCTTGACGGGGCACTATTACTATTGATATTATTTAAATGGATGTGCAGTGTATTCCAACGGACAGTAACTCTAGGCGCCAGTCTCTCCGTCGCTTTGCTGGGAGCGCTTTTTCTCACAGACACTCAAAGAGAGAGAAAGCAAGAGAGGCTTAGAATTTACATGCTATATGTAAATTTTATTCTTTTTTGTTTTCCTGTGAAAATGACAGAGTTTGTTTGGAATTATTCAGCCATTAAGAACAAGCAGAAGCCACTTTCGGTTCCTTTGGTAGTGGGTGGAACTACTGAGCAAACGGCAATCCCATTGGCTAGAACTCACCTATTACGGTCCACATTTTGATTTCAGCAAATCAGTTCAATGTGACGCAGACAATGTGATTATTATTCATGAGCCCAACAACTTATCAGACCTTAGTGCATTTTATATGATTAGTAGTAGAATTAGCTGTAGTATTTAACAGAAACTTTAAAAACCCAATAATATGTCAAGCACCACCACCATCCCGTAACTGTAGTTCTGTTTAATATGACAAATATGCATTTATACATTTTTGTTCTAATATGCATTCATACATTTTCACGATGTTTTAGCTCTAATTACTAAAGTTCTATCTCAAAAAAATGCTTTGACTGTAATTTTGTCATTGGAGGTATGACAGAATTCCTTAGATTATCTAACTGTTTCTTAACAAAATCATAAAATTCTATTACATACTGATTAGTTAACACATCTTCCTTAGTAGTTAACAGTAGTGACTTCAGTTCTTCAGTAATCCCTTATTAGTTATGCAGTAAGAAACAGTATTCTAAAGTGTTACCGTTAATCTCATTATGAATTATAAATGGTCACAATTATTGGCGCCCTTTTATTCAGTACTTTTTGCAACCTCCTTTAGCCAAGATAACAGCTCCATGTCTTCTTCTATAATGCCTGATGAGGTTGGAGAACACCTGACAAGAGATCAGAGAGCATTTCTCCATTCAGAGATCCTTAAAAATTTTCAAGTCCATGTTGATACACTCTCCTCTTTTCTATAAGGTTCAGGTTAAGAGACTGGGATGGCCATGGCAGAAGCTTAATTTTGTGCTCAGTGACCCATTTTTCTGTTGATTCTGATGTTTGTTTCGGATCATTGTCCTGATGAAAGATCCAGACAAGACCCATTATAAGATTTCAGCAGAGGCAGTCATATTTTTATCCATTGGTATTTGATAAAATCCATGATGCCATGTATCTGAACAAGATGTCCAGGACCTCTGGGAGAAAAATAGACATTGAAGACACAGCAGTATATTTAATCGTACACATGGGGTACTTTTCTATCCCTGTGTGAACCAAACCCATCTCATGGGTTTGCTGCCAAAAAGCTCTTTTTTTGTTTTGTTTCATTTGATTATAGAACCCATTCCATTTGAAGTTCAACTCGTGTCTGACAATTGAGTATGCTGGAGTTTGTTTTTGGATGAGATCATAAAATTTTCCTCTAGAAACCCTCTCAAACAACTTGTTGTGATGTAGGTGATGTTATTTTTTGACCCCAAGACTAAACTATTTTCTGCAATTCTCCAGTTGTAATCCTTGGAGAGTCTTTGGCCGCTCAAACTATCCTCCACACTGTGCATTAAGACAATATAGACATGTCGTCTTCCATGCAAATTCGTAACATTTCCTGTTGATTGAAACTTCTTAATTATTGCCCTGATGGTGGAAATGGGAATTTTCAATGCTTTAGCTATTTTCTTAGAGCCACTTTCTATTTTGTAAAGCTCAGCAATCTTTTGCTGCACACCAGAACTATATTTTTTGTTTTTTCTCATTGTGCTGGATGATTAAGGGAATTTGGCTTTTGCGTTACCTTATATTCCTGTGAAACAAGAAGTCGTGGCTGGATAATTTCATGTTCCTAGTCACCCTGATGTGTAATATATAGTAAATATAAAGGGGATATATATATATATATATATATACTTCAGAAATATTTTACTTATAAGAATTATTCTGGTACCAATAATTGTGGCCAATGTGTATTTTTATTTTTATTTTTTCTATAATTTCATAAGGTTAGATTCTTGTGATTTTTTTTTTTTTTTTTTGATTAAAGATCAAAAGGATAAACAAGGCAGATTTATTTTTACAGCCTTTTATGATCATATTTACCAAGGGTGCCAATAATTCTGATCACGACTCTATATGGCAAAAATGCCAACTACTATTAACTATCTGCTAATTAAGGTTCAAGAAAAATAACTATGAAGTAACTACTAATAATGTGGCCCTTTCTTATTTACTACTGTTATCAGTAGTAGTATTATGAAAATACAATATTAATAAATACAATAAACTTTAGAAGTTTTTGCCTGTGTGGTAAATAATTGTTTTGTGAGTGTGTTCTGTAAGAAATCAACTTCGGAAAGGAACCCAGTCCCCAATCTAAATGCCTTGCCATAGCCAACTTACCTCAGATTAGTTTTTATATCTTATATACAGTACTGTAAGTGTGTCTGTTTTCCTTCAGCATATCACATTACCATTGAGTAAATTCCAGTATGTAGGGCAATGACTGAGGGAAAGTAAAAATACAGGGAACCCATTAGTAAGTAATAAAGAATTGTTAGATAATTCTGTAGGAATTACTTAGAATCTGAAACAGTAAAGTTAAAATACAGGGAACTCATTATTAATTAATAAAGAATTATTGGATAATTCTGCAGGAATTAGCCTACTTAGAACCTGAAATAGTATTCCAAAGTGAAAATATAGGGAACCCATTAGCAATTTATAAAGAATTATTAGATAATTCTGCAGTAATTACTTAGAACCTAAAACAGTATTCTAAAGTGAAGATTTAAGGAACCTATTAGTAATTAATATATAATTACCACATAATTCTGATTCAAATCAAACTTACACTCTGAAAAAAACACTATTAACATAATAATCTAAAAACCTTTGTAAAATACATGACACAACCACTAGTTTACACATCTTCCTTTATTTCAGATAAAGAGAACATTTCTTAATACAGCATATTTTATTCAGTTTTAACATGTATACAATACTTACATTTAAACTCGTTTAACAAATATTTTAGAATCAAAAGTTAAAACATTTAAAATCAATTCAGTGTAATCAACCGGCCTCTGTTATCCCGTTTCCATAGGGTAGCGGTGCTGGATCTTGTGCGGGAGCTGGGCTTGTGTTCGGTGGGGGAACTTCTAACTTCAGACCGCCGCCCTGTGTTTCACTCATTGACTCCAAAACCTGCCCATAAAAAAAAAACAGTGCACAGCTCTGAGAACATATTTTAAAGGATTAGTTCACTTTCAAATAAAATTATCCTGATAATTTACTCACCCCCATGTCACGCTGTATGTCCTACGCCTTCCCTATTCAACTTATGGAACGAACGCAGTGCCAGTTACATTTTTTCCGTACGTAGAATAGGGAGGGCGTAGGACATACCGCGTAAGCTTTTTGAAGAGTACGAAAGTACGGTTTTGGCGGAAGCACTTGGAAGGCGATCATTTGTTTATATAAAGCTTATACATGTACTTTTTTTTTTTCTCTCGAAAATGGCCGATCGTTTCGCTAGATAAGACCCTTATTCCTCGTCTGGTATCGTTTAAAGCCCTTTGAAGCTGCACTGAAACTATATTTTGACCTTCACCCGTTTGGAGGCCATTGAAGTCCATTATAAGGAGAATAATCCTGGAATGTTTTCATCAAAAACCTTAATTTCTTTTTGACTGAAGAAAGAAAGACATGAACATCTTTGATGACATTGGGGGTGAGTAAATTATCAGGAAAATTTTATTCGAAGGTGAACTAATCCTTAAAGTAATTAGATTTAGTATCTTTAGAAATAAAATAATGTCTTTTATGCAAGGGATCAGGCGTTTCCATCATGCAAAAAGGCCGATGCGACACTCGTTAGTTATGTGACTGACATCGCTTACCTGTATGTAAATGCATATTTATTTTCCATAATAATAAGTGGTGGACTGTAACAAAGTAGTTGTAATTTTACTCAAGTAATTTTGAAAATGAATCATTTTCTGTTCATGCGTTACTTAATAGTTATATTTCTTGAACATTAATTAGTAGATAATTAATAGTAGTTCTTCAGGAGGTATGACAGAATTCATTAGTTATTGATTATCTAAAGGCTGATTTATATTTATAGCTACGGCTGTGTGCGCCTCTTCAAAAATGTAACTGCGTCAATTCTACGCGGACCGCAAGCGCTGTGATTGGTCTGCTAGAACCCTCCCTCGGGTCAAAAAAACTGGCGCGGAGCAACAGGAGAAAAGCGAGCGTTTTCAACTTCCATAGGAATGAAAAATGCTCTGTTTCAGGGGACACATGCAGCCAAACTGCAACAAAAGTCGTTACCTATTTGCTGCTTCTCTGCCTCTTCTATTTGTAAGCTTCTCTGACAACGTACATGACGAGCTGCTTCTTCTTCGGCTTTTACCTTGATACGCAGCATGACCGCGGACACTGCTTACTAGTGGTCTGCATGCACGTCGACGCAGACAACGACGCAGAAGTATAAACGAAAACAGAGGCACAGCCTACGGCGCCAAGGCTCCGGCGTAGGTCAGAAGCTGAAGTATAAATCAGCCTTAACTGTTACTTAACATAATCATAAAATTCTATTACATACTGATTAGTTAACACATCTTCCTTAGTAGTTAACAGTAGTGACTTAAGTGTTAATGAAGAATTACCTATTAGTTCAGTAATTCCTTATTAGTTATGCAGTAAGTAAGAAACAGTATTATAAAAGTCTTACCGGATTAACAATGCAGATTTATTTTCACAGGCTTCTTTCTTCATATTTACCCAAGGTGCAAATAATTCTGACTAGGACTGTATGTACACATTCACCGGCCACCATATTAGGTACACCTTGCTGTACTGGGTTGGATCGCTTTTGCCTGTCTTTATTCTTCATGGCATAGATTAAACTCAGGTCAGCTGTGGCATTTAAATGTTGCTTAATTGGTACTAAGGGGTCCAAAGGGTGCCAAGAAAATACCCCCACACCAGTACACCACCAACAGCCTGAACCATTGATACAAGGCAGGGTGGACCCATGCTTTCATGTTGTTTACTCCAAATTCTGACCCTACCATCTGAAAGTCACAGCAGAAATCGAGACTTATCAGACCAGACAACGTTTTTTCTAATCTTCTAATGTCCATTTTTCCTTTTCTTAGCTGTCAGGAATGGCCCCTGGTGTGTCTTCTGCTGCTGTAGCCCATCTGCTTCAAGGTTTAATGTGTTCCATTGGAGGATGGAAACAGAGTCATATCTAAGGACCATCATCTAAGGACATATAATCATAGAGTGTGGGCTCATTTAATTTGGGCTAGCAATTAAGTGTTTTGTTGTTGTTGTTGTTGTTGTTTTGTCCTGATTGAGACATCCACATGAGAGAAATCTGTCCTGATGTGTGTAAAGGTTAGTGAGAGAAAGCAGGGAATTGCAGGCCACAGAGCAGGTGATTGACAGATGAGAGACTAGTTGGATTTGATCTATCCACTATTCATGAGCAAGTCTGTCTGTCTCTTTCTAATTTTTCGTACCCTTTGGATTGTAATAATTTCCCCTATAACTCTTTTTAGGCCTGCTTCAGTATGCCAAAGAGTTTCTACCTCTATCAAGACAAGAATTATGCAAGTTTAAGAGGTGCATCATGTAACCATTACTCATAGAGAAAACCTATTGGCTGAAGTCAGGACACAGTTAGACAGAATGACTGTGCAAAACTCCATCTGGAAATCCTGAGGTGTTACTTCTGTGAACATTTCTCTCCTGGAAAGTGCTTATGGAAAGAGGCAAAAGAGAGAGAGGAGGGAGAGAGAGCGCCATGAATCATTCTAAGTGATACAGCCTTGAGGCTTTGAGGAAAGCAATAATGTACCTATCCAACCAAAATGCCTGACCTAATAGGTTTGGTGTTGAATTCACTTTGAAGTGCAGGTCACTTGATAGAGCTTGCAATCTAAGAAATATGCTGTGTTCCAAGAAATAGGCTCCGCACAAAATATCCCCCATCTCTGTGAGAGGACCGCTGAATATAACTAAGGATGTGAATTTGCACCGGATTGGAAGTGACAGTGCAAGAGAAACCTGTTTAGAGCAGGTAAATGATCTTAATTCATCTATCCAACCTGTATATCAGCAGTACAAAATATAGAAGTGTAGTTATGGATATGGTGTTAGATATTTAGCCAGCTAGTATTATGCACTTGCTCATTAAATCAGATTTAGATTCAGATTCTTTAATATTTAATTCAGTCTTTGCTCCAAAATACAATCCGTATTCATTGAGGTTCCATGTATAGCAGTTTTATGTTGATTCTGATTTAGATGGACATATAAGAGGGATCTGTTTATGGTAGTTATGTAAATACCCTAATTTTTTTTCATTTTTGTTGCTTGAAATAAACTGAAATTCTAGTCACCAAGGAAACATTTCAAATTTTTATTTAGCATAACTTGATGTAATAAAATAACTAAAGTAAAACTGAAATAAACATGGTTTAAAAAATTATATAGACATGATGTTTAAACAAAAACTCATTTTGAGAAAGAACTGTGTGTGTAAATGTTGTGTAGCAGCATATGTGTGTATTTGCATGTATGCGTGTGCCATCCTGTATCTCTCCAGTGTCACCAAGTGTCTGCTGCCATCTGCCCTCTCCTGCTGTTGCTTTTCAGACAATGTCTACATGAACCTACCATACACAGTAATAAACACACTCCACCTGAATACACAAGCACATAAACACACACACTTAATGTTCTTATACTCAAAATGCTGCCCTTGTATCTCTTACTGCATATCACACACTTTACCTTCTCTCTCTCTCTCTCTCTCTCTCTCTCTCTCTCTCTCTCACACACACACACACACACACACACACATACATCCATACAGCAGACACAGCCAATGTTCTCATGCACCTGTCTCTTCATATGTTTATTTCACCTCTTTAAACACATACACACATAGAGGGCTGGATAGAATGTTTTTTGGCCTGTTTAGAGGCAGCATATTGTCTCCTGCTTCACCTTTCCCCCTGCAGTGTGTTCCACTAGCACGTCCTGTACCTCCCATTTCACACCACACCTTCTGTCCATCCAGCCTTCAGTGTTGAAAAAAAGAATATAGAAGAAAATACTATAAAATAAATATTTGCATATATTTAGTAATATATTATAATACAGTTTGATCAAATTTTATCAATAATATAATTTGATCAAAGTCACAGTAAAGACATAATGTTCCAGAATATTTCTACTTCAAATAAATGCTGTTCCTTTGAGCTTTCCGTTCATCACAGCAAAATTAAAATAAATAAATAAAGTATTAGCCTTTTAGCTAGTAGTGTAGAAAGGGCGAGTGCATTAGTGAGTGGAGCTGGCAGGCTCACATTATTTGGAAAGATTCCAAAAGTGCAACCAAAGGACACGGTTCAATATGGTTATTTGTAATCGATGAAAACCAATCAAATTATTATTGCCAAAAGGAGATGCTAATGGACATTGCCAGAATATGTATTAGGTCTGGCAGAGCCTGATTGCACCGGTCACACAAAGGGTCAATATTGTATTTATTTTTTAATAAACCTTTGACCAATGAATTCAGTGTTAATATATTAGATGAATGAGAACGTGTTGTGCATGATAGGATCTTACTGTATGTTCTTACCTATGCAGAGCTAGAATTATTTTATTTGAAAATAATAGAGTTATTTGTTAGCATGTTGCAATGCTGTTTTTATGGTGGTCTAGGAGGTTGCTTGCTGGTCCCAAATCAAATGTTAAATGCCCACTGAAGTGCCTTGAAATGCATTATTCAATGTGTTGATGTAATTTCTACTGAAACAAGAAGACAGGGTGGGACATATTGAACAACTCCTCCCTTTTTTTTAAATAGCCAATAACGTTTAGTTTATCACAGCTCGGCCAGAGCCGTTAAGCTCGTTAAAACCGCAGTTTCCTCCTAATCTCTAATGGTGTGTGTACATCAAAAGCGAAGCAAAGATTCACATCACATTACTCGCTCTAGATTACTCACGGGATTACTTGTTTTTCGCATCACATGAGGAGTGTCTTCAAGCAACATCAACAACAACATTTGTTTTTGTTTTTTTGTTTTTTTTGCCATTCTTTCTGTCATCAGCCATGTAGAAGATAACTACTATTGCTGCTCTACCTGTTGTGGAAGTCCCGGAAAGCTGAACGGTGACATGTCTGGGTTCACAGCACCTCTGGATAGAGGTGCACACAACCTTGTATAATTCATCGTCTTCTCCAGGCACTGTGCCTGGATGACGGGATGTGTCAATAATTTAGGGCGGGGTATTGACACAATTTTCATGATTCTATTCAATTTCTATTCATATGCTTTCAATTTGATTCGATTACGATTTCGATTTGATTCGATATCGATTATTTTAGATGTAGTATATCAGTTACAGTACATGGCAAATTTTCTAGAGGAAAAAAATCTCTCAACTAATGCTGTAAACTACACATGGGAGTCAGTTGGTACTACTTTACTATAATATTGAAGGTTAAAATTAAATTTTATTTATATAAAAACACCTAAATTACACTCAGTTATGTTTTTTTTATAATAAATACAATTTAGAATTACGTAATCATATTTCTACTCCAATTCGTTTTTGTTTTGTTTTTTAAATATAAACATTTAAATTTTCATAACTGATTTATTCAAACATAGGCTACATTAAATATTGAAGAACATGATAATGAATATGTAACGGTGCATAGCTATATTTATCGGAATGCTGCTTTCTAGAGTTCATTTTTTTAGCTGACTAATGAGTTTATGGTCATTGAATATGTTTTTCTGAGGTAAATGTGACGTTATGTGACATTGTTTACAAGCTGTTTTCTTGACGTCTTTCTGAGGTTGAAACACTGATTGAGCTATTACACATGATACGAATTCCGGTAAGTTGTACTGTATATTTTAACATACCTTCAGATGTTTAGTCATGTTTATTTCGTGCTGTAATTGGTATTAAAGTGGAGAGGATGTTCACATGCGCTCCGTGCTGCCGCTTCTCTTTAACTGATCGCTAAAGTGATCTGTCGTGTCACATTAAACAGCACCAAAACGTTTTTTTTTTTTTTTTTTTTTTTTTTTTTTGAATCTCACAATAAGATGGACGTCATTTGAAATCTGAGACTTTGCTTCACATCAAAAGTAACAAAGCACAAAGATTATTGGATGGGAGGCATGCTACATGTTATGTTTAGTCATCAATTGAAAACAGCCTAGACTAATCGACTCTTGGGATTTAAGAATCAATATCGGTTCGTAAAAATGAGAATCGATTAAAATCGAGAAATCAATATTGTTTACCCAGCCCGAGTGCTTTTCCATTGTGTGGTACTACTTGGCTCAGTATGGCACGGCTTGGCTCACTTTACTTTTGGTTTGCTTTTCCACTGCAGTTTAGTACCGCTTCAAAGTGAGTGGGATTATAGGATGTTCATATGCTCTTCGGCTACCAACGAGTCTGCACCTCATCTACTGACCACGATACAGCCATTTCTTTTTTCAAGTTGCGTGCCACGTTCATTTAAAGCAAATCGTTTTGCGAACAAATGATACTGCAGTAAACACATATCTCGATAATGTCTCTCTTACTGACTGAGAAACCGCGTCAGATGATTCAGAGTGAGAGAGAAGTATGAATGAATGTGAATCGATTCAGACCATTTTAGCCAATTCACTGACGAGAAAGAAACAACTAAAAAGAATAGTTCAATTGAATCTGTGATTTGTTGACTTGAGAGCTGCTTCAGCCTGATTTGTGAAAAGAAAAAAAAAAAACTGTTGAATCAAGATCTGGCTCAAAAGAATGATTCGTTTATACAGTAAATCTGACATTGCTACAGTACCAGGGCAAGGTTCACAGCGTTTGAGCCTTATTCTGTCTAATTTGCCCTGTACGTTCTAGTTTATGTGAGCATGTACTGTACCGTAAAATGGACCAGATTTGGCTTGAGTTTGGTTCAGTCTTACAGCCCAAACAGGACTAAGCCAGGTTGAAATGGGCCAAAGTCAGCCAGCAGTGCACAGTCAGGCCTTTCATCCTCCCCCTGACTGATCCGATCCAGCTGAAGGATTGCAAAAAAAAAAAAAAAAATGCTTAATTTGGAAACTCATTGCAGTCATTTAAATGTTAATGGGCTTTTCTTATTTTAAAATCACCTCACTAACTGTATTATTGTGCAAATGAGCCTTCTCTCTCTCTCTCTCTCTCTCTTTTTCTCTCTCCCTCTATCATTCTTGCCTCTTATCAATCCACTCTTAAGTGCTGAAACGTTTACTTGTCGGCCCATAATTGGATTTTTTTTTTTTTTTTTTCTGACTGAGGAACAGCAGGTGTGGAGGTTCTCCTCTAGTAGGAGTTTTTGGTGGAATGTTATTCTCAGTGGCAGGCCACGTTGTTTGTTTTGTATTGTTGTGCTGTCTGATAGCGCCCTCGGAGAGATTCAGCGAGCAGACGAGCACATCCATTACCTGAAGCAGCCAGCTTAATCAATATCTAACCAATCAATTTAAATATCGGGAGGTCTGGACTTTGTATAAGTTGCAGCAACGGGAATCAACAAATCCTTTGTGGAGATCAGAGCAGAGGCAACTAAAGAAATAATGCATTCTGTGTCATGCTGGTAGGACATTTAGTAGCATGCTAGTTGACATATTCTTCAAAGCATTAATTAAAGGGATAGTTCACCCAGAAATGAAAATTGTCCCATGATTTACTCACCCTCAAGCCATCCTAGGTGTATATGACTATCTTCTTTCAGACAAACACAATAAGAGATATATTTAAAAATGTCCTTAGTCCTCCAAGGTTTATAATGGCTGTGAATCTGAGGCCATTTTGAAGTAAAAAATAATGCATCCATCCATAAAAAAAAAGTAATCCATACATCTCCAGGGGGTTAATAAAGGCTTTCTGAAGCGTTTTTTGTAAGAAAAATATCCATATTTAAAACTTTATTAACTGTAATAACTAGCTTCCGGCGGATGACCGTACGCAGAATGCACAAGTAGATTTGCGGCGGAAGAGTATCCTTTGACCTGATGCACAACGTAATGACAAACACAGAGGCGCAGAGGATAAAGCAAAACAAATCTCCGGTCACGAATTATAAGTCTAAAACGATAATTATAAGCCTTATAGGACTACGGATATTTTTAAATATATCTCTGATTGTGTTCGTCTGAAAGAGGATAGTCATATACACCTAGGATGGCTTGAGGGTGAATAAATCATGAGGCAATTTTCACTTTTGGGTGAACTATCCCTTTAATGTCAGGATTTATTTTATTAATTTTATTTTTTAACTTTTGTCTTTTGTTTTAAAGGGCATCAGGCAATTTTTGGGGTGGAGATCAGGTCAAATCACAAGCCATCACCCATAAAGCTTTGATTATTATTATTAGTAGTTGTAGTAGTAGGACTTAATATAATGGCTTCCTCTGATATGTCCTGCTCAAACTTACTGTTTCACTAAGAAATATGCTGGGTTACACTTTATTTTAAAGTGTCCTTGTTAAAATGTAATTATACATTTAACTACTGAGTATTGTTAATTAACTACATACTACATAATTAGGTTTAGGTTTTGGTTTAGGGTTAGTTGCTTGTAATTATGCATAATTTACTGTTATAACTATAGTAAGTACGTGTAAGATGTGTAACGGACACAATGAAGTGTTACCATATGTTACACATGAAAGAAGTACTTATGAGTTCTTTTTTTAAAGTGCCCCTGTTATGTTATTTTAAAGCTTACTCATTTTGTTTTGGAGGTCTCCTATAACAGGTTTACATGCATCAAAGGTGAAAAAATGCACATCACATTTGTCAATGATTCTCAAACGATTGTTCAGTCTCTCGAAAATCCTCCTTTCGCGAACCTACTCTGCTCTGATTGGCCAGATGGCCCAGTCTGTTTGGTCTAAAGCTTACAGCACGTGTCAGAAACAAAACGGCCATTACCATAACTGAACTTCAGCTCTGGAGGATTCCTAAAGCTCAGTGATTGTACACACTGACAGTAACAATGACAGTAAAGACAGTAACATTGGCGTCAATTTTACGATATCAATCCTAGCTCGAGTCCGATGATGAAACATTGGAAGAATTAGTTATTGAACCCAAACCTCCATCACAAGGACGACTTGAGCAGGACGTTTCTCATTGATACGCTACCCAGTTTGACGTTGAGTGTTTCCAAGTGTGCCATATGCATCAGATGTTCAGCCAACGGTCCGTGGGCATGACGTCTGAGGCTTAAACTAATATAACATTAATGTTTGTGAAACAAATCCTGCTCCATCCTTTATCATTATTCAGAGTAATAAGAACAACAGACAATCTGCATTAATATACAGAATTTTAGGTAATAGTGGGCCCACAGCTGATTAGCAGAAGTATTTCAGTAAGACAGTAATAACATGAGTTAGCCAGTTAGCCGGAGACCTTCACAATAACTACGTGGTAGAAAATATATACAATGCCCTCCACTAATATTGGCACCCTTGGTAAATATGAGCAAAGGCGGCTGTGAAAATAAATCTGCATTGTTTCCAGCTCCATGTTGGTGGTGCTTCAGTTCTTCAGTTCACTCCACTCATTTTCTTTAGGGTTCAGGTCAGGGGACTGGGATGGCCATGGCAGAAGCTTCATTTTTTGAAGTGACACATTTTTGTGTTGGTTTTGATGTTTGTTTTGGATCATTGTCCTGATGGAAGATCCAACCATGACCCATTATTGGATTTCTAGCAGAAGAGGTCAGGTTTAGATTCTTTATCTGTTAGTATTCTATAGTATATTGATAGAATTCATGATACCATGTATCTGAACAAGATGTCCAGGACCTCCAGCAGAAAAACAGGCCCAGAGCATTAAAGATCCAGCAATATATTTAACTGTGGGCATGAAGTACTTTTTTTGCCAGTATTTGTGGAGGGCACTGTATGTCAATAATTAATCATACTTACAGGTTGTGATTCTGATTAGAAAGTTGGTCCAAATAAAGTGGGTACTGTCCCATCTTTAATGGATAAGCATTTTGTAAATCTCATTTTGACATCATGGACATTTGAGAAACAATCATCAAAAGGTTATACTGCTGTGTTATCGCTGTGGTAATTTTAACAACTGACGCTTCACATCCTCGTCCCTTGGAAGTGTTTACAAAGAGAATTTGCTTTTGCAGAGCAGAAAACAGCATCTTCTCAACATGTATACACAACACGAACCAGCCTCAGCATTTGAGGGCAGATCAGAGTAGATGTTTTTTATGGGCAGCCAATGAAGACCAGAGGTGGTAGCAAAGCACGGCTCAAACGTCACCTGAATCCGCTTTTAAAAATGAGTCAATTGACCGCCACCCCGATCGTCACATTACAGTAATTCAAAATTCTCAGTGTCCGTGATGATATCGTAACATATTGCACTGAACTCAGCTGCTTTTAAATGAACGTTTAGCTATTTAATTAAAGTAAAGATGTCTTAAATAGAGGCTTTATTCCTTTTAAATTGGAATGTCATTGTTTCCATCACTGCAACTTCCCGAACATACACACAAGTCATTAAATACATTCAGCCCAAGCAAAAGCTAGATACAGGCTTTATTAGTTTATTACCATAATATATACAGCATTTCACAGCTGTTACATCACATACCCAACACTTGATTGGTCCTGGTTAATTACTTCACAAACGCTTCCACACGGTAATTTTCTTTCCTTCCCTTTTTTCCATTTAATTTATTTATTTCTCTAGGATCTGTTTTGCCTCCATTGCTGCTTAACAAGTGAACCCCGCAATTGCGTCTGCAAATTAGTGCCTGACAAAAAATTACACTATAAACACGCTAATATTTACATTGTGTCTGTTAAGTTTGTGTACATTATTTGTATATTTTAGGTAAAACTGTTGCGCTAGTATTAATTTCTCATGTAGGTTTTTTTTTATAATGTCCACTAGGAGTTGCTCTAGGCAACTGTTCCCTTTCGAAAGGGAACTCGCTCTGCATTTGAAACACTATGGGGAACGTCACACGTGACCCGATGTCTGAAAGCCAGCTATCCAACCACTCCAATCCCTATTGGCCAGCGACAGCCTATGACGTAAAATACCTGGAGAAACAGTCAGTATCTTTTTGTCTTTCGGGTCTGTTCTGTCTGATCGTGACTATGTCGACTCCGGTAAGGGATTCTATAATATGCCTTACAAAACGTTCAAGAGGGTGTGTTCATCCGTGTCCCAGGGTTTGACACTTTTCTTGGCATTTTCTGTCTGGAGAGGAGCGTGCATAGACAGTGCTTGAGGGCACTGTCTGTGTGTTTGTCTTTTGTTTACTGTGAGCATTTCCCTATCGGGATGCTCCATTCTTGTTTGGCGCTCTTCCCGAGGGAAGAGGTGTTCGCATCTGTGCCTGGTGATTCTGGACCCGTTTGTGCTGAGGCATAACGGTGGCTGCAATCATAGGGCTCGCAGGTGAGCTCGTTGGGAAGTTTGAGAAAGTTGTTTTCTCAACTCCCTAGGGGCTGACAAGGATGAGTTGTTGGATGACGATGACGTCCGTGTTTGACTAGGCTTCACTAGGCTTGTGGCCCTGTAAGAAGGCCCGTAGCTTAGCGGCCAGGCTAGGATGGCCAGGCTACTCTCCCTTATCAGGTGGTATAGTTCCTAGTTCTGGCCTCCTCCCGAGGGAGTTGTTAGGCCATATGCCCATTGTCCCCTTGTTTATGTAGGTGCAATTGGTGAGGTGAACAGCTAGGTTGTAGACTGTTTTAGACTCCCTGATGCTGTTTTTCTCAGGTGGTAGGCCCTTATCTTTGCGTAGATAAGTTATGCAGGTGTATGCTAGGCCCCACTTTCCAGAACTTTTCATGCTATGGAAAATGGTTTTTCCTCTGAGCCACTTGATTTTCTTAATCAAGTTTGAGTTGACGGTGCTAGTTTTTAGTCTTCGTCCTCTAGGGCTTAGTACAGATTTAAGAATCTGTGTGGAGAAAATGTTTTTCCTCACTTGAAGCAGCATGTATGTCAAAGCATTACGTTTGCTTTGAGTTCTAGACTTTTGCCCTACATTTGTATGTGAGCTTACTTATGTTGCCATAGGTTAGCACCTGTTCTCATAGTAGTAGGCTCTTTGATGTTAGCCTCTATTGGAGGGATTGGTGACTTATATTCCCCAGTTGAAGTTTATTGTATCACTGAGTGCATCGCCTGTTAGATTGCATACTCAGGGTATTATAGAACCACTTTTTGAGAAAAGCTGGTTTCTATTAGCTCCCTTTTTGTGATCTTGTCAACTTGATTGTAGGCTCTTATGGTTAATTAGCCTCCTTCTAGTTAGCAACTGTATTTCTAACAAGTGCTGTTAGCTGATCATAGATTGCTCACATAGTTTACACTGCCACAGGCTTTTTGCTACGTGTCCATTGGACGTAGTAGGCCATTTAGGCCTCCCTTAGACCATGTTGGCATTGTTTGGTTCTCTTTAGTCACATGATTTAGGGTACATTGCCTGTTGGAATATGTAGCCTAGCTCAGGTTGCAGTTAGCTTCCCACAGCTATTGTTGGGTTAGAGCTGGTCCCCTGTAGCTTGGTTCCCTTTATTTCACGAGCCACAGCCACGTGTCATTGGAACGGTAGGCCCCAACAGGCCTCCTTTCTGGTTCACATGGTGGCACAGTTTGTGTTATTCTGCAAACAGGCTGTACGCCACTTGTTGCTGAGTTTGTAGGCCCCATAAGGCCTCCTTCTTAGCTGACTCATTGGCAGAATGCCTGGGAATCCAAGAACCCAAAAATACCACCATCGGCCAAGCCCCACCTCTGTTCAGTAGGCCTTAAGCAGGTCTCTCGTGGAGTATGGTGGCGTAATATGCATTAGTTCTCTCAGTATTATGCGTGAAATGTTTTCCACTGAATGCATGGCCTGCTGGTTGGTATGGTCTTGGACTGGCTGATGCTATATGTTTTACTAGGGTAGGCCCTAATAAGGCCTCCTTTTTAGTTTACATGTTGGCACAGTTTGTGTTTATATGGACAAACGGGCTGAACACCACTTGTTGCTGAGATTGTAGGCCCCATAAGGCCTCCTTTTTAGCTGACATGCTGGCAGGATGCTTGTGAATCCATTACCACCATCGGCCAAGCCCCACTTATGTTGAGTAGGCCTTAAGCAGGCCTCTCGTGGAGTATGTGGCGTAGTACGCGTTTCCTTTTAGAAACTAAATATTGAATGAATGGCCTGACGGTTGGTATAGTTATGGTCGCCACTTGCTGATGCCACGTGTTTACTAAGGTAGGCCCTATGGGCCTCCCGTGTAGCATGTTGGAGTTCAGTTATGTACTCCTCTCGCTGAGAGTAAAAAGGTGCTTTTTCTGAGTACTATTCTGAGTGTCTGACCTCTCAGGGGTGAGTTCTCATCGTAAAACCTTACTGAGGTTTGGTTTCAATTACATTAGCCTCCTTGAGTCTGGGTGGATTGTCATGTGGGCACTTTACAGTTTAACTACTGTCATTGAGTCATATGTCCTGCTCCTAGCAAGACAGGTGTTCAAGGTGGCCCTCACAGGCCACCATTGAATGTGCTTCTAATATGACTAAATGCTTTTCGTATGGGAGTCATGCTCCATATAAAGCTATTATCATGATGTAGGCCCCTTTATGGCCCCCATGATTATGTGCCCACAGTATGGTCTACCTGTTAGGTTGAGCTTTGTACTTCCCTGCTAGGGTTGTCTGTGTAATAGTGCTTAGCTCCCTAAGCTGATCATGGATTGTAGGCTTCCATGGGGCCTCCTCCTGAGGTTCAGCCCTAGGCTGGTTTGTGCTCCCCTGTATCAGGGTTTCTAGTGCACAGCCTCCTCAGTGCAAATAATCAAGCGCTGAGTAGATCCTAGGATGAGCAGATTATACTCCCCTCAATACGAGGGTTTATAGCACTCAGCTGAGTTCTGCTCTCCTGGATGTCAGTCTCTACGTGGCCACTGGACTTAAGCCATATGTCTTAGAGGTTGCTAGGCCCTATGGGCCACCTTTTGAACATACTGGTGTGTGTTTGTGTATATTCCTCTCTGAGAATTATCTGTATACACTTCTGGTTGGCCAGGGGCCCAGGTGATAAATTTAACCTCCTATGGTTCGGTTATTTATCGTTCTTGGTGCCTAAACACTGCCACGAGCTGATGCCACATGTCTGTTAAGGTTATAGGCCCATCTAAGGCCTTCCTTATAAAGGAAGGTGCTCCCCTGCATAAACAGGTGTTTAGCCCTCTAGTGACTGGCCGGGGTTCCTTTCGGTTCTCTGGCCACATTCCCATAAAGGGACAACTTTCTCTTCAGAAGAGTTGGTTCCAGATGCCTTTAGCAGCCTTGGTAGGCCTTCTGCGGAAGACCTTTTTTGAGGCTCAGCTTGGGCTGTTGGCCATAGGGAATGCTGCATGCACTGCATGCACTGTCCTTAAGCATGGTGGCGTGGGTATATCGTTCCCCATAGCGTTTCAAACGCAGAGCGAGTTCCCTTTCGAAAGGGAACGTCTCAGGTTACGTATGTAACCATAGTTCCCTGAGAACCAGGGAACGAGACTCTGCGTTTCCTTGCCATGCTTCGGGCTGCCTGCTGAACAGTCCCTCAAGACGATGGATACTGACTGTTTCTCCAGGCGCTCTTTTTATACTTCCGGGTCGCACCATATTACATCATAGGCTCTCGCTGGCCAATAGGAATTGGAGTTGTTGGATAGTTGGCTTTCAGACATCGGGTCACGTGTGACGTTCCCCATAGCGTTTCAAACGCAGAGTCTCGTTCCCTGGTTCTCAGGGAACTATGGTTACATATGTAACCTGAGACGTTTTCCTTTATTGGTTTTCTCTGAAGAGATACGCTGTTTTTGAAAACGAAAGTAAGAGTGATGCACTGTCATTGTGTTTTAGAGTAAAATGAGAGTTTGTGTCTTATAACCGCGATCTGTGCATCACTAAAAGGAGGGCATTAGGCAAATGTGTTACCCAGTGACGTGTAGTCGTCACTGAAGTGGGATTCGAATTCCTGACGACTGGTTTAGTCTGTTCGGAGTCGATTCTTTGTTTTAAGAGACCATAACTTTATTTATCCTGCACTTTTGGCTTCACAGCTTCACAACAGATTGTTTACATTCACATACAGCTAAATGACACATTGCATAAAAGGTAATATTTGAAAAAGCATAATAGGGGCACTTTAAAGTATTTCTTAACGTTATTGTATTTTGATTTATTGTATTTTGATTTACGTCAAACATAAGTGTTTCAGTGCTTAAGAGCAAGGTTATTGTATCATTAACTAAAACATATATATATATATATATATATATATATATATATATATATATAAAATGCTTGCTCTGTCTAGCATGTGAGCGAACAGAAAAAAAAGAAACAGGTGACTGAGAAAAAATGGAGGTTTTATGTGCCTTTCAGTTGTATTTTCCACATTAATTTAATTCTGTCCACTTTAATATAACCTCCTGTATCTCCTTTCCCAGTATCGATCAGGTTCTGATCCATTGACCCCACGCATGTCTCTGGAGTCAGTCAGTAATATGATATCTGACGCCGAGCTGCTGGTGGACAAAGCAGGATAAGGCACCGCTGATCCATGCGGTATTGGCATATCTGACTCTGTTAGATGTGTGTGCTCTTGCACGTATATGTAGGTATGTGTGTGTGCATGTGTGCTTTCCCATATCTAACGTAACCAATATGGTGTCTAGGGCCCCAGGAAGCAGATATAGCACACACACACAGTGGTCACTGAGTCATTGCTGTGTTTCTCAGCTGTTTGATCTGATAAGGTGGCTGCTGAGGACAGCAAAGAGAGAAAGTGAACATATTTCTCCTCACCACAAGCTGTCCACACCGGGCTGAGCCGTGCCTGTGATGCACAAGCCATTTGCGCTGGACTGATGGGGGGATATCAACGTCGGCCAGTGTGCCGGGGGGATATTACAGATGACAACCTGAGATGAGAGCGCAATCGTGTGATGCGGACCTGCCGAGGAAGACATGCTGGTCCATTTGGTTGATTAATGTGTTTTCCACTTTTGGTGACTTTATAGGGGCTTTTGCCACTCTTTATTTAGAAAGACAGTAGAGAGGGGACAGGGCATTACTAAAGAATGAAAAAGAGAGGGTGATCAGTACAACAATGGCTGAACCTGGAATCTCCCATGTGAGAACCAGGAAAAGGTTGTATATAAAACCTTAAAGGCTTTTGTCAGGCGCTTCATATATAGAACTTTTTATGGGTTCCCATCATGGATTTTTTTTATATATATTATACACACTTAGGTGCACCTTTTAGGTACACCTTCCTAGTACTGGGTTGGACCCCTTTTGCCCTCAAAACTGCCCTAATTATTCATGGCATAGATTCAGCAAGTGCTGGAAACATTCCTCAGACATTTTGGTCCACACTGACATGACATAATCATGGACATAGTTGCTGTAGATTTGTCGGCTGTACATCCATGATGCGAATTTCCCGTTTCACCACATCCCTAAAGTGCTCTACTGGATTGAGATCTGGTGACTGTGGAGGCCATTTGAGTATAGTGAACTCATTGTCATGAAACCAGTTTGCGATGATTTGAGCTTTGTGACATGGTGCTTTATCCTGCTAGAAGTAATCAATCGAAGCTCAATTGGTAAGGGGCTCAAAGTGTGCCAAGAAAATATCCCCCACACTATTGCACTACCAGCCTGAACCGTTGATACAAGGCAGGATGGACCAAGCAACTTTCTGACCAAGCAATGTTTTTTCCAATCTTCTATTGTCCAGTTTTGGTGAGACTGTGTGAACTGCCTCAGTTTGCTGTTCTTAGCTGACAGGAGTGGCATCCGGTGTGATCTGCTGCTGCTGTAGCCTATCTGCTTCAAGGTTTGACATGTTCAGAGATGCTCTTCTGCACACCTTGGTTGTAACAAGTGGTTATTTGAGTTACTGTTGCCTTTCTATCAGCTGGAACCAGTCTGGCCGTTCTCCTCTGATCTCTGGCATCAACAAGGCATTTTCACCCACAGAACTGCCACTCACTGGATATTTTCTCTTTTTTGGACCATCCTCTGTAAACCCTAGAGATGGTTGTGAGTGGAAATCATAGTAGATCAGCAGTTTCTGAAATACTCAGACCATGCCTGTCTGACACCAACAACCATGCCACGTTTGAAGTCACTTAAATCACGTTTCTTCCCCATTCTGATGCTCAGTTTGAACTTCAGCAGATCTTGACTGTGCCTACATTGAATGCATTAAGTTGCTGCCATGTGATTGACTGATTAGATATTTGCGTTAACAGGCAGTTGAACAGGTGTACTTAATAAAGTGGCCGGTGAGTGTTTTCATTGAATTTATGAATGAAAGAAATGTTTTTTTCAAATATTATGCCTAATCTTTTACCTTAAGGCCTTTCAATAACATGCTTGTGCTCCAAGCAGATAACTGACCCTGTTCCTGTAAAAAAAAAAAAAAAAAACATCACTGAGATATCTTATTCACCACACTGACCGAACTCAGAGGACCTCTGGGATTCCAGTATGTCTCTAAACCGTGCTGGAGCCAGACAGAACCTCCTTTTTGAGCGGTCTCAAAGGAGCTGACTCCAGGTCAGTGTAGCATACTGGAGAAGCATCATGCTCCATCAATCACATCCTGGCTTCCCATTTTGGACAGCTGACAGGGGAACTGCATGGCCATCTGTGATGTCACCGCACATTCTGAGCGACAGGCAAAGCAGATATGCACACTCAAACACACACACACACATATACATACACATCGTTCCCTGTCCAGAGATCCCTCTCCACTGTCAGTCCTCATTGTGTCCGTTTACAGTTCCCTTGTTCAGAAAGCCGAAAAAGGAGCATCTGGTTCACTGGCCACCGTCTGCTAGTGTGAGTGAATTGGGTGGGACAGGGATAGCTTCATTGCTGGTCTGGAGTCAGTATGGAAATGTTCAGACTTGGATGCCACATGTAGCCCAGAGGATACAGATTGATCTTGGATCAGATTTCTCCCCAATGTTAATGTTTTACACTGTGTCCTAACTTGGTCCAATAGGAAAGTTAAATAGAATCCACAGTTTGCCTTATGTACACTACATTTGGGGTCAGTAAAATTACATTAATATATTATTTAAATGACGTGCAGAAAAGTTGTTACAACAAATAATGGTGCAGCTGTCTCCATTAAAATGTTGTAAAGACAATAGGACAGAAATTAGTTTTCAGTTTGTTGATCCAAATGACCTCAAACAAAACTCTTGAATATATAATAAAGATTGTAGGCCATGAAACTTTGCTGAAACCTTCTCAGATCTGGCAAGTGTTGTTGGCAATAATGTCCGGTCCATGCTGCTCATCATAAAAGTCCGGATGATGCCAGAGTGATGGTTGTCAAAATTTACTGCAATGCCTCATTTATAGCACATTTCATTGTCAGCAAGTTCTGCAGCTGTGTTGCTATGAATTTTTCATGTAAACTTTGATGGTGTTATTTTGAATATGATGTGATAAACTGAGTTTATATACACCGATCAGGCATAACATTATGACCACCTTCCTAATATTGTGTTGGTCCCCCTTTTACTGCCAAAACAGCCCTGACCCATCAAGGAATGGACTCCACTAGACCCCTGAAGGTGTGCTGTAGTATCTGGCACCAAGATGTTAGCAGCAGATCCTTTAAGTCCTGTAAGTTGTGAGGTGGGGCCTCCATGGTTTGGACTTGTTTGTTCGGCACATCCCACAGATGCTCGATTGGACTGAGATCTGGGGAATTTGGAGGCCTGGTCAACACCTCAAACTCGTTGTTGTGCTCCTCAAACCATTCAGTGAGCATCAATGAGCCTTTGCCTCCCATGACCCTTTCCACTGGACCACTTTTGATGGATACTGAACACTGCAGACCAGGAACACCCCACGAGAGCTGCAGTTTTGGATATGCTCTGAACTAGTCGTGCCATCACAATTTGGCCCTTGTCAAACTCGCTCAAATCCTTATGCTTGCCCATTTTACCTGCTTCTAACACAACAACTTTAAGGACACAATGTTCACTTGCTGCCTAATATATCCCACCCACTAACAGGTGCTGTGATGAAGAGATAATCAGTGTTATTCATTTCACCTGTCAGTAGTCATAATGTTATGCCTGATTATTATGTGTGTATATATACAGTATATATTTTAATGTGAAGCTTGTGTGGGAAAGAAACATGAGTGTCACTTTGTTTTAAAGAGAGTTGGAAGCCTTATAGGCTTTAGTCAGGGTAGCACCATATTTGAAAGTTTGAAGTTGTTTAACAACATGTCAAATGTTTTTTTGAAAGATTTATGAGAAAGTTCTGAAAGATGAGATATGAAAATTATAAATTATATATAATATATAAATTATATATGTAATCTTGGACCATTATATAGTGCATGCCATTGTAAAGACTGTACATTTATCCCTCACAGCCTCATTTTCATCCGTGTATAATTCAATATTGCATCTACCCCGACTAAGGTCTATGACATGTTTTTTTTTCAAGAATTTTAATTAGGTTATGTTAAATATAGTTCACTGCCTTTATAAAGTCTGTGATTTATTGATTCGGAGATCAGGTCTGGTGTAATGTAGGTGTTCATTTCCTAATTAAAACTCCAAAATGAAAATTGTAAAGTTTTTTTTTTTTTTTTTTTTCACAGGATATTCATGGAAATTTGTATTTTCAACATATTTCCAGTTCCTTATTTCTTTACAGAAATCCAGATAATTTGTTCATCCAATTGCAGATGTACTCATACTGCTGCAGCTCTCATCAGGCCTAATAGAGAGGTTGACTGGCAAAAAGTATTTTATGTATTTTGTAAATACAAAAATAGTAAGCTTAAATGTATTTAAATACAAAATACATTTGATTTTTTTCAAAAGTATTTAAATACAAAATAGTATTTTGTATTTCAAATATGTATTTCAAATACATGTATTTGAAATACTGCCCATCCCTGTGTATTGATTAGACCTTATATCCCGAACAGCCTCAATTTTCTTGCCTTCTCCAAGTCCTGAAGAACCCATTAGTACAAGGTCAGAATGTTTGTCGGTAAAGCCTCTTCAAACTGAACTAAACTGAAAGCCACTCTTCCAGGTAAAATCATTACTGTTCTCAACGCAGAAACTACTCTGTTTTAGAGAACTGTCATCTTAATAATATGTCTTGTGCTTTATAAACAATGATGTAGCAGAAATATTTTATATTTTTTTTATCATTATTAAAGTAAAATTTCTGTAAGATTTAAAACATTTTATCAGGTACATGTGTGTCATCTCAAGCTATATGTATATGTGTATATATATATATATATATATATATATATATATATATATACACACACACACACACAAACCTTTTTTTTTGTATTGAAAAATGTCTGCTACTAAAAAATTTAAAGCTGGGATACATATTTTTATACATATTTACATGTATTTGAAGGCCCCAAATGGCATCCATTTAGTAGAATAACCCAGATGATTTTTTTATTCATTTTCAGTTTTTTGTCAGTGTGTTAAGCTCGTTTTGTAAGCAATGTATCTTTTCACTCACATAACGAAAGTCTGCTCACACGTCATGTCTTATTTTTCATCTCATGATGGAGTGTTTCGTTTGGCGCTTTCGTTTTCCTTTTACATTAGCCACGCTTGCCTCATTCGCTCCTCATGTTGTTGCTGAACATGCGCTCATATGCAGCGCTTCAATCTGTCTACCTGTCTGCTCTGTCTCTCTCTCTCTCTCTCTCTCTCTTTGCACCAGGCAGGTTAAAGTGGTGTCAGGTGTGAGATGCTTTATTGCTTGCTAAGCTCTGTCTGTGTGTGTATGTCGGTGTGTGTTGATGTGCGCGAGTGGGCTCTGTTCGGGGTCTAATCCAGACAGCGTGAACCTAAGCGGCCCACGAGCAGAGACACGCCTGCTCTCCACGGTCTCCTGTTTAAACAGGTTTAATCCAGAACACCTCCTGTCAGCTTCGTATTTTATGATGAGAGCCTTTGGCTGCAGGCAGCGGTGGGAATGAGAGAGAGGTTTTTATTCACCGCCTAGATCAGACCAGTTGGGGTTTTTTTTTAGACTGCTGCCAGTGTAACATGTTAATTTTTAAATATTTAATATTATTTTATATATTATTTATACAGTATAATATATATGTACAGTAAATATATTTATAATCTTACAAAAGGTTTCTATTTTAAATAAATGCTGTTCTTTTAAATGTTCTATTCATCTAAGAATCCTGAACACAAAAACGTATCACAGTTTCCATAAAAATATTAAGCAGCACAACTGTTTTCAACACTGATCATAATAAGAAATGTTTCTTAAAGGGTTAGTTCACCCAAAAATTAAATTTTGTCATTAATTACTCACCCTCATGTCGTTCTACACCCGTAAGACCTTCGTTCATCTTGGAACACAAATTAAGATATTTTTGATAAAATCTGATGGCTCAGTGAGGCCTGCATTGACAGCAAGATAATTAACACTTTCAATGCCCAAAAAGCTACTAAAGACGTATTTAAAACAGTTCATGTGACTACAGCAGTTCAACCTTAATGTTATGAAGCAACGAGAATACTTTTTGCGTGCCAAAAAAAGAAATGACGACTTTATTCAACAATATATAGTGATGGGCGATTTCAAAAAACTGTTTCATGAAGCTTTGAAGCTTTACAAATCATTTGTTTCAAATCAGTGGTTCGGAGCGCGTATCAAACTACCAAAGTCACGTGATTTCAGTAAACAAGGCTTTGTTACATGTTTCGAAACGTTTCGAAAGCTTCGAAGCTTCATGAAGCAGTGTTTTGAAATCGCCCATCGCTAGATATTGTTGAATAAAGTCATTGTAGAAGTTTTTTGCCGCACAAAAAGTATTCTTGTCGCTTCATAACATTAAGGTTGTTTTTAGTACCTTTCTGGGCATTGAAAGTGTTAATTATATTTCTGTCAATGAAGGCCTCACTGAGCCATCGGATTCTATCAAAAGTATCTTAATTTGTGTTCAGAAGATGAACGAAGGTCTTATGGGTGTAGAACAACATGAGGGTGAGCATTTTAGTCTAGGACTAGCTTAAGCCTTGTCTATGAAACCGGGGGTTTAAGTACTGTGTACGAACATTTAAATTAATCATTTGATACAGTGCACTTATTGTGTACATGCATTGTGTACATTGCACTTACAGTATGTTTTAAAAATACCTGGATGTAATTATAGCTGTAATTAATTATTGTAATTACATCTATAATTGCACTGTTGACCCTTTCTTTACACCTTAAACCTAACCATACCAGCAAACCTGTCCCTAACCTTACCCGTATCCTACCTCAATAGCAGCAAAAATGTTTTGCAATACAGTATGAACACAAAAAGTGCATTGTACTTATGTTTTTGATGTAAGTACATAATTAAGGACACCTAATATAAAGTGTGACCAAAAAATAAATGCAAAATGGATAGATGTGAATTGTATTTTACACCTCTCTCTCAAAGCTTCTCTCTTTCTCCCCTCCTCATTTTGGCTATCGCTTCATATCATCATGAAGTACATGCTACAAAGTCGATTTTGTTGGTCGTGTGGTAGCCAAAGTTATGCAGAGTGCTGATCTATTGCATTACCACCGCTTTTGTGATGCTAAACACATTGTTATGCACCTGCAGAAATCTGCCTCTCAATTTCAATGGACGGCGTGATAAATGAACTCCTTAAAGAGCATTTGAGTGTTTCATCTCGCTCAGTAAAGGAAAATGGACCGCTGTATAAAAGTTAAATGGAAACCATCAATGAGCTTTCAGAATTATGCCTATTTAAATATGAGCTAAAACATGATGAGTCGAGTTAAAGCACACCGTATCCTCTGAAATTAGCATCTGTTCCTTTGTCCTTATTTTAACGCTTTGAATGAAATAGTTAGGCATGCAGTTTCTTTAATGCTTTCCTTTTTCTAAACTTTTCGGCACCTGATCAAAAAAGTAAGGAGATTTAAATATGCATGAGACGAGTTGTTTGTTAAATTCTTCACAAGGAAAGTAAACGTGCTATGATATATGGATCAGCATGGAGAAGACCTTTCACAGACTACAGCCTGATTGATGATCCACATCAAGCATTATAAGTTATGTGCAGCTTTCATTACAAAGACCTTTCTCTGTGTACGGGGTGCAGAAATAATCTCATTTCTCTCTGGTCCCGAGGGGCGTAGAATGCATGATGTCTGCATAGGTATGAGACAAATTAGTCACAAGTTTAACTAGAATCTGAACGGGTGAAGAAAGAGCGCACTGTTTACTAGTTCAGTTAGGAAAGGCAAAGCGGTCATGAGATGTGAGTGTGTTTGAGCTTGTGTTAGCAACAGCCCTTCTCTCGTTGTCATATGACGCTCGATCGTCTACCATATGCCTCATGTGACACAGAGAGATTACTGTGTTTTTATTTCTTTCACATGGGAATTATTGGTTGGTTGGTGGTGGATCCAAACATAGACACCTAGAGAAATTTTATGTGGGCTTTTTTTTAGATGACTTTTACACACCAAGATTTTTAGTGGTCAGTTCAAACAGATGTCCTAGAGTAATTACAGGTGTAGTTCATCACATTAACAATGGACATGAACCAGCCAAGAAAGTGTCCAGGTACTTTTTGTATTTTCGTTACCCATAATTCTAAATAGCCAGTATTATATATATGAGGTGCAGTGTTGGGGGTAACGCATTACAAGTAACGCAAGTTACGTAATCGGATTACTTTTTTCAAGTAACTAGTAAAGTAATGCATTCATTTTAAATCTACAATAAACTATCTGAGTTACTTTTTCAGATAAGTAACGCAAGTTACATTGTTTTCCCATTTATTGACTGACACCTCTCCTGTCCCTATGTTGAGAGAATCGTGAGTGAGGTGCAGAGGATTTGTGTGTGCTGTGTAAACGTGATGGTTATTCTAGACTAGTTTTAGACTAAATGTGACCATACAATTATTCATTTTCTACATTTACTACTCCTGTTCCTATTCTTCAGTATTCCAGAATGGCAGAACACCTGAAAGGCTTGTTTGAACAACGCCCTCTACTGTACAGGTGTGAATTTGCATTTTCTTCGGCATGAGGCTTATTGATTTCACTTTTGGTGTGAAAGGGCCTTTACAAAAATAGAACTTTTTGTTGTTATAAAAACAAACAAACAAACAGCCCAGCCTAGATAAGAAAAAGTAAATGAGAAAAATGCTTTCCTTAAAAAGTAACTAATGCGATTAGTTACTTTTTTAGGGAGTAACGCAAAATTGCAATGCATTACTTTTAAAAGTTAATTTCCCCAACACTGATGAGGTGGGAGGAAAATTTGTGTAAAGAAAATATCTCAGAGACCATTATACCACCACCAATAGCCTAAACCATTGATACAAGGCAGGATGGATCCACACTTTAATGTTGTTTACTCCAAATTCTGCCCCTACCATCTGGATGTCGCAGCAGAAATGGAGACTAATCAGACCAGGCAACGTTTTTCCAATCTTCCAGTTTTCCAATTTTGGTGAGCCTGTGCGAATTGTAGCCTCAGCTTTCTGTTCTTAGCTGTGCAGCAAATTAGCTCAAACAAATATGATAATTAAATGAATTATAAATATTTGGATCAGTTAATAAAATTAACTTAATGTGATAAAATTAATATGACAATCAATCAACCTGTCTGGCCAGTAAACACTTAGTATTGATCGTCTATCAATTTTTCAAGACAAAAAAATAACGCTTTCTTAGCACGTAGCTGTGATCGAATCATTATCAGGGACATTGGGTTTATAAGCAGGTCAGAATCAACTTGCAAGAGTGTGCACACAAGTTTTATTTAACTAAATCACAAACACATAACTAAACTAACAAACACATAACATACATGCAAATCACACACATACATAGGTAAAAATGAGCAATGATAGAGTTGAATTGGAAGTGGGACAGGAGATGGAGATATGAGAAAAAGTCAAAAACAATCTGGAACAGACCATCAGTTTTCTCAGTAATAAAGCACCTTTACTAACAAAGTTGGTTCACAAATTAGTGTTCAAAAGTACGATACTTGCGAGTAGCATCGGATTTGCAGTCCAAGAAGCAAGAGAGAGCGAAGGAGGGGTGTTGTGCACTGGCTTTTAACCTCTGGTCAAAGTCACACCTCTTAGGGTTAACCTGAGCAATGAAAATGTTGTATTTCCGGGCGACAACATTCCTTCTGTCGGGGCTTTTACGACCGAGGAAGATTAACTGGCTGAGTTGTTGAAGAAGAACTATTAAAGATTCTTGTAATAATGATATGTTGCACAGGTATCGACATATCCTATACACAAACATTCAAATCTTCAAAATACAAACACGTAGACACCAAACTTGGTATAGGTGAGTTTAAGTTAACCATTGGTTCTTATCATAAAATATGCATAACAATACTGAATACAAAAACAAGAGATAATACACAAACAGTAATAATGGATGCCATGTCCTATGGATATGCATGTTCATTTATAGAACAGCCTGTCTATAAATGAATGCAGGAAAGTCTGTTTTGAGGGTTTTCTATGTGTCTCTTTGCCTCTGCTTTTCCACGTGGTACACACATACTTCAGGGCAATAAAACTAAGGCTGGTCTTCTCGGGGGATGGTAAGTTTTAAACAATTATTTGTTAAATATAACAAATAATTGTGTCTGATTTGTCTCAGTTGTTACAGCTGACATGAGTGGCACCCGGTGTGTCTTCTGCTGCTGTAGCCCATCTGCTTCAAGGTTTAACATGTTGTGCGTTCAGAGATGCTCTTTTGCAGACCTTGGTTGTAAGAAGTGGTTATTTGAGTTACTGTTGCCTTTCTATCAGCTGGAACCAGTCTGGCCATTCTCCTCTTCTACATTTCCGCCCATAGAACTGCCGCTCACTGGATATTTTCTCTTTTTCAGACCGTTCTCTGTAAACCCGAGATGGTTGTGTGTGAAAATCCCAGTAGATCAGCAGTTTCTGAAATACTCAGACCTGCCCGTCTGGCACCAACAACCATGCCACATTCAAATTCACTTAAATCACCTTTCTTCCCCTTTCTGGTGCTCAATTTGAACTTCAACAGATCGTCTTGACCATGTCTACATGCCTAAATGCATTGAGTTGCTGCCACGTGATTGGCTGATTAGATATTTGTACCTAATAAAGTCGCCGGTGAGTGTATAGTTCATATTACATTTTACATCATATTACATCATATTACATACAAAATAACATTTGTACTAGACTTTTTTGAAAGTTATATTAAACTGTCCGAAAACAAAACAGGGTTCACAAACTGTCTAAATATCACCAGGGTCCATTTCTGTGTATAATAAAGAGTATAAACTATATATAATTGCATCTTAGTAAGATATGTCAACATTTGAACTGCTTTAAAGTTTTTATTTTTATTTTTACATTTGTATCAGTAGATTTTTGAGTAAGTTGAAACCCAATACAAATGTTTAATTTGGCAATTTCTCTCAAAAAAATAATGTCATCATTGGCACGCAATAAATTCTGGGGTAGGCAAGGCCACAAAGGATTCATCGGTTGTCCTTCATTTCAAGGGAAAGGAAGGACGCATTTGGAGGCCACGTTTAAAGGATTTAAATCGACCTTCAAAAGTGGCCTCTGAAGGATGCAGCCTCTGAATTGGGATGTAGCATGGGGGTGACTGGGGCTAGTTGTCACTCCAGTAAATATTTCTCAGTCTGGGGTTATAGGCATGCATCTTAAAGTCTTGAAAAAGAAAAGCCACTGAAAATTCCACCTTTAATGTGTATTTATGTGTGTATAATATATCAAAACTGGGTCATTCTAAATAAAGTAATAGACAGTTTAATGGTTCATGCACTTCATGTCTTGTTAAATTCTTGTTTCAACCATATTCTGTTGGAAAGTGTGAGCTGATATGAAGTATTCACATGAAGTAATGATTAACTTTCAAAACTTTTAAAACTTTCATCATTTAAAATCTGTCACTTCTCCTGTTGTAATAAAATTTTTCCTTTTTTGTCAGCTCGAGTGTGCTGTGCTTGAAGGTATTAACCTTGATCCCACAGTGATTACAGAGCGATTTTGATCTAACCTTTTTATAAATATATGATTTTTATATTTTATAAGTCACTTTTACCTTTGCTGGGGCAGTAATTAAAGTTTTGTGTTATTTTATGAAAAATGAATCCGTAAGTCATCGGATTGACTGCAAATCTCTGGCACAACACATTGTCACATTAAAATTAATGCACATTTAAAACCATATTTCATTTTAATCACCGCAATCTGCTTCTGATTGCAGATAATTTTTTAGGCTGGTAGATTAAATTAAATATAACAACTCCAGCAGTCTCATTTGAATTATAAGCATTTCAGCAGTGGGAGACAGTGTAACAGTATTCATACTGCTCTATTACAGATATTACATCCTGAACCAGACATGCATGAAGATTAGTTTAGACACTGATCCCAATTTCAGTGACTAAGAGTAATTAAAAACCCCTGTGTGTGTGTGTGTGTAGCCCAACGAGTGTGTGCGTGTGTGTTTGTGCTACTGTGGGTTTTCAGAATAAATCCTTTGATGAGTTCCATGAGGCTTTCATTATTATAAAGCACACAGTTCACACTCATTGCAATCTCTAAATTTGATTCTCGAGAGATCAGGCAGACATGCAGAGCATTTATTTTCTATTATTTTAATGAGGTATACCATTCACTTTTGATAAAACAACTAATCTTATTTTTCCTATGAACATAATCATTAAAGTACTTCTAATTTACAGATAAAAACTTTTTAAAACAGTGGAATTTTCCCCAGAGTGTGCATTTGTTTAAAAACATTTGCCACCCTCATTAATATCTGGGTCATTTCTGTTATTCAGTATCTTTTAAACTCTCTTATGCCAGACATTCAGAAATATACTCTAGTCAAGCTCAGGCACATTAACTTGATTATCTACAGTATACAATGGAAAAAAATAACAGCTAAATTTTTATCAGAATGATTTTTTAAAGTGATACAAACTAATACCACAATCCATCATAGCCTTATTTTGAGAGTTTCGGTAGTGCTTTCATCAAAATGTAATACATTTTTACTTTCCTTTTTTGCTGACATAGCTTAGGTATGGAAGGTTGTTTCTGCCATGAAATAAAAACTTTTTATCTCACAATTTTGACTTTTTCTCTCAGAATTACAAGAAATAAACTCACAATTGCGAGTTATAAAGTCAGAATTGCATGATATAAAGTTAGAATTGCGTGATATAAAGTCAGAATTGCGTGATATAAAAGTTCGAATTGCGTGATTTAAAGTTTGAATTGCGTGATATAAAATCAGAATTGTGTGATAACTCGCAAGAACAAAAGTCACAATTGCAAGTTTATCTCACAATTTAATTTTTTCTCTCAATTCTGACGTTTTTTTCAGAATTGTGTGATATAAAGTCAGAATTGCGTGATATAAAGTCAGAATTGCATGATATAAAGTTAGAATTGCGTGATTTAAAGTTCGAATTGTGTGATATAAAATCAGAATTGTGTGATAACTCGCAACTGCAAGAAAAAATGTTTATATTCTCTCAATTCTGACGTTTTTTTTTCAGAATTGTGTGATATAAACTCACAATTGCGAGTTATATAGTCAGAATTTGCGTGATATAAAGTTAGAATTGCGTGATATGAAGTCAGAATTGTGTGATAACTCACAATTGCAAGAAATAAAGTCAGAATTGCAAGTTTATATCTTGCAATTCTGACTTTTTTTTTCTCAATTCTGACTTTTTTCTCAGAATTATGAGACATTAACTCACAATTGCGAGTTATAAAGTCATAATTGCGTAATATAAAGTCAGAATTGCATGATATAAAGTTAGAATTGCGTGATATAAAGTAAGAATTGTGTGATATGATGTCAGAATTGCAAGTTTATAACTTGAAATTCTGACTTTTTTTCTCAATTCTGAGAAAACTTCTCAATTTTTTTTTTCTCAGAATCTCACAATCCTGGCTTTATAACTCGCAATTGCATGTTATAAAGTCAGAATTGCCTTATTTAAACACAATTCTGAGAAAAAAAGTCTTTTTGAGAAATTCTGAGAACAAGAATTGCGAGTTTATATTATATACCAATAGCCACGTAGTTCACTTGTCATCATTTAAATCTACTGTATTTTCAATGGATAAAATCAGTTTGTGTGAAATTGCTCTACAAGAAAACATGATATGATGGGGACATTAAAATGTTGTTTAATGAAAGACAATAAAACAAGGAGAAATGGTTGAGGTAACACTTATAAACTATAGGGAACACATATAAACTATTAACTATGATTTTTCCCTCAATAAACTCCTAATTTACTGCTTATTAACAGTTAGTAAGGTACTTGTTAAGTTTAGGTATTGGGTAGGATTAAGAATGTAGAATAAGGTTATGCAGAATAAGGCATTAATATGTGCTTAATAAGTACTAATAAACAGCCAATATTGTAGTAATATGCATGCTAATAAGCAACTAGTTAAAAGACCTTGAAATAAAGTGTTTCCATGGCTGATTAACCTGTTAGCATTCTATTGTACCACCCGTGGTACAAATACCATTCAAAAGAGACCTTAATGCCAAGGGGTTAAGAGAATATAATGAGAAAAGGTTGATTTATGTTAATTAGCAAGATATTTTAAGTTTATTCTCGATATGATTCTCTGCGCTGTTTGAATAATGTGTGTAAGAGATCGCTATGACAACATACCGCTGTGTTCTTTGCATTCACAGCATACTGCTGCTTTCCTCCCCACCTCTGGATGTTAATAATTTCCTTTCATCTCATCTCATCGTTATTTCTTCTGCCTGCACGCTCTTCAGCTGCATTTAAAAGCTCCCATCCAAGCGTACAAAGACGCCATTGTTTTCAGATCATCACACAGACAAAGTTTTTCTTTCTTCCCCTAACTAGGGTTGTCTGTGCCCCAATAGGCCTCTTCGTTTTGTTAGAGCAAATTAACCACCCTACTTGGTCATATGATAGCTTCCTCTCTCCTTTCAGCCTCTCTTTCTTCGTTTGTCTTTTGTTTCTTGTCACAGAGCTAGCCCTCACTGTAGGTCATTTTGACATGAGAAATCTGTGACCTCAGATGCGGTGGCACCTGCTCCCGAGCTCTCGGCTCCGCTGTTCTCCGCTGTCATCCTCTGGGAGCTTTTGACAGAGTAATAGTGGGAAATTGAGGTTATTGAGGATGGTCGAGGGGAGATGTGGGCACCGTTACTGAGGGAAGAAAAAGATGGTTTCAGTGGCAGAAATGAGAGATTGAGACACAAAATCGGCATTTCTCTCAAAACACATTCTTTGGGTGGTGAGGTTTTTTTTTCTCTAAAAAATGCTGGGTTAAAAACAACCCAAGTTGGGTTAAAAATGGACAAACCCAGTGATTGGGTTGTTTTAACCCAGTGGCTGGGTAAAATGTTTGCCCAATGTGCTGGGCAGCTTTATTTAACCCAGCTATTGTTTAAAAATGATTATATAGCTGGCTTAAAATGAACCCAAAATAGGTTGGAAATCAGACATAATTACTAGAAGCAATAATAATAATCAAAATGTGAACATTTATTTAAAGGATTAGTTCACTTTCAAATGAAAATTACCCCAAGCTTTACTCACCGTCAAGCCATCCTAGGTGTATATGACTTTATTCTTTCTGACGAACACAATCGTAGATATATTAATAAATATCCTGACGCATCCAAGCTTTATAATGGCAGTATGCGTTACCAAACGAGTATGAGCTGAAGAAAGTGCCTCCATCCACATCTATCAATCATAAACATATTCCACACGGCTCCAGAGGGTTAATAAAGGCCTTCTGAAGCGAAGCGATGCATTTGTGTAAAAAAAAAAATCCATATTTAACAAGTTATGAAGTAAAATATGTAGCTTCCACCAGACCGCCTTCCATATTTAACTTTTTTTTTTTTTACGGAAAAAACGGAACTGGCGCCCATAAGTTGAATAGGGGAGGTGTAGGACGTACAGTGTAAGCAAAATGCATCGCTTCGCTTTAGAAGGTCTTATTAACCCTCCGGAGCTGTATGGAGTATGTTTATGATTGATAGATGTGGATGGAGGCACTTTCTTCAGCTTATACTCGTTTGGTAACACATACTGCCATTATAAAGCTCAGATGCGTCAGGATATTTATTAATATATCTATGATTGTGTTCGTCAGAAACAAGAAAGTCATATACACCTAGGATGGCTTGAGGGTGAGTAAAGCTTGGAGTCATTTTTATTTGAAAGTGAACTAATCCTTTAAGCAATTTAATAAATGCTTGTTGTTTAATTATTATTCATTAAACTTATTAATACATGTTATTTTCCAACATTCTTTGGGTTCATTTTAAGCAAGCAGTACAGTAATTTCTAAACAATAGTTGAGTTAAATAAAACTACCCAGCAGGTTGGGCAAACATTTAACCCAACTGCTAGGTTAAAACAACCTATTCGCTGGGTTAAAACAATTTTAGAGTGTAGGTGTAAAGAATCCTACAAAGCTCTATCTAGCACAAATAAAGGTCCATTCATGTGCAATAAAAACCTTTTGATTAGTTTAACTTATAAATGGTTTAACTGTTCATTGTTATTCAACTTAATAGATCACATCTGGTTGTGTGTCTTGAAGGATTGCTCATGCCGCTCCACTAATGATGTACAATAACATGTTCCATACAGTTAATGAAGAGCTATGAATGTCTTTTCTGTGTAATACACAAGAGAAGAAAAGGAAGATAGAAAAATAGAATATTCAGAGGTGCTGTGGTCTAATTAAAGATGGCTTTTATTCGCTCTGGGAATGGATTAGAGCTTTCAAAAGATAGAAAAAACATGAACAAAGAGAATGAGAGCTAAGTGTGTATGAAGAATGATAATTCAGATGGAGGAGGACCTGTGCTGTTGGTACATGTGATTCTGATCACAAAATCAGTCATAGCCTTCTCATCCAAAACTTTTGAAGAAGGAAAAAAAAAAACTCATCCAAAAACATCCTGGCCAAAAAAATAAAATTATTGTGAAAGTGATTCATGTGTGCAATATTCCATGTCATTTGAAGCCATATGATATAGCTTTGTGTAGGGAACAGATTGAAATCTTTTATTCTCTAAAATGAATCATTATTTTTTAGTCAAATCATTTCAGTTAATGAGTTGAACCATTTCACAAAAATGGTGACTTCACCTACTGTACTGAATGAAGTAACCTACAGAAAAAGTCTTTTTGGTTCTTTAATTCAAAATCAAAAGATTATAGTTAGGATTTTGCTGTCTGCATAAAATTAATCTCAGTGTTGAATATGCTGGTGAAATTCAGTAAGACATCTGTATATATCTGCCATAATTTGAGTCATGCTGTGTTTATAAATAATCCACCTTTGACTGTAGCTAGTTTTACATGGTTTTTATCAGGAAACCAGTCATTTGCTGGCCCAAGCTGGTTTAGTTGTTTGCTAATCGTGTTTAGAGCTGGTAGACTATCTTGGCTAAGCTGAGTTGACCTGGTTAAATGCATCTGGTTGACTAGTTTAACCCTATAATTTGGCTGACCTGTTTCTTCAGCTTGGAACAAACTTGTCAAAATTTGTGTCTTTAAATAAACCCACCCAAACACACAAACAGACACATACACACAGAGAGAGCTTTAAACATTAAATGGCAAAAATGTTCAGCCCTCCAGCGTATTCTACTCTCTCCTTCTTTTGCCAGTGTTAGGTCACATTAAAAGCAAGGTGACGTGAGGTTGGCACAAAATGTTATTTGGTCTATCTGAGCGTGCATTTGTGCTACAGAGCTTGATGGAGTAGAAGTAGGCCATTCGCAGCGTGCGTATAGACGTTAGAGCAGGTTTTGCGCCATGGGCTACAATCAGCCACAGCCTTCTCACTTAATAACGCTCCAGGAGCTAGGCAGGAGAGAGATCAGACCTGATGCCCAAGCAGGGTGCTACGCGAGCAGGGTGCGAGGTGGGGGGTTGGGTGACAGTGCTCCTAAAAATGTTGTGTTTGAACTAGAGGGCGGCCCGAGGGGTCAAATAATTTGTTGTATGCCACTTTTGCTTTTTCTCCCTTCGCTTAGCAGAGCGCTCTGCGAACACACAGGGGAAAGAGGCCAGCAGGCGCTAACGAGGATAGAGGGCCGACTGGGGGAGCCGCACTTCTTCTGTTATCCAACTAATGAGTCTGCGAGGGAGAGAAAGAAATGAGGATTCTTTAAGAGCTTTTAAAACTAGCATGATAAGGGCTTTGTTTGTGCCAGCAATTTGGAGCATTTTTGAGGATATGTTTGTTTCTTCAGTAATTGTGTGTGTGTGTTACTGAGTAGACCTATTAAAGGATTAAAGTGGCACGGATTTCTTTTCGCATTCGTGTTTCTGTCAGTTATTTGCGTGCAGGCCCGTCTCCACGCGTGTGCTCTTGTGTAATTGTTTTAGATTTCACTTTGTTTGCACAGCTTTCGATTGTGTGTTTGTGTGTGTGTGTGTATGTGTGTGTCATAGCACATCGGCCCATTTTAAGGTCCCTGTATTCTTTCTTTGCATTCAGAAATATGCTTTGGTCAAGGCCATATTTACTTTGATTGTTTGCACAATGGCAAGAAAATTAACAGCTTCATTTAGCTTAATTTTTATTGAACAGACTGAAACAAACTATGGTGTGGTCACATTAGCTTTATTTTGGTAACATTTTGCTGGAAAGAAAGGTCTATTGTCCATTGTCAGTAGCATAGCGTGATGTATGAAGCTCTGCTCACACAGAAGTCACTTTCAAACCAAGCAGCTTTCTGTTAAACATGAGGAAAATCTGTGTGGGGAATTTTGTTTTTACTTTTTCAAAATTAAAATTGGATTGACTGGATTTCGTCCACAAAATTTCACCCAGCAACAGCAAGGTTGTGACCTTAAAGCCACAGACCATTTAGCCTTATTCTGAAAGTTTTTGTAGTTTTTTTTATTGGGTAAATTTGTTTTCATAATCTTTTATCAAAATTACTTCCAAAATTACTTTTCCACTGAAAAGGCCAAAACCCGGAAATGACTTAGCATTTAGCACTTCCACCACTTTTTCTTTAAAAAGGTGGTTGCTAGCAAGTGGCTAAATGGGACTGCAGATATACGTGTTATTTTTGATCAAATTGAACAAAACAAAACAAACTCACATGTAGTTCATATAGAATTTAATAAACCTGCTACATTTTCATGAAAAAATAGTCAACATTCAAATATAGTCAACATTTAACAATCAAAATATAATAATTTAAACATTAACAATGTTGCTTGAGTGATAGGTTGCTGAAGAGTTAACGTTTAATCAAGTTTGTAGCTTAAATTTAAATGTAACTACCCACTCCAGGCAGGATTCAAACCAGCGTCTCCAGCATGGGAGGCGGGGCGCACTAACAAGGGAACACTAAAGGCGCTAGCGCACCTCTTGAGGCCAGGGGAGTGAGGTTTACATGCACAGCTCAACCATTAGACTCACCCCCCTAAACCTCACTCCCATCCGGATCATGGCACCAAATGTAACCAGTCCTACTCAACATACTCCAAGCAGGATTCAAACGACTGTCTCCGGCATGGGAGCCAGGCATGCTCTGAAAGGGAACACTAAAAATTGCAGTCTCTAGCGTCAGTTGCTAGCGCACCTCTTGAGGCCAGGGGAGTGAGGTTTACACGGACACCTCTTACTAGCTTGCCTCCGTTACACTCACCCCTAAACCTCATTCCCATCCGGGTCATGGCACCAAATGTAACCAGTCCTACTCAACACACTCCAAGCTGGATTTGAACCAGTGTCTCCAACATGGGAGGCGGGCGTTCTAACAAGGGAATGATAAATACCACAGTCTCTAGCGCGCCTCTTGAGGCCAGGGGAGTGAGGTTTGCATGCACGGCTCTTACTAGCTTGCCACCATTACACCTGTCACTGTGTACAAGTGCTTCGGGGGCGTCTTCCATTCAAAGCTGCAAGAGTGCAAATGAAGACACATTTGTTATTTATACACATACCAAATATAGCAAGCTAATGTTAGCTAGAAGGTCAAGAAAAACTTAAAGGTATACTATGTACAAGAACTGTCAGTAGCCATAAACCTTATTTTCTGCAATAATCCAAAAGCCAATGGAAAAATCCTATTGGGCTTTTGTCAAGGGAACCAGTGTGGTGCTAACTTCCGTTTGGCCTACAAAAATACATCATCCCTGCACCACTCTATAGTCCCGGTATGTAACGCCCAGTTGAGTAGACCTATTAAAGAATTAAATTGGCACAGATTTTTTTTGCATTCATGTTTCTGTCAGTTATTTGTGTGCAGGCCCGTTTCCATGCATGTGCTTTTGTGTAATTGTTTTAGATTTCACTTGGTCTGCACAGCTCTTGCTTATGTGCGTATATTTGCGAGTGCATTGGCCCATTTTAAGGTCCCTGTTTTCTTTCCGCTCATTTTTCTTATCATTCTTATCATTCTGTTCTTCACCTCTGCCCTGTTTGCTCTCTTTTCCCTTCCCCTCCCCTCAGGGGACTGTTAACCTTTGTCATTCTTTCATTGGCCTTGGGGTGTGATTTGCACGCAACAGCGTGAACCCGCTGCTTGCTAACACGAACGTGCTAGCCGGTGCTACAGTACCAGTGCACTGCTTCAGGATAAAGATTATTGTATGGCACATGTTCAAACATTAGAGGCCCTTGTAGCAAAACAATCATGGTGGCCGACTCAAACATCAGTATGCTAGTAGATAATAGATTAGTTGAAATATGCTTGTGTTCTTCTAATAAATTAGTAAATTAGCTGGCATCAGCATTGAATGAAGACGCTTGTGGGTCATCAGTAGAAACATGTTCACAAGGTTAATGCTCTGCTATTTGCTGTATATTCTGATAATCTTAAATGTTTTAATGGATTAATATTTTAATTTAGTTATGCAGGAAATACACAAAACATTTGGGAACATTTTTGGTGCTTATGTCTGATGATAATGATAATTTCATTGCTCATGATTGGGTTTTTACAGTAATGGAACTTTCAGTTCTCCTAAAAGTGTCTCTTTATAGTTTTGAATTGGTTGCCTCTTCAGATGTAGTCTAACAACACCTTCAATTACTGGCATGAAGTTTGGTGCATATTGTAGCTTGTTCTGGCCAAGAACTGCTCACTTTGACAAGAATAGGCCAGCTAACCAACTTGAAAAGTGAACAGTCTTCTCAAACAGTTGCACAGTGTAAAATCTCTGTAGAGTTTGTGGTCACAATTTTTTTACAACCAGAAGTAGAGGAAAGCAGGGTTAATTGTAACACTTAATAAATGTAACATCTGTAACAATTTATTCACAATGCAGACAGTGCCTATATTAGATTTACAATTTAATCCTCTACATTCAGTGTATATTGATGCTGCTTTTTTGGGACCTTACTTGTTCCTATCCCTAAAAGCCACCCCTTCACCTACCCCTATTCATAATCATATCAAATCTGCTGATCAGTAAAGATATCTTCCAGAATGGTAACTATATATGAGCTGCACAGTCCACAAAGACACCACGTCCAATTTAAATTACAAGCCGATTAAATACCCGTTAAACACTTTATTCCCATTAATAAATATCTGTTATGCACTTTATTTCCACTTTTCTAATATTTTCTTCATTTCTTATTTAAGATAAGCTAATTTTTTGGAGCTGATATAGAGCAGAATGAGATTGGAAAAGGTGGATTTGAACTCTAACTGGTCACATCAAAAGCTAAATCCACTCTCCTTATTCTCCACAACTGTCCCTGTAATCAGTTAGATTTCTTTTATTTTGTCTGGTTAAGCAGACAATGGTGGGTGAAGTTATGTGTAAATTGTCTTGATTTAGCACTTGGAAAACATGCTTTGTGCCCACATAAAGGTGTAGTTGCATCTACCAGCAAGGGGCTAATTTTTGAATCTGACCATCTAAAACTCTGATCGTGTGTGTGTGTGTGTGTGTATTCTAGCATGCGTGCCAACTGATAAAAGTACTGATGAATTTGTTTTTGTCCCAAACTGTGAAAGATGGTGCATTAAACTTGAGTTTAAGGAGCAAACTGTGTGTGGTGCTGTTCTTTGTCAGTTCATGTGCATGTGGTCAAGGCGAACTGTCATCAGTAAACAAGGGAACATGCTGAGCTTTACAGTTTAACATTTTTAATGGCCAATACTCATAATCTTTCTAACTTAAAATGTGCAAAGTAGGCAAAGATTGTAACTGTACTCAAACAGCTCCATGCTAATGTGTAATACAATTTTGGTTTTTTGGGGGGGTTTTTGTCGTCATTTTGGTGCTTGACAGCCACTGCTCTCCACCCACTTTCATTGTGTGGAATAGGGAAGGTTGGAGATTTTGTTCTATTACTATAATTTTTAAACTTAAAATCATGTCATTTAAAGTATACAGTATATTGTATATCAGTATTGTGCTGTGGTGGTGGCAATGTCCTCACACACACATATATATATATGTATATATATATATATATATATATATATATATACTACCAGTCAAAGGTTTGGAAACAGTAAGATTTTTAATGTTTTTAAAAGAAGTTTTGTCTGCTCACTAAGGCTGCATTTATTTAATTAAAAATACAGCAAAACAGTAATATTGTGATATATTATTACAATTTAAAATAACTGTTTTCTGTTTGAATATATTTTATAAAGTAAATTATTTCTGTGGTGCAAAGCTAAATTTTCAGCATCATTACTCCAGTCTTCAGTGTCACATGATCCTTCAGAAATCATTCAGTCTTCTGTTTAAGAAACATTTATGTACATCATGGCTGTGAATGTTTATCCACATTGCCTTTCATTTCAGTTTAAAAAAGATAAAAATCATTGTCAGTTTCGTCTATCACTTGACAGGCAGTTTGGTTGCTTTATTAGAAAGTTGTTTGTATAGGCCTTACTTCATTTTCCACGTCCCACTCCATCTCGTGCACAGTTAAGCGCGCAAGCTTTTCAAAGTAGCCTATACTCCTTTGGCCTTAAGCGCGGAAAGAGTTTGTGTGCACTATCTAGTGTACTGCTGTTTTTTTAAGCAGACCGATTAGGCACTAAAAAACCTCACAGTCATCATGCTTTCAGGCCATTTCAGGTTTGATTTTGACATGACATAAAGGGGTGATATCTAAGTGGCTTGTTTGCTTACTTTTTAAATTAGTCTTCCCATTAACACCATCATCCGATTCGAGAACATGCACAAAATCAAGAGGCGGAATTTATCGCACGAACCAATCATATCCAATCATAACTAATCATATTCAATCATAGCGCGATGGAGGCAACTTATTCATTCTCAATTACCCCCCACCAATCCCAGCGCACACTTTAGGGGGCCTGTCTAAAGTCAATGGGCTGAGGGGAGGCATGAAAGACATGACCTCCTGCTGTAATTTTATCTGCGGGTTATGCTGTTGGACAGTGTTAATTTAGAAAAACATATGACTTTTACACTTTTTAATGTCACATTTTGTAATATTTGTGTTGTTTTGTTTTTGTAATATCGATTATTCAGTTTTTTTGAGGAGATACTGCCTCCCTTGCCTCCTCGGAGGAATATAGAAAGAGAGAGAGAAAGAGAGAGAGAGAGAGAGTCACACACGCGAGTCGAGGATCAACAAAAGTCTTTTTAATGAATAAGAAGAACATGCAGGAGAATTAGTCACACTCACATAAACAATACCGGACACTGAACTGAGGAAACAAAGAGTTTAAATAACAGGGAGATCTAAGTAAAACTGAAACAGGTGTTGGATTAATTAACAGTCATGGAAACTAATGAGCAGGAACACCTGCCTGCTACCTTCGACATTGCTAAGGATTGTTGATAGTGAAGGGTTTGCGACTGTACACTTTTGTGTGGCGATATAAGAAAAGTAGCATTGTGACAATGTTTTTGGGGCTCCACATGATTTGTCATATGGCATTTATGCCTTTAAGTCTTACATTTTTCTTTACATTTTTTTGTTTTGTTTTGCAATTAGCACATGCTTTTATAGAAAGTGATAGACATTTTACAGGGAATCAAACCCATAATGTTAGCAATCGCTAGTGCTCCACCAGTTGAACCACATGAACAGTCTGTTGAGACTTCTGTTTGTCTGTGTATCATTGTAAAGTCTCTTCTCAACTCTAGGTGAGGGAAGGTTACCTTTGCAGCTGCAGACCCAGGAGTGTCATCCGATTTGATGCTCTCTCATTGAATTGCTAGGGTGTACTTTGGGATTCACTGGCTGCACACTCTCACTGGATTCTCAATGCTCCCTCATCGATTACACAGGTAAACAATGTTTATTCAACAGCAGATGTTTGATGGCACAGAGGTTGGAACAGATCTGATTTAGCATTCATAGACCTGAAGATAAGCTTCACCGGACCTGCTGTGGATCCAGGCTTGTATGGTTCTGTAATCTAGAATCATGGTCATGATTTCATGGCATTTGTTTTAAGAAAGTTTTAGACTATGCACAAGCATATTTGTGTATTTATGTAAGTGTGCGTGTTCTAATAAACTAGCTGTTAACCTTTGGCACACCCTTCGATTCGCAATCATCAACATTCAGTGTTCAGCTGTGTGTTTAAGCCGTATCCGAGCACCGTGTGCTCATGGGAGATAACTCTCGTCATTAAGCACAGCCTACAACCTGGACAGCTTAAAATGAACAGTTTTCTGCAAAGATGATTTGAGGTGAAGTCAGAAAATCTCCAAATCTCTCACACTCAGTGGCATCTGCTTCTTTGTGGCTTCCTTGGGCAAAGTCTTGTGCCTGTGTACAATCTGTGCTTGTTTGGAATGACCTGATTTATTTAGCAGAATTCACACAATTGGCATATTGGATTATATGATGTGTTAAAGGAATAGTTTGCTCAAATACTAAAATTCTATCATCTTTCATTCTCATGTGTTTCAAAAAAATACATAAAAACATGTATTTAATACAGATTTTTCAAGCTGTTATTTTCTGTATTGTGATCATGGCTGTCAAACCAGTTTTTTTAGTGAATAACTTTCAAAATAATTTTAATTTAATATTTTTAAATGCAATTTATTCGTCCGATGGCAAAGCTGTATTTTCAGCATCATTACTCCAATCTTAAGTGTCACATGATCCTTCAGAAATCATTCTAATATGCTGATTTGTGGCTCAAGTAAACATTTCTTATTATTATCAATGTTGAAAACCGATGTGCAGCTTAATATTTTTGTGGAAACCATGATACATTTTTTTATTCAGACTTCTTTTATGAATAGAAATTAAAAAAAAAAAAAAACACATTTATTTGAAATATACATTTTTGTAACAATTTTAAAAGTCTTTTCTGACACCTTTAATCAATTTAATACATGCTTGCTGAATAAAAGTATTTACTTCTTTGGGGAAAAAAAAAAATCTTCAAGAAAGAAAGTCATACAGGTTGGAATCTCGGATAAACTTTCCCTTTAATGTTGCGATAGGACAATTGTAGTGTGAATTTTTCTCCATCAAGCATTTGATTGAATCAAGTTCTTCTAGACTTTCATTAAAATTTAATTTTACTGTAAAGAACCCCTGTGAAGTGGAAGGAAGACTCTAACAAATGCTCATCTTGATGTTTATTAAGCTTTGATGAAGCGGGATGTGAAATATGGCACAATTTTCAAATCTTGCATTTGTTGTACATTCATCTGACGGCTCTCCCACACTGTTTATCATGTAGCAGGGAGTAGATAGCATTATTTATGTGGAATGTGAGGGTGGGGTGCGTCTCTTGCGTCAGTGTCCTGGTAAAAGAGTTGTGTTCATTATCCAGGCATATGTCTTCAGTCTAATGCACTAACAGGGTGATGCCTGTTTGCCGTCAGACCCTCATAAACAAACTTGCTCAACAGAAAGAGACAGTGAATGATAGAATGCTTGTTTTTGACCACAGGCTGAAAAACACTGATTGTTGTCATTGTCAGTCATGGTTTCCACAGCTCACTTTCTGAAAAGTACATGTTATTAGTTTTTGGCTGTTTGTCACTTTTATTGATATAATAATATAGAAAGAATGAGAAAAAGTGGATTGAAGAATGTCACAAGTTGGATTTGAACTATTGTTGCCCAAATGAGCTACCACTACACCACAGCTCCAACCAATATAAGTATATAAACATATGTCTAAAGATGAGTTTCATTGTTTTACTGTAGGGTTAATTAAATACTCTCTTTTATTATTTTACACTTGCAGCATATTAATACACTCAATCTAGTGTAATAAAGTATCTAATTATAGCAATGCAAATGAAGTTGTTCTTTGGCTTTCCCATTCTCATGCACTGCAAAAAAAGCTGTTAGAAAACTAGAAGTGGTGATATGCATTGCAAAAATTTTCACAGCAGTGCCATAGAAGAACCATTTTGGGTTTACAAAAAAAATGTTTCAGTAAACATTTTTTAAAAGAAACCTTTTAAAATAATAATGATAATAGTAATCTAAAGAACCTATTTCCACTATAAATATTATTTCCTATAAATAAAAGTTCCAACATGGATGTTAAACATTCGGTTACACTTTATTTCGATTGTCCACTTTGGACAATTTTGCAGCTTTGCAACTAACTCTCATCAGATTAATAGTAGACTGTTGGTAGACAGTTAGGTTAGGACTAGGTGTTAGGGTTAGTAGAATAAGTTGGCATGTATCTGCAAAGTTACTTATAGTCAGTAAAATATCTTTTGCTGGACCATCAAAATAAAGTGTTGGCAGATATTAAAGGTTATTACACCCAAAATTAAAATTATGTCATTTATTACTCACCCTCATGACATTCTACACCCGTAAGAGCTTCGTTCATCTTCGGAGGCCTCACTGAGCCATCGGATTTCATCATAAATATCTTAATTTGTGTTCCGAAGATGACTGAAGGTCTTATGGGTGTAGAATGACATGAGGGTGAGTAATAAATGACATACCTTTCATTTTTGGGTAAACTAACCCTTCAACCAGACAGTCTACTAATACTCTAATGACTGGTAGTTGACATGTTGTTGCAAAGATACTTATAGTTAATAGAATGTCTAAAGTGCACCATTGAAATAAAGTGCTGCCAAACATTCTTCATGGAACCAATGATGCAAATACAGAACCTTTTCATTTTTAAGAGTGTATTTGGTTTCTTGGATGTATCTAGGGTGCTCTAAAATGTTAAAATGCTATCTCCTATCCTAGGTAAATATGTAGAGTAAATAAGCCATTTGTAGGTTGATTTCCCCAGAAAGTTTAAACACTCTAACTCTGCTGCACTATAAAAAATTGCTGCATTGTTTATTAAAGTAATATTTCATTTCGATCATACACACACAGCAAGACTGGTGTGAATTTAGGGGCAGGGCTAGCTATTTGTTAATCCAATGAATGACAGACATTGAAGTATTCAGGGTTCAGGAAACCTGTTTGAAATAGTCATTATTTTTGCAATTCCATTTGTTGCCACTAGTGGCACAGAGATTATACTGTTATGAAATGTTGTGTTTTTAAAGATGCTGAAGTATTTTACTCTGGGACAATGAGATTTTTGCAGTCTATGTAATTGTTTGGGAAGCCACAGATACTGTATGACTTCAGCTAGTAATGTATCTAATGGAAATCTTTACTACTTCTGTCATAGGTGATACATGTGCATGTAAAATTAGCCAACTTTAAGACAGTTTCATGTCTCTGTGTCTTCTCTGTGGAGTCTTTTGGCGTAAGGGTTTCCCAGTCCTCTTCTTCCGATCTTGGACAGGAATGAAAAAATAACCCACAGAAAGAATTGCAAAAACAGAGGAATAAAGTCAACATTTCCTAGTGGGAGAGTTCTAGCGGGACATTCCAACGTGAGAGGAAACAAGATTTTTTTTTTTTCTTAGTGTCGTCCTGGGTACAGTTTTTTCTGCTTGGCTGGACGTGGGTAATATGTCATCCTGAACAGGAGTTAAAACTTCAAATCACGTTGCAGGAGGCTCTAATGTATCTGTTTTGGGCTGTGTTTCCCAAAAGCATTGTGAGCCAAGTTGATCGTATAGAGAACATTGGTGGCAACAGTCTCTACGATCAACTTGCTCACAATGCTTTTGGGAAACGCAGCCCTGGGTGGTAGATGTCTGTGAACATGTTCAGCATGGGAGTCATGAGTTTAACATGCCTTCACTACTGCTCCCTGATGATACAAGCTCTCCATATGCCATCTTGCACTTGTTCAAGATGTGCGTGTCATGTGTAGTGCTGGTAAATGCATTAAAACATGTAAAAGCTGCTTTAGTATGTAGATGTTCTTACCCTGAGGAATGGCTCCTTCAGGTACGTGTGTGTTCCTTCCTCAGTCTCAGTTGAGACTGGAAATATGCTGTGATGGGAAGAGCTGGCAGGAAACAGACAGACATAATGCTTTTATTACGACTTCATGGTCAAACATGTACATATGCATTCTGCCTTCATTGAAGGTTTAGTTCACTTCAGAATTAAAATTTAATGGTAATTTACTCACCCCCATGTCATCCAATATCTTTATGTATTTCTTTCTTTAGTCCAAAAGAAATTAAGGTTTTGAGGAAAACATTCCATGATTTTTCTCCATATAGTGGACTTCAACAGTTACCAACGGGTTAAAGGTCCAAACTGTAGTTTCAATGAAACTTCAAAGGGTTATACACAATCCCAGCCGAGGAATATGGGTCTCATCTAGTGAAACAATGTCATTTTCTAAAAAAAAACATATATATATATATATATATATATATATACCACAAATGCTCATCTTGACATGCCACACATTACGTAATCACGTTGGAAAGATCACGCGTGACATAGGCGGAAGTACCGCGGTAGGGCGAAAAACTCCATCTTGTTCTCTCCTCCAACTTCAAAATTGCCCAACATGGTTTTAGTACCTTTTTTTTTTTCTTTTTTTTTAAAGGCCATTTGACTTAGTCTTTGTATGTTTGCTTTGTAAACACTTGCTCGCTACTTCCGCCTACGTCACGCGTGACCTTTCCAATGTGATTACATAATGTGTGGCGCATCGCAGAGCTAGTGCAAGACAAGCATTTGTGGTTAAAAAGTATATATTTTTTTAGAAAATGACCGATCGCTTCGGCTGGGATCATGTCGAGCCCTTTGAAGCTGCACTGAAACTGCAATTTGGACCTTCAAACCATTGTAACTGTTGTCCACTATATGTAGAAAAATCCTGGAATGTTTTCCTCAAAAAACGTAATTTCTTTTCGACTGAAGAAAGAAAGACATAAACATCTTGGATGACATGGAGTTGAGTAAATTATTAGGACATTTTAATTCTGAAGTGAACTAATCCTTTAAGAATTGACACACGTTTCTAACCCTGTAGTGTAGATGGCTCTTTAGTTCACATCCTTCATAACATGCTGAGAGTTACATAGTGTTACTAGAAAGCCAAAACATATTTCATCCGACATTTAAAGGTCACAATTGCTCTCTAACAGTACTAAGAGCTAGCTGGATGCCTCTCTCATTACATGCAGTCCCTTACCAAAATGTATGGTGCAAGTACCGTGTCAGACTATAATACTACCATGCTGCTATATTCCATAGTACTAAATGATTACCATATTCATACTTCAAAGATGCTTCAAAAAAAAAAAAAAATGATGTAGCACTATCATGTTTAAAAACATGATATTACAATTGAATTGTTTAGTACATATTGACTAATTATTTTTATTAATTTATTTATTGTTATTAATATTCAATGGTATACAATTTATAGTTGTATAAAAATGGAAGAATTAAGATGTTTAATGTTTTTAAAGAAGTCTCTTATGTTCACTAAGGCTGCATTTATTTGATGAAAAATACAGTAATATTGTGAAATATTACAATTTAATATAACTGTTATTTTACCAGAATTCATATTTGTGATGACAAAGCTGACTTTTCAGCATCATTACTCCAGTCTTCAGTTTCACATGATCCTTCAGAAATCAGATTTGCTGATCAGTTTTATCAGTTATCATTGGTGCTCATGTATTAATAATGGTTCTTATTATCGATGTTGAAAATAATGTTTTTGTGGAAACTGGGATACATTTTTTTTTATTAATTCTTTGATGAAGATATTTAATTAAAATATAAATCTTTAGTAACATCATATATTACTGTCACTTTTGATCACTGTAATGCATAATGATGAATAAAATTATTACTTTCCTTTAAAAATCTCAAATCATCCCAACTCATTAACTTTTGAATGGTAGTGTATCATTAGGCTACAAGTTAAATTACATAAACTACATGTATTCTTCAAATATTACTGCACTTTTAGTGGAAATTATAGCTTAATCATATAATTTTTTTAAATTGTGTATGACTAGTGCTTCTATAGCAGCTTGCAAGAATTGACTTTATACTCTCTGAAATATTACGGACCATAGACGCTCAGTGATTCACAAATGAAAGGCCCAGTTAGCTCAGCTGGTGTTTTAGAGGGAAATAGCTCATAAATGCACAACCAAATGGAAGAACGACATTTTGAGAGTTTTACATGCTGGGAGGTATTAGGCATACTAAAATGAAATATACAAAAATATTATAATGAATAATGACAGTAGTAATAAGTTTTTTAAAAAAAAGTAATAAGACAAATGTGTTGGGACTTTAGGTTTTTTTGTGAACATTTTTTTCTTTTTATTTGTTTGTTTTTTTAAAATGTCTTTATAGTTTTAATTTATTAAAGTAAGGGATGCTTTTGAAAAGATCTCTTCCAGAGAAACAAAAAACTTGGCCTACAGAAAGCTTATTCTTTAAGACTCCGTTAGCGTTAGTTTCTCTCTTGTTTTACACTCTTCCTGTGGATTTTGGGTTTGTTGTATTTGGCACCACACTATTATATCTGCTGTACCCTAGAGCAGAAGCCGTGTGAGATACCGACTAGCCTGTGGTATTATTTGTTATTTCAACATCCATAACACCGAAAAAACCCTCATTATTTACCACCTGCAGTATGCTGCTCACATAATCTCTGGCTAATGACACTCTTATCTCGTCCATGTGTCAAGTTTGTGTAGTCTGCATGTCATGTTGATGGTACCCTCACTGTTTGTGTCACTATGTGTACAGTTCAAGCTGGGCATGTCCTTTTGGCCTGTTCCACTCTAAAATGTTTCATGTCACATGCAGAAGTGACTCCTACTACTGCTGGTGTAAGTGTGTGTGTGAGTGTGTATGCTCTTCCATTATCGTTCCTGTCCTACACTAATGAAAATTACTGTTCCCAGGCCAGTACTGCTGATCTTGCGCCTTTAGGCCCAAAACATTATCAATCACAAACCCCTGTTTTTACAGGCCAGGACTTTTCCAGCGATCTTTTCTTCTTTGTATTCAAATCAAAGCTTGCCTAAATGACTGTTGTGGGTGTTTTTGTCAGGACTGAGCATTTTATGTTTTGGTATAGTGTAAGTGAGTAACTGTGAGAATATTAGATCGGGAAGGAGCCCGGTGCTCTTGAAAAACTCATGCAGTTTTGTTGTTTGCTGTTTTTATAATTCTGAAGGATTTTCATAGTTTGAGTTTCAGTAAATGGCTCTTGAATGCTGACTCCTGCTCTAAGATGAGACGTAAGGCTCTAAGAGTGGGCCAGACAATTTGGAAGGAAAGGTACGGAGGGTAGGCAAAGCTCCTTATTAGGTGAGGTGGACAGAAAACCACACCACGATACTCTAAAGGTCTTTTCACACTGCACTTAAAGGATTAGTTCCCTTCGGAATTAAAAATATCCTGATAATTTACTCACCCCCATGTCGTCCAAGATGTTTATGTCTTTCTTTCTTCAGTCGAAAAGAAATTAAGGTTTTTGAGAAAAACATTCCAGGATTTTTCTCCATATAGTGGTCCAAAAGAGATACAATGTACAAATATACAATACACATTAAGTAATCAAGTTGGAAAGGTCAAATGTGATGTAGGTGGAAGTACCGATCCAGTGTCTGCAAAGTGAACGTGCAAAGACTAAGTCATACGGTCTTTGCACGTTCACTTTCACCTACGTCACGTGTGACCCTTCCAACATGATTACATAATGCCTGGCGCATCGCAAAGCAGTGCAAGACAAGCATTTGTCATTAAAAAGTATATACTTTTTTTTTTTTTTTTATTGAAAATGACAGATCGTTTCGCTAGATAAGACCCTTATTCCTCAGCTGGGATCGTGTAGAAACCTTTGAAGCTGCATTGAAACTGCAATTTTGACCTTCAACCCATTGGTAACTGTTGAAGTCTACACTATACTATATGTTGAAGTGTTCACTATATGGAGAAAAATACTGAAATGTTTTCCTCTAAAACCTTCATTTCTTTTCGACTGAAGAAAGAAAGACATAAACATCTTGGATGACATGAGGGTGAGGAATTTTAAATTATCAGGAAATATAAATTCTGAAGTGAACTAATCCTTTAACCCTGGGTTATCGTCATTCTAAACACCGCTTTCAACCCCAGGTAAAGGCACATTTCACACTTGTAATTCAGAAGCAGGGTTGCAACGCTTTTTACCCGGGGTTATGAAACCCTGCCAAAGTTGTACAGTGTGAAACAATGTGGTGTTAGAATGTTACAGCTAGATGCTTAGCAACAGACAGTCAATTGCATACTCATATTTGCCTGCTTAGGACAGTCACTGAAACACTGCACATTGTATATAAACAGTAAATTTTGCCTTCAAGAGAAAAAATGTCAAATGCTGACAGAAAATGCAAGAATTTGAGTGAAGAAGAGACCGTTTCATTCTTACCTTTATAGTCCAAAATGTCCATTCAGTATAAACTCAATAGTATAGTCGGCAATACGAGGATGTGCAATGCTAGAGCAGGTTGCATGCTGCATTTATCCAATCGATTACACTGGCACCGCAAATATGCAAATAAGAACGTTAACCCAGGGTTTAGGAATGTACATTGTGAAACGTCAGCTTATGAATACCCAGGATTAATTGTTAACCCTGGGTAAATTAGGGTTAACTATTTTAAGTGTAAAAAGCCCTTGGTAGTGTTTCCAGAACATGAATAAGTGGTAATTCATAGAACAAATAAATAATAAAATATATCCAAAATGTCTCTGGCTCAAGCCACGAAATCAGGGTTATTCCACCAAACACTGGTTTCTTAACTCTTCTGAAGTTAAAACATTAGTATTGTTTTGTTTGACGATGAATATAAACATTATTGGAGGTCTGATCTTTTGATCAATTGTCATTTTCTGCAAATAAATGCTCTAAAGGGCAATATTTTTATTTTTATTTTTTTTTCTTTCCCCCATATATAATAAGGACCAATTATTGATTCGCGGTTTTTCCACATTAAAGTCAATGGCATAAATGAACCTCTTGCGAGAACTGTTTTAAATTTATTGTAATATTCAAATCAGAAATGATCATCATTTAGCAACAGACTGCTGAAGGCAATACATGCAAAAGAACATTTCTTCAGATATATGCTCCATAAAAAAAACTATTATCATTAAGGAACATGAATCATAAAGAGATATCTAAAATCAGAGCCAGAATCTGTGAATTGTTAAGTAGTGATTCCCATCCCACACCTGTTCAGTGACTTAGCCCACCCTATTGAGCAAAATTATGAACTATATAATATGTTAAGGCCAATCAAATCTAAAGTTATATATGTATAAAAATCTTGATGGTAAACAATGGCCTGTTTATTGGTGGACAATAATCAAGTAAAGTACATCTTGGGGAAAAAACAAAATGCTACAAAAAGTTATTTTTTTACATAAAGCCTTTAGATTCATCTCTGGACAAATGAAAATAAACCCAGCGACTATAGTTGTGTGTGTGAGAGAGAAAGTGCAAGATTTGTCTCTGTTTATAATTACTGGTGGCTTTTAGACTACATGAAATGTTCCAGGGCTTGAGCTTTTAGTGTCAATTTGAGAACTCCTAACCGTTAGTCAGACTCTTTTCATTGGCTTAAACGATCTAGCTCTGTAACGAGCTTTAAATCAATCGCTATAATTATAGAAATCATTACAGCCTGTGCTTTTTTATCAGAGAATAATGACATGCACGGTGTATTATGTACTGGGAGTACAGCCGTTTAGGCAGTACACAGCCATGTTAAATTCTTGTAGCAAAAGAAAAAATGAGATTTTATTGCCCCAGTAAATTGTATCTGGAGTCAATCCAGATGCAATATTTTTAAGATTCATATTAAGGTGCTGAAAACTCATTATCAGTGTAAGTGAACTGAGGTGTGTGTGTGTGTGTGTGCACGTGCACGTGTGTGTGTGCGCGTGCACGCGCACGTGCGTGTGTGTGTGTGTGTGTGTTTGTGTTTGTGTCCAGTAAGAATTAAGAACACAGAGTCCAACAGAAAAATCTTGAAGGACCACAGGGGTCATCGTACAAGAGAGCAAATCTATTTTCGACACCTCAAAAGCATCAGGAAGGAGATCACTCAGAGAACTGGAGTGTTCGGTTGTGAAATTTTGTGTGTTGGGTGAGTAACTGTGTATGCGAGCAAGATTCTCTTTTGAAGTAACAACACTTGTTACCGTACTTTTACTTCTTATTGCTGCTGCTGTTTTTTTTTAATGAACAGGGCCATAAATTTACTCCTAAATTACTAAAGGGCCCAATATACTCACGGCATGAGTTTTTTTCTTTCATTCTTCACTTAGGGGTAAAAAGAAGTTTGAAATACCTTTTCTGTGGTATATTCTGTTAGTGAACATCCTGATTTCACAATGCTGAGAGCATTTAGATGAATATTTTAATATATGCTACATGCTTTCCTTTCAATAACAAAATAAAAACATCAAAATACCGGCAGTGAGAAAACAGCGGTTAAGAAAGCATATGATCATATTGACATGGATGTTTGCACAAGCTCTACAATTCTGCATGATAAAAGGCAGAGCCTCAAGGAAGGTGGAGTCTCATACCAGTGGCGTAACTTTGTTTTAAAAAGTGGGTGGGAGTATGTGTGTGTGTGTTACATCTACTATAATAAGTATGTGTGTGTGTGTGTGTGTGTGTTACATCTACTATAATACAATAAGTTGTTAGTCCAGAGATTCTTCACGTTAGTGAATAAATACATAGACCCGCAATCAGTATTCGTATTCCCTAATGGTCTGGTGGTACAACTTTTGTTAACTGTGTCAGAGGTTCCAGGTCCTAAAAATACACCCTCGTAGACACACACACACACACACACACACACACACATATATATATATATATATATATTGATGCGTTTGCGTAAGACAAATATCCTTATTCAAAACTTTATTAAGTAAAATAACGAGCTTTCAGCACGACAGCCATACGTATTCGACGCATGTCCAAAAAACTGGCCTACCAGCAATAATATCTGTCCTGCGTCCGCCGCCAGATTATTTTGATAGATCTTCGTCTCCGGAAAAAAAAAACCTAAAACCCGGATACCGCCACACAAATGTGGCTTTTTGTTAATGACTATCCTACTACAGTCTATATTCTGGCCTGCCATCTAGTGGCAAAAAAATTTTTTGGCCCAATGCCAAACTTAATTGCCGACCTCTGTTCTACACAACAACATGACATACTGCACGTTATAGCGTAGGACATAGCTTAGTAAGTCATGTCATTGTCTACTATGTCATGGAAGTTAACACTTTTTGGATGTACGAATACGTATGGCTGTCGCAAAGTTTGTTATTTTACTTTATAAAGTTTTAAATAAGGATATTTGTCTTATGCAAATGCATCAATTTGCTTTATTTACTTTATTAACTACCTAAAGTCATATGGATTTACTTTTTTATGGATGGATGCATTAACACATTTCAAAATGTGGCCACTCATTCACAACCATTATAAACCTTGTAGGACTAAGGATATTTTTAAATATTAATCCGATTGTGTTCGTCTGAAAGAAGATAGGCACATACACATAGGATGGCTTCAGGGTGAGTAAATCATGGGATAATTTTTATTTTTGGGTGAACTATCCCTAAGTAATTAGCAATACTTACAAAAGCAAATTTCACCCTTTGCAACCTTAAATATTAAAATTTGACGTTAAACTCACAGCACTGTTCCTACAACAAATATGAATGGCATCTCAAATTATACGATGAAAGGTCTGCTATTAATTTTCCGTCTCATCCTTCTTTCAATAAAAATAAAATGTTTAGACCTGCTTTGAAAAATAGCCATATGTGCACTTTTGACTTGGACCAGCAAATTACCCCCCAGAAGACCCTAGAAACCACTTACATGTATCCTTCACTAAAAATCCCAGAACACACCGCAACAAGCTCAGTAAAAAAAAAAAAAATCCATCCAAGATGGTGGAGAGAGTGGGAGAAATATTAACTGTAAAAATAATTTATTCATTACCAAAAATTGCAATTTAAAAATAGTCAACGTTTCTGTGTGCTTTTTAAAATATTGTGCCATTAGCTTAGCAGCATGCTAGCACCAAACTCATTTGTATGTTGAGTGATGATGATGCACGTCATTTATAAGGTTCCATTTCAGTTAGAACACCACCTATGTAGGCAGTACACAGCAGGACAGCTCACTAGGTTTTGGAACAGAGCTAAAATTTCACGTTAAGAAAGAGAGATCTAAACAGGAAAAAGCAGGAAAAGCTGTCAAATGTAGGTTTATAAGGGATTAGGCTATGGCTCACACCAGACTCCAAAGTTTAGAATGCATTAGTCCTGTTTACACAGGCTTTGGCAAGATTATACTCACACCCACAGAGAGAGAGAGAGAGAGAGCGTGTGCACACTTAAATAACAGGAATTTTGCAGATCCCAGTCACAGATGGTAGGGCCTACACAGGGGGGTTGACCTCAGTGATGGAGGGATATAAAGAGACGAGAGGGGGAGGTAAATAATAGAGGTTGGGGGGTGGGGGTGATAGAGGAGACAGATATAGTATACTGAGACAAATATATACAGAAAAGACTCAAAAAAGGGACAGAGAGAGAGAGATTTTTTTCACAGAGTAATCATGAATTGGATTTCAGCACAAACTCGCTCCTAATCTTCTTCTATCTTTCTAGTATAATTTAATTCAGAGGACAAATACATTGACACACATCTTAACACAAAGCAGCTGTATCAGTGTGTTTGAGGAAGTTTTAGAAAGCTATTATACTGTCCAACCAAATTAGTTTGGGGCAATTACAGGGTGAATAATAGTTCAGCAATGAACATCTCCTCACGGTCAGTGCATTTGCGTCCTGTTTGCTTCTCACGTATATGCACCTCTAGCTAGAATTCAGTGAGAAATAGTCCTGACCTTTATGAAAAAACAGGGGTTGGGGGAAAAAATGATGTTAGATAATAGATTGTTACAAATAGCACTTACAATAGGACTGTACATTACATTGGCAGTATCAATGAATATGATTTTCCAGAATGAAACATGTTAGAGGACCTTTTTGTAAAGACAATTTAATTATATATATATAATGTTTGAAATAGTATTTATTGTAAATACTAATTTTATATTTATTATTAAAAAACTTTTAAATATTTAGTTATTTTTTCTTCAGTGGCAGTTGACAGCATATAATTTAAAATTACCTCTAGGTGCATTGACAGTTATGAGGAGATTTTTTTTTGTTATTAGGGTTTTTTTTTTTTTTTTGGTTTTTTTTTTGTTTGACAGTAAAGAAACATTCCCTTAAAAAAACAGTCATATTTCTACAGCACATTAAAGCTACTAAATCATATATCTAAATAAATAATGTGTCATTTAATGACAATTCCCCAGACTTTTTTTTTTTTTACTTATTTTATGTTAGTTCCTTTTTAATGTTGGCATCTATAACCATTAATTTGTCAGGAACCTTCATTGCTGTGATTGGCTCTGGTTAAAATTAATATAACTGACAGTTGTGTTCTTGGCTGTTTGAGCTTGTTATCTGTTGACACAGAGTTGACACGCTGCCACATTTTCTGTGACAAGCTCTGTACTTTAGCATAAGCAGAAGTCTACAGTCTGATTCATTATAAAGCAAATAGCCTTTTATTTTGTCACCATGGTGATTGGTGGATTATATGTTATAGGAACCAGTCCCAAAACTTTTCAGTTTTTCCAAATATAACATTGTATTTAAATCAAGGTGAATAATTAATAAAACTATATATTCAATATAATAATCACTCTCAGAAAAAAAAAAAAAAAAAAAAGCTACAGATTCTGTCATGGGGTACTAATATGTACACTTTAGGTACTAATATGTTCCTTTAAAGTTATAGTTCACCCAAAAATTATCCCATGATTTATTCACCTTCAAGCCATCTTAGGTGTATATGACTGTCTTCTTTCAGATGAACACAATCAGAGATATATTTAAAAATATCCTTAGTCCTCCAAGGTTTATAATGGTTGTAAATGTTAGCCCAGATTGAACCTTCGCAAAGACCCGCCCCCCTTAGTTTCTGTTGCTTTGTCCGACAAGCCATGGTGCTGTCACGTCACACAGAGTGAAAAATACATCACGGAGCAAAGAGGACACTGAAAACACATCAACAGACAAGACAGAGCAGGTTACTTGATATTAAACAAAGTCCCAGCTTTCAAACTGTGTAATTTTTTTAAGAAGTTCGAACAATAAACAACGTTTTGTGGCTCTTTAATGTGTCGTGACAAATTGCTGTAGCGCCTCAGCTCAAGCGGCTCGTGAACCGATCATCTCTTCTTATTAGTTAATTTATAGCATCAAATAAACATGAATGAACATGAGAAGGAATGTTGTTTCAAATGCGGAAAGACGTCAGTACACATAATTTTTCAAGTTCAAGTCCACCGAGATTAATCTAACTCCTGACTGTTTTGTCGGACAAAATGGCTGATTCGGTGTTATGATTGGTTAGATCACTTGTCAAACAAACTCCCGGTGAAGGGTCAATTCTGAAGACATAAAAAATGCATGCATCCATTAAAAAAGTAATCCATGTGGCTCCAGGGGGTTAATAAAAAGCCATTTGAAGCAAAGGGATGTGTTTTTGTAAGAAAAATATCCATATTTAAAACTTTATAAATTCAAATAACTAACTTCCAGCGGACGACTGTACTCATACTGCATATGTCAATTTGGGTGGAAGAGCAACCTTTGACCCCACGCAATGACGAACGCGGAGGCGCAGAAGAAAGAGCAAAACAAAACACTAATTAGAAGTCTAAAACGAGAAATTTTAAAGAGAAATATTAAAGGATTTCGATATACGAGAAGAGGAGCTTGAGTTTGTTGCACAGCCCTATTTGTTTGAACCATTAGAGGCATCTAAGCTTATGATGCTCCTACATCCTGTGTCATACATCTCGTCACGGGTTACTCTTGTGGCGCAAGTCAACTTGTGCATTCTGCGTGCGGTTATCCGCCGCAAGCTTATTTTAATTTAGAAAAGTTTTAAATATGGATATTTTTTTCTTACAAAAATGCATCCCTTCGCTTCGCTTTTATTAACCCTCTGGAGTTGTATGCATTACTTTTTTTAATTTCTGTCTTCAGAATTTGGGCTACCATTCACATTTTGGGAACATTTTCATTTTTGGGTGAACTATCCCTTTAAAATACAAATATGCACCATTGAGAGTTACAAAGGTGTATGTTTTTGAAAGGGTACTGGCCCAGTGATTGTAATGACACACCAACACAGAAGATGGAGAAGAACCCAGTTGCAGGAATTTATTTCAAAACAAGGTAAAAAAAAAAACAGGTGATTAGCGTGAGGCAAACAGTCTTTTAACAGATCGGGGATCATACACTGAACGCTATTCCCAGATCATGACGAGGAACATAGGGGTAAGTATTCACAGGTAAATCTTTCTCAAACAGGAACTTAGAATATCAGGTTCTTTATAAAAACAGGTCAAAAAAACTTTACCCACAGGAAATAGGTCTTCAAAATCCAGGTATGTATCCAAAAGAGGAACTTATCTCATAAACACATGGAAGGTAATTCATAAATAGGTAAGTGTTTTCCAACAAACAATACCAACAGGTGAGTACAAGTAACAAATAACCAGGCCAGGCAATGGCTGTGTCCAAAAGCTTAGGCAGCTGACTTGTTGCCTCACTACCCTATCAGGCAATGACTTTGCAGGCAGCGTAACAGTTTAATGTTCTGCAGCCAGATAGAGCGAGCTTTAGTGATAACTAAGCAAATATTCAATTACTACAATCACAGTTTCTCACTAGAAATGACATCAGATGTGGAAAACATTGGTTAAAAATGTATATTTATACACAAACTGACCACCAACCACAACTTTCATACGCCATCTTTATTTATTTATTTTTTAGCTTAACTGTCACAGAATGGAAAGCACTGGATTGTGGGATATCAAAGTCAGTGAAAGATACATCTATGCTGCCTTCAAAAATCGATCAGATGAAGGTATCTCAGGAGACAGGAAGTGAAGCGTACATTGGATTCAGACGTACTTTGATGCTTTCTACCTTGGAATGCATCCTCCGAAGGCAGCATTTTTAAGCTTTCGGGCACAGCCAATGTGCAAGTGAACAGTTTAAATACAAGTCCATATGAGAAGGTAATTAGCTGCAGGGTTGTTGTTTTTTTTCAATGTATGTATATTAATATTTTAGTTTTCATTTTAAGAACAGATGAGTGATTTCAGATTTGGGTCTGTTCTTGGCTATACTGCACATTTAGCTAACTCTTCATATATCTCTGAACATCTTTAATGCTGTTCACTTTTGTTTTATTAGCACAAGTTATCTTTACAATATTGCCAAATGCATTTGTAACAAGGCATGACAGTCAGTGCAGGGTTGAATATATCTGAAATGTAATTACTTCCTCTCTCTATCTCCCTCTCCATTTTTAATCAAATATAACTTGTTTACATTATGCTTTTTTTTTTTCTAGCATAAACTTGCAAGCAAAAGAAGTACAGATAAATATTTATCTTTATAGTTTTTCATACAAGTTCCATATATGTTTAACTTACATCTGTGTTTCAGTTATTTATTTATTTATTTTTATTCATATTTTGATCATTGGGCACAAAAATCCACTCTTAAAATAAAGGTTCTTTATTGACATCTGTTTCTATGAAGAACCTTTAACATCCATGGAAACTTTCCGCTGCACAAAAGGTGCTTTATAGTGAAGGTTCTTCTCTCTTAAGGTTCTTATGGTTATTAAAAAATGTTCTTCACACTAAGAAAAACATGAAATGTTCACTGAAAGGTGAACAGAATGCTTCTTATATAGCATCACTGCTAACAACCCCTTTTGGAACCTTTATTTTTAAGAGGGCATTATACTGTAACTTCAAGTTCATTAGGTTTCTTTTTTGACAAAAGCTACAAATGCATATTCAACATACGATCAGATTTATGAACACAGAGGCATACACACACTGAATGTGGTAGTTAAACTGTGCTGCTTAGGGAGCTGCTGAATCTTCTTAAAATGACTCTAATCTGTTGTCCTGAGAGGAGTCTCTATGCTGTCTCTAAAAACATTGGATCAGCCTGCCAGCTGTTGTCCAATCAGAGCTCAGAGACCAAGCCAATCACAGAGTATTAATCTGTTTACAAACTTGTTCACATATTGAAATATTGCTGATACATTTGAGTATTCATTGTTATTGTTCTTCTTATTAACATATTATTTGTGGATTTCTTAGGTTTTTGGGTAAATAAAAAAAAAAAAATTATATATATATAATATTGATTTCAGCATTGGCGTGTAACACAATCACTCTTACTAGCCACTGAATTTTATATAGGCCTATAATAAATTTTTCAATTGTAGTCTTTTAAAAAAGGCCTTTGAAATAATAAACTAATTGCATGGTAGTGTTGTCAAAAATATTTTTGATACATATCGATACTGAAATATCTGAAATGCTTTCAAAACTCATTTTCCGCAAAACAGATACACAATACCAGCTGCGCTTTCTTGCTCTCTCATCTCTCCGACAGCGAGTTGACACACAAACCCCCCTCACTCACCTGTTTCATTTGCTCCAGATGAATATTGCTGGTGTTACGGGCTTGAATTTCGCCATGGGATTGCGCGTATTGCGCATCATTTTACTCATTCACACAGATTTTAGTCACACCCAAAGTGTGCCCACGTAAAGCCGACTCTCAGTACTAAATCGAGTTCTTTCTCACTGATTATTGCGTGTAAACACACAAAATAATGTCAAAACACCGGTCTTGGCAAGTATTCATGGAAATACAGTCAGTTATGTTTTAAGTGAACGTAAACAGAGAGAAAACGCATGTGTAACAGTATAATGGATCCATGTGTCAGGTCATAAAGTGACAGCAGCCTCATATACCTGCTGCCAAATGATGAGATAATATTAAAAATATCATGTCAAAATTGTGGCCAGTGAAAATGCTGAGTGGCTAGTAACTTTGGAAAACCACTAGCCACAGTGGCTGTTAAGCAAAAAAGTTACTGCCAAGCCCTATATATATATATATATATATATATATATAGCATGATTTTTTGCACAGGTGTGCCTTAGGCTGGCCACAATAAAAGGCCACTCTAAAATGTGCAGTTTGACTGTATTGGGGGATCCGGGGGGTTCGAGAACCAGTCAGTATCTGGTGTGACCACCATTTGCCTCACGCAGTGCAACACACCTCCTTTGCATAGAGTTGATCAGGTTGTTGATTGTGGCCTGTGGAATGTTGGTCCACTCCTTTTCAATGGCTGTGCGAAGTTGCTGGATATTGGCAGGAACTGGAACACGCTGTCATATATGCCGATCCAGAGCATCCCAAACGTGACATGTCCGGTGAGTATGCTGGCCATGCAAGAACTGGGATGTTTTCAGCTTCCAGGAATTGTGTACAGATCCTTGTAACATGGGTCCGTGCATTATCATGCTGCAACATGAGGTGTTGGTCGTGGATGAATGGCACAACAATGGGCCTCAAGATCTCGTCAAGGTATGTGCATTCAAAATGCCATCAATAAAATGCACCTGTGTTCGTTGTCCATAACATACACCTGCCCATACCATAACCCCACTGCCACCATGGGCCACTCGATCCACAACGTTGACATCAGCAAACCGCTCACCCACACAACGCCATACACGCTGTCTGTCATCTGCCCTGTACAGTGAAAACCAGGATTCATCCATGAAGAGAACACCCCTCCAAAGTGCCAGACGCCATTGAATGTGAGCATTTGCCCGACGAACTGCGACGAACTGCAGTCAGATCGAGAACCCGATGAGGACGACGAGCATGCAGATGAGCTTCCCTGAGACGATTTCTGACAGTTTGTGCAGAAATTCTTTGGTTATGTAAACCAATTGTTGCAGCAGCTGTCCGGGTGGCTGGTCACAGACGATCTTGAAGGTGAAGATGCTGGATGTGGAGGTCCTGGGCTGGTGTGGTTACACGTGGTAAGCGGTTTTGAGGCTGGTTGGATGTACTGCCAAATTCTCTGAAACGCCTTTGGAGACGGCTTATGGTAGAAAAATGAACATTCAATTCACAGGCATTAGCTCTGGTGGACATTCCTGCAGTCAGCATGCCAATTGCACGCTCCCTCAAAACTTGCGACATCTGTGGCATTGTGCTGTGTGATAAAACTGCACATTTTAGAGTGGCCTTTTATTGTGGCCAGCCTAAGGCACACCTGTGCAATAATCATGCTGTCTAATCATCATCTTGATATGCCACACCTGTGAGGTGGATGGATTATCTGCTCACTAACACAGATTTAGACAGATTTGTGAACAATATTTGAGAGAAACAGGCCTTTTGTGTACATAGAAAAAGTCTTAGATCTTTGAGTTCAGCTCATGAAAAATGGGGGCAAAAACAAAAGTGTTGCGTTTATAATTTTGTTCAGTGTATATATATATATATATATATATATATATTTTTTTTTTTAGGTGAAAAGTTCTAGATCTTCTACCTAATTAATATTCTAAATATTTAATTAAGCTGCATATTTTAAAATATCACAAAGATCTTATTTATTGACTATACTCTTTGTTGTTATTGTTTTTTTTTTGCCTTTTTTTAACAATTACTCTATCAGTCCATCTTGTCCATGCGTCTCCACGTATACCTGCCGAGTAAACAGGAAATGGGGAGCATATAAATGCACTGACTTGCCATTGAAAAGGTCACAGTGGTGACGGGAGTTGATAGAGATCCAATAGCGAGGACGAGAGGACCGAGCTAGCATAAAGCCAGCTGATTACTGATACATTACAGAGACAGAATAACAGTAGAAAAACACTGAGATTACAAGGCAAAAGCCCCTATTTTCTCCTCCTCTTTCACAATAATAACACAGGTCAAAGTAAAAAGATTACCCATAGTACTCACCTGCTGTAGGATTACAAGCCCTGATGAATGGTCTTAGCACTAGTAATTAACAATCTTCTGCTGCGGTGCAGTAGTAGAAACAGGTACATGGCACAATACAGGGCGTGCTGCTCCCTTGAAGGTGTAGGTTTGAATCTGAGCTCTCTCTTTTTGATTTGATGGGAAGTGTGCTGCAGTGGTTAAACTTCTTGGTTGTAAACTGAAACATTGTAGGTTAAAAGTCATTAGTAGGTGCTTCATAAGCCTTCCCTAGGCCTAGAATGAATCTTTTTGTACTGATTTTTAGATAAAATAAGATTTTAAACTGAAATTAGACCACTACATTCTTATTTGTACCTGAAAATCATTCAATTCAGCCAAAATATGCAAGGACCTTTTTTTCTTTCTTTCTGTATGACGTGAGTACCAAATCTATGGAGCTTTCTGGTATCATTGTTTCTTTTAATAAGGCATCTGTAATAAGTTTACTGTGAGTTATGTTCATAACCCCATCCGTAAGGTTTCAGTGCCCCTACAACAACAGATGTGGTCAAAATAAATAAATAGATAAATAAATAAATTCACAATTGTATTCATTCAAGGACGCATTAACTCAAAAAATTAATCCAAAAAAAAAAAAAAAAATTCCATCTCAAATAAATGCTGTTCATTGAAATTTCTATTCATCAGTGCATCCTGGACAAAATGTATTACAGTTTCTACAAAAATATTAAGCAGCAAAAGCTGTTGTCAACACTGATAATAATAAGAACCATTATTAATAATTGAGTACCAATAATAATTGATAAGTGAGCACCAAATCTCTGAAGGATCATGTGACACTGAAAACTGAAGTAATGGTATGCAAAATATTCAGAAATGCCAAAAGTGAATTACATTTTAAAATATATTTAAATAGAAATATATATATATATATATATATATATATATATATATATATATATATTAAAATGTAATATTTAAAAAAGTACAGTATTTTACAGTATTTTTGATCAAATAAATGCAACCTTGTTGAACGTAAGATACTTTTTTTTTCTTTCCTTTTTTTCAAAAACATGATTTTAAAATCTTAACAAAATTTTTGAGGCAGTGCGTACAGTATAAATAATTTAAAAAACAGAAATGTTTTATAGGATTATATTGAACCTATTTTGCATCCCTGGTTGGGAATCATGTTGTATGACTACTTGTTAATACATCACTATGGATTTGTGAGGTATTTCACAATTAATCACCAACTGTCAAATAAGAAGAACAATTGAAAACCAAAGTCAGGATAAAAAACTAAAAAAGAAATGGGCAAAATTAAAGTTATAGGGAGGATAAAGGATAATGTACAGAGATAGGGCTGCAATGAGAGATCCACACAGCATATCGAAAACGAGATGCAGTAGATTGAAGCGGTAGAAAGAATATTTTGAGAGATACTTACAGAGGCAGTGGAAGAAATAGGAGAGAAAGAGAGGACAGCTGGAAAGCAATCTGACATTTCTCTTAAAAGCAGCATATCTCTCTATAAAGTGATTGGCTATGCAGAGGTGAAATGTTCTGTTCTCTCGCTGAATAAAATCACTCCGCCAATTTCCAACCTGGCAGCTTCCGCAGATTCCTTTAACCTCCCTCTCTGTTTTTCTCTCTCTCTATCCCATCGCTCCCCTCCCCTTGTTCTTGTGAAAATTGCTAGAAACATGACAGAAATATGGGTTTCTTTCCAGAGGGCCCGGGAGTTGAGTTGCATAGAAACAGAAAGGAAGAGCTTTAAAGGAGTAAATGTTTTAATTTGTTCAAAAACTATCATTACCATGTGACATGGGCGAGGCCTTTCTGCCTATGTGTTTAGGGCTTATGAGTGTGTGTTGTCAGTGTTCTCATAAAGAGCCCTTCAGTTTATAGCTAATGATATTCAGTGTTGTGAAGTCATGCTCAAGCCACTGTGTGTGTTTTTGTACTTTGAAACATGGGGGAAAATGTAACTCCGCCGACTACCTTTCTCACAGCGAAATGGAGTTAAATGTCTCAGAATTGTCATCTAAGTGATACAGATTGAAGTAATATACAAAAGTAATATATAACATAAAAAATAATACAGTGAGCACCTACACATTAAGGAATCTCCAACAGAGTGTTTGACAGCAATGCACAATGTTCATTCTAAGGGATGGGGAAAGCCAGAATATAGATAATAAGCTTTCTGAAAGCACAACTGGACCCAGTGAAATTTTCAGTGGTCAGAAAAAGTGTACTGGAGTAAAAGTTTAGTTTCTTTCTGAAATCTTCTGAAAAGTTCTCTAACACAGTGTAAATTCTAGTGTTTATAATTTCTTAGGCTTCAATGGCATAACTGTCAAAACATTGAAAACTGAAATTAAGATATTTAACATTACTGTACAAATTTAATACAGGTGCTGGTCATATAATTAGAATATAATAAAAAAGTTGATTTATTTCACTACTTCCATTCAAAAAGTGAAACTTGTATAATATATTCATTCATTACACACAGACTGATATATTTCAGATGTTTATTTCTTTTAATTTTGATGATTATAACTGAGGAAAGCTAAACTAAGGAAAATCCCAAATTCAGTATCTCAGAAAATTAGAATATTGTGAAAAGGTTCAATATTGAAGACACCTGGTGCCACACTCTAATCAGCTAATTAACTCAAAACACCTGCATAGGCCTTTAAATGGTCTCTCAGTCTAGTTCTGTAGGCTACACAATCATGGGGAAGACTGCTGACTTGACAGTTGTCCAGAAGACGACCATTTACACCTTGCATAAGGAGGGCAAGACACAAAAGGTCATTGCAAAAGAGGCTGGCTGTTCACAGAGCTCTGTGTCCAAGCACATTAATAGAGAGGTGAAGGGAAGGAAAAGATGTGGTAGAAAAAAGTGTACAAGCAATAGGGATAACCGCACCCTGGAGAGGATTGTGAAACAAAACCCATTCTAAAAAATGTGGGGGAGATTCACAAAGAGTGGACTGCAGCTGGAGTCAGTGCTTCAAGAACCACTACGCACAGACGTATGCAAGACATGGGTTTCAGCTGTCGCATTCCTTGTGTCAAGCCATCAGAAGCGTCTCGCCTGAGCTAAAGACAAATAGGACTGGACTGCTGCTGAGTGGTCCAAAGTAATGTTCTCTGATGAAAGTAAATTTTGCATTTCCTTTGGAAATCAGGGTCCCAGAGTCTGTAGGAAGAGAGGAGAGGCACACAATCCACGTTGCTTGAGGTCCAGTGTAAAGTTTCCACAGTCAGTGATGGTTTGGGGTGCCATGTCATCTGCTGGTGTTGGTCCACTGTGTTTTCTGAGGTCCAAGGTCAATGCAGCCGTATACCAGGAAGTTTTAGAGCACTTCATGCTTCCTGCTGCTGACCAACCTCATGGAGATGCAGATTTCATTTTCCAACAGGACTTGGCACCTGCACACAGTGCCAAAGCTACCAGTACCTGGTTTAAGGACCATGGTATCCCTGTTCTTAATTGGCCAGCAAACTCGCCTGACCTTAACCCCATAGAAAATCGATGGGGTATTGTGAAGAGGAAGATGTGATATGCCAGACCCAACAATGCAGAAGAGCTGAAGGCCACTATCAGAGCAACCTGGGCTCTTATAACACCTGAGCAGTGCCACAGACTGATCGACTCCATGCCATGCCACATTGCTGCAGTAATTCAGGCAAAAGGAGCCCCAACTAAGTATTGAGTGCTGTACATGCTCATACTTTTCATGTTCATACTTTTCAGTTGGCCAAGATTTCTAAAAATCCTTTCTTTGTATTGGTCTTAAATTATATTTTAATTTTCTGAGATACTGAATTTGGGATTTTCCTAGTTGTCAGTTATAATCATCAAAATTAAAAGAAATGAACATTTGAAATATATCAGTCTGTGTGTAATGAATGAATATAATATACAAGTTTCACTTTTTGAATGGAATTAGTGAAATAAATCAACTTTTTGATGATATTCTAATTATATGACCAGCACCTGTATAGTGAACTGAAAAGATTAAAAGTGAGTAACACTTGCATGGTATGCCAGTTAATTCATTCAAATAATTGTAATTAATGTTCAGTATTTGCTGAGAAAAGTCTTTATATTGTGGTAGGTAAGTAAATCATTAAATATACATTGGCTGTTTGATTTATTGTTTAAAAAACATATCTCTAGACTCCTGTATGCTGTAACATTCTGTTGTTTTCTGAACACAAGCACATGTTGTGAGTGAATGGCTCCCCACTCATTCTGTGCTGTTTGCTCTCTGTAAATGTGGTTTGGCAAAGTGTAGTAGCAGCTGGTGATGCGCTTTGGTGATACAGGTCAGGGAACATGAGTGTGTGTGTTCTGTCTATCTAAAACATTCCAAATGTTAGATTTGGAAGAATTAAAGGTAGAGTAGGCAATTTTCGGAGAGGCTAGCAATAGGGAGCTAGCTTTGAAAGCATAAGATCCCACCCTCCCTTCAGAGTGGCAGCTTTAAAAATTCCCGGAATTTTCCAACCCTATACCTGACTGCTGCGGATTCATTTCGGCGTTGATAATGTTGCCATTGAAAGGGATAAATTCAAGTTAAATTCAAGCATCTCCAAAACTGCAGCTCTTGGGGGTTGTTGCAGTGGTCAAAACAGTGGTGAACTGGCGACAGGATCATGGGCGGCCAAGGCTATTATATATATATATATATATATATATATAAAATATACATACATATATATATATATATATATATATATATATATATATATATATATATATATATATATATAAAATATACATACATATATATATATATATATATATATATATATATATATATATATATATATATATATATATATATTCTCATTTTCATTTAGTTTAACATAGAGTAGGCCTAATAAAATAACAAACTAAAACTGAAATTAAAATTAAAGAAAATTATATAGACATGTTTAAAAATAAAAATAATTAAGGCAAGGCAAAATAGCATCTCAAAATAGTATCTCAATGATCCTAAAATAACACTGTTCTATAAAACAAGACAAACATACTGATTAAGAATTTTTTTCTTCTTTTTTTTTTTTTTTTTTAAAGACTATTCTGTTGTGCTGCCAGAAGTTATCTCTATCAATTGCGGTTCATTAGAACTTGTAGTTGAGATGAACATGGTCTCTTTGTGGCTTTGATGCACAGAATTTAGGATGTCTAAATGGAAAGGCTTTTATCTCAGTTTCCCATGTGTGCACACGACGGATTGGTGCATTATCCACTTTCTGTTCCGCTGTTATCTGCCATTATATCTAATCATTATCATTATCATCATGCTACCTGCCCTGTTCCTGTTCTCCCGACGTTGGAACTCTTTCTGTCATGTCAGTTTTTGAAACATTAACTTTGCCGTGCAAAAAAGCCTACAATAGACTATATAACCAGACATCTGAATATGTATGTTGTTTGAGTGGCTTAATGCTTTTGTCTAAGATTCCCTCAGAAGTCTTCAATCCGCAAAAGTTGTCTGTGCCCGCAAATTGAACTGTAAATCAAATGGCCCATTACACAATGTTCTTGTCCATTATCCGCTACTGGCCTGCAGTGTGCCGTACGTGTTCTAGGTTTTCTTTTTGGTAACCCAGCAACCTTCATGGTGCATATGGTATAAACAGACGGCTTACCTCTGCTGTGGTCTGCCTCAAAGGTCCATCTCAGGACAACAGGCTTTACAGCATCAGGATCAGCCATGCTGACCTCACTGAGTAGGATGATGAGTAATCTCTACAGCACGGAGGTAGGACAGACCCATCAGTACATACAGTACACTCAGACAACACTGTCCAGATATGATGCATTAAAAAAAAAAATTGTTACTGCACATACTTTTTATATATAAATACTTAAAAAAATTAGAAAATAATTAGATATAAATGTATACATTTATAAATATACAGAGTACCATTGTAAAGCGCGGCATCTGTAAGATTTTTATATAATGTATATTATATATTTCTATTTTAATATATTGTAAAATGTCATTTATTTCTGTAATGACAAAGCTGAATTATCAGCAACCATTGCTCTAGTCTACATTGTCACACAATTTTTATTTTTTTATTTTTTTTAACCCGGAACACACCAAGCTCGTCGGCCAACTAAATTTTCTCAGTGTGTTCCACACCGTCGGCTGAAGTTAGTCCTCGTCTGCTTTTTTCGGCCGATTCGACATGTTGAATCAGCGTCAGAGCTCGTCGGTCAATCTGATCATTTTGCTGTTCAGCTACTGCCACCTGCTGGTACGGAAAGGCACTTCTTCTTACGCAGGTGCAGAACAAACATGCTACTTGGCCGTCGGGTGTTGAGCGTCAGTTTGGTGTGTCAGGGCAACTTTGGACCCAGACACTGTCGACCCCGCAGTCTACTTTCGTCGCCACTAGTTCGTCTGCCTTTTTTTTTTTTTTTTTTGGTATATTTTTCAGTATTTTTTTGATTAATAAAAAAATCGAAAAGAATAGCATTTATTTAAAATATTTTTTTTGTAACTATGTAAAATTTTTACTGACACTTTTGATCAATTTAATACAGAATAAAAGTATTTTCTTTAAAAAAATTAAAAAAAATCTTACTGAGCCAAAAGTTTTAAAGTGTTAGTTCACCCAAAAATGAAAATTGTCATTAATTACTCACCCATGTCGTTGCAAACCTGTAAGACTTTTTGATTAAATCTGAGCGCTTTTTGTCCCTCAATAGACAGCTATGCAACTGAAACTTTGACGCTTCAAAAAGCTCATAAAGAGATCCATATGAATTGAGCATTTTAGTCCAAATTTTCTGAAGAGACACGATCGCTTTATATGATGAACAGGTTGAATTTAGGCTTTTTTCACATATAAACATTCATCAATAAAAGCCTATATTAAATCTGATCATCATATAAAGCCACTCTGCTCATATGGATTAGTTTTACGATCGCTTTATGAACATTTTAAAGCACCAAAGTGGTAGTTGCGTAGCTGTCAATGGAGGGGCAGAAATCTCTCAGATCAAAAATATCTTCATTTGTGCTCCAAAGATGAACGAAAGTCTTAAGGGTTTGGAACGACAAAAGGGTGAGTAATTAATGACAGAATTTTTGGGTGAACTATCCCTTTAAATGTGTACATGTATACCTAAACGACTTATAGAGAAAAAGAAAAAAAAAAAGTATGGTATCTTTAATTAGAATGCAAATTACAGACCAGACCCATTTGTATGTGAGATTTATCTATTTGACACTGTTCGCTTTATGTTGCATTGTGATATATTTATGACACAAAGTTCATAGGCTTGTTTTATTCTAGAACTCTTACAGGCCCTTTTTTAGCACGGGTGTTGAGATATGAAGGCCCCTTTCCTTTGCCTTTTGTAATCTTAACATATTTCCGTCCCCCGGTTTAAACTAAATTGTACTAATTATTCTCCCTAATGCAACTCCATAATCGTAAACGTCTTTGACCTTCTGCCAAGTTTTTCGACTTTGGCTCACAGTTGTTTCTATAAAGCATTCGGGGCTGTTATTAAGTTACCTGACAACCAATTTCACATTATTAATTTAAGAGAACTGGCTGCCTCCAGCAGTTCCTACCATCTTTCGGTGGTTCCATAATTGCCCGTGTTTTTACCTTATATGTGGCTTCTAATATTGACCTGAAGTCCCAGCAAATAGGCCACCTACACATCATATGCTAAATCATATCTATCAATCTGAGAGCTATTACAGAACAGACTGCACGAGCAAGGCCAGTGCTCATGCAGCAGCCAGTTTGCCTTAACCCTGCTAAATGGAAGTCATCCCAGAGATTAATAGAGTTGGCATGAGACATTTTGTTTGCTTTCACCTAGAGGGAGGGTGAGACCAGCAGATCAGGACCTACATGTATTCAGAGTTTCACTCTTTCGTTGTAAGCTGTGGTGAGAAAAATCCATCTTTCACCTCCTAGATCGAAGAGGATTTTTAATAAGCAATAACTAATGAGGCTGCTTGTATGAAGATCATTAATTAATTAATTAATCACCTAATCATCCAACCAAGACTCTGATGACCCTCTAAATGAATTTGTAGTCAGACTGCAACGTAATTCGGTTCTCTCAAATTATACTTAAAAATTTATGACACTTTTTAGATTTGTTTAATACAGCAGCCTTTTAATACATTTATACGTGCTTTATGGTAAATTCTGTCAGCTACATTATTAGTTAATTAATGCTGAACATAAGAGTCCTTGAATCATAATGGTGTGTGAAAATCAATTAGTGCTCCAGATTTTTAGTGTTTTCCCTTCTGAACTTTATATAAATTCACACACATGATGTGCAGATGTCCACTAAAATAATTAGCATTTAGCCACCTGTGGATGCTAATTACTTTTAGACTGAAAATGAGCGAGGTTTGCCAAAAGTTACATCCAGTTCTATAGCTGATATTTAGACCTTCCATCTGTAGATCTGTTAACATTAACATTAAAGTGTAACTTCACTGATTTTCATCCCACTTTGTATGAATTAATAAATGAATGAGGCATTTATATAGTGCTTTCATATGTACTACTGTACACCCAAAGGACTTTACAATCATATCGGGGGTCTCTTTGTATTGTTACAATGTCTGTAGTATATGTAAATAAACAATGTTTGCTCATTCTCCGTGTTACCTGGACCAAGAAATTTACGTTTATTTGTCTGCAAAAGACTTTTAACAGTCGTGAAATCTACAGATACTATTTTTGTATCACCACCCACGGACAGTTGGATTGACAGAGGGTTACTGTGACGAGAAGCAGGATGGGCCCGAGAGCTGTGGGAACGGAGTGAGGCCGGTGCACGTGCACCACACCGGTCTCGAGTCCCACAGGGGAGCTTCAGAATGATAAAAGGGGGAGTGACGATTGACAGAGGGACGAAAGAGAACCAAGCCTAGACTTTATGTTGGTGTTTTGTTTTAGTTTATACTTTCGTTTTGTTCTTTATGTTTATTTTATTATTAGTTATATTTAACATTAAAAAAAAAAAAATTATTGGTCTGGCTCTCAAAATGCTCTGCCGCTTGGTCCTGGTCCTTTGACTCATCCGCCCCCTGGTGGACGGCGATGGCTCTGACATCAGGCGCCCAGCAGTAAGTCCGCCCTCATCATGGCAGACTCGCTCTCCTCATCATTGCGGACTGTAGCCTCGGGTGAATGGTGGCGGCGACTTAAGGATGGAAGCCGTCCCTCCTGACCCCAGGCAGTTATTATCACTCATTAACACTCGCTCCGTTCCCACGGCTCTCGGCCTTGCCCTGCTTCTCGCCACAGTTATTAACAGACAGGTATTGTATGGGTTGGTTTTGTCACTGAAAATTGTGTCATACAGTACTTTGTCTACTCTTTAAACAGCATTATGCCAAAAATGGAACATTATAGCAACAGCTTGCTTCAGGGTGATAGGCAGAACTGACAGAATGGCAGTTTCTGTCATTATTTTTCCCCCTCCATTTGGCCTAAAACACTGTGTTTGTGGTCATCCAGTTTGAAATGTTGACTACAAACACAGAGTTTTTTCTGACTTACTGTTGCGGCCTTGTCTACAATTCTTTGTAGCCTTTAGCCGCTGCCTAAAACACGCTGGATCCTTCACTAGAAACCGAAAGTAACTCACTCCCCCTAAACATTTTCTCTTTGAATTCTTGCACCCAAGAACAATACAAGTTGACACCACTATGACTAAAAGTTTGCTAAGAAGTATTTCCTACTAAAGCAAGGTGGTATTTGACACTAGTAAGCATATCCATAGTAGGAGTGGCCTTGGATGGCAAACATGCCCAGTACATTATGGATGTTGAAGTTTTTCTACCTATTTGGCAAAAGAGAAGACAGCCTTATTGTGTATTATAACAATAATGTTAAAAATTCACCTTTCTACTGTATAGGCAGCCATGTTTTATTAGAAGTACACCTTTAAGTTGTTTTAAATGACGTTGAATGTGAAATAATGTATCTAGAATGTGTTTTGTTAAATGTTTTGCACACTGTTTTGTGTGCAATTAATTGCACACAAAAAGGGCATTAATGGTTTAGTTTTATTTTCATTTAGATTTATTCATTTATCTTTGCATTGCACTTTTCAGAACAAGTTTTTATACCTTCTAACAAAAGTAGGCTTTAAACATAATTAACATAATATTGTTTTGTGTCATTCTCAGGCTTAAGTGTGTTTGTTAAGCTTGTTATCCCATCTGGTAATGAGTAATAATTGATTGTGTGAGAGTAGTTATTGCTTGGATTTTGTCACTTTTTGTTGAAGCTGCTAGAATAGTGGCCTGAATGTTTTGTTGCATATTTTTAATATGCTCAATCTTTCTTTAAATGTTTAAAAAGTTAATAAGAATTTTACACAAGGGATTACAGCAGGAGAATGAATATTAAAATACACAACATTTTTGAATCTTCAGCCAAAAATGAGACTAGTGTGATAAAATTGTTTACTAACCTTGTATATGGAAAATTATATCCAATTTTTTCAACTTGTTTCATTAACAAATAAACCATGTAACTTGCCAGAATACCAATATTAAGTTAATTAGCCTAGAACTGTAGTTGTACTGCTTTATGTAAGCAGCTCAAATAACATAATTTTGTACAAAATAAAAAATAAGACTGCTTTCAAATAAAAGCTGCATATTTCTGCTAAACCCTTGATTCTGCCTTACCAATAGACTTTTACTGTAAATGCTTTGTTTTTGCACACAGAATTTTATTGTCTATAATAATCGACAGGACACCACAGATGCGATAGAGCTTAACCTGTGTTTAACCTCAGAACATTCCTGTGTGGGTGTTTGTTTTGGGTGCATATCTGTGTTCTGAAGCTGTTTTAGAATCATGACCCTGATATCCTGTTCTGAGGGGCATGGGTCAGTATAAATGTTTTGAGGTGAAGATAAAGGGGTTAAGGTTTGGTTTACAGGGACATTGTGAGGGGAGAGAGAGCATCTGGCCTATCAGGAGGACTCCTAGCCTTCTGGTGCGACAGTCAAATCAGTCGCCCTAACAAGGCTGACCTCAGGCGGCAAATTAGGTTCCATAAATCGGATCAGAGGCCCGCCATCACTCTGGGTGCCCATATTTTGTAACACATAATGGGACTGTCACCACCTGGATGTACAGAGGCGTTCAGAAGTCTGAGACCACATTTACAATATGGGTTTTTGTTTTCTTCTTCTCATCTTTAAGTTATGGTTTAATATGCATAAAACATACATATAGGATTATAGTATAATATAATATTTTTGTTTTCTTTCTTTTACTTCCACTAGTGGTCTGGACAACAATAAACACACATACACATCATTTTAAAGTATTTATTACAAAAGCACACAGAGAGAAAACAGATTTATGGTATGATGCAATACACAAATAATAACCCAAGCAAATATGCAGCAATGAAAACATAACACACTTTTGTCTCCCCTAAATGAAAACTTGTTTATTGGTATAATAATTACAAAGATGAAGGGTCTCTCTCTCTGTCTCTCTCTGTCTCTCTCTCTCTCTCTCTCTCTTTGTCTTGCTCCCTCCCTTTGGGAGGTTTAAATTCTTTGTCCTTGTTACCTCTTTCTCTTTTTCTCTCTCTCTCTCACATGCACCTCTGGGAGGTTTAAATTGTTTGTCCTTGCTCTCTTTCTCTCTCGCTCTCTCTCAGTCATTGGCCTGGCTGTGTTTCTGTATCCCTAATGAGACAGTCCTGTCCTAACCTGACACAGCAACTTACTTCTGGCTAACCACTAATGAGCAATATGAGGTGCTCCACTCGTTTATTTACACCCTCGTTCTCTCTCTCAGTCTCTCTCACCCTTTTGCTCTCTCTCTCCAGCATCACAGACCCTGCAGAGGTTTTGGTGTGAGGTCAGAGGGACGGGAAATAAAGGGAGGCTGAATAAATGACAGGGTAAGTGGAAGTACCCCAGCAGTCATTACCCATGAGTCTTCACTGATACAGTCATCTCTGATTGGTCTGTAGAGATCTCACTCACAAAATGGCTTCTAGCATGTTGTGTTGTATTTTGTTTGGCAAGCACGATGCAATAACTCATGCGTTTGCATTGGCTTAAGGCAAAACTTCATTTGACATGTGGGAAAATTAATTTACTTAAAAAATCTACTTCAGGCTACAGTAAACGCACACAGAGGGCTGTGTTTTGTTGATTGGTGGAGTCTAAATTATATTGTTGTTATAAGATTGACTTGAAAGTATTCATCTGTAAATGTGTGTCAGTGCTAACTTTGTGAAAATGTGTACAATGCATACAATAACAGACACTTCCCTCGATTCATTCAGGCTAAATCACTTACTCTGCGATAAGTCAATAGAACTCAAATTGGCCTGTCTGTTACAGCTGCAGCTCTTGTTCTCTTTGAATGTTTGTGTATTGAAGCTGGGTGAAAATACACTATATGGCCAAAAGGATGTGGATACCCTCTTCTAATTAATGGGATTAGCTATTCCAGTCATTTCAGTGAGGTCAAATGTTGACTTTCTACTTAGCTGCAACAGTTTATGGAGGGTCATTTTCTGCTCCAAAATGCTGATTAACCCTCTAAACAAAACTGGGAATTAAAAAAATGTCCCACTCGCTCGTCCAAATAATGGCAGTGAATAGCGACCATCATCAAGCTTTTTAAAAAAGACTCAAAAGCAGGGGCGCATGAAGTAGAGGTGCTGGGGGTGTCGCAGTAACCCCTGTTTTCACAGGATTGTAAATCCAACACAAATTTTTGTTCACTTACATTTATTCATTTTTAGCATTTAGTCATTTATTTATAATAAACACTTCAAGTGGGCTATTAAAAAGTGTTATTTATATGTTGAATCAAGTTTTTTAAAACATTTGCGCAGAGTGTGACGTCATTTTGTGAGCACTGTAGTGTGTAGAAAGAATTTGTCAAAAAGTGAAAATGTTTGTGTTCATGTTCCTTATTCAAATGTGGTGAACACATTCCATGAGTGTTACGATAGAATTTAGTGGAAAACAAACCGAAATTTAATGTATTATTTAATGAAATTCTTGACCTTGGCTGCTGGTCTTCTCATCACAACTTGTGTGCTTTTTGTTTTGGTCCTAGAGTCTCATGAACGCACACATCATGCAGCCATGCAGAGAAGACCAATGGCCAAGGTCAAGATTAAATTATTATATAACAATATTAAAATATTAAAGACATATTATAGCATTATTTTATTACATCTACGGAATGTCATCCTTCAGCTAGAAGAAAATGCGGTAACACTTTACAGTAAGGTTTCATTTGTTAACATTAGTTAATGCATTAAATAACATTTACTTACAACAAACAATATATTTTTTATAGCATTTATTAACCTTTGTTAATGATAGTTAATAAAAATGTCCATGTTAACTAATGTTAAAGAGAACCTATAATTCCCTTTTTAAAAGATGTAATATAAGTCTCTGGTGTCCCCAGAATGTGTCTGTGAAGCTCAAAATACCCCACAGATCGTTTACCTTTTCAAATGTGCCACTATTGGGGTGTGAGCAAAAACACTCAGGCCCGGTTTCACAGACAGGGCTTAGCCTAAGCCAGGATTAAGCCTTAGTTCAATTAGGATATTTAAGTAGTTTTTATAAACATACACTAGAACAAAACATTACTGGTGTGAATCTTGAGACAAAACAATGGCTCTAACATATTTTAAGATATGTCAGTGCAAGTTACTTTCAGTTAAAACAGCTCAAACAGGCATTTTAGTCTAGGACTAGCTTAAGCCTTATCTGTGAAACCAGTGGTCAGTTTTTCCATGTGTCCCTTTAAATGCAAATGAGCAGCTGCGCCCAGCCCCCTTTCCAGAAGAGGGCGGAGCTTTAAAAGATCACAATTCAGTTGCTCAACAACAACAAAGCTGGAGAATCTCACGGAGCCAAAATGATGATCGTCAGTAACAGTGTTCAGCTTTACACTGATGGAGAGATTCAGGAAGAAGTTACAACTTTTAGAATGCATCTGGACGTCTCTAAAAGGTTAGTGGATACATTTATGTAGTTGCTGTAGAGTCGATTCAACTCATTGACTAGCATGTGCCGTCATGTTAATCTTTTGTGCAAATCCAGTGTTGAATTGATCCTTGTTTGTGAAGCAGTCCGGTGTAAAATGACGGCATGATAACAACACTCTGCTACAACAATTCTTCTTCTTCTCTAAAGCAGCCCAATATGGCCTCACCCCCTTTTTGCGTGGTGCTGGGAGGCAGGGCTTATATAAATTTTGGGGTTTGTGATGTCACCAACCCGGGAAAAAGCTCATTGTAGTCCCTACCAGCCGTTTGTTGTAGTCCTTAATCTCCCCTTGTATAGAACTTTGAGCGTCATAATTTTGCATATGTTGTTTATATTACACACAAACTAAAGTTTAAAAAGTGAAATCTTAATTATGGAACCCTTTAACAAATTAAACCTTATTGTAAAGCGTTACCAAAAATGCTTGTAAACGTTACCAGTGCTAACATTAATAGTTGGTGAATAGCCTAAATATTGTGCATTTTAGCATGACTGTATTGACCAATTAGCATCCAGGACCAGAACTACCCATTTTGTAATTAGTGTTTTGAACTGATTCTCTGAAATAACATTTTGAAAGAACTCGTTTGCAGAAAAGTTTTCTCAATTTTTGTTGTTGAGGTTCTTATGCACATGATTCACAGTACAATGAGCAAGGTTTTTTTTTTTTTTTTTTTTTGCCAAATTTAAAATGCATTTACATCATGATATTCAAGATTTTTCAAATTTTACATTGACAATAAAGTTAATATGACTAGTAAATATAGTGAGCATGATACTGACAACACCAAGGTCATGGGTTCAGTTCCCATGGGAGCACAGCACACACAGAAAAAATGAAAAGAAAAGAAAGATTTGTATTAGTGGGAGTTGATCAAGTGTCTGCTAAATGTATAATTGTAAATGTTCATGTAACTCAACTAGCATAATACAGGTACTGTGAATGCTTTGTAAGTGTAAATCTACTGATAAATATTATTGTAATGAATGTGTGTTTATGAGTTAGCATTTGTGTGTGTGTGTGTGTGTGTGTGTGTGTGTGTGTGTTTGTGACATATCAGGACACAAATTTGTATAATGACATGGGTATGACAAGGTATTACAAGGACAGGGTGACTTATGAGGACATTACCCCATGTCCCCATTTTTCAAAAGGCTTATAAATCATACAGAATGAGTTTTTTTGAGAAAGTGAAAATGTGTTTGTTTTGTGACAGTATCACAGTGCATTCTCTTTCCTATGCAAATGTAGTATATGCATGAAATTATTTAAGTGCATTCAACAGATTGAGTTACTACAGCAGCGCAGCGGTTGCCCTTCCCTGCTGTATCTCCCACAGAACTGCTGTTCTCCATAATCTCCGCTTTGGTCAGGCTAACAGTCAGAGGCAGGCCTTCATACATCGCATCTTTCTTAGGGAGATGTGCTGTGTGTGTGAAAGTATTGCATGAGTGGATTAGGTTTAAATAGAGAGACAAGTCTTGTATCTTTTTTGTTTGTTGCATAATCGTTGTGGAAAGCTGTCAGAGGTGGTTGGAGTTTGTTTTATTCTTTCACAAGCAGGCAAGACTCCCAGTTTTTATTCTCTCACATTCTTTTTCCTCTATTCCCCTGTTGTTTCTTGTTTATTCTCTCTTTGTGTGTATGCATGTGTGAAGATGTAGTTCCTGTTGATGTCACACTTATGGAAATAAATAGTACTATTGGAATTTGCTCAAGTATGGATGTGGAACGGATGCCGTTATAAAAATAGCATGCGTGTCTAATATGTTTGTATATTTCTATGCATTTTATAACATGTGTTATGGTTTCGTGTGTTTGAACACACAATGGCTGTGAAGTAGGATGTTTCTGGATCAACAACACTGCCCTTTTTGCTTTGTGGGCATTCAGTTCCAGAAACATTAAATGCGTTTATATGTACCTTAAAAGTTAAAATTTCAGTCAAACTATAGCAATATTTTTTTATGTTATGTAAACACTTGGTTTTAGTTTTGTTTGTTTGATTAACCCCCAATTTCACAGACAAGGCTTTTGAATTTGCAGCATTAAATAAAAAAATTTAAAAAAAGAAAAGTTAGTCACCATGAAATCAAAATTGACAATTCTTATTCTTTAAGGAATATTGCAGTATTTATTATGAATGTTTTATCCATGTATATCTTTTTTTTTTTTTTTTAAATCAGATTTAAAGATCAAAATAACTTACCCTCGCTTTTGCAGCCTCTCTGATGATGTGTTTACTGGCATGAGGGTGAGACAACCTGTCAACCACATGACATCACAGCAGTAACAAACCACAATTAATGGGTATGTGGGGATGGATGGATAGATGGATGAATGGATGGATGGATGGGTATGTGGGCATAGATGGATGGATGGATAGGTATGTGGGGATGGATAGATGGATGGGTATGTGGGGATGATGGATGGATGAATTGGGTATGTGGGGATGGATGGATTGATGGGTAGGTATGTGGGGGTTGATGGATGGATGGATGGATGGATGGGTAGGTATGTGGGGGTGGTTGGATGAATGGATGGATGGGTATGTGGGGGTGGATGGATGGATGAATTGGGTATGTGGGGATGGGTGGATGGATGGATGGGTAGGTATGTGGGGGTGGATGGATGAATGGATGGATGGGTATGTGGGGATGGGTGGATGGATGGATGGGTAGGTATGTGGGGGTGGATGGATGAATGGATGGATGGGTATGTGGGGGTGGATGGATGGATGGGTAGGTATGTGGGGATGGATGGGTATGTGGGGATGGATGGATGGATGAATTGGGTATGTGGGGATGGATGGATGGATGGATGGATGGATGGGTAGGTATGTGGGGGTGGATGGATGAATGAATGGATAGGTATGTGGGGATGGATGGATGGGTATGTGTGGATGGATGGTAGGTATGTGGGGGTGGATGGATGGATGGATGGATGGATGGATGGATGGATGGATGGATGGATGGATGGGTAGGTAGGTATGTGGGGGTGGATGGATGAATGGATGAATTGGGTATGTGGGGGTGGATGGATGGATGAATTGGGTATGTGGGGATGGATGGATGGATGGATGGATGGATGGATGGATGGATGGATGGATGGATAGATGGATGGGTATGTGGGGATGGATGGAAGGATGGGTATGTGGGGATGGATGGATGGATGGGTATGTGGGGATGGATGGAAGGATGGATGGAAGGATGGATATGTGGGGATGAATGGATAATGCAAGTGTTGTTTTAGTTTTAGTTTCTGTTATCCATAACGCTGCTTTTTCAAATTGATGGAAGTTTTAAATGCAGCAACAGGCCACAAACAAATTCAGTTCAAACAATCTGACTGAATCCAGAAGATGGGTGCGAGACCTTTATAGCTAAATTTTCGAGGTTTGTGTTCCGTTGCTTGTCTTGGCTAAATCACAGTTACTGTGAGTGGAATGCCTAAGTGTTTGTAAGTGTGGATTGGTTTGTGCATGTGTTGTTCACACATCTCTGTCCTTCTGCTGTTGAGTGTCTGTGTGTGTGTGTGTGTGTGTGTGTGTTTCAGTATGTGTGTGCGTGTGATATGACCAGTAATTGTTTCCTGAGAGAAACACAGGACAGGTATGAACCAAAGCCATCAGACACATTCATAACACATTAACTTGCACAAACAAGCCTTCTGCTCATTAGAGCATGTTGTCAATTTTACTGCACGCACTGCATCATTTACAGATGCGCCTCTGTGTGTTTGTGTCACAGAAATGCTTTATTTTATATGTATATGCCATACATTTCTTACAGCTAATGTTTAGTTGTTTTTCCTTGTGTGTGTGTGTGTGTGTGTGTGTGTGTGTTATGTGTCTATTGACTATAGTAGTAATAAAAGAAAGAAAGATAATCCAAAAATATTGTTGTGAAAACTAATATTACTGTGTTGAGGTGAAAGTTTTTGTTTTCAAAATGATTGGAACACCATTGCTGCGTCCCAATTCGCCTACTTATACTACGTGCTAAAAGTATGTACTGTTTTTGTAAAGAAAAAGTACATACTTTTGAGTGTGTAGCAGAAGAGTATGCAAGCTTTGGGACATACTACCTCGTCATAATTGCATCTTTAACAAATTTCTGTCGCTTAGTTACACATCCTGTAACTGTTTAAAGTACCCTGTCAATCATCTTGTCACAGTTAAAATCCTCCACATTTAATTTCCTACTGTTTCGGAGAGAAATGTAGTCGCACGTTTACCTGCCAGTCATAGGTCTTTGATGCATTTTAAAGTTAATGACCAAACGCATCGCTATAAAAGTTCACAATGCTGTTGCAGATGAAATATAATGTTTATAATATTTAATAAATATCTTTTCGTCAGGTTAGATACTGATTATTAATCATTCAAGCCCCTTTATCTTAACCTCTTTGCTTAACCGTCGGTCTCACACACCCGTCATGTCTGTAGTTTTTTAACACTTTTTATTCGTATTTGTAGTTCTAATTGAATTCTCATCCACAGCGCAATGTGTTATGGGCAATATTAGCCGTTAGAGTGTGCACGGATCTGCACTTCGAATTCTAACCGGAAAAAGTAGACCATCCAGGTATCTTTGGAATATTCATTTCAACATACTACGATTTGGGACATACTAATTCTTATTTCGAATACTATTTAGGACGGATAGTATGCGAATTGGGACGCAGCACATGTTTGTTCATTTTATATTAACCAAGTTTAAAAGTTTTATATTGTTTTGATATGACATCATTATATGTATATCTCATACCATTATGTGTGTACTTATTGTTACAGCCTGAAGAACTGCTTGTTCCTCTGTCACCATCCACAGTGAGGAAACATCAGTAGAAGTACAGCCAGAATCTCTCACCATCCGCTGCAGATATCAGATGCATTTATCACATCTTCTCGAAGCTGGATCTGCGGAGTGCCTATAACCTCATTCGTATCCGGAAGGGTGAAGAGTGGAAAATGGCTTTCATCACCCCTTCCGGCCACTATGAATATCAGGTTATGCCGTATGGCCTGTCCAACTCACTGTCCATCTTCCAGGGGTTTATGAACGAGGTGTTCTGGGAGTTTCTCCATCGGTTCGTCATCGTGTATATTGACGACATCTTGATCTACTCCCGGAACCTGGACGGAACCTTTGCTAACTTCTACTGTAGATTCATCCAGAACTTCAGTCTTCTTTCGACCCCACTCACTTCCATGCTCCGTCAGAGGCCCAAGTCTCTGTCCTGGAATCCCGAAGCTCGAGCCGCATTCAAAAAGCTCCAAGAGGCCTTTTGCACTGCTCCCATCCTCACACACCCGACCCCAAGCTCTCGTTCGTCGTGGAGGTGGACGCCTCCACCACCAGTGTGGGAACAGTGCTGTCACAGTACTACGGAGAGCCTCCCCGACTTTACCCTTGCGCTTACTTCTCACGGAAGCTTTCCCCAGCGGAGCGGAACTAAGACATCGGTAACCGGGAGTTACTCGCCATCAAACTGGTACTGGAAGAATGGAGGCATTGGCTGAAGGGAGCCCAACAACCCTTTACTGTCATCACGGATCACAAAAACCTGGAATACCTCCGAAGTGCCAAAAGATTAAATCCTCGGCAAGCTCGCTGGGCAAGCTCGCTGAGCCCTCTTCTTCACACGCTTCCAATTTAACATCACGTACCGACCCAGAGAAAAGAACATCAAGGCAGACTCCCTCTCACATATCCATGCTCCCGAGGAACCATCCACATCTGAACCGATACTCCCTCCAGCCGTCTTCGTAAGCCCCATCCAGTAGGACCTGGATGAACAAATCCACATCACCACCGCGTCCGAACCTGCTCCGCTGTGAGGCCCAGAGGGTAAGATCTACGTACCCACCTCCTTGACAACTACCCTTCTGGGCTCCCTTCATGCTTCCCCAGGCTCTGGACACCCAGGCAGCCAGTGTACTCTCTCTCTCTTCCAAGCTCGGTACTGGTGGCCCAGTATGGCCCGGGATGTCTCCCAGTACATTCGTGGATGCTCAGTCTGTGCCATCTCCAAAACTCCACGTCACCTATCCGCTGGAAAACTATTACCACTACTCATCCCACGTCAGAGTCGACTTCGTCACAGATCTGCCAAAGTCTGATGGTTACACCTGCATTCTCGTAGCAGTGGATAGATTCTCCAAGGCATGCAAGTTGATTCCCCTCCGGGGTTTACCCACCGCCCTCAAAACAGCTGAGGCCCTCTTCCACCATCTATTTCGCACCTTTGGTATACCAGAAGAGTTGTGGGCCCCAGTTCATCTCCCGGGTATGGACAGCATTCTCCTCAGGATATCATCCCCAGAACAACGGCCAAACTGAGCGGAAGATCCAGGAGATAGGGAGATATCTCCGGGCCTCCTGTCATGACAACCAACACAGCTGGAACTGCTTCCTCCCGTGGGCCGAGTATGCACAAAATTCCCTCAGGCAGATGACCACTGGCCTCACCCCCATACAGTGCATACTCGGTTACCAACCCCCTCTGTTTCCCTGGACAGAAGAGCCCTCGGATGTTCCAGCTGTCGACCACTGGTTTCGAGCAAGCAAGAGAGTTTGGGACTCAGCCCACGTCCAACTCCAGCAAGCAGTGCGGAGACGAGCCGCCAGTACCTCCTCCTCCCAAAGTCATAGAGGAGCCTCAAATCTACAGAGTGCAGGATGTCTTGAACTCTCTGCAACAGGGCTGGATATATCTAATGGACTGGGAGGGGTATGGACCAGAGGAACGGTCCTGGGTTAACCGAGATGATGTGTTGGATCCCACTCTCCTGGCCGAATTCCACCAAAACCACCCTGACTGTCCAGCACCCAGAGGCCGTGGCCAACCCCGTCGCCGTAGTAGGGTGTCAGGAGCCAGCCCTGTAGGAGGGGGTACTGTCAGGGATTCACCACAGTCGCCACCAACTACAGTTACCAGATCCCAATCACCTGATTACTGATTACATTCACCTGTCAGCGATCATCAGCCAGCACTATATACCTGCACTCCTCCAGTTCACTCATTGTTCAGTTCAATTCAATTCAATTCACATTTATTTGTATAGCGCTTTTCACGATACATATCATTTCAAAGCAGCTTTTACATATAGAAATTTTGGAATGTTCATGTTGATCCAGATATTGCGTCATCTGAAGTCTTCGCAGGAGTTGGCGCTGTCTCTTCAAAGGTGTTGGTCATCTGAGGTCTTCTTAAGAGGCTGGGCATCCCGAGGTAACAGAAAAGCAAATGGAGAATAATTAGCGTAGCTGCTGTTCATAACATTAAGCAAAGATAGTCATGTGCAATTGTCTAGTGTCAACCTTACCATGTTGTTTCGCCTGACCCACTTACCTGTTGATTACTTACCTGTTGTTCCTGTGATAGGTCCTAGTTCTCCCCCGCTGCTGTTCTCCAACGTCTCCACGCTCCTCAGCTCCCTCCGGATCCCCTGGGACACACAAAGACACTATCAGACTCAGATAAGCCACGCAAGACTTTCCCGCTCCCCGCCCGCTTAGCTGGACTGTACTCTCGCCTGTGTTGTCTCAATCGTTGTTTAATAAACCTGCTGTTATTTGTACCACTTACCTCAGAGTCCCTTGTCTATCTGCTGACAGAAGCAAGTTGGTTTGCTTCTAAGGCTGGTTTAAGAGCTGGGAGACCAGTTAAAACAGCTAAAGACCAGCTTGGCCACGCTGGGAGACCAGCAAATGACCATAGGCTAGTTTAAGCAGCTGTTTTTCAACAAGGTTTTGGTAAATTATTGCTACAAAATGCATGTATTCAAATTTTAGCTACAAAGATAACTTAAAAATGATTTACTATCATTACCTGATTCAGTTGTGTAAATGTGTTCATTAGCAGACTGATAGGTTAGTAAACACACTACTGCAGGGAAATAATTCATTATTACACACATAATTAACTGATTTTTATGTGGTTTCTTTGTTATTTGCATCAAGCACAAGCTTCTAATGTGGTAGCTTAATAAATATAAAAGTGTCCATCACCTATTACATACCACTAAGTAATATTAAATATTATGCCCCTCTTTACAAGATGTAAAATAAGTCTCTGATGTCCCTAGAGTGTGTATGTGAAGTTTTAGCTCAAAATACCACATAGATAATTTTTTATAGCATGTTAAAATTGCTACTTTTGGGGGGTGAGCAAAAAGGTGCCATTTCAGTGTGTGTCCCTTTAAATACAAATGAGCCGCTGCTGCTCTCAGCCCACTGTCAAGAAGAGGGCGGGGCTTTAAGAGCTCATGCAACAAACAAACAGGACAATCTCATTCACTGAAAATGTCTGAAATTGCCGGCAGCAGTGTTCAGTTCAAACCAGAGTCGGACAATGATGTCTACAGAAAGAAAAATATATGCTGCATGGAGATAGAACAGGTATAGTTTAGTTAATTATGGTAATAAATTATGTTGTCGTCTTGCTTTTATCCACCATTAACGTTACAAGCCTGCCAGCGGACCCTGTCCGAATGATGGCTAAAACTTTACTGATGAGTTTTATGAAGTTTATTGTACATCACACAAAAGATGGTATCTGTTTTTACTCCAGAAAATCACAATAAGAGCTGAATAAAACACAGTACAAGAAGTGCGCATTAAAGTCTTCCATAAACTCTCTTTCTCTCCCTTGCATTATTATCAACATACATAGCGAATTACACAAAAACTCTCTTTACAACTAACAGTAAACAAATATACAGACCTTTTCAAACTTTATATCTGTAAAACAACTGTGTTGAACTGTAATAAACTGAGTAACAACTTTTTAGGAAAACCCTGTTTTCTTTATATATCCACATATATCCAGCAGTGAAAAAAAGGTTCAAACATTCACTGATGCTCCAGAAGGAAACACGATGCATTAAGAGCCGGGGGTTAAAACTTTTGAACAGGATGAAGATGTCAAAATTGTTCTTATTTTGTTTAAATATATATATATATATATATATATATATATATTTTTTTTTTTTTTTTTTTTTTTTTTTTCATTTAATACTGCCCTTCGGAAACAACTGAAGAGACTTGCATGTTTCCCGGAAGACAAATTAAGTACAATTTACCTTGATCTTCAAATTCAAAAAGTTTTTACCCCCGGCTCTTAATGCATCGTGTTTCCTTCTGGAGCATCAGTGAATGTTTGAACCTTTTTTAATAGTTGTGTTCCCTCAGTCCCTCAGTTGTCCTTTCAAAATCATACAGTCACTGCTGGAAAGGGTTCAAACATGCAAAAAATGCTTGAAAACTGAAGAATCTGCAGGACCTGGAGGATTTTTCTGAAGAACATTGGGTAGTTTAACTGTTCAGACAAACAAGGTGGATAACTTCTCTATCTGCCGTTTTTCTGTCATAGCTTGGAGGTATAATTCAATGTTGATTCCAACTGGGATATGACCTTGTGACCCTCCGATTGGCAAACACAGAGTCCTCAATTTCAGAGTTTCATCTAACACACTTTTTACTTTTGAAATAAACCGTTATTTAACCAGGTTGGTCCTAGTGAGAGTTCAGGTGTCTTACAACAGAGACCTCTTATTTCAGAGATCCACAGTGCAACAGCCTTTACCCTGCAGGAAGCTCTGTTCACCCACAACGCACTGCCTTTTATAGTATTTTAATTTGACAGCACAGTGGGCTAGTGTTGTAATTTCATTTTGACTGTATAGCAAATTATTACACAGAGTGTGACTAGGTGGAGCCAGAATCAATGTTCAGCGACTGTGCGCTCACCAGCAGGTGTGTGTGAATTAGCTGATGTGTGGGGCCGCAGACTGACTCTGTCGGCACTCTTTCTGTGCTGCTGCTACAGGGCTTATTTCTGCTGCCTGCTCGCTATTCTTGTCCTTGGACAGACACTGCATCATGGATCTGCTTGTATTTTCTCATGGGATGGCTAAAATACAATGTTCAAAAGGTTCATCTTTCTCCTGAATAGCTCTTTGCCTCTATGTCCCTCATGTACCCAGTCAAGGTTTGCAAAAACACTGCAAACAAATTGATATTTTTGGAAAAGTGATGACAAGATAGCCGCTCATACCTTTAAATCCATTTAAAATGCAAGTATATACAGTATATATTACCATTCAAAAGTCTGGGGTCACCCAACGGTTCTGTGTATCACTACACAACACCCTTAGCAACCACTCTTAGCAACGTAAACTGTTCATTATTGTTCATTGAAGCTTACTATATTATTTAGAAGAATATTGTGAGAAAGAGATTGAGTGAGCGAGTTTATTACCTGCATTCAGCCCTATGTTCATAATAAAAAATCTGTTTAAATGTCCGATGTATTATCTTGTCCTTTTAACAGTTAAGGGGTTTTCCCATGACTGACAGCGCTAGTCAAAGCATTTGTCAGCTGCGTTTTGTTCCGTGTTCACAACAATTCAGTCTTTTCAATGTAAAGGTCTTCGCTACTGACACTCATAAAGACAGTCTTTGCCGCCATCTAATGGCGTAATAATGTAACTTCTGTTGCTGTTCACGGTCAGGGACTATTTTTTCCGGCAGAAGGAAGGCTTTTAGTGAAAGTTTACTTCATGAAAGTTGCATTGATACATATTTTTGGCTTTAATATTTGTATTGTGTGGTAACCGTTTCTCACTCTCTGCTGGCAGAGAGAGAGAGAGAGAGAGTCAGCCACCCATTATCACAAAATAAACCCCAACAGGTGTTGAGATGAGGTTTTGTTTTGAGATAACGACCAGCTGACTGTGCATTATCCAACTTATTACACAGCTACTTAGCTGATAAATAAATAAATGGACATAAAATATTGATTTGAAGTCAAAATGATTTTATTAAGAGAGAAAACTGAGACCATAGGTTGATACAAGAGACATGAAACTAGCACAGCAATGCTAGTAAAAAAGGAAAAATCCTGTCAATTATACAGTTTAACAATCATTATGCAAAAATATTAGACCAGTCAGATATGAGTATTCCAGAAAGCTGTGTATTCATTAATCATTTATCTAGTTAGTCTTCCGTGGTTACAAAGGCTTTGGTCTTTCTAGTGTTTGTTTTTCCTTAAGTTTATGTTCTCCACTTTTCTGTTTCATCTATAAACTTCATTTCCTGAAGTTCTTAGATGAGTCTGTTTTCATTTGCTGTTAATAGCACATTTTCTATTATTAATACAGTACTTGCTAGGAAAACACTGGATTGAAATCTCTCGTATTTCTTCTACTTCACAGTAATCTCCATCTGGTGTTAAGTAGATAATTTCAGCCTTATGTTTTATGTATTTTTGTTTCTTTTTGACAAACTAAAATTAGTTTTAAAATCTCTGCGACCTACACCAATAGAGCTTTCAGTGCTGGCAGTGGTCTTTTGATACATGGCCTTTGACCCGCCTGCCTTTAGCTGCTAATGTTTGCTGCCTTGCAAGCACTGTTATTTCCTTCAAGAAATGCAAATGTGGTTCTTTATTCATTCTTTATGCAGGTACTCAGAATATATTTGGATATAAGTCCAAACATCTCGCTCTCTCTCTCTCCCTTGCTTATTCTCTGTATAAATGAGGTCCACCCAGGTGTTCATTAATGCCTGATCGATTCATCTCTGGCTAAGCTCATATCATATTTCCTTCAGAAGGTGCTCCTGATGAGCGGCATTATTGAATAGTGTAGATGTGGATGAGGAGCAGCAGGAGCCTTTTCTGCTTACAGTACAGCATAATGAATGATGTGATATTGCTTTATAAATATGTGCATATCCTAGCTGTGCTAGCTGATGGGGAATTCTGTGTAACAAACCATTGAGTTTCTGTCAATAATGTTGTGGTGGAGAGTAAAACAGGGTCAGATTTGTTTGACTCATATTCATTGGGAATTGTAGCATTAAATGATGAAGGCATCAGTCCTTGCCATAGGGCATTTGTGTTTGTATCCTCTGTTGTTTAGGTGTGTGAATGCCTGTGAGCTATATCTTATGTCGATGTCTATAATTATACAAGTAAGTTGAGGTCTGGTATTGTTGCTAGAGGTCATCACATCATAGCTCTGAACTGCTGGTGCTCAGTCATTCTCAGGAAACACTGCTATTTGTTTGTCGCTGTTACTTACTTAGATAAGAATTTAAGAATAGAAAGATACTGATAAAAGGAACATACTGAACTACTGGTCAAAAAGTATCTTGTGCTTACCAAGAATGCATTCATTTGATCTGTTTTCTATTTGAATATATTAAATAATGTAATTTATTCCTGTGATGGCAAAGCTGAATTTTCAGCATCGTTACTCCAGTCTTTAGTGTCACATGATCCTTCAGAAATCATTCTAATATGCTGATTTACTGCTCAAGAAACAGTTCTGATTGTTATCAATGTTGATATTTTTGTGGAAACTGTGATATATTTTATTTGTCAGGATTCTTTGATGAACAGAAAGTTCAAAAGAACATAATTTATTTGAAATAGAATCTTTTGTAATATTATAAATGTCTTTAATGTCACTTTTGATCAATTTAGTGTCCTTGATGAATTAAAGTATTAATTAAAAAGTCAACATAAATGAAATAGTGCACTTACATATGTTTGCGATGTGATTTTTTTTAATATAAAAAAAATGTTTATATATTTTAATGATATTTAAGGTCTTCGTGTAATTTGGAGCGACCACACATCATGTGGTTTAACCAATAATAGCATAACTGTATTAAATTAAAAATAAAATATCTAATTCCTGTGGCTGAAATATGAATCACTGATACAGTATGCTTAAGTGAATGGTATTTTTAAAACATTTTTATCAGTTTTATGCGATTTACAGAAAAAATAAGTCTGTTAACTACTTAAGAAAGCATCTCTGAAGTTATAGAACCAAAATATAAGGTAATTCTTTACAGAATGAACTGCAATTTTTTTTTTTTTTTTTTTTTTTCTAAACACTTTAATTACAAAGATCTTGTTAAGCATGTTAAGGAAATGAATTAATTTTAAGATAAATCACGGTTGCACCACATGACATTTTTTAAGGCTATGGTCAATTCATCTAGATAAAAAAACACTAAAATCACTTAATTCAAAATTTTAATATGAATTTATGTGTACACAACACTCTTAATGTTTGAATAATAATTATTATAGATATTATTATAGATAATAGATATTATTATTTTGTATTTTAAAATTGGCCTGTCGAAAATCCTATATGTTATTGACCCATAAATATATATAATTCGCTAATATTGGGGGGACTTGAATTGTGATAAAAACAATTTTTTTAATTTATCAAAAATTAAAATTTACTTATAGAATGTCTAAAGTGCTAAAGTGGACCACTGAATAAAGTGTAACCATATAGTATTGTCAAATTTATATATATTGAAAAACATATACACCATTTTCAAGAAAAGTTGATATAAAATGTCATGTGGTGTAACCATGAAATTAATTTTTTTTTAAAAAACGTAAAAATAATCATCCCACAGATGTCTCTTTTTGCTGAGAATGATGTGGTACTAGGGCTTGTGGGTACTATTGACCTGTGAAATATTTTTGTGGGACCTTTTTGTCTTTAAGAAGGTGGGGGAGAGGGAGGGAATGGGACATTATACAAGCCAAATCTGCTTTCCTTCACATTCCTCCTCCTATCACTCCATCACATGCTTTCACACTGAAGATAGTCTTTCTGGTTAGTGGTGTGTCTTCTGAAGAACTCCAGAATGAAAGGAGATAAAAAGAGCTTGACCTCCTACAATCACTTACTTGTTGGTATGATCTTCTCCAGCTCTGGCAGTGTCTTTGTGGAGTAGCCAGGCCCATAGGAGGGGGCAGGTTGGCTGATAACATGCCTTTGTCTGTGGTCATTCAGTGTTTCGCTGATATCTCTTGACCTCGTTTTTATCTGGGTGCTGCCTGTCTGACATTTCATGGTTCCGACCCCCTCTTTAACCCCTCAACCCCCCAGCTGCTGTGTGACTTGAGAGAAAGCAGATATCTTATTCTTAGTATCTGGAGAATTTTGAAAACGATCTCAGCGGTTTGCACTGGTCACCATTACATTCTCAAAATCATAGTGACGTAATAGCCAGAACCCCATACAAATGCAGAAATGTCCTGAAAGAAATGATCATGAATGTAAATGTTACAGTTTAGTCACAGTTTATATAAGGCTATATTTACAGTCAAACCGAAATTTATTCAGACACCTTGAACATTTCATTCATTAATACAGTCTATTCACTATATTAAAAAAAAATTATCTCAAGTCAGATAACACTGGTCATGGTCAAGTCAAAGTGTCTGAATAATTTTTGTTTCCCAAATTTCTATCAATTTTACTGGTAGTCCACTGTATGAAGAATTTTTGGGTATAATATGTCATAGTTTACCTTATTTTGCTATCCTCACTTACATAAATGAACTATAATGTACTGAACCAACTAATACAAATATATAAAATATATAAAAAATGTCTGAATAATTTTTGCCATGACTGTATGCTCTCTAAACTAGGCCTATTTAAATTACTAGTATGTTTAATTGATAAATATAAATTATGTTTTATAATTTAAATATGGATTTTTACAAAATATTTACAAATCTAAAATTGTATTTCAGAATGTAGATAACCCATTATCTATACTATAGTTTACATTTCTTTATTTGTTTGTTTTTTTATTTATTTATTTATTTATTTATTTCCCTTGCATACCTCTGTTTACACCATTTAATAAACTGTGCCTACATATTTTTATTTATTTATTTATTTTGTTGTGGATTTAAAAAAAAGGTGGATAACCTATATTTGGGTCTGTATTTTTTTTTTTTTTTTTTTTTTTTTTTTTTTTTTTAGTTTGTTTCTGAAACTATTTATTTATTTACAGTATGTATTTTATTTTATTTGAATATATATGTATATTTATATATATATATATATATTCCTGTGATTTTCAAAGCTGATATTCAGTCTACTTGTCACATGATCCTTTAGAAAACATTTCAATATGATGATTTGGTAATCAAGAAACATTTTATATTATTATTAATGTGGAAAAAACAGTTGTGCTGCCTAATATTTTGTGGGAACTGTGATACACTACTATTCAAAATTTATTCAGCAAGGACACTTTAAACTGATCAGTAAAAAATATATATATATATATATAATGTTACAAAAGATTTCTGTTTTTAAAAAAATGAATTTCTTTTTGAACTTTTGAACTAAAAAACGGTTCCCACACAAATATTAAGCTGCAAAAATGATTCACAACATTGATAATAATATAAAAAATGTTTCTTGGGCATCAAATCAGCATATTATGATTTCTGAAGGATCATGTGACACTGAAGACTGGAGTAATGATGCTTTTTGAAATATCAGTTATTTTAAATTGTAATAATATTTCACAATATTAATGTTTTTCTGTATTTCTGGTCCAAAAAAATGCAACGTTGATGAGACTTCTTTCAAAAACATTAAAATGTATTCATTAAAACAAACATTTAGTAAAGGTAAATTAACAACCACAACCAGAAAAAACCTTTACTAAATTATTAAAGATCCTATTATTCAGTGGTGTAGATAAACCCCACAGGGATGTTGGTCTAAATGGAGACCTCATCTTTACTTAAAAGCCATCATTCTGTTATTGTGAGGACTCATTGTGTCCATTTTGTGCAAGTGAAAAGTAATTTCTACCATATTTGTCCTCTTAGTAAAAGGAGTGCTTGATGTTGTTCTGTTGCTGATTATTCATGCAGGAGTTTTCAATTCAAAGCCTTGTTTTTACATGCTGATTTTACCCATGACAAAACTGGGTGTTTTTTTGTTTTTTTTTCCTCTCTCTTTTCTAATGGCCAATCAGGAACACTGGAGAAAAGGCCAGAGAAGTTTAATGTTCAAAACAGCTCTCTAATCACAGTCAGTGTGGCAGGACTGAATAAACATCCGCAATCAAAGTCTTTCATACTCGTGCTTATCATTTCGGGCCAAGAAGTAAAAGATGTTCTGAATTGCTTTGAATGAAACTATGAAGCCTGTGAGCTAATGTGTGTTATATATAGAGAGAGGAGACCGGGTGAGTTGTCACAAAAGACTACGTTTTGAGTCCAAAGTCTATGGTTTGTTCTTCTTCAACAAGTTAGTTGTCACATTTATATTGGGGGAAATTGTTTCATATATTGTATTTGTATACAAAAGCAAAAAAATAAAAAATATCAGGGGCATGTTGTCATAAAAGGTCAGTGTGTGTCCCATATATTTAATGAATTGTGTATTTTAGTTTTTTTTTTTTTTGTAGTTAAGACAGATTCGACAACTAGTCCCGGTCTCACCTATATTGTATGCTATGCATGTGTTTGAGAGAGAATTATGTCAAATGACTACAGCATAAAATAATTCTGCACTTATAGACAGAGAGGCCACACAATTTGAAGCCCCAATTTTAATGCAAGTCTTTTCAGCACTTTGTATTGGTTTATGGCAATATGGTGTTTAGGAAACTATCCAATGGGCTACACAGGTTCAGAAAAAAAGTATATTTATATATATTATATATATATATATATATATATATATGTTTATATATATATATAGATTTATAGTTATTTGAAGCTTTAAAAGAGAACAGTACACACTTGCACACATGAAGATAACCACAATGTCAGATGAAGTATCCGTAGGCCAATGAGAGGACAGAATCATCTTTTTTTTTTTTTTTTTATATATATATACTTTTTCCATTTTTTTGTCTCCTGCATCCACGCTTTTTTCTAAAGATAGTAACTTCAGAAGAACACTTGACCACACTGATTAAGAAGAAAAAATAAACGACTATAGAAAACAGTCAAGTCTAAAACGGATAGTTGAGTTTATAATGCACATAGTTTGGGCTGCTCTTTGTACAGTACGTTTGTACAGTGTGTATGTGTGTGTGCGTGTGTGTCGAAACGGGTAAAGGGCTCAGACAGTTGATATAGTTTACAGTGGACTGTAAACAGAGACACATTGACCACAGAGCGGAGAGAGTGAGGAAACAACTGTGTCCATTGATCATCCATTTTTCTCCTTTTGTCTCTCCATCACTCCTAATCCGCTTTTTGAGCTCTCTCCCTCTGTTCTTCCCTCTTCTCATCCAGCTTTTCGGAGAAGATTTGGCGAGGTTTCTCAGTCCTGCTGAGAATTCTCAGGGTCCTTACGTCATCTGATCGCATCCGATTTAATCTGTTTCAGACGTCCAACAGAGCTGGAAACGACCAGATAGGCCGTGATTGAGTTCAGTAAAAAAAAAAAAAAAAGAAGAAGAAGAAGAAGAAACGAAGGGAAATTTAAAAAAGAAACCCTTGATGCTTTTGGCCGGTTGCGTTACTGTGCAAACTCACGCTTTTTCAGGAATGTCCACACGGAAGGTGCTAGGAAATCCTTTTGCGTGCTATAGGGAATAGGCAGAGAACATATGGATCGTTAAAATCATGTTCTTATCAATCCTTACATTTATTTTCCCAGATTGAGTCTGATCTCACAAGGAAAAGTATTGCTGTAGCTATGTTTATTCTTGCACTGCAAAAATATCGCTCTGTAAGTGTTTCATATTTCAGACAATTACATAAATCTATCTTTAGATTTTGCGTTTGAGTGAGAACTGTATAAATTATCTTTTTTAAATTTGTTTTCTGGGACATGTATTGTAGAAAGATTGAGCTTAAATGTAAAATGTAAAAAAAAAATAAAAAAAAACTTAAAATAAAGTTGAGAAACTTTAAAATCAAGTTATTAAATATAGCAAATAAAATACATTTTATATAGCATGTAAAATGTGACTATGATCATTTACAGCAACTTTAACACTTAAATTTAATTTAAATGTAATCAAATTTACTTGCATGTAAAATTTGATTGAAATGTATTTATTATAATATGTTTTTTTAATTTGAATTTTCTTAATTTTATATATTAAAAAACAATCAAATCACATGAAAAGCCACATCTGGCATCAAAAAAATAACCAAAGCTTTACAGATCCTTCTGAAACACGACAAAACATTTCTAGAGCGACATTTTGGTGGTACACTGATAAACATCAGTGTTGTGATGTTTTCTTGTGAGAGTGTTGCCCAAATTTCCCAAATATAAAAAAATGCAGTTATGCAAATAGGACAGAGGCGGGGCTTGTGGATATAAGGTCCATCATATCCACGGTCGCCATGATTTTGCCAAGTAAGACGTGTTCCTGGATCAACATCTTTTGTTGATCCTGGAACAATATTCCTGTCTAAAAACATAGTCCTAATCACATCCCTAAACCTAACCCTGCCCATAACTTATCCCTAAAATCAGAGGGACATGATAGGTGAATAAGAATGGTGTAAAAGCCCCGGCCTAACCTTTGTTGTAAGACTAAACTTGACATAAACTGTAAACCTATAAACCTATCCCTCAAATCTGATTGACTGAAATATTGTTCCAGGATCAACAAAGATGTTGATCCAGGAACATGTTCTACATGGTGAAATCACTGGTCACCAACATATTTTGTTAATCCTGAATCAACAGTCCTGTCCAAAACCATAGTCCTAACCATATCCCTACCCCTAAACCTAACCCTACCCATAACTTATCCCTAAAATCAGAGGGAAATGATAGGTGAATAAGAATGGTGTAGACGCCGCTAACCCTTGTTGTAAGACTAAACGTGACATAAACTGTAATCCTATCCCTCAAAACTGATTGGTTGATTGGAATTTTGTTCCAGGATCAACAAGGATGCTGATCCAGGAACATGTCTTGGCAAAACAATTTAGTCCTAACGCTATCCCTACCCCTAAACCAATAGAGGTGGGGCTTGTGGATATTAGGTCCATCGTATCCATGATCGCCATAATTTTGCCATGTAACGTGTTCCTGGATCAACATCTTTTGTTGATCCTGGAACAATATTTCTGTCCAAAAAACATAGTCCTAACCCTATCCCTATCTCTAACTCTAAACCTAACTCTACCGATAACTTATCCCTAAAAATGGAGGGAAATTATAGGTGAATAGGAATGGTGTAAAGCCCATAACCCTTATTGTAAGACTAAACTTGACATTATTTATAAACCTATCCCTCACATATGATTGGTTGATTGGAATTTTGTTCCAGGATCAACAAGGATGTTGATCCAGGAACATGTTGTACTTTGTGAAATCACAGGTCGCCGTGATTTTGCCAGTAAGACATATTCCTGCATCAACATATTTTGTTGATTCCTGTCTGAAAATTTAGTCCTAACCCTATCCCTATCCCTATCCCTAAACCCAACCCTACCCATAACTTATCCCTAAAATCAGATTGAAATGATAGGTCAGTAACACTGATGTAGAAGCTTGGTTGTCAGCCTAAACTTGACATAAACTGTGAACTTGTCCCTCAAATCCGATTAACTGACTGCAATATTGTTCCAGGATCAACAAAGATGTTGATCCAGGAACATGTTGTACTTGGTGAAATCACATTCACCCATATCCACATGTCTGGAAGGATACAAACATGCACATGCACACTTAGTCTCCGCCCACAGGAGAACACACAGTGTACACTTGGCCTTGCTTTAGTGCAGTAGTAGCAACACTGCACTAAAACGGGCATAACAAAGTGCTGGATGTTTCAGTGACAGTGAGCGTTTACACTACCACAGTTTGCATGCTATAATCAGAGGCGAGGAGGCAGTGTGCTATGAGTGTGATTACAGTAGAGCTATGGCATATGGTGATTAAGAACAGTGCATGATGAAAGACACAGGTAGATAATGTAGGATTTTGTAGGATGTAGATGAAAGCTGGGAAATAACCGCTGCCATTCCATATGGCATGCTGTATATTTCTGTTTATTATGACACAAACGTGCTGAAATGGCTGAAATGTGCTAAATCATGATTATAAGAGATGCAGAAGCATGTGGTGAGATATAGGCATGTTATACATACCATGTGTCTAACATGATTATGATAAAGATAGATTTCAGCTTAAGGAAAAGTCACAGCACAAAAGTATGTGTTATGTAGGTTTGGATGACAAATTAGTTGCAAATTCAGCATTGATTAGCCAAATTTGTAGTAAGATGTATTCACCAGTGTCTTCAGATGCTTTGGGTGGGAGAATTTAGAGGGCAGGGGAAGGACAAAATGTTGAACACAACTCCACACTTTCACTCAAAAAATCCTTTATTGATATGTCCATATATTATACATTTATTGTTTTTTTTTTTTGTTTGTTTGTTTGTTTTTTTGTCATTTTGCTTTTGAAGGAAAAGGGAAAGCAAATTGGAAAGTGAGAGAATAGGTCAAGAAATGGTGTTTTTGAGAAATGGGATTACATATTTTCTTTATTTTTTTTTTAGAAATATAAATAGTTCTATACAAAGAGCCATGGGTTCGATTCAGAACAGATGATGGCAGTGGATCAGATCTGGGGAGTTCAGAAATCGTACATTTTGAGTGAGTACTCACACAGATAGTTGGGTTTGTAAGGCGCTCGGGCGCTTGGTAAGAGTGTGTGTAGCTCGTGGCGTGTGAGCGTGCCGTGGTGTGACTTGTCTTTGCCGAACGTAGAGAATGATCTATCATCGGCCCGATTGCACGCATCGCCCGGAACCACGCTCTCCTGTACCTCAGTGTCCGGCACCGCGTCCATTCCTGGGACGTGCAGGTTGCTACGGTAATCAGCGCCCTGGCGACTGTCGCCAGGCATGAAGGAGGGCATCCAGCAACGGTCGGAGTGACCCAAAGCCTTGCACTCTTCAGTGCAGTTGGAGAAAAGATCAGCTCCTGTCGAAGACAGAGGAAAGATGTGAGGAAATGTTAACTTTATTCTAGTCAAAACGTAATGTAAAACAATATACAGTTGATAATGTTACTAACATTACTATATAATGTTACAAGGCTCAAATTTCGGAGTAGGACTGCACATATTGCACAATCATTTTGCGCTCACACCCAAGTGTGCGCACATAAAAATGTGAATTGAATTCTTATTAGCTCCTTATTGCACTTAAACAGTCAAATACACACAAAATAATGTTAAAATGTAGGTCTTGGTGAGTATTCACATGGTGAGTTTTGTACATGTAAATGTAACAGACGTAAGCTAGTAAGAGCTGTGCATGTAAACCTCACTCCCCTGAACTCAAGAGGTGCTCTAGCGACTGATGCTAGAGACTATGGTCTTTAGGCTCCTTGTTAGAGCACCACCTCCCATGCGGACGGGCCCGAGTTCGCATCCCTGTTCGGAGAGGGCAGGTGTGAACTAGAGGGGCTACATAAGCATCACTCACATCTTCTTCAGGAAAGGTAAAAATCTGTTGTTGTTTATTGTTTTTTTTTTGTTTTTTTTGTTTTTTTTTGTAATTTTTCAGATTATCTTTTATATAAAAGCAAAAAAGACCATGTACAAGATAATTCCTATGTTATGTCCCTACAAAGATAGTAATACCAGAATTTTTTTGACATTGTGGGGATTATTATTATTATTATTTTTTTTTTTTTTAAATGACTTATAAATCATGCTAAATTATGTTTGTTTTTTATATTAAAAAAGTTTCCTGTCTTCAGACAGAAGAAGGTCTGGACTCCATGACTTTCATTCACCAAGGAACGCCGAGAAGCTGTCTGATTGACATGTAAAGCAACCAGTCACAGTTCATTTTGTTCCACGTCATGTTTAGGGGTGTGAAAATGTAATGTCGATGTCCCTACAATACCAGACCGGTGTGTAAAACTTTCTGACATATTTTAAAGAGTCTATGCCGCTAACTTAACATACTTCACATACTTTTGAAAATTCAGCTTTTAGTTGATCCTGATAATCGCTCATTGTCACAGTTGCCAAGAACACGACAGCGTTCTTCTTCCATGAGAGGGAACGTTAAAGAACGCGACACACACATCTCCTGGAAATCCTGTAGAATTCAACCAATCAGATGACGATTTAGAAACTCCTGAAGTGTTTCCAGTTAAGTGTGCCATATGCATCAGAGATTCAGCCAGCAGTCCGTGGGCGACGTCTGAAGCTGAGACTAGGGTTAGGGGGACAGAATATACAGTTTGTACAGTATAAATATCATTACTGTATGTCTATGGAAAGTCCCCATAAAACATGGAAACCCAGTGTGTGTGTGTCAATGTCCAATTGGGTTTGCGTTCCGAGATCAGTTTAACAAAAATATTTGTTTTGTAGAAGCTACATATTTCTTAACACTCTGAGATCTTCTGCTTTCATTTCATCCACTGCTCTTCTGTCTCGTCTGTAACAATCCAATGTCAACAGTAACACAAAGGCAAAATTACTATGAATTATCCAGAGCGCGGAGTCTGAAATTATTCATATTTGAATGAAGATGATTATTTAACCAGACAGATTGCGAGCTTTTTGCTCGTTTTATAATCAACTGCCGTCATTGTCAGGCTTCAGCAAAGCACGGTAATTGACTGGAAGGCGGCCCACTGAAAGAAGGATAGTTATATACACAAAGCAGTGAACTCTCCAGCCCTTTGTTTCTCCATCTCTGCCTCTCCATATCCCTCCCACCAACCGATATTAAACGAATCTGCTGTGATGTTTTCATGCTCTTTTCAGGCTGTTAATTTCACTGTGTCTTTCATCGGCCAGTCTCTCAAGTCCTTCGTACAAACACTAGGCAGCACAACCAAAACTAACAACACTGGGAGAAACGGTCCTCCAAACACACACTCACACATACATGCTCTTGCTTTCTGACTAATGACTACACAGAGCATGATAATTAGCCGGTTTCAGAGGAAAAGAACGAGAGGAGAGCTTAAAAGGGAAATAAATGAAAGAGAAGGGCAGAGAGCAGCGTGGCGTCACACTGAACTCTAATAAAGGCCTCTGGATACAACCCCAACATGAGGCTCAGTGTTTCAATAAGCGTAAAGACCAGTTTAGAATTAGGAAGGAGAAGATGACCACATAAATAAAGAAATCACAGTCATGGCTTAGAGGTTATGTGCTTGACAACATAGTGCCAGATTTACTAACAGCTTGCACCAGCGCAAACTCTCTTTTGGCGTTACTGTCAGGATTTATTAAAGACACGCAGTGCAAAATTAGCGCTGAAAAGGTGTGGACAGTTATTTTTGTGGCTGACCTTATTGCATATGCTTTTGTAGGAGTTTCCCTTTCAGACTCAAAATTTATGGGAGGAGAGTATTTAAATGAATCATGCAAGGTGATTTACTAAGGTTTGTGCTAATCAATTTACTGGTATTTGCGCCATTAATTAACGCCCAAAAAAGCTTGTCTTAAACCAGGCACTAATTTGCGCTGCTCTTGGTCAACTACAGAAATGATCCGGCTGCATGTGTTCTTTAATTTGTACTTCGTAAGCAGATCACGTGCAGAACTTTCCACTCCTGACAGCACTTTTATGGGATCGTTTAGTAAATTTGGCCCATAATCTCATGACAATTTGTTACTATTTTACGTTTTGGTGAATTGATGCCTAATTCGTATGATCTCATTTGTACTCCTTTGTATTATCTGCTTATGCCCCACTGATGGTTATGTTTTGGTGTGGACCTTCATGCTTACATTTTTCTAAAAATCATACAATTTCATACAGTTCACATCGTACAAATTCATACGAAATCGCCACCTCATAAATTGAGCTTTGGTACTCATAAGGGCACCAAATTGTCATTAACAACTTGTTATTTCCCACTTATGTTTGGGGTAGTTAATAGTTAGGTATCTTACCTGTGGGTCCTAATCAACAGACTAGGATCAGTACTATAGTAAGATGTGTGCTAGCTTGGAATCAAGGTTAGGGATTTGGAAGTTTGAACTAGGAGAAAAAGGTAAGAGTAGGAATCAGGGTTAAGCCTTGTTTATAGTGACGCATTCAACCTGGCGTGAACCATCACAGATGCACATGTAAATCTGCACTGCACGATTTTCTGCTAAAGAGTATTATTTTTATTCATGAACATGTAACAGGCAATTTCACAGTGCAGACAGAAACATGGTGCTTTTTAAATTATTTGCAGTCATCATTTGCCTTAAAAAGTCCAACAAACGGCTCTGTTCTTACAACCTCTCCTCAAGTTTGAATTGCCACATCAGCACTGTGATGATGTTACTGTTGGTCTGCACACTTTCTTACTTGATAATACTAAAACAAATATTACAGGAGCATGTCATCATCAGAAAAATCACAGTCAAGGTAAGCAGCATAATATGGTATTGTATAATCTATTATGCAGCTCCTGCATGCCCTGTCTTAATATATTACATGAAATATTAAACTCCTAATTTTTATTAAAGATAAAAATCTTATTAGTTCTTTTATCACAATTAAATAAGGCATTACTATGAATGGTTACTATCTAATGGTAGTCAGTTGTGAATTATTTTATCATTTTTGCCTCTGTTCACAATATAACTTTCCATCCTTTTGGACTCTACTGCTTACATTTTTCTGCTCAAATCTCAGTGCTGCATGAGCTTCATAGTATTTTTCCATTGCAAAATGTGGTACTAGCAACAATTTCTGTCATATTTCTAATGTGTCAAGCACAACAAATTATATTACAATAAACCTGAACAGTACTACTAACTTATAAAGACTGAGTACACTGCAATTAAAGTCTGTTAAATCACTGATGCAACTTAAAATTTTCTGATTTTCTGAACGAGGAGTTCATTTTTATTTTTGTGTAACTCAACAGTTTTGAGTAAACCCTTATACTTAAATTATTATTTTTAAGTTTACAGGGCGACATAATGTGACATCATCCACGTCATGTCGTCAATTAAAAAAATTGAGTTGCTTTACTTAAATATTTTGAGGTAATCTGTGTCTACAAAAACTGAGTATTCTGAACTTATCGGGTTTTACAGTATATATTCTACATATATTATAAACTATAGTAAACATAACATTTTAGTCATAAGATCCAGAAGCTTTAAATACCGTAGTGTAAAAGTGTTTTGCATCAGTATGATGCATCATGTGATACTTCCTCAAGATTTAATTTTGTGCTTAATTTTCTCACAATTTCCATACACCTCACTGCACCAGAAGTTGTGGTAACCAATGTGGAAGCGATTGTGCAGAGTCTATTACAAAAAGCCAGGTCCTTGATACTATCTTCCAGAAAATGACAAAATTTTGGTAGGAAAGCAGTAGCAGAAACATCAGTAAGTATTAGCAATGAATTTGATGAATTTATAATATTCTTTCCTGTTAGATAAAATTACTGAAATCATTGTTATAAATCATTTTAAAAGATTATTTTTTAAAAGAATATATTAAAAGTAACATGCATGAGTGCGTAAGCTAACTCTCAGTCCCTCACTAAGCAATGGCAAACTTTCAGGTCCTGGTGTGTAATAAATAAGTTATAATAAAAGTTTCTGAGCCTGACCGGAGTAAATACTGCATGTCTTCTATATGCCTAAAGAAATTCTTTCTTAAAATGCAACATGAGTTTATTCATTTTGTAAAAGTAACTAAATGACCCATATAAGAGTGAAAGAAAGGGAGAAGCACTGTTGATACACCAAGGTCAGATTTGAACAAGTAAGGAGAGCAATGGTAAAAAAAAGAGAGAACATATGACGTAAAAAAAGAGGAGAGGATGAAAGAGTCTGTATATTGGAAATTTGAGACAAAGGTAAAGACAAAAGCCCACAGAGAAGGATAGGGAGGGGGTGGATGCATGTCAGGCCAATCTCTAATCTCTAATTCCTTGTGACAGAAGCTTTTCTGAGTTAGATCAAAGGAAAAATCTGTGCTACTGATAAACCTGGCCGTACTATAAGAATGTGTGTGTATTGATCCTTAAATGAACACACCGGGGAATGATGTTTTATTAGTGAGCTGTTGTAATGATTTGCATAAGTGACCAGGAAACATGTTATTAGTGTGGAACCTGCAGATATATGCTGTAGATTAAATGTGCTGACCCAGAATTCTGTGCTTATTAGAATCGCTATAGGAGACTTCGATAGATGATGAAACATTATTTAGTGATCAAAGTGTCTGGTTATGTTGGGCACAGAGAAATCAGCTTGTGTGTAACGCCTCTTTCAGTTAGTGGACGGCACAGAAAAACTCAAGATACCCAAGATAATTACTGCTGGATTGTGCGTATCAAGTTAGTCTCTAGCAGTGTTGGGCACCTTACTTTTAAAAAAAGTAATTAGTTATAGTTACTAATTGCTTCTCACAAATTACAGTTAGTAACTGCACAGCAAAACATCCAGTGTTAAATGAACACTTCCAGTGTCACCCGGTGTTTATATAACCCGGTGTGGATTATATAAACACTGGCAATGTTAATTTAACATTAACAGTTTCACTGTGTGAGTTACATCATTATAAAAGTAACTAATTACCAGGGAAAGTAATTACCATTGCGTTATTTTTTTTTAAATATTCAAATATGTCAAAAAACTTATATTAAATATAAGTCTAAAAATAAATTATGCTTGATCCGACTCGTGACTCATGATCCATTCTTGCTCACGACATGAAATTGTTTCTGTACTGTACTACGTGTTGGTAGCCGTTAAAGAAAATGTAGTTTCATATTTATGTTTAAATATATGTTATGGTTTAATTTAATCTATTTGATTATGAAAAGTGAACAGCATGAGTAAGATAGAATACATCATAAGATGTGCAATATATCGGAAAACATTGAGTGGGTCAGGCATGATTTTTTACCACTTCATTAAGTTTTGTTTTGTAGAAAGCCTTTCTTTAAAGTGAATTTCGTTTTGTAAAAATTTTATCTTAATTTTAATCAATGTTTCATCAACCAATTGCCTGAATTTAATAAATAAGAAGCAAATATAGCAGACAATATAATCATGACATGGAGGCGCGGGCGCGTCACTTCCATGTAAACTGGAGCGCATCTTATAGGCTAAATGAACCGAAACTCAGCCTATAGTCTGATTGCCTCCTAGACATGAGAATATATATCTATAAAAAGCTTGAAATATTTATTTTTAAACGAAATAATTCAAAACGAAAAGAAGTAGGCTACTCTCTGATTATGTAATCCTTATGAAATGTGCATTCTCTAAGCGCGTCCACATGCGGAGATGATGAGAGTCAGCAATGTCAACTTCATCTTTGCAGCCGACATTGATTCAGAAAACATTACTTTATTAATAAACAATTAAAATGTCTCCTTAACTGTTTTTGTCACATTCATAATCATTAGCCTACTTTTGCCGGTTCTTTATGGCAAGCTTCATGCGTGCGCTGAGTGCTATATAGCCTATATTACGTAAACGCTCATTATTATGGTTTATTCTCTCCAGTATATAAGAAATCAAATTAATATAAATGTGATTAGTCAATTATTGGCTTAAATGAACAACTACTAGTTGACTAGAAAAAACTTATTTCACATATTTTTGATCCAACATGTCACAAAGGGTATTTTGGTTTGAGCTTATGCTTATGCTCGCATGCTCTGACACACACACCGAGCATCATATATTATTATCAGTTTAAAATTGTATTTGTGTATGACTAACCCCAACACACACACCAGAGAAAACCTTTGGAGGTCCTATGGCTGAGAGAGAGCCTACTCAGATGAAAACCGCTTCAGTGACCTCAATAGTAAAGCCGCATTTTTTGTCAGTAATGGTAACGGCGCTGTAACTGGAGGAAAGTAATTCGATTGATTACTCGTTACTGAAAAAAGTAACGCCGTTTATTTATAACGCCGTAATTCCCATCACTGGTCTCTAGGCATAAACATACACTTAGAGCAAGACATGATACACCTCTACCTGCTTTTTATTACTCACAGGTTGCTCTTTTAAAGCTCAGGCTACAACAAAGTATACAAAGTATCAAATTTTGTCTCAGATCTCCTAAATAAGTAAGAATAGAGCTATAAGATACTTTGGTTCATCTTGAAATCCTTGGTGTTTGAATGCAGACTTTAGTGTCTAAGCAGTTGCTGAGATCTCTTCTGAAACTCTAGAGGAGGCAAGTGAGATTTCCAGCCTTTTTTTCCTCAGGAAAGATCTGAGAAGCTTAAGCAAAAGTCTCTGTTTGCTATATGTATCATTGCTGTCAAGGATAAGCAAAGTTAAAGAGATTTCTTATGTGATTCTTCTTTCCTACGTGCTACTCAGTGCTTCTAATCTTACAGACTCAACATCTGAATCCACACTCAGCTCACATCTCTGCTCAGATGTGTTGTGAAATCCATAGATCAATTCCACAAGCTGTCCACTTTGTTATTTCACCATTATATCAGGGTGATATATATGGACAGAGATATGCGGGTGTACACAGAGGCATAAATCTTGTTAAAGCAGGGATCCAAGGCCATTGTGACATCATCAATATTAAGTACACAGATAAACCTGACTGCATACAATCAAACTCAATGTAATTAGAACAGCGGTCTCTAAATAGCCCCAACCGAGCGAGCAGACAGAAGCTCACAGCATGACTTTCACATCGATATCACAGTCACATGCAGAGACTCGTGTAGAACAAGTTGGACCTGATACCGTCTCATAGGTCTGCTTTTTTATGTGAAAATAACATTTGAATAACACATAGAACTTCTAGACTGGCATATCCTGAATGTAATACTAATGCTTTCAAGGCAGAAAAGCAATAGTCTTTTTTTTTTTTTCAATAGCGCTTGATAAAATGCAGATTGTTTCGAAGCAGCTTCAAATTTAAAAAAGAAAAGAAAAAAACAGTAAAGTAATTATTAATGATGCAAACTTCATTAAATATGAGACCAATTCAAAGCTCTACAGAAAACAGTTAGTGTCATTATTAAGCTCAAGTCAGCTCAGTGTTGATTCAGTTTAGTTCAATAACTGTGTAAGGTTCATTAATTATGCAATTAGTTCAATTTGGCTAGAAGAAGCTCTACAGACAATAGTTTCATCCAGCTCAATTAAAGGGTTAGTTCACCCAAAACTGAAAATTCTGTCATTAATTACTCACTCAAATTTCCAAACCTGTAAGCCCTAAAAGGATTAGTACACTTCAGAATTAAAATTTCCCGATAATTTACTAACCCCCATGTCATCCAAGATGTTTATGTCTTTGTTGTTGGAAAGGTCACGCGTGACGTAGGCGGAAGTACCGTGGTAGGGTGAAAAATTCTCATTTTCTACTCCACCTTCAAAATCATCCAAAATCACTGTTTTACTTTTTCTTTTTTTTTTTTTGGAAAAGGTCACTTTGGAAAGGTCATGCATCACGTAGGCGGAAGTAACAAGCAAGTGTTTACAATGTGATTACGTAATGCGTTGCACATTGCTAGTACAAGATGAGCATTTGTGGTTAAAAAGTATATATATATATATATTTTTTTTTTTTTTAGAAAATTACTGATCGTTTCACTAGTTAAGACCATTATTCCTCGGCTGGGATCATGTAGAGCCCTTTGAAGCGGCATTGAAACTGCAGTTTGGACCTTCAACCCGCTGTACCCCAGTGAAGTCCACTATATGGAGGGAAATCCTGGAATGTTTTCCTCAAAAACCTTCATTTCTTTTTGACTGAAGAAAGAAAGACATAAACATCTTGGATGACATGGGGGTGAGTAAATTATCGGGAACTAATCCTTTAAGATATTTTTGATGAAATCCGAGAGCTTTCTGATCCCCCATAGACAGCAACGCAATTATCACTTTCAAGGAGCAGAAATATAGTGGTTCAACCTTAATTTTATGAAGCGACGAGAATACTTTTTTGTGCAACATTTGTGCAAAAAACAACATTTTAAACAAAAAGCTGAGAAAATCACATTTTTGTCAAAGACTACATCCAGGTCGGATTCAGAATGATTATCAAAACATAGATGGGGTAGATGGAGTCTATAAAAAAAACTTCACAGTCATATACCTCTTCCTGGGTTCAACATTTCATTCGCTAACATTTTGATTCATATTCTTTTTAATGTTTGATGATTTTGTTATTTTACATGTATGTAAGCAATGCTTCTGTTGCTTGTTTCTGTTTCTTATTTGTCTTTGTTTTGATCCGGAGATTCTGTACTCTTTCAGAAGATGCTTAATAGCTCCCCCTACTGTATAACAGTGAAAACATGGATTTGCCAGAAATTCTGTCAAGCTTTTGTCATAAATGACCGAAAATTCCATCAATGGCAGGGAAAGAGTTAAGTCTTTTAAACCCCAACTAAGCAAACCAAAGGTTTCAGTGGCAAGGTACATAAACTCCATCAGGTGACAGAAATGGAGGTGGAAAAAACTCAGTAATATTGTTAATGTTTTATGAATTTAACTAATATGATTTTAGCATGTAATTTAGTAGTAGAATAGTATTCTTTAATGTATACTTTAACCATCAGATCCTTGTCAGCAAAACAGGACTCAAATTTGGTGGTGAATGCAGGTGATAGAGCATATGCAAATGTTGGCACACTGAAGCAACAAATTAGATGTGATTTTAAACAGCGTTACAGTTATTTATACAGAACATCTGTGATTTCATGTATTGATTTGGGCAGGACTGGGATCTCTGTAGTTTTAACTCCCATTTACAGCCCATTAAAATTAGCATACATATGATAGAATTAAATATCAGTATTAAAATGCGTAATTTACGGAGAAATTTAGCTATGGTGTTATAGGCTCAAAATGAAAAAAAAAATGAAGAGAAACTTTGTGAAAAAGTAATATACTGCAATCACAGATGTTCCTATACAAACAGGATTAGATTTCTCAGAGGACCATGAGTTCACTTAAAAACAGAAATGGTTGTGGAAGAAAAACAGACATTTTCAATTTGGATGGGATTAAAGTCACAAAGTATGTCTGTGAAACACAAAATTACCATCCTCAGGGAAAACAAGTCCTATTCGAATGAGGATTAAGGTTGAAATTATCTAGAAAACAAAGTTTGAATGCAGTCATTAAATGGTTCAATCTGAGTTAAATGCAGAAATTTGAGCTGACAGTTTAGCATTAGTGCTCTTTGGATAAAAAGAACATGACAATGTGGCATCTATTATGCATTGCAAAAAGTAGACCTCAAGGATTTTATGATTTTTTTTGCCGTCAAGAGAAATTTAAGCTGTCAGAATAATTGTGTTTAAAACCTAAAAGCGATATGGTTCAGCAAACTGCATTTTCACAGTTCGTTCCATTGTTCTGCAATACAATACATCCTCACAGTGACAATATAGTGTAGCATGTTGTATGCTATAGATTAACACCTGCACTTCATGGCCAATAAATATATAAATTAATAAAAATATCTACATAATTGCTTGTGAAATCCTATAATTGCATACCTGTATTCGATTAGACATTAGATATCCTCAGTGCGCCTGGGAGCTTTATTGAAAACATTAATGATCTACTGGACTCTGGGGTTGCAGACATCGAGAGAAAAAGGGATGCTGCATTGAGTACAAACTAACTGACTAACTAAGCTTTTCTCTATCAGGAAGCGCTCTGCATCTTACTGTGTGCGTTATTTTCGTCTCATTCCGCTTCTCTTGCATTTTCTCTTCTGGAGACCTCATCACATCTTTTATCAATGGTGTGCAAAAGCATCAGAATGAAAAGGAAAAACACTGCCAAAGCCCTGATGAGCAGAATTTCCCTTCAGAACACCTGTCGTCGGGCTGACCAAAGACCTGAGCTCACATGCTGACGACAAGCATTTTTGCTAGGGTTGGGAGGAAACTATGGTAAATTTGTTTTGAAGAACAATAGTCATCTGGGTGGGCTTTCACTCAAAATTGACTAGCCACTATATGAAATTACCTATATAGTCACTACTATCTTGGGGAAAGATTACTTAGCAATGTTACTAACTTAACTGCATTTTTCAGTAATGTGTGTATCTAAATTGTGTATCTTTTCCAGTGACAAGCTTTTTCTAATAAGTGGTGTGACAAAACACTGCATCACTGCTTTTTGTCACATTGTATTGAACACAGAACTTCATACTGAGCGTTCATAAATAATCCAAACAATAAACAGCTGTTTGGATGGTTCATGTATATGAATCATTTTAAAAATAAAGTTGTTGCATGGTATTCATAGCAAAACATGGTAAATGCTGTTGTTTATGACTATATTTTGAACTATTTATTTCATAATGTGTCTTACTTTAAATTAAGACCTTTATTGTATAAATTGCAAAATATATTATATTATCTGATATGTTTAAAAAGATATTGCGCGCTGAAATAGCCTCAGTTTATTTAGCTACCTTTTGTTAGTAGCTTGTAGCAAAGCTTACTACTTTTTCAAGATGGTAGCTTGACTGTAGTTGAACTACTTTAAATTATGAATAGCTCGAAGCTTGGTAAGCTGCAGTTTCAAAGTTATTCCCCCAGCATTGACTTTCAATATAGCTACAAACTGTGTGTGTGTGTGTGTGTGTGTGTGTGTGTGTGTGTGTGTTTGTGTTTCTGTGTGTGTGCAGAGCAAATGGAGTTGCTCTGATTGGGATCTGATAGCATTAAATTGCAGCGACAGGAGTGATTTGATTAACGTCATCACCACACATCCCTCATTTATAGATAATCATCAATCTATCGCTCACTCATGTTAATCTAATTGTGCAATTTGTCACGCCTCTGTCTCTTTGCAAACAAATGCAGATGTAACAGTCTAAATCATGTAAAAGGGCCGTTCTCTGACCCCAGCTCTTCTAGCTTGACACTCGTGCTCGTTTGAGAGCCCCCAAGGCTGTTTTAATAACTTTAAAGTACCAGGCTTTTCTAATCTCACAAAAATTGATTATAAAGAAAATTTCAACCATTTTAATGTGCTTAAAACATCCTCCCCAATTTTTATTCTACTTTTCATGTGTTTTGAAGAGATTGAATGAATGCCAAACAAACAATGCTCCTCATTTATAAAGCGTGCGTACGCACAGATTTGATCTTAGAGTGTACGTACACATAAATCCACGCCAACGCTCATATTTATAAAAACGGTCTTTGACGTGGAAAAGTGCTTAAAGCCACGTCAGGATCTGAGCAGACATACACACTTTTCATTGTCAGATTACTGCAGGTTTTTGGAAATCTAAGCTATTCTTGCAGCTCGCTAAGGATTTGGACGATGACTGTTGATCTTTTATATGTAAATGACATTAATTAGGTGTTGTTTACAATGCAGGGAACTAAAACCATTTGTTGTGGTTGTTTACGTTCATTCTATGAATCACACATATGCACATCTGAGAAATGATCGTAAGATCAAATTTAGGACGGTTTCTGTGCAACGTTTTATAAATGTTACTAAAATGGATACCAGTCACATGCATAGTGTGTGGTGAAACAGAAGGATAGCACTCAGGCAGACGATATACACGCACTAAAAATAGCTGTAAAAAAAAATGAAACAAAGTTACACAGAAAAATACCATTTTCCATTGAAAGTAATATACTGTAAAACAATGCATTCTGGGTAATATTTTTCATTTTCGTTTAAGGTACTTTCTCAGAAAAGACAAATATTACCCAGAATGTATTGTTTTCATGGTATATTACTGTTTTAATGGAAAACGGTATTTTACTGTGTAAATTTGTTTCATTTTTTTTAAGTTATCTTTTAGAGTGACTCTAAAAGATATAACTATATAACTAAGAATAACTATTCTAGGTTCCCAAAGAACCTTTCAGTGAACAATTAAAAGAACCATTTCTCTTTGTGTGAGGAATGTTTTAATAATCTAAAGAACCTTTTTCCTCTTTAAATAACCTTTTTGAGCAATGGAAAGGTTCCGTGGATGTTAAAGGTTCTTCATGGAACCATAGATTACAATAAAGAACCTTTATTTTTAAGAGTGTAACGTCTGCTTTAAGTTTTTAATGAGGTCACTAGTACATTAAAGAATTTGAAAAGAAGATCTTTGGAAATTACTATTATTATCTGGTAACACAATACATTTCTTACAGTATTTATTAATCTTTGTTTAATAATTCTAAAAAAAAAAGTTAGTTAAGTGAAAACAACTGCTTACTGTTAGCTCAAATCCATTAAATATTAATAGATACAACTTTTGATGCTAATAATATGTTAATAATTTGATATATTGCTAAATTTTGACATTAATAAATGCATTAGATGTATTTTTCATTGTTAGTTCATGTTAGCTAATATAGTTAACAAATGGAACTTTATTGTAAAGTGTTACCTATTATTTTCAAATTTACATTATTGAGATCACTGGGACCCTAAACATAAGAGCATTAGAGTCAGTTTCAACAGGAAATGAGGGTTAAAATGTTTCTTTCTCTTTCCCTTCTATCTTTTGGCTGGGCTTTTCTTAATTTAGACTGATATCTCCAAATTGACGCTGTAAGAACAAAAGGAGGCGAGGTAGGGATGTGTGAAGGAGATAGCATGTGTGTGTGTGTAAGTGGTTGTTAATGCAGTAGTGCTACCCCTGTCAGTGTCCCAGGCCTTCATCTTAACCTTGCTGTGATAATTGGCTATGCGGAGACAGGCACTGAAATGGGAGTGCAGAAACTGCGAGCTTGCCAACACACACCCAGAGGAGAGCAGGGAAGGAAAGGACACACACATCTTCTCATTTTACCTATTTGATGCTCCAATAAGTTTTCCAAAAAAAAAAAAAAATCTCAATTCCTCTGTCTCTTGTCCTTCCTCCTTCTGTGATTTTTCCCCCAGAAAGGATCATATCAAATGCCTTTCTACAGTAAACTTCCTTCATACTGTAGTTACCTAAAATGCGAAACCATGCTCGTTTCAAAAATTTGTATTCCATTGTGTGCAGCGCATATGTAATATCTGGCAACCCGTCATCTAACTGTTTGCCAAACCGAAGGCTGAATGTCATGATTCTTTGGAGAGAAAGGTCAAAGCCTTATCCAGTCGAAGCTGTAAGGCTCCACCTTGATCAATAAACCAGCAGAAATGAAACATAGAACTTGAAAGTCAAAAAGCTCATCAAATTGAATATAAAGAAAGAATAAACAAAATTAAATCAAATTCATCTCCAACGAACTATTGCCATTTTGCAGTGCTTGACTGAAACGCTTATGACATTTGATATAAATGAGAAAATAATTGTGTTTGGGGGAGTGTGGGTGGGGTGGTGGGTAGCTGTTTGGGTTTGTTACCGTGGAAGCTTTCAAATACTCATTATATGCTTCAGAAAGCCTGTCCATCAGACAAGTCAGGCGACATTGACTGAAATCCGTTTAGCTCTGTTGACAGATGTATAATTTTCATGCAGTCCCTATATTGATCCACTGTTGGAAACGGTTAAACGCTTGTCGCGTTGCTTTCAAAGCCAAAATGAGAACAATTTCCAAATGTCTATCGCTGCCTATGTTTCTCCTCAGCATTCATTCCCCAGGGGACTTTCACCCGTCTACGCTTCTTTCAGATCTACCGTGAGGTCGACAGTAGGTGAGAAACTTGTAATCAACTCACCTGCTGTGTGGCCCCGGTTGGTGGCGTCATGGTCGCTGTCTCCCTGCTCGCTGTCTCCATGTCCACTGTCTTTAGAACTGACGATATCTGCCTCTTGAAACGCTGAACTATAAGGGAATTTTCATTGTTTAGTAGTCATTTGGTAATTGGAGCTTTGTACTGCCTTTTTCCATTAGAAGAATCAATTGTTTTGGTTATTTAACACTTTTGGCCCAGTTTTACATTTTAGACTGCTGGTTAAATTCGATATCAAATTCTGAATCAGACTTGTGCTGTGTAGTTTGAAACATTGCGATGATACATGCGACACTGAGTCAGATTTTGGGATTTTGGGATTTTGGCTAGGGGTCACATAATTTATACTGCTTTGTCTTTCTATCAGTGTCTTTACTTATTTAACCATATTTTGGGGACAAATTTGTACCCAGAAGTAAGCTAAATCTGACAAAACCTCCTTTTGGGGACATCCTCATTTGTAAAAAAAAAAAAAAAAAATGATATATACATACAATATATATATAGTTTTTTGGAAAATTATAAAAATGCAGAAAGATTTCTGTTAAAGAGTTAGGTTGTGGGTTAGGTATAAGTTATACCATTTATAACTAGCTGTATATAAAAATAATAGAAGTCTATACAATGTCCCCACGTGAATATGTGTGTGTGTGTGTGTGTGTGTGTGTGTGTGTGTTCTTGTATATATGGTTTATGAAGACACAAATGTGTAATGACACGGGTATTACAACATAAACATGAACACACAAACACTTGTCTTTTTTAAATGTCTTTAAAAAAACATACAAAAATGACTCACAATTAGTTATTACAACTTAAAATTTAGTAATTTTTTTGGTGAGATAACTCAAATATCCAAGTTGATTAAACATAAAATTTTAAGGCAACACAAACACTTACTGTTTTAAGTTGAAAGAACATATTATTAGTTATTCTAATGTTGAATTTTAAGTTGTGATAACTAATTGCAGTCTCCATGGGGGAAATGGATTAATAAACATACTAAATTATGTTTTTTTTTTTTTTTTGAAAATTTAAAATTCTGTGTAAAAAATATGTAAATATGTAAAAAATGTTTTCTGTGATGGGTAGGTTTAGGGGTAGGGTTAGGTTAGGGGATAGAATATACAGTATAAAAACCATTAAGTCTATGGAGAGTCCCTACAAGGATAGTGAACCAGATGTACGTGTGTGTGTGTGTGTGTGTGTGTGTGTGTGTGTGTGTGTGTGTGTGTGTGTGTGTGTGTGCACGCATTTTTGTGATTTATGAGGACACAATTTTGTATAATGACATGGGTATTACACTGGTGTTATGATAAAAACATGAAATATGAGGACATTTCATGAGTCCTGATATTTAAAATAGCTTAAAAAACATACTAAAGAGTGTTTTATAAAAAATGTAAAAATGCAGAATGTTTTCTGTGATGGGTAGGTTTAGGAGTAGTGTAGGGGGATTGAATGTACAGTTTGTACAGTATAAAGACCATTACGCCTATGGAATGTCCTCACTTTGATAGCAAAACAAACCTGTGTGTGTGTGTGTGTGTGTGTGTGTGTGTGTGTGTGTGTGTGTGTGTGTGTGTGTGTGTGTGTGTGTGTGTGTGTGAGTGTACAGTAACTTTGAGCAGTCATCTCACCTGTTAACACGACGGGGTCTATCCACCAGGTAGCTGAGCTCGGTTCTCTGGTGCTTGGTCTAAAAGGCATAAATAATAATAACAATAATAATAATAATAATTAAGTATGACATTCTAAGTATGACATTCTCCATTTGTCATTAAAACACTGGTCAGGACTCTGTTCTGCTCTGTCCAATGCACTAGTGCACCTCAGCCATAGAACCGCCTTTGTTCCACTGATACCCAGCGACTGTGTGCTTAGCATACTTAAACCCTTGTCCAATACACTCCCCCCTCCCTCCCTCAGTCTTGACTCCAGAGGGCTACACCCTTTCAGAGAATGCCAGGGGGTAGTAAAGTATACCTCGTTGGATGGCGGAGGAACACTTAAGATAAAATGGTTCATCTCAGAGGCAAAAAGCAAAGATGTTAGAATAAGAGTAGAAATGTTATAGCAGATTGTAACCACCCTCAATATTCACTTTTCCCATATATTGCAATTATTGGTCAATCAATATAGTATTTTCATTGATCTTTTCTGAAATGTTTACATATGGATTCCCTCTAGTATTGAATATGTGGTTACATCCTTGTATGTAACTGACCCTAAAATGCTGTAGTGTAATTAAAGGATCTGAAAAAAGCACTACAGCTCCGAGCTACCTTTAAAAGCACTATGTGAGTCATAAGCAAGCAGATGATTACAATCTGACATTACAAACACAGGAAGCTGAAAGATCACGACTGAATAGACTTTTATGTTGCATATACTGTATATATAGAGAGATATTTCAGTGCACTGTGTCCATCCACTGGATTTGTCACAATCGTTTCTATAATTTTTACTAAATTTTAGTTTTAGTTTTTAGTTTTCAGAGTCTCAGTTTTCTTAATTAAAGTTGAAGTGGTTGAAAAAGATCAATGAACTTATCAGTGAATATTGTAACTTTGGCACCACTTTGATTTTACTTAAATAAATAATTAGTTTAATTGATTTCTTTTTTACAGTGTGAGATTTGAGTTTGTCCAATTATAGCAATAAATGGCAACACTTAATATATACATGCATACAACACACACACACACATTATATATATATATATATATATATATATATATATATATATATATATATATATAATGCTTAACACATTACTTGAATTCCAATATGAATATATGAAAATATACTAAGTTATAAAAATCTACATTTTGAACAGGTTAATGATGAATGTTAAAATAGTTATGAGATGCTATTGATGTATGTAAGCACTTCATACTGAATTCAGCTAAAGTGTTGCCAGTATAGCTAATAAAATTTTTTAAAAATTCACCTCGCTCGATAAAATGCTTCCGTTAGAGATGATATCTGGTTGCTGATCGGCGTATCCGGTAACGATTGCCCCGCACGGGTTGTGCTCTGTGTCTGTGCTTCGGGACGGGCTGCACGGTTTGAGAAACATCAGGTCAGTTTTGGCAGACTCCGGTGTCAGGCACACCTGGTAGCAGTAGTTCTGGTTCTGGTGGTGCGAGCCGAAGCTGCCCGACTCTTCCACCGGCACCTGTGCGGTACTGGCCACATTAGTGCTCTGCACGAGCATGATGTCCGATTTACTGAGCTTCTTCTTGCGCCCGCGCGCTTGGCGACTGCAGCACTGACAGCACGAGTCCCCGGCCATGCACGTGTATATGTTCAGTTTCTTGTCCTTCTGACAGCGCACCGCCAGCACGATCATGGCGAGGAGGAAGATGAAGGACACGGAGCCGAGAGCGATGATGAGGATGAGAGTGAGGTCCAGCGAGCCCTCTTTGGACTTCACCGACCCCCGGTCGCCGCTCCGGCCCTCCACTACGCTGTCCACGAGCACGACGTTGATACTCGCGGAGGACGAGAGCGGCGGCTGACCGTGGTCGCGCACCTCTATCAACAGGTCGTACGGGTGCGGTGGGTCCCGTTTGCTGGATACCCGGCGCGCAGTACGTAGCTCGCCGGTTCTCCAGTCCATCCGGAACATCCCGAGCTCATTTCCCCGGAGGATGCTGTACGACAGGCGCGCGTTCTCACCATCGTCAGCATCCGTGGCAACAATACGGGTCACCAGGTATCCCGGCTCGGCTGAGCGGGGCAAATGTTCCCTCGCGGTGCCGTTTTTGCCCAAAGGTGCGATTATAGACGGGGCATTGTCATTCTGGTCCACTATGATGACATTAACCGTGGCGTTGGCAGTTAACTCGGGCGCACCGGAGTCCTTGGCGTGCACCATGAAACTGAACTCTTTTATTTGCTCGTAATCAAAAGAGCGCAGAGCGTACAAGTAGCCGTTCTCAGAGTTGATTGACACGTAGGTTAAGATGGACATACCCTGTATTTCGCACTCCAATATGGAGTAAGTGACATAGGCGTTCTGTCCAACATCAGGGTCCACTGCGCTCACCGCGTAAATGTAAGCGCCCGGAACGTTATTCTCTGTCACGTACACGTCGTAAACTGACTGCATGAATCTAGGTGCATTGTCGTTTTCGTCCGAGACGTGCACTTTGATGGACTTGCTCGTGGAGAGAGAGGGCACCCCCTTGTCTTTGGCGACCACCGTGAGCGTGTACGACTCCGCTTTCTCGCGATCCAGCGGACCGTCCGTAACGATCGTGTAATAGTTTTTGAAAGATGACTTGAGTTTGAACGGAACCTCGCCGTGCAGCTCGCAGGTCATCTGTCCGTTCTCGCCGGAGTCCCGGTCAGTGACGCTCAGCAGAGCGATCACCGTGCCCGGGGCAGCCTGCTCGCTTACCGACTCCGTGACCGTGCTGAAACTAATCTCTGGCGTGTTGTCGTTCACGTCGATGAGTTTGACCAGAACTTTGCAGTGCGCGGGCACGGCGTTCGGCCCCATGTCTTTCGCCTGCACGTAGATCTGATGCGTGCTGCTCTCCTCGTAATCCACCTCGCCGGTCACTTCAATCCTCCCGGTGCGCGAGTCGATGTTAAACAGATCCCGAATACGCGGCGGATTGTGACTACTTAGAGAGTAAACAATCTCTCCGTTCTGGCCCTCGTCCATATCGGTGGCATTGAGCTGAATAACGAGCGTGCCAACTGGAGAGTTCTCGCGCAAGCTCACAGAGTAAACGGATTGATCGAACGTGGGCGCGTTGTCGTTTGAGTCCAGTACTTTAACCACTAGAAGTGCGGTGCCGGTCCTCTGCGGCTGCCCTCCATCCACGGCGGTGAGCACGTACCTGTGCACCGCCTGCTGCTCTCGGTCCAAGGGTTTATCCAGCACGAGCTCCGCGAAGCGGTTGCCGTCGCCCTGCGTCTGTACGTCCAAATAAAAGTAGTTGTTGGTGGTGATGGCGTATGTGTTCAAGGCATTAGTCCCCACGTCAGGGTCGAAGGCGTTCTCCACCGGGAAGCGGGTGCCCGGTGTGGCGCTCTCGGTGATCTCCACGGTGATGTCCGTCTCTGGGAAACTCGGCGGATTGTCGTTAATATCCATGACCTCGATCTCGACGCGGAACAGCTCGAGCGGGTTCTCCAAAAACACTTCGAGGTGCAGGAGGCACGGGACGGTCTGGCGACATATCTCCTCTCGGTCGATGCGCTCGTTCACCACCAGCGCTCCGTTCTCTAAGTTGACCTCCAGGTACGGCGTGCGCGAGCTAGGCACGGTCTGGAAACGGCGCGCGGAAAGTTTGGTGATGTCCAGCCCCAGATCTTCGGCGATATTTCCCACAACCGTCCCGCGCTCCTGCTCCTCCGGTACCGAGAAGTGCAGCTGCGATAACCCTCCATCCAAGATCGAGAAAAAGATAAATATCAAAATCATCTCCAAACAACAAGTGCACTCCTCTTTATTCCCTCGCTCTGTCTTGACACCGTTTCTTCTCCAGTCACAGCTTAGGAATTGCCCATCGCTTTGGTCTAAGAAAACATATGCACTGTGCAATTTCCCAAACGAACAAGAAAGCTCCTGTGTTGTACAGTGTCAGCCTGAAACCATGTCGCCATATGCGCAAGATCTATAGCCATTTGATATAATGCTGTCTCAAGGAGAGCAGAATTTAGTAGTCCGTGCGTCACAGAAAGACATTGCAGAACCTACAGATAGCCCGATCCTTAATACTGAGCAGCAAAACCTTACCAAAACTCTTATGCTTAATAAGTGGATAGATCAATTTAAAATAAAATCCTGAAAATGCGACCTATTGCAGACAAGTAACACTTTTCTACATATAGTTGTCTAATGGTCCAAAACTGCGGGATGCTTAGAAATCCGTAGGTCCCCTCTTCTCGAGTTCTGCAAGGAGAGTGAGCATCAGTGCGTTGTTTTGCGCAGAGCTCTTGCCACCAGCAGCCAATGGACGCTCCGGACTGCCAGCGCTGCGTCACCTGATTAGCCCGTGGGAATGTCAATCAGAAGCTCCCTCCCTCCTCAGTGCGCCCTCACATCCCCACTCCAGCTCACTTTATAAGACATATGTGAATCAATTCTCATTCTCCGTTTAAAGTCAAACAGTCGCATTCAAGGTAAATATTAGCACGGGACAACACGATTCACGGTGTTCTGAAATCCTTTTACCGTTGTTTTTATCTGTCAGTTTCTAGTCTTGACCAATTCATTCATTTGTCCATTTAGCGTTTTATTATAAGTTGAATGTATGTGTTTGACTGTATTTGGCAAAATAATGAATGTGATACTTATTTAAGAATCAGTTCTTAATGATGACATGTGAATGTTTTGAAACTGAAGCACGGAAAGTGTACTCTTTAGTATGCAGTTCACGCGCGCGCATGCTGAGAGCGCGCGTATGTGGAGGAATCTCTGGAAAAAACAACATGCTAGTAATTTCAATAGGGGGAAAGGATAAAAATATTCAGCAAAAACGTATTTACTGGAAGTCACCTTACAGTATAAGGTATACTAGGCTACATCTTATTACGGTGAAATAGGCTATTGTTAAAAATATTTTAGACGTATAGGAATAGTGTATGCATATTATGGGGAAAATGTATAGCCTGTGTATGGGCATATTTACAGTAGCCTACAATATTGTTGAAAGTATATGCTTTTAAGTAAAAACGTATGAATCCCAGAATTCCCTGCGTGAACCATCAAGTTTGTTTATTATTAGCCTACAGTGTTTAATGTTATATAGTTAGTGTTTTGCATTATTTATGGTGTTTTGTGTTATTGTGTGTAGCTCAGTCTTTGTTATTACTAGTTTCAGGCCGACTTTGAGTGGTGTGGTCTTCCATTACCAGCTTTATCATCAGTACATTTTACAGCAACAAACAGTTCAAATTGGTGGGTATACTGGCATTAACTACACAATTTAATGACACAGACCTGCAAAATATATGTCATCACTGTTTCCAGCAAAGAAAGGTTTTTAAACGAAAATGTAACATTTTATATAGTGTGGCTTCTTATGGCGGACCCGTTTGCAGCTAATGAGATTTTGTCATCCGATTGTTTACCAGCGAGCCTCATATCAGTAACAAGATTAATCTCTCCGTCTTTCCTTCCGTTTTATCTCCTTCTCTAGACTGCTGTATGCCTGCGACAGGCTAAACTGATTGTTTGATATCAAGAAACAAACTCTCATTTCAGAATGCACCCCTCTCTTTTCTTCTGTTAATAACACGGTAATGTGTGGGTGCTGTGTTAAGCACAAGTTCTCTTCGTGTTGCAATGAGTTGAAAGCTCTCGCGCTGTTCGTCTCTTCTACGTGCACTAAGCACACTCTAGCGGAAGCAGAGCGAACTACTGGTGTGTCGTGTATAACTGTGAGAGGAGAGAATTCGGGGACCAGACAGGTAGCGTTTTATTGTATATTTTAATCGTCACCTCGAGGGCAAATTCAACAAATGATACGTGTCATAATGTTGTATTGATTTGAGCTACGGTTTTGTTGACGACTGTAAACAACCGACAGTGTTTTGCTCTCAGTAGTGATTTTGACAGGAAGCTCTCAACAACAAGACTATATTCAAAAACAGCATCTATATTTCTGAATATAATACGACACGAGAGTTTGCTTTTTGCCCTTTATACTTTACGAATTTGTCTTCGCATTAGAAAACTCCTCACAGGCGTTAGTTTCCCGACATCAGATGAATTTCAGCAAACAACAGCGCCTCCAAGCGGTGTGCTAAATCTTCTGATCATCCGTCATGCTGCTGGAGATGATTATCTGGGCTATGGAGATGTGTATAATTAAGAAGCTTTAATGCGAAAGTAATTTTGAGGAGCTGTAAAATAAGCATTTATGACTGACACTGTAACTCTGCCAGCGTGGAGATGATAGTACAGTTTTAAGAGAGATACAGATAGGCAGGAACGCTTTGATGGAAATAATGAGTTATTTCTTTCCAAAGGAACTCAGCTGGGATTTGGATTTGCACAAAATAGCTAATGGATAATGTACAGTCAGATGGTCATTAAGACAAAATAAACCCTGACTGGGTGAACAGGGGTGTTCACATGAAATATTGAATTATTTTATTAGCTTATGTTTAGAGACCACAGTGAGACAGAACAAGAGCGAAACATATAGCTTTCCCACATCAGCAGTCATTTATACAGTACATCTCTGCCCTGGACAACAGTTATCAAATATTTGCCTGACTGACCAATCAGAAACAAGTATTTCAGAGAGAATAATAAATACTACAGACAGCTTTAAAGGAATAGTTCACCCAAAAAAAAGAAAATTCTGTCATCATTTAGTCACACTCATGTCAGTCCTGTATGTCTGACTTTTCATGCAAATTTGGTTTTGTCCATACAGTGAAAGTCAGAGGGGTCCAACACGTCCACGTCCATTGACTTTCACGGTATGAACAAAAAACAAACTCTGAGACATTTTTTGGAAATATATTTGTGTGTTCCACAGAGGAAGAATACAGATTTAGAAAGACATGTGTGTGAGTAATGGTGACAATTTTCATTTCTGAGTCAACTATTTCTTTAAGATCTTAAAATGGAAGATTTGTAGGTTTTCTTTGGTTTACAACATGTCTCTGTCTCTCTCACTCTGTCTTTCTCTCAGATGGAGTGATTTGTGTTCCATTCATCAATCAGCACGTCACAGCAGGAGGATGATGGGTGTCGGACTATACTACTCCTTCTCTTCCTCCTTGACCTTACACACTAAACACATCTATTACTTAAAATCAGTGCACGTGTGTGCTTCTATCAGAGAGGAGGACAGAGGTAATGATATTGTGCCATTTTGAGAAATGAAATGATGGTTGCCAGGATATGACATGATGAGCATCTGCCGATTCTGCCGGCAGCCAACCAATAATTGTTCTCTTTTCATCTCTGTCTCACTTTCTCTTTCTCAGCAACATTATTCTGTGAACGATGTCTGGACTGAGATGGGCCTTGGCTTGTTTGATTTTGTGCTGCGACTATCAAACTCTTTAAAAGATTTAAACCTCACTCATCCCTCCCAAATCCCACCTCACACTACTCAGCGTGGAATAACGGTGTTGTTCAAATATGATGTGAGAACAATGAGATTGAAGTCAAAGTTTACTGACACTAAGCCTTACCAATTCTCTGTTAAATGGGCTATTACACACACAACAGCCAGCGAGTGTTTGACCGGGTAAGACTTCATTACAGATTTCATTCTCGCCCAAGGTGTAGGATCTGTATAGCTGTCATTGATTGCATGAATGTGCGGGTTAATTGGCTTTTTGAGTGGGTTCTCTGTGATTTCGCTCGGCATAAGTGCGATGTTGATGAATAGCGAATCCTCTTTTGGATGCATGCTGGTGTAGGCATGAGTGTGGGTGATCATCATACCCAGTATGACTGTTGCACCATTGTGATTCCTACAGAGAGACCCTGAACACTCAACAATTAGTTGAATTAGTCCGAATCAATAATGAATGTAATCAGTGATTAACATTTAGCTCAAGGTCATCTGCCATCTCACAAACATGCATGTTACTTTTGAAAAGAGATAGTAAGTTTTTACATGAGATGATTTGACACTTTCCCTTTCAAGTGGTCTTAGTTATTTGAAAGGCTTGAGTTTCTAGCTGTAAATTTAAGAATGTATTGAATGGGTTATTCCTTGAGGGAAAGAAAAAAAAAAAAACTATTATGTTTTAGTCTTATCAGAGTCTGTCTATCAGAAAAACTGGTCAAGCTCAGGCTATATAACCTAAGAATCCTTATATTCCAAATGTTCTAGGAAATTTGTCCACCCTGTTACATTACATTTTTACAGTGCAGTGTGGAGCAGGGTGGAGGTTAAGCTAATGAAGCCAATACTAGCTAGGAAAGAACATGATTAAAAAGTTAACCCAAAAATGAAATTTGTCATTACTCACCCTCATGTCGTTCCAAACCCGCTAGTCCTTCATTTATCTTTAGAACACAAATTAAGATATCTTTGAAATCCGAGAGGTTTCATCTCCCACAGAAAGCAATGACATTACCACATTCAAGGTCCAGAAGAGTAGTAAAGACACTTGAAATAGTCAACGTGACTACAGTGGTCCAACCTTAATGTTACGAAGTCCTGTGATTTATATGCTTAAGATTTTAGTGGGCAGGTAGAGCCTGTCACAGTCCATGATGGTTGACAAAGGGCACAACAGGGAATCCAGGGAACAGTCTTTAATTACAACAATCAGGAGTACAAGGAAAACCAACTATGAACACAACGTAAAACGCAGACGAGAACCAAAAACTGAGGGAGAACACAGGGCAAACAAGGCTAACGAACAAGACACAGCTTGGACCAAGGAACTAAATCAGGGTAACCAACTGAGAACAAGGAACATGTGACACAGGAAAACAAACAGAACCCTGACATTACTCCCCCCTCCCGGAAGGCGCGGCCTTGTGCCCTTTAAAAGAGTCCAACCAGGAAGGGGGGGTGGGCAGGAGCAGACCAGCTAGGATGCCTCCAGGGTGGCCCTGGCCATGCAGGTGTCCAGGGCAGAGCTGGCCACTTGGGACACCATGGCGAATCAGGCAGTTCATGGGACCATGGCATCATGGGTAACTCCAGGACCATGGCGGTGCAGGCAGCTCAGGCGGCCATGGAGCAGACTTGGGGGCTGGAGCGGGCTCTGGAGCTGCCACTGGACCCCTGATGGGGGCGGGAACACATACCTCTCCAATGGACGATCACTCTGCCTTAAACCACACAGGCGGTCCTCAGCCAGGATGGTGTTGTTTTGGTTGGTTCTTCTGTCACAGCCCATGATGGTTGACAAAGGGCACAACAACGGGGAATCCAGGGAACAATCTTTAATTACAACAATCAGGAATACAAGGGAAACCAACCATGAACTCAACGTAAAACACAAACAAGAACCAACAAAGACTGAGGAAGAACACAGGGAATATATACAGGGCAAACAGAGGGGCAAACAAGGCTAATTAACAAGACCAAGGAACTAAATCAAGGTAACCAAGGGAACAAACTAGTGGCGGGAAAACTGAGAACAAGGAACATGTGACACAGGAAAACAAACACAGAACGATGACAGAGCCGATCACAATAAATTGTATTTTATGTCAAAGAGAATAAGTAAATATACTGTATGTACACTAAACATGTACATTTAAAAATAAAAATGTCAAGGGTTTTTTCCCCCTTTATTAGCCTATTCATCAAACTGCAGGAAGGGTGTGTGTGTGTGTGTGTGTGTGTGTGTCTGTCTGTCTGTCTGTCTGTGTGTGTGTGTGTCTGTGTGTGTGTTGGTCCGGATTTTTAATGTTATTCTTTAATGAAGTGACTCCAGCTTTAAGTCTCCTAGAGACTTCGATGCTGACATGACAATAAATATATATAGAGAGGCAGTCAGCTTCAGGGGGAAACGCTACTCTGCGATTACCGCCGCAGCTGTAACAAACAAGAAGGAACAATCCATCAAGCGTCAACGCCTCTCCAGATTTTAATTAATTACACTAACTTAGGACAAGGTCAGGGGCGCGCCGCGGGAGCAGCAGGGGAATGGATCGATTCGAGCATGCGCGACCCCGAGATGCAGAGCTTTTGGCTGAAGTCATTAAGAAGTTTGAGTCCTTTTGTGTCCAGCTTTTGTTCCGGGCGCCTCACCGTTTAATTATCCCACGTAGGCATGGAGGTGGATTAAATGCACCCGCATAATACAAACATATTCATCGAGTTTAACATCTCCATTATGTTGAAACAATGCACTTTTTGCGTCCAGATCCTGTGCGCTGTAGGGAAGACAGAGAGAAGGGGAGGCAGGAAGAGCACGTGAAACACATTTTTCATGCTATTGGAACTCGAAGCAATCGACTTAATGGAAATACGATTCTTATCTTTGGCCCATGGAGACTCGCTCTTTAATTTACTCATAGATCATCGTGCTTCGCGGCCTATCCCTATTTACTCCTATTGGTAAGTACAGTAATAATGTAAAAGACTCCCTTATCATACACCGCTGAATTAAACGGATGAAACATTCAGTTACGGCACGCATTGTGGACGTTTTGGATTTCGCTGACAACATTAGAGCAGAGATTAAAGTAACAGTACAAATTATTTAACTGTTTAGCAACGAGTTACAAACATAAATGTAAAACAGTTCAATGTGACATATTAATCCATATATTGAACTGTAAGTGAAGAAAAAATTTGACTTTGAAAAAGATATACAGTGGCCCCAAACAGTTCATAGTTCACGCAAATTAAATTTTTGTCATTAGTGACACTTTAAAGGGTTAGTTCACCCAAAAATTAAAATTATATTATTAATTACTTACCCTCATGTCGTTCCACACCCATAAGATCTTTGTTCATCTTCTGAACACAAGTTAAGATATTTTTGATAAAATCCGATGGCTCAGGCCTCCATTGCCAGCAAGCTAATTTCCTTTTTCAATGCCCAGAAAGATACTAAAGACATATTTAAAACAGTTCATGTGGGTATAGTGGTTCAACATTAATATTATAAGGTGACAAGAATACTTTTTGTGCACCAAAAAAAAAAAAAAAAAAAGACTTTATTCAACAATATCAAGCGATGGCCGATTTCAAAACACTACTTCATGAAGCTTCAAGCTTTACAAATCTTTTGTTTCAAATCAGTGGTTCGGAGCGTGAAAGTCACGTGATTTCAGTAAACGAGGCTTCGTAACATCATAAGTGTTTCGAAATTTCAATGGTTCACGTGACTTTGGCAGTTTGATACGCGCTCTGAACCACTGATTCGTAAAGATTCGAAGCTTCATGAAGCAGTGTTTTGAAATCAGCCATCACTAGATATTGTTGAATAATTTTTTTTTATTGTTATTATTTTTTGGCGCACAAAAAGTATTCTCATCGCTTTATAATATTAGGTTGAACCACTGTACTCCAGTGTTAATTTTGTTGACAACATTTATTCACGGATGAAAACGAGACGATGACTAAATTAAAATGCATTTTGATTGACTAAAACTATGACTAAAATCTACTCTAATTTTCATCAACAAATAAAAATGAAACGAAAATGAGAGAGAGGGACGATTTGGGAAGATTTCCAGTCAGGACTGCTGTCCTATGTGGAAGATGCGCACATTTGAAGTGTAATGTGCTGATCTAACCGCAGGAAATGTGGTGCTGTTGCGCGCTCTACAGGCTCGCCCAGCAGCATTTCAGACTGCTTCGCAATTAATTAATAGCGCACATTTATGCCAAGTGATTGCTTATAAGCTAGTGTTGATGAATTATGACATTGTTTACTACACAATGTTTATATGGTAGTATGCTTTAGGTGGTTGTAAGAATGCACATTTTATCTCCCTCATCTGAACTTAAATGAGCAGCCTGCAACAGTGCAGACTGTAGACATTTCAGAATAAGAGTCAGGGTGTATTTCAGGATGGTTTATAATTATTATTTTTCCCTAGTCATTATTGTTATTTTGTTTACACAATAAACTGTATTTAATTTAATTTAATTTCTTAAACTACTATCTTCTGTCACACAAAGGAAAGACTAAGAATATTATTTGACACATTATTATATATATTTTACAGGTACAAGGGTTATTATAGTTAACTAAAACCATAAAAATGAACTGAAATAAAATAAATATATATAAAAAGTGTAAACTTATTTTATTTCATCTAGTTTCCAAGCTTTAGCTTAACCTGATGTACTAAAATAACTAAAACAGAAATGAAAAAACTACATAGACATTTAAAAGCAAAAACTAAGACATAAACACACAAAAAATTACAAAAATATTTAACTAAAATTACCATGAAAGCAGAAAAACTAAAAATCAAATCTAATCAAAATCTTGAACAAAAACTGTAATAGTACCTCAATTATAAGTGAAAAAACTGTCCGCTTTGGTGAGGCAAAAGACTATGACTAAAACTGAATCAAAATTTGCTGTCAAAATTAACACTAGTACCTTTATGGGCATTGAAAAAGGAAATTATCTTGCTGGCAATGGAGGCCTCACTGGATTTTATCAAAATATCTTGATTTGCGTTGCGAAGATGAACGAAGGCCTTACGGGTGTGGAACAACATGAGGGTGAGTAATTCATGACAGAAATTTTCATTTTTGGGTGAACTAACCCTTTAAATTTGTTCCAAACCTGTATGACTTTCTTAATTCTTCTGTGGAACACAAAAGAATATATTTTGGAGAATGTTGGTAACCAAACAGTTTGGAAATGATGATAGAATTTTCATTTTTGGGTGAGCTATCCCTTTAAGGAAAGTAAGTTTATTCAGTGCCCATATTGGTAAAGCCAATATGCCAGCAAAGATGGAAATCTTGGAAACTCTCAATGTTACGTATAAATAACATATTTCAAAAATGATATCATAAACTGTGCTTCTTTAGCTCAAATAGTTTTCAAGCTACTCTATCTAATATTCATGCACATTCAAGAGAAAAAAAAATGGTGATGTTTCTATGAACATTTAAGGACAGGTTCTACTACATTCATTCTTGTGATATCATTAAACAAATGGCACTCGATGCTTTCATTCAATTGCAATGACATTCATACATTTTACATGTGGTGCAGGTGTCACATGATTAAGCATGTCACTCATGGCTGTGCTAAGTGACATAGAAACATAGTGTTTGTTTGTCATTTATTATTAACTGCTGTTTGTGCAATGGGGTTTACTGAAGAGTTCATCGAATTATTGTTTTAGCAGAGACTCAAGATGGAAATGCCTAAAGAGTCATAGAAAAGCAGACAATATTTACTGTATGTAGTCAGAGAAGATCCTCTTTGCTAACACTGAAGATCTCATGCCGAATATGGAAGAGAGAGAGAAAAAAAAAGAGAGGAAGTCCTTTGATCCCACAGTATGAAGAGGTGGTGTGTAGGTGGGCCATGGTAAAAAAGAACAGTGTTGGCACATACAGTAACATACACAACATGAACAAATCCAGGCAGTACACACCAAGCACACTGTATTCACTGTGGCAATAATTCAATTTATGAATAAAAGAATAAAAAGTGGCTGTATCACGGTTAACCCCGGGCTTCCTCAAAGGTCAGACCAGGTAACTCTCACACAGAGAATATCAGAGAAGTGCACACTAACTAATGCATGTGGGGATTGTGTGGATCAGTTTGACCAAGACAAATGATAGATAGACATACTCTATAACTAATCAATATTGTATTGATTTCTGAGGGGAAGTTCAGGTGCAACACAGCATTGACATCAAATGTGAAGTGCACCATTTAAAGACACATAATAGTGCAAGTCATTATGCAAAGTGCAAGACAGACACAGATTACAGAATGCAAGTATAATGTTCAGCATATTTGAAATGAATTAGACAGGCTCAAAAGATTGCAGTGAATACAAATGTGGGCATGACAACCAGGAACATGTATTAACTGCCGGAAATGTGCCTGGCAAGTTTTTGTATGAGGTTTTTTTGAAGCAAAGGGCTCTGAGGTTTCTCGAAATACTCCTTTTATGTGGATTATTTGAAAGTATTATGAATCCCCACATCGATAACCACATTTTTAGAAGAAAACTCTGTCCCGATGTGGCTGTCCTCAGGCACACTGTATTATCTTCAAGAGTGTGTTTTGAACAGTATACGCGTGAGACTCAATTTCGCTTTTTCTTCACTAAGCAGTTGGAGTGTTGAGTTCCTCTGTGTGTCACGCGACGCATCGAATACATAAATACACATTTACAGCAGCACCTGAATACCGGCATCAATTTCATTTTTCATTTCTGACAAACCTTACTAAACCTATGATTTCTCAGCACTGTGGAGCTTTAGATTGGGGAGACACCATCTCAGAAGTTCTTCATTTTACCCCTGATGTTTTGTAAAAGTCATTTTTGAGCTTGACTTTTACAGGTATGTGTGAATTTTATTGTTGAAGACTGCATGAAATAATTCTTTTCTGTGTTGATGTTTGTCCTAGAAGTTAGGGTGAGACAAATTTATGGGCTTGTTCTTTATTTGAATAGCCAATAGCCTTTAGTTTATATCACAGCTTGGCTAAGCCACTTGCTACTAGAGGTATTATTTCTGAGAGCATTGTATATTTGTATACACTTTTGCCAACAAGATGAGTCATCAATATTTTGGGCCCATTTTCCCAGAAGAGAAAACGTGTAACATTTTGGATGTTTTCACAACATGGTTTTAGATTTTCATGTGAGCAGTTTGAGATTCTGTCTGAGAATGCTGACTTACAGTATGTATTTTATTTTATGTTATTTATACAAATCAAATTTTGGTAAAACTTTAGTATGGGGAAAAATTCTCACTTTTAACTAGTTGCTTATTAGCTTGCATGTTGGCTGTTTATAAGTATTTATAAAGCACAAATGAATGCCTTATTCTACATGACCATATTCCACATCCCTTAATCCTACCCAATACCTGAACCTAACCACTACAACAACGACCTAACTAACTATTAATAAGCAGCAAATAAGGAGTTTATTGAGGCAAAAGTAATAGTTAATAGTGAATATGTGTTCCCCATACTGAAGTGTTGCCCACATTTCTTTATATGTGACCCTGGACAACAAAACTAGACATAAGAGTTAATTTTTTATTTTAATTCAATTTTAATTCAATTTGATACATCATCTCTAAATAAGCTTTTTACTGATGTATCATTTGTTAGGATAGGACAATATTTGTCAGAGATACAACTATTTTAAAATACGGAATCTGAGGTGCAAAAAAAAAAAAAAAATCAAAATATTGAGAAAATCGCATTTAAAGTCCATTTAAAGCAATGCATTTCCACTCACAGAAATACATTTTTGATATATTTATGGTAGGGAATTTACAAAATATCTTCATGGAACATGATCTTTACTTAATATCCCAATTATTTTTGGCATAAAAGAAAAATCGATAATTTTGACCCATACAGTGAATAATGTGGCTATTGCTACAAATATACCCGTGCGACTTATGACTGGTTTTGTGGTCCAGGGTCCATATATGTTTCATGCCTTTTAGTCAAATATAATAGATTAGAGTTTAGAGATAATATAGCTTACATTTTGCAAGGAATCAAGCAGTTGAGATATGCTATATGGTAAATTACTCAAGTATGCAGGTAAAGTTGGACATACTCATGTAGCCAACTTTATATAAAGAGCTGGCAGTTGAGATTTGCTATCACTTTATGTGAGTGTACTGTATGTACAGTATCCAGATAAAGTTGGATATAATGGATATATATTTATGCTAAAAGTTCAATTTGTCAACTTTGTAGGAACACACTAGCATTTAGATAGCCCCAAAGCATGTACTAAAAGCCAAAAAAACTCAAATTTCATAGGGACATTTCTCAGATACAATGCTTCTGTCAAAGCTTTTGTCAACATCATCTTCTCAGAGTCCTATAATCTGCAATTTGAGTGCATTTCATTCTTGTGCACACCACCTATTTATACTACTGCAGACGACGATTTTAAGGTTCTTGCCAAGGGATCGGAATAAAGAGAGTTTGCAGAACAAACTGTAAAAGAATTCCGTACCTCAGGTCAGAAGCATTCCTCGACACCTACCGAAGAAAATGAGACTGAGTGCGAACCGTGGGGATAATTATGCTTTCAGGAATAGATTAAAACCCCGCATGCCACTGTAAATGCTCTTCAACACATGTAATTTCATAAAGTGATATGGCAGCATTATGGAACCCTAAATGTTCAGCTTCTAAAGTTGATAAACTGAAGGCGTTCTGCATCAGATGGAGGTTTAGGGGTAGCTGACGTTTCCGGCAATGTATGTTGGGTGGATTATAGAATGCTGTGGGTAGCTTGTGATGGATGATAAGAGGTGTTATCATGTAAATATGGTATAATAGTTTTTCAGCTTGAGTGTATAAGCTGGCTTGGCTATCTCTCTTATTGATATCGCGTCTTCTTCTCTACTTCCCTTGAAATGACAGGGTAAAAAAACAAGAACTTGGCACAATAGAAGAGGTCATCTGCTATTCGCCAAAAATGCAATCCTTTTTTTCTGTGTAAAAATGCTTGCTGCTACCTCACCTTCTCCCTCTCTCTGTCTCTCTCTCACTCACTCTTGTGTTGGTATGGATGAGTGGCCAGCCCATTTAAACTGCGTGAAGGACGCTGCACGCATGAAAGGTGGCCTTGTTCTGCATGTAGCTTTTCTTTCTCTCAACCTGCTTTTATTTCATTCACTCTTTCATTCCGGCCCCTCTTCAACTGCCTCTAAAATAAGCCTTGAATTGGCACGAAAGAACATTAACACCGTTTTCCATTCTCTTCCCCCTTTTTTCTGTTCTCCTGGAAAGTACATTATTGATGGAGGATTAGTTCATTTTTGTAAAGCTAATCCTATATATATATATATATATATATATATATATATATATTTAAAAAAAAAAAACTTTTTATACCGTTTATAATTTTATTATAATTGTAATAAGAATTCACTTCCTGCTAAAATCTTTTTTATTATTCGTAAATTCAATCAAGGAGGTAAATTTATTAGTTTCTATGTACTGATTTAAAAGATTAATAGGTGAGAGTGTTGTTCAGTTTATACACAGTTTCTCACACAGCATCATAACTGTTGAATACTGCCTTCCTCTGCTTACCCTTGGCTCTGTGCTTGCAGTATTTTAAAACTAACCTTCTATTTTTCTGTATGTTTCTCTCTCTTCTTGCACCTTCTCCTGGAGCTCTAGAAGGTGATTTTTCATCAATAGGACACAAAATAGGGTCTGAAATAAGCATTTTAGTCAGCGAAAGAAGGAGCTTAATATTTAGAAAATGTCAAAACTAAATATTCAAAGACGAACTAAATATTACATGGGTTAAATTTAAAACCTTGATTTGCACTATATTGTAAATTTAAACAAAAATGATAATAATAATAATAATTCTGGTTTAGAAAATGATCTTGCTCTCAGTAGGGGATAGCTTGCAACAAAATGGTGGTTACCTTACTATAATGAAGAAAAATACAACAACAATAACAAAAAACTTCAAAAAAAGTAAAAAATATTAGTTTTTTTTCTTTGAATAATTTGGGTAACAAGGTTGAATTTGATGGGATTTGTCCCTGGGATTTGTAAAAACAAATGTGGGATTTGTGCCTCTAATGCCTTAAAAATATATATTCTTGAAATTTGGCAACAGCTTGAGCTGTGTTCTGCCATATTGTAACAGACAGATGCACACATACACATACATAGAATCAAGATTTAAAACTATGTATTTTTTGAACAAAGAAAAACAGGATAGGAGAGTGAGTCACAAAGAAGGACACGTGTGCATGGAATGCAGAGAAAGCCATAATGAGAAAAAAACTGACTGCACTATAAGCTAGTCTTATTATATACTTATTATTTGTCACATACAGTGGTAATGGTGGTCAAAAGCTTAATCGGGTGTAGCCAACAGATAGTTTGCGCTTTACACATTCCTTTGAGCTGATTAACGCTCCATTTCTGCCAGAACTTCAGTACCTCTTCATGCTTGTGTTTAAACACAAATTAGCAAAAGGGCTTGCACTTACTCCTTCACTACACGGAGAGAGAGAAAAAGAAAACCAGGAAAATGACTATTAAGGACCATTTCCCAGGCAATCTCAAGGAAACCACTGACATTTATATTTTAAAATCAGAAAATGTAAGACATTTTTTCAAAAGGTGAAGTATGTCATTTTAAAATACTTTCTCCTATCCCAGCTTAATATGCAGAAGCAACTATAATTAAGTTATTTGAATCAATAAAAATAATAAAAACTTTGAGAGTTTGATCTATTGCCTATAACAGAGGGAATATATAGAAAACCTCTTTGAAAACAGTCATGATTTCGATTACATTCAGTTAAATGATTTTGCAATTTAATTCAGTCGCAAACTTGGTTATGTAGTTCTGGTCATTGAATCTGTTTGGACGAACAGTATTCTGAGTGCTGATATAACAGTTGTCACACACGGTTGCAGCAATGAATGAAAAAGAGTTGGATCTAAATACAGCCGTTGTTGTTTAATTTATAAAAAATGTATAATATAGATCAAAGTATAGTATATATATATATATATATATATATATATATATATATATATATATATATAAATCACAACAACAACAGAACAACCAATAACACATGCAAGATCAGATAATAAACCGAACAAACACAGGGTTTCAATACACAAGCAAGCAAAGAATCAAAGAAACAAGACACAGGTGATACAACTCAATCAATCAATGAAAGACCATGGAAACCAATGAACTCAGACAAAATAAACTGATCTACAAACAGTGAAAACAAACTTACAATGCAACTCAAGCAAACACAGCTGAGTAAGCGAGACATTACCCTGACAAGAGTCTAACAGCACTGTGACTTTTAACTCTTAACTTTTAACTGTTTGTATGCAAGTTGTGTCAGACAGGCTGTGAGTCTGCATTAGTTGTGGGGATTTAGTGACTCTTTCTGCAGGTTACATCATTCCACTAGTAGGTGGCATCACCAAGTGACCATTTTTATGAGTGAGTCATTTGATTCGTTCAAAAATGCTGATTCATTAAGGAACAAAAGCCTGTCTTAATGAATGAGTCGTTAAATCATTTATTCATATTTAAATCATATATTGCGTCTACAAGTCACTCATTATTAACTGTGTTTATTGGACTTCACTGTTGTGTAAAAGTAATATCACACAATTGTGCTGCCTCCTTGTTACTCTAGTAACTTTGACACCACACAAGCTCAGTAGCATGTTTACCTACCACGCAAAGCACATAATTGCGTGGGCCTGGGGGCATACCAGTCAACACTCCTGTTTTTCCCAGGAGTCTCCCGTATTTCACACCCATCTCCCGCCCCTCTCCCGTTTTGTTATTTCTCCCGGGAAACTCCCGTAATTTGTATGGCCCTTCCTCAAATATGAATAATCACATCAATGCATTATTCCAAGGTTGTCCAGTTGCCAGATGAAAGGCATCCTACTCACACAATAGATACATCATACAATTTTGAACCCATTTGTGACCTCAACCTGGCAACCTACAACTCAGTTGCGCTGTTGATATCTGCACAGGTAGACGGGGGAATTTGAATCAAGCGTCACTATTAAAAATGGCATTAGAAAGCTTAGGTGGTGCTGCGGCGGAAAAAATATATATATATAGCTGCAAATATAACAACAGCTGGACGGAGAAATTTAATTTCTTATCACGAAGCAGCATCGACAATTCCCACGAAAAGCACCACAGTGTTTCCTTTTATGTAATTATTACTGTTATAATAAAGATAAATAAAAAAGAAACATGAATAAGTCTCATTATTATCACAATAATTCTTATTAATAATTATGTATTATGTATTTACTTATGTGTATTTAACTTGCCTCTGACCCGTCCCAAACCCAACCCCCATCTGCCGAGTACCGCCCCGCTCCCCGGAGTCTCCCGGATTTCGGTATCCAAATGTTGACGGGTATGCCTGGGGGGCCCCTGCGAGTTCTCCCTAGGGGGATCCCCTTAGTGGTGTAGTCTACGTGATACGCCGGTATATGCCTTATACCCACTAGGAAAGGTCAAGGATTTCCGTATATCCACTTAAAAAAAGCGCAAAAAACACGGATTTGGTGCTCTTTAATGTGACGCAACAGATCGCAGTGCCTCACTTCAAATAAAGTGGCAGCCTTATAAACATGCTAAATAAACATGAATGAACATCTAAAGGTATGTTAAAAGATATAGAACAACTTACCAACATCTATATTATGTCTCATGTAATCGCTCAGCGTTCAACCGCGGAAAGACCTAGGGAGCAGCATTTAGCTAAATATATACACCATATTACATATTATAATTTTTTTATGTTCTTCAATAGCCTATATAATGCATGTTTGAATAAATCCATCAAGTTGACAGCCACCATTTAAATGTTTATATTTAAAAAAACAAATTGGAGTAGAAATAATTTTAAAGTTAGTAGGCCTATTATAACTTTATTATTATAAAAATTTCCTTAAGTGTAATTTAAGTTTGTATACAAATTGGTTCATTTAACCTTCAATGTTAATGTAGTACCAACTGATTCCCATTATACAGCATTTTTTTTCTTTTCTTGAGAAAATATGCCATGTACTGTAGCCTATCTTATATACAGTATATCTAAAATAACTGATATTGACTCAAATTGCAAGCTTGTGAATCCAAATGCATAACTATGATGACAGACTGGCAGGAAATGGTGAAAAACAGAGTCCAAACAGGGTGATATTGTGACATACTGATAAGCCTCATCTTTCCATTGTTAATAATAGTTGCAACTTGCACTCTTAAATGTGCATTGAAAATTACCAGCTGATAAACATATGATCCAGGGACCATATTCCTATAACATCTAAGGCTAAATGTAGATCTTAACTGGCTGAATTAGATGGTGATTGACACTAAACAGTAGAAAATCAGTCCAGTCTCTCCAGCTGTAAATGTCATTGGCTGTTAAAGTCTTGTGTAGTTTATAATACATTTACATGTTGATAACATACACATAAGCAGTCTTTCAGAATGCTCTCAATTACATGTAGCCTAGATCAGATGCATTCTATATGCATTTGTGTGAAGAAATTTTCCTTATTTATGTCTTTGATCGTTGAACTGTTGTATAAGTGATGTATGGCATAACACATTCTGGCTTGTGTAGTATTGCTTTTAAATATATAGGCTTTGATTACTTTAGTGTTGGTAAATCTTCCTGGAAATTCTGTTGTATCCCATGTTATTAATGTTGCTACTTACACTGACCCCATTGTACTGTGACTACATTTAGCCAGTTAGTTAGGTGAGCATAAAGTGTAGATATACAATGGGTGCTGCCATGAAGAAGAGTTTCTATGCTGGGATAGTTACCAGTACTCCCTGTGACGCTACATAGGATAAGTGTGTATAAAAATAGATGGATTTATGGATGGATTTGAAATAATGAACTTTGTACTGCAGAATGGCAAACTCCCTTGAGAACCGTAAACCAGTTAATCTGAGCTGCTTTTCAAATCTGCAATTTTGGATAGGAAATCTGTACCCTGTTGCAAGGAAACAACATCAGCTATCTGCCATGAATCAGCTGTCCTCCACAACATCATTCCAGTGTTAATTCTATCCATAGATCATCAAATGAAATGATTTGCACTGTAAGCAGTTCACAAAGTTTTCTACCTTATATAGATCCAGATATCCACAGAAAATGCCATCTCTTAATGAAAAATCCACTAAAGTGCACCACAAAAGAATCTCCGTAATGCTACTGAAAACTTGTTTATGGTCCCTTCAGGGTACATTAACATGACAACAATGTACTAAAAACGCAAAAGGTGTAAAAGACGACAACATTATCAAAAAAAAAAAAAAAAAATAGTGAAAACATTTTTAAAAAGTTGTATTATGCTGCCAGGTCAGTAGTTTGCTTGTAAAGAAACACTATGCGCGTATAGACTGAACACATATTATGCATCCACATACATCACAGACAATAACTTTATTGTTTTCAAAAACTTGCACTTTGAAACCTGTTTTCAAAAGTTTGCGCTTTCAGGCCCAAAAGAAAAACAGAAACTGAAATAATAGTTCTGAGAATAATGGTTCAGAATAGCACGCTAGCATACTACTCCTCCACTTATTTAACTTAACTGCCAAGAATTAAAATTAGATTAAAATACAAAATGTCAGTGTTCATTTTGAGATGATGCATCTTGCTGAATTAAAAATGCAATGTGACAACAATGTAGCATGCTACTGTTTGAAATGTTTATTTTTGCATAATGCATTCTGTTTCATATGCTATATAAAAATAGGCAGTATATATGTACTGCATAATACACAGTAAATTAGCATTTCAATCTTAATATAGCAATAATTTGTGAATTGTGTATGTGTGAAATTAGATGGCTGTGTAAATGCAATTTTACATGTTTTAATCTGGACAGTAAATTCCAACTTGCTAACCAGGAAGGTGACATCAGGTCTTCTCCTCTCAACCCACCCACTAAATCACCAGTTTTTTATTGGGCTAATTAACCTCCAGCGGTCACCTCAATTATACCTTTGTTTCTGTGGTGACACAACCTCTGTTGCGGTTCATTTGCACCTGAGCATTAACAAGCGGTGACTTGGTGACTGCAAATACCACGATGACACATACACACACACACACACACACACACACCATTATTGTTTTTTTCTCTTGTAGTTTTGCAGAAAAATATTTGATTTGTCACCATAAGAAATCCTTCCCAGTCATTCTTGGGTTTACAAGTTGAGCAGAAATCTGACAGATCTGACATGATTTGTTCATGAATCAAAATTTGACTCACTGTCTCTTTTAGACTACTTTTATAGTGCACTTTTATTGTCATTTTGAAGCTTATCAGTCATCCTCACTTTGAACGGTCAGATGTAAAAGAGCCATGTGAATTTCCTTCTACATCAATCAGGCATAACATTATGCCCACCTTCCTAATATTGTGTTGGTCCCCCTTTTGCTGCCAAAACAGCACTGACACGTCAAAGCATGGACTCCACTAGACCCCTGAAGGTGTGCTGTGATATCTGGCACCAAGATGTTAGCAGCAGATCCTTTAAGTCCTGTAAGTTGCAAGGTAACAACTAGTAAACGACACCTAATTAATGCCATTCACATATAAAAGATCACTAGTCATTGTCCAAATCCTTAGCGAGCTGCAAGAATAGCTTAGATTTCCAAAAACCTGCAGTAATCTGACCAGGAAAAGTGCGTACGCCTGCTCAGATCCTGACGTGGCGCTAAGCACTTTTCCACGTCAAAGACCGTTTTTATAAATATGAGCGTTGGCGTGGATTTAAGCGTACACACACACTAAGATCAAATCTGTGCGTACGCACACTTTATAAATGAGGCCCTGGGTGACACACCCATGAAAAAGAAATAACAAATTAGATCTTTTTAATGTTTTTCCAAAGATTTCAACTCAACATTTTTCAACAACTTTTTTCAAGACTAAATAACATGAGCTATCCTATCCACATTCAGTTTATAGATCCTAGGGCATTTTATTATTTATTTATTTATTTATTGAAAGGGACATCAGTGGCAGTCCTAGAAAATTTGGTGTCTAGATAGATACAAAATGAAAAACTTGATCTGTGGAAGATGAAGAAAGATTCTGAGGGAGCACATGTCTCATGCCACAGTTCACCACTTCTTTATAGCTCAGTACACTTAAAAATAAGATGTCATTCTATTTTGACAAGGGATCAGTTTTCTTGTGGGCTAAAACTGACATTCTGGATAGGAAAGACTTTGTATAAAAAAAAATGCTGCAGTGCATAAGAATGCATTTTCAGTGCATGAATCAAACTCACCCATCCTGATGAAACTTTTTCATCTTCTAAATTTATTTTATGACTCAAAGTAACATTGACTTTACCAAATTCGGTATCTCACTGGAGATACCATTGGTATTCACTGTGTCATGTTGCTGCTTGTTTGCAAAAGGTTAAACATTTCTCAAGCCTACATCATATAGCCAGGAATTACCAACTGTCACTGAAATTGGTGACTTCCTATCCCTGTTGCTGAAAGCCTCTTTACAGTATGTCAGTCAACAACTGTCTAATTTGTTTGTTTGTTTGTTTGTTTTTTCTGTCTTTTTTATTGTAAAAGAAACATTTTAACTTAAATAAAACATAATTGAGAACTCCATTAAGTGGATGGACCCAAAATCATTTATTCACCTGCATGTCATTCATTGTACTTTTACTGTCTGGACAAAAGCAAATAAAACATTCTTCAAAATATCCTTGTTTGTTTTCTACAAAATAAAGAAAGCCATACAGGTTTGGAACAACATAAGTGTAAGTAAATGATGAGAGAATTTTCTTCTTCTTTTTTTTTTTTTTGGCTGTACTGTCCCTTTAATTCTCCTTACATGTGAAAGCTCAACCTTGAGCAATAAAGTTAGCCACTGGATAAGTCAACTTTTCATGCAGGGAAAAATGATTATTGTCATTGTTGACATGATGCATTTGGAAGGTTTCTGGATTTAAAAGTGATGGGAGGCTGCATGTACAGTATGTGCCTGAGAGAGAGAGAGAGAGAGAGGAAGAGAGAGATTGACAGCAACAGACACCCTCTTCACTCTTAGACAGAGTGTTCTTTTGATCTCTACTGTATAATCAGCAATATAAAGCACAGGAACGATCCGAGTTTATGTGTGTGTATGTGTGTGTCACAGACAGTGTATATGTATGATCCTACGGGATATTTAAAGCTTGTCTCTAAGGGTCTAGCTGGTAAATTTGCTGATGTCAGAGGCAGAGATGGAGCGCTGTCAAAGCATCTCACTCTCTCTTTCTCACACACATCCAAAGAACTGGTTGCAGGCATCCACTGTGCCGATTTCGTTCCCCTTTAGAGAGTATTTGTATTGGTGTGAGTGCACATACTCTTTTAATTGTCTTAATGTTGGTATATTTTTAAGAGCTGCTTTTGAACACTTTTTTTTTTTTGCACGTGTTAGCGCTAACCTATGTGTTAGGGTTAATTTTAAGACCTGAGCCACGAGCAGAAGGCTGACTCGATGTCACTCGGATGAAAGCTGTGATTGAGAGAGAGGAAGAGAAGAGGATTATGTAAGGGTGGGAGAGTCTTGATCATAGTACTAAAGCATGCACCCCCTCAGATTATTTTATTTTATTTTTGGATTTTGAAAGCAATGCCCAATACATTTGCACCTTGTGAAAGATATATTTTTTAGTCCGGTCAAAGTAACCAAAAATAAAATGTTTTAACACTATTTTTATACCAAAAGTTACCTAATTTGATATTATTACTATTTCAGTCTTCTTTCTAAAGACTCAGCCTAATAAATTCCAGCAGCCTTGGTAGTATGATAATACATTTTAAAGGTTTTATTTGGAGTAGCATAATAGCTTTTTTTTTTTTTTTTTTTGCTAATTATGTGTGAACATATGTCTTGACAGCTTGACCACATGAATTTAAAAAAAAATATTATTATTATTAATGTGTCACACTGTAAATGGAAAAACAAGTCGAGCACATTGCATTGTGTGATACAATATTCCATGCAGCGTACAGTACATTGGCTTTATATTTTTGGAAACTAGAGTAGGTCATCCAGAATTTGTATACAACATTTGTATACGGTGTGCTGTATGCGCACAGTATACATAAATACTTTTTTTTTTTTTTTTAAATGTTGCGCCACAACTTTTTTAAGGTTTTATTTAAGATTTTAGTATATTCTGTTGTATAATGATGGAAGTTCATTAGTCCAAGGCACTATAGACAAATGTAAATGTTGTACATCACTTTGCAAATCACATTAAATTCCAGTGACATATTGCAGATAAATTAGCAATTTACAATCATGGGATTGAATATTACCATTTCACTCTTTCTCCTGTGCACTGCCTCCTTCTCTCTCACACACACGTTGCAGTTTATAGCTATTATGAAGCCTTATCACCTTCAGGTATGCTAAAAGTTTAAAGATCAGCACTCTGTTCTGTCTAAGTGTGTGGGGGTGTGTGTGCCAGCATGCATAGGAACAGTGTTTTGAAAAGCAGAAATTTGCACACAAATACTCACACACACACGTTTCTGTTCTCATTCTGTTCTGCAGAGAGAGTAATTACTTTTCTGGGCTGCTTGGATGCTTTGAAAAGGCAAGCACGCGTACGCGCGCTCACACAGTTTTTGAAATTCTCTGGAGGCCATATTCCCTCATTGCTCACTAAAATTTACTCAAAGGCTTTTTTCACCACATAAGCGTTCTTAGTATTTTATTTATTTATTCTGCTATTTTGTTATTGCCCTCTAAGGTGCTGATTGGAGAAAGTATTAGCTGGGAGAGAACAAAAATACAAAATCTGTAAATAAAATGGTTCACTTGCAGTTTTCCCCAGAGCGAGAGTTAATCAAGAAGCAGAAGATGTGAGTTGAGTAAACCCTCCTTTAACACACACACACACACACACGCACGCACACACGCACGCACCGAGTATGCTCAAATGCATAAACGGACTATAAGTGTAATCAAATGAGACAGGATAATAATATACTGAGAACAAAACTAATGGTCCATTTATACACCCTTGAGGCACACCCACATTATATACACAGAAAGAGACACTCTTTGCATTAATTTGTAAAGGAGGATCAAGCTTTTATTCAATTAAATACTAGAAACTGATATCTTTAGAACAGCTTAGAATTTGATTTATTTAACCTTTGTTTAACCACACAGTTCCCACTCTACAATATGAAATAACCACTGATATGATTTCAGTGTTGATGACTTTACTATTATTCTAAAATGTAGAAAATAGCCATTATATATATATATATATATATAACAGTCAAATTCATGCTTTTAAAAGCCCTTCAAAATAATCTGTCACTGGTTAAAACATTTGTAATATATGGTTTACTTTAGTTATACACAAAAAAATATGTACAGGTTCTTTTGAACAACCTTCAGTGCAGAAAACTGTTTTTCTCCCGAGAATGGTGCAGTTCTAACTATTTCAGAATAGCAGGGGCACTGCTAGATGTCAGAACTGTTGATCATAACCAGCCACATTTCGGCCCCTGCTTTGAATGGTCTGTAAAATAGTACATAGGAAGAAAAAAAACACTCATAGAGCTGCAGCATGACAACAGAGATTAAAGGGTTAGTTCAACCAAAAATGAAAATAATAATCATTTATTACTCACCCTCATGCCGCTCCACACCCGTAAGACCTTCGTTCATCTTCGGAACACAAATTAAGATATTTTTGTTGAAATCTTATGGCTTAGTAAGGCCTGCATAGCCAGCAATGATATTTCCTCTCTCAAGATCCATTAATGTACTAAAAACATATTAAAATCAGTTCAAGTGAGTACAGTGGTTCAATATTAATATTATAAAGCGACGAGAATATTTTTGGTGTGCCAAAAAAACAAAATAACAACTTATATAGTGATGGCCGATTTTTTTGACACACTGATTCATAACAATCCGAAGCTTCATGAAGCAGTGTTTTGAAATCGGCCAAAATGTCCCTACAAAGATGGCAATATCTGAAATCCTTGTCCTTGTGGGGACATTTATAAATCGCAGCTTATAAATCACACTTGAAGTTTTCTATGATGGGTAGTTTTAGGCGTATAGGGTTAGGGGATATACAGTTTGTACAGTAAAAAAATCGTTACGCCTATGGAATTTCTTCATAATGATAATACCAGTGTGTGTGGGGGGGTGGGGGGTATTTGAAGAGGACATACAGCAGGATGGCTGAGAGAGGAAGTTGATGAGAGGGGCACTTACTAAAAAGAGGGAGTTTATCTATTTACATGTATCCTAATCTGAAATAATAAAGTGTCAAGTGATTAAAGAATAATCTCAACAATAATACATTTTAAAATTTTTGTCCTCACCAGCCACGACCACAACATGTGAGTTTTTGCAGGCAACAAAATTCCCAATCCCTCCATGTTAAATACTCTAGTGTTGAGTCTTTAGGCTGTGTCTTTGTATAAAAGCGTTCTCATTATCTCATTCATCTTTACTTTTTCCAGTTCTCTTGTTTTCTCCATTTTCTAAATGTCGAAATTCTTCATCATCATCTTAGCAAGAAAATGCTTTGAAGATTCTTGCAGATTGAAAGTGAGAAAGATATGGTCTGTCTGAACTAATAAACTGGAGGGAACAAGAGGGAAAACTCTCTCTTAAACTGAAACTGATAAATCTTGAATCTTGAAGTCTTTTTAGACATTATGAAAGTTACAGTGACAACGGCGCATCCTTAATCAAACTTTTTCAAAATATCAAGAAATAATCAATTTCCCATGATATGGCCCTTTAATATTCAAATTTAGACTTTAAAACAAATAGAATCTTTGACTTAAAATTAACAAACTTGTGGGCAAAAGGATATATACTTTAATCACAAGTTAGTCCTATTGAAGAGAATATTGTGTGTTGTTTGTTTTTAACTATTAATGATTGAACTGTGTCTGAACTGAATCTGAAAGAATCTATCTCTGTCTGAAGGATCTTATGAACTTCTGGAACTTTATCTCATGAAATTTATGGGGGGACAGCAGCTTTAACTTCTTAAAAGTATTCTGCATTTCCTTTTTTGTTCTTGTCAAATAGGGACTTTTTCTTTTCCTTAAGCCTAGGCCTCAGACACACTGATTGGCTAATTGAACTTAGCCTTTCATGTTGGCGATGCATGTACCTGAGCGATGAAATTGACGGAAACTTTGAAGAAGAAAGTCAGTGCGTTAATCAGAGTATCTGTCAACTTCAAACACCATCACTGTTTTACTGTTGCACACAGCTCAACTCAACACAAACACACATGCATACACACACACATACACACTTGTATATGTGGTTTACGGAGACTCTCTATAGACGGTTTTTATACTGTACAAACTGTATATTCTATCCTCCTACACTACCCCTACCCCTAAACCTACCCATCACAGAAAACATTCTGCATTTTTTTAATTTAAAAAAAAAAAAAAAAAAAAAACAGTTTAGTATGTTTTTTAAGCCATTTGGTTTACAAGGACACAGGAGGTGCCCTCATAAACCATGTTTACATTGTAATACCCATGTTATTATACACATTTGTGTCCTCATAAACCATGTATACAAGAACACACACACACAAAACATGCATACACCCTCATCACACCATTCTTAACAAGTCTTCTGTTTTTAACACACACAGACACACTTTGGCATAGCCAGAGCCTGTGAAAGTGAGAAAACTCTTTTATTACCGCTGGCAGTTTGATGTTTCCCTCTCATATGGGAAAAACAAAGTTCAGAATCAAAAAAAGCCACTTTGCAACCATCAAGCTGGTAAGACAGGACACCCTAACTCAAATGACTTCCTTAACCTTTCAAAACACACTTGGACATCCATCCACGCACATGGTCTCTTTATCTGTTCCTTCTTGAACATCCAGCTTCAGGCTGTTCCAGACGCTTGGGTGAAGAAGGTAGTGCTCTATATTCCTATACTGCTATATTCCAAGTTTTATGAAGCCCTATGAAAACTTTGTGTGACAAACAGACCAAAATTTGAAATTGGTCATGACATGTCATGTAGGTGTACACGACATGTAGGTGTACACGACTATCTTCTTTCAGACAAACACAATTGAAGATATATTTAAAAATATGCTTAGTCCTACACATGACGTACCACGTTATAGTCACTATACTATAACGTACTATAACGTCACTAAGGATAATTTTAAATATATCTTCGATTGTGTTCGTCTGAAAGAAGATAGTCATATACACCTAGGATGGCTTGAGGGTGAGTAAATCATGGGATAATTTTCATTTTTGGGTGAACTATCCTTTTAAGGCATTGAAAGATAGCGAGGTAAGATGTAAATAGTAAAGTATAATACCTAACTGAGTATGTGTCCAGACAAGAAACGTTTTGTGTTTTCAATATTAGGCATACAAATAAAAGTAGGCTACATGTGTGCAAATTTTAATCCCAATTAATTCAAATATTATTTGAAAAAATTCAAAATAATTATTTCTCAACTAGAATTAGACCTAAAATTTCCTTCACTGTTCTATTTCTTTATGCTGTATATAAAAAAAATGATTCCCCCCCATTGTTCAAGACATGGATGGCCTTGTATATGGACAATGATTAGCTTAATGATCAATGCGTAGGAAACATTTTTGAAAACATTATCAATATAATACTGTCATTTACCGACAAAGCATTATGAAATTGATTACTTACGGTTTGCGATGTAGCTGCTGTCAGATAAACATACGCGACTGAACGCCAGTGGGTGTGGTCAGTGGTGTGTGATGATGTAAAACGTTTTTGGAGCTTGGTTACATAATAAAGCAATAAGCCCCAAGAAGCGGTGGATTACAGTGAATTTATAACAGCTAAGGGGCGTTGTTAGGCACGACACGCAACAATTTTCATGAAGTAAAATCATTAAAAGCCTTTTTCCGCTGGAAAAAATAGTCCCTGACCGTGAACAGCAACAGAAGTTACATATATTACGCCATTATATGGCGTCAAAGATTGTCTTTATTAGCGAGTCAAGATTCAAGATTCAAATAGCTTTATCTAATAACTGTATTTGAGTCACTCAGTCGCAAAGACTTGTTGTGAACACGGAACTCAAAAAAGACGCAAATGACAAATGCTTTGACTAGCGCTGTCAGTGTCAGCAGGGCACGGGAAAACCCATTAAATGTTAAAAGGACAAGATCGCAGCGAACATTCAACATTCATTTTATTATGAACATGCGACTCACCTGAAGGAAAATGCTAAATCTGAATGCAGGTAATACACTCGGTCACTCAATATCTCTCTCACTATACTCTTCTACATAATACAGTAAGCTTCAATGAACAAAATCAATTGAGAACAAACATATATTTACGTTGCTAAGAGTGGTTGCTCAGCAACATACACACTCAGTGGTGCAGCGATACTTATGTAATGCGGTCAGCTGTATGTTTTCGGGAATTTTACAATGACTTCGAACCAATCAGAATCAAGGGCCAGAACTATCCATTTTATAAATGCTTTTTTGTACTGAGGAGGGCATTTTAAGCTGTATGACACTTACAGGATGTTTTAATGGTACAAAGACCTCTTATATGTTAAAAGATCAGGGAAATTTTGATTTAACCCCCTTAATTATTAACAAATAATCTTTCCTTACAATGAGCTGCTGGAACTGGAACACTGAATCAGTAATTTAAAATTAAATTTCTGAATTTGTAAATAAATCATTCATTTCATTTGATACAGATTTGACACAAAAGAACAAATGGTTCTTGAATCAGAATTTTGATCACGTATGTGCCAAAGAGAGCTGGTCCTCACAGAGAGATATCGTATGGCTTCAAAAGACCATTTTTATTATATTTTAGTGGTGCCTTTTGAACCTTGAAAGCTCAATTTTGCATTAACTGATTTCATGGGAAGGTACAATCACATTATTAAAAATGTATAATGTAAATATAAATATTTAAATTGTATAATATCAATGACATGAGTAAATGATAACATAATTGTCATTTTTGTCTAAATTATTCCTTTAAACGCAGTCTTGCAATATGATTTCATGTGTCATGGATGAGACACTTAGGCAGACAGGTTGATTAAATGTGAGAGTTAATGAGGGTTTCTGTATGAAAGGGGGTTGGAGTGAGTATGTGGTCTGTCTGTCTGGGCGAGGGTCTGACAGGGTCAGGGTTTAGGTTTAGTGGTGAGTAAGACGGTAATTAATTTTTAATATGTAACATAACTCGGTGCTAATGAAGAGAGAGGCCCAGATGCAAAGATGTAATAATCGGTGAGGGAGAGGAAGACAGAGAGTTCAAGCAAATGTTTAAAGCATAATGAACGCCTCTGACACCTGCACATGTGTGTGTCTGTGTGTGTGTTGTGCATGTCACTGAGGTGAAGTCAGCAAGCGTCACTCAGAGAGGAAGGGAAATTAACACTCAAAACCAGTCAAATATGAATTCTTTATTTTTTTTATCTATGTATTTTTTGCAACAGTGGATGATTTTTGCCTTATCTATCAGGCAAGCAACCTTGTCATAAAATTGTGAAATTAAATGATATTTTTACAAACTCATTTACCTCGCTGCCAAATCATCATCATAGGAGAGGTGTATTTAAGTCACTGTAGATGTAAATTGCATTTTGTATGAGTTAATATTCAGTATCTGGGGTGGGGGGAAAGAACATCATTGGCTTTAATAGAAAAAAATACAAATTAAAGCTCACAAGTACTTACATTCAAGTTTTAGTTTTGTTTTTTGTTTTGTTTTTTTAAAGTTGTTGCTAGAAATTAACACTATAATAGATATTTATGAACATCTGCTTGTCCTAGATCTACTTCTGTTTGTGAGTTTGGGATATTGCTATTCTGCTCATATGAATTTGATCGCTGTATGACTTCCATGTACTATTTAAGTGCTTTATTATCAGAAAAAACAAGAAGAAAAGAAAACCCTACATCTCTATGTATGTTAATTTGTTAGGGAAAAGTTTGCAGAAGCAGTTTGGTAGCCATGAGAAAAAAAAAGAGTCATTAACCACTTAAACTGTCTGCTTCCTTTAGTGAAGAATGGAGCTTTTTATAGTGGGATGTTTATCTGAAGGAATCTGAAGTGAAGATAAGAACAAATAAACACACACAGAAGGAGCCTTAATGACTTCATTAGACATACAATTGAGGACAACAGAACTGCTGCCAGAAAAGTTCAAGTATGTGCGTTATCACTAGGGCTGGGTATTGACACAATTTTCTCGATTCGATTTCTATTCACATGCTTGTGATTCGATTCGATTACGATTTCGATTCGATTTGATATCGATTATTTTGGATGTAGTATATCAGATACAATACATGGCAAATTTTCTAGAGGAAAAAAATCTCATCTAATGCTGTAAACTACACATGGGAGTCAGTTGGTACTACATTACTATAATATTGTTAAAATTAACTTATTTATAATATACAAACACTTAAATTACACTCAATGATGTGTATTTTATAATACCTAAAGTTTAGAATTACATAATCATATTTCTACTCATAGCTATATTACATAGCTATATTTTTTAGCTGACTTTCTAGAGTTAATTTTTCTAGCTGACTAACAAGTTTATGGTCACCGACTATGGTTTTTCTGAGGTAAATGTGACCTTATGTGACATTGTTTACAAGCTGTTTTCTTGACGTCTTTCTAAGGTTGAAACACTGATTGAGCTATTACACATGATACAGATTTCGCTAAGTTGTACTGTATATTTTAACATACCTTCAGATGTTTAGTCACGTTTATTTCATGCTGTAACTGGTATTAAAGCGGAGGAGAGGATGTTCACATGCGCTCCGTGCTGCCTCTTCTCTTTAACTGAGGCACTAAAGCGATCTGTCACACCACATTAAACAGCGCCAAAACGGTATTTATTTTTTGAACCTTATAAAAAGATGGACGTCATTTGAAATATGAGACTTTGCTTCATATCAAAAGTAACAAAGCACAAAGATTATTGTGATAGTTTAATCCTTACACCTTCATCTTCAGAACGCAATGAATATCTTTTTAATGAAATCTCAGAGCTTTTTGTCCCTCAACTTACACAACTACCACTTTCAAGCAACAGAAAGGTAGTAAAGATGTAGTGTTTTAAGTTTTGTGACCATTCCAGCAAACTTTCAATCATCCCCCACCTCCTAAAAATGATCTATTTCTATTTTTTGTCTCTGTGCACATATTGCTGTTCATATCCTTATAAGAGTATGGGAAAATTGTTCATTTTTGTTTTAAAATAATATATTGAGGTTTATGTTTGAGTGACGTAATTTCCACTTGCTGAATTCGACGCGTTAACAGCTTGGACTTGAGCAAAACGGATGTGTTGCAGATGAGCTCTGTACTTAATAATAAAAAATATAACAGATCAAGATTCAAGATTTTCATCAATATCGGTGGGTGACATGTTTTAATGCTGGATTGAGTCACTTGGTGTGTTTGAATGCCCTTATTTATAAGTATATTCAGAGTTTTGTGTTAATGAGCTCTTTATGAGCCGTTTAAAGTTGCCGCCAGCACTCCATTTTAAACGGCGGGTTTCTTTGGTAATATTGGTTCTTAAATATAATTAAAAGGGTTGATTACGCTCAAAAAATATCATGGAGTTAATTTTGCCAAAGTATATTGTCTTTTTATGTCTAAATTGTGTATTTGTAGCCACGTGTGTACTTGGAATGATTGTGTTCACATTTCTTTCTTCTCACACTCCTCCAGAGACCACAGTTTTGTGATGTGTGTTAATTCCTGGCCTGCCTTTAATAAACTGCTGCAGGTATGTCAATTGCAACAAAAACATTACCATTGCATATCTGTCATATCTGTATTTTCAAAGTGTGATTGACATCCATCCATCTATCTATCTATCTATCTATCTATCTATCTATCTATCTATCCATCCATCCATCCATCCATCCATCCATCCATCTATCTTTTAGGGCTGCGACAATACATTGATTTGCGAGCGATTCTCTCAAAACGATTCTGAGCTTAGTTTTTACCAGCAGATGGCACCACGCGCTTTAGAAACATGTATCCTGCTTGCTTCCAGTTCCTTTACACTTAAACCATTAAAAAACATTCATAAAGTAAGAAAAGGTTGAAGCGAATTACAAGGGTGTTCGCAGTGGGCTTGGTTTACATTAATCTTGCATCATAAAAGCATTCTGAGCCAAGGTTCAAGTATATTTAACCACTTACATGTCTCAGCCGAATGCACGATCGCTGTTTAGCACTCTTCTTCATGAGCATTTGAGTGTGCGGTTAAAAACTAGCCTAGAACGCCATCTGCTGTTAAAACTAAGCTCAGAATTGATTCGAGAGAGAAAATATCACAATCGGTCCAGAATCACTGTATTGGCCTGGCCCTACTATCTATCTATCTGTCTAGAAGAGAAAGAGAACATTTTATTATATTGAAGTTATTTGTTTTATTTAATGTGTGTCAGAAAAAATATGTTGTATGTAATTTTGCTGCTGTCTGACTCTGAGATGGCGAACATGAAAATGGTTTGTGTAACATTAGCAACACATTAATAGCTGTTTGATAACATAGTCAAGCAAAAGGCTATTCATATTAATTACCGTTATGTGTCCGACGAGAATGATACATTAAATGCATTATCATTTTGATACATAGACTTCTAGATGAGCCTGTGTAATTCACTCTTCAACTACTTCTGATTCAGTATTTCCACTTGCCATTGTGCAGCATTTATTACAGTAAAGTTGACCGAGTGGAACTCTGAGCTGGTGTGAGTGAGTGGAGGCGGGGCTAATTTGCATATTCATGGTTCCGCATATACTAGATTAAGCAAGGGTGTAGAATTACATTCAAGCTATTTTAAGGCATGAATACATTTTTTTTTTTTTTCACAGGAAAAAAGTTTAAATATGTAATTTTGGTGATCAAAGATGAGTTTTAAGGAATAAAATCATTGACTACAGGGGGACTTTAATAAACTACAGATGTAATCCACCAAAGCCAATGGTGTCGGGGAATTTCTTTGTGGTGTGAGAAGAAGTCTGCTACAAAGACATCATTAAAGTAATCCATGTGACTCCAGTGGTTTAACCTCAATTTTATACAACGCACGTTCACGCAACAATGTCTGCTCTCACGTCAACACAACATGCATGCGTCGTAGTGCTCTCGTGAATGCTCGTTAGAGATTAATATTTTGTTAATAAAGTGGTAAATTGTTTTTTTTTTTTTTTTTTTTGCACAAACAAAGCACTCTCGTCACTTCATAAAATTGCATTTAAACCACTGGAGAACTTTTGTGAAGCGTGTTAGAGGTTTTGGGTTCAAATCCGCCCTCGTACAGCTTATTTATTTATTTTTTTTCCTCATTAAAACCAAAGATTTTCATCAGTGATTGTATATCAAGAACAGGGACATGTTTGTGTGCATTTTGTTTTGTGATTTCACATCACTGGAACAAATAGAAGCTCTCGTCTGTGTAAAGACTGTGCACAAGCCACAAGAGAACACTCTTGCCTTCCTCCACTGATAACAGCAGCAACAAACACTCAGCATGATTTCAAAAACAACGCATTCCAGCACCAGATCACATTTTATTTAACAAATATGAACAAAATAAATACTCTGCTAGTCTGTTGTAGATGCTTCCTTTCTATTAGAGACGTCCAGGCCACAACATGTTTAAAAAAGTGGTGGAGACAATATCGACCCTGGCGAAAAGTGGTGGGGTCACATCCCACCCGTCCCGTGTATGAGGTAGTGTGATTGTGTGTGTATGTATGTAAAATACTGTAGGTGTCTAGAGCACTGCAAAAATCTTATTCTATCAATCCGTATCTTTGTCATGTAGAAAATATCTCATCCTTACAACCAATATAATTTCAGAAGCAAATTTTACATATATAAGACATTTTTGAAAGCAAAACAAAATGAAAACTTTTGTAACTGAAAACAATACTGTGCAGAATTCCAAAGTGCTGTTTTACATAGAGTGATGGTGAACAATTACCATTAAAATACTATTAGTGTGGTCCATATGACTTGTTTGCTATGTATTCCAAACCCTCTAAAGCAGGGGTGTCAAACTCATTTTAGGTTGAGGGCCGGATGGGAAAAAATATAACCATGTGCGGGCCAAATTTGTTTTTTAAAACTTAGTGAGCTGACAGTTACATTAATATTAACTATACAAACTACACATTCATTAAAAAAAAAAAAAAAAACACACTGCTCTTTGAAAACTGTATTTGTTTTTACTGCGAAAAGACTTAGATTTTTAAAATAATGTTTTATTTAATATTTTTTTATTATTGATTTTTTTTTTTATGGACAATTCCAATTTTTTTGGAGCAAATTTGATACCGGTTGCCAATTGTTCTTTAATTCATTTATTTGTTCTATAACAGGCCAAACTAGCCTTAAACAAAAAATATGTGTAGCTATTTCGTATACAGGCACCACTGCATTTTGAGCATGAGCAGTTGTTTTTGATTTAAATTATATTGTATAATTTTAAGATTTATAGAAAAAAAAAAAAACTAAAAAAACAGCACGGTCTAACTTTATAGCTTTGTGAAATGATGCTACATAAGACACCTGCACAAAACAAAAATAGTAAACAGACTGAATGAAAATGCAAATTCACTCTCTAACAGTAGGTGGCGCTTGTGGAACAGCAGCGATATAGCATTTCCTTGGTTACCGCTGTACACAAAGCAGCACTGTGCTTATAAAATAGGCTACTTATATGGAGATCGAATATTTCCACACATACGACAGTTTGGGAAATGATTGCAAAGCAGTTTGTTTGCAAGTCCAGAATAGATAATGGCCAAAATAAAACGAATAACCATTCGACCAACCATTTATGGCCGTTGGACCATGCATAACCGTTTTTTAATTATTGTTCAAATCATCCCCCGGGCCGGATTGAACACCTTTGTGGGCCGTATTCGGCCCGCAGGCCTTGTGTTTGACACCTGTTCTCTAAAGCCATATCAAAGCTTTGTGTGAAGAACAGACCAAAAATATGGCTTTTGAATGCCATGGGATGAGTAAATGATGACAGTTGTAGATTCTTTAGTTTTTGTCATTATTCACTTATAATCCTCCTCACTTATTGTCTGTCCACATCCTCCTCAACACATTTTTGGTGAACCATTTCTGTAAAGAAAACAAGAAAAAGATACTGTTTAAGAATGGCTATTTGCAGTGAGGCTTACCAAACGGTAACAGGAAAACTCAAAAGATGATGTTCTCAAACACATACAGAAACTCTCCTACACTCAAGCATCGTCTTGTGATTCATATTCATTGTCAGCATATATACAAATTAATTCACATCGTCACTGCTGTGTTGTGTGTCTACAGTCTACCGTCCTTTACAAGAAGAACACCAGAGCACTATTCTCAAGAGACTGTACCCACAGTCCCTCTTCAGTCATTAGAGATGCTACTAATCCATCTTATATCTCTCTTTCCCACCCTGTATCTCCCTTTATCTCCTGCTCGGTCCCTCTCATCTCCACACGCGTGTGAAGTTGTCTAAAGTAGGCCGCCGGAAAAAGTTCTGTGGTAATTAAACTGCCTCTTTCCTGCCCGATGCTTTGTGTTCGCATATTTAAATGTGACAGATATCAAGTAAATGAACAAGTAAGAGATGGGGAGAGAGAGAGCTAAAAGCTGTTTTAAGTGTCATGGGAGTATGTAAAGAGTATTAGCTAATGTGTGTATTTGTGTGCACGCGTATGTTACAGCCCTGCAGTGAAACTGGCACGCTGGCTACCATTCCAACAGGGTTTTGAGTCTGCAGTGATAGCATAGTGCCCGCCCCGGTGTCAAAGGCCCATTTTTAAGTCTGAGATGTATCGCTGTCATACTGCACAGTTTTCTACATCTGTGTGTGTCTTGTAGATGAATAATGCTAATGTAAGCAGAATTAACCTACATATGTGGGCTCACTCGTGTGAAATAATAAATTGGAGAATCATAGACGGTAGAGTGGAAAAAGAGAATTATGCATCATTTGTCACATGTAAATGTTTAAAATTAACGTCATGATTTCGTTTACGGCTGTATACCAGGGGTGGTGAACGTCGATCCTGGACAGCCACAGTACTGCTGGGTTTTGCTTCAACCCTAATCAAACACACCTGAACAAGATAATCAAGGTCTTAAGTGTTACTAGGAAGCCACAGGCAGGTGAGCTGAACTCTGCAGGACTGGAGTTTGCCACCCCTGCTGTATACCATGTGAATGTTTCAGCAAACTGTGATGAGGTGAGGGTTGTTTTTAATTAACTGGTCCCAAGATATTTTTTAGTAGTCAGTTCACACAAGTGTCCTAAGAGCAAACACAGTTGTAGCTCATCATATAGGGCTAGGTTGAAAATATCAATTTCTTAATCAATTCTCATTTTTGGGACTGTTTACACAACACTGGGTCTCATTCACTATCCGTACATATGCAAATTTGTGCGTGAAATCTGCTTACGAACGTTTTCACGAACAAATCATTATTCATCAATAACTTAATTTTGTATTTATTAACTTAATAAATGTATTTTAAATTTTAAAAATGTAGGAATGTAGGAATGTAGGAATAACTGAAACCACCCATGTGCAAAAAAATCATACCCTTGGTGCCATTATAAACGCATTAAAATGAAATTTATGCATAGCTATAGATCTTAAATATATTATGTAATCTAGGTCATGTGTAAAAGGTGTTTCTTACATTTGAACTTGTTTTGAGGATGGCACACTTGACATTGCTCGAGGATCTTGCTGCGCAATTCTTTAACAACAGGACAAGGTTAAGAACAAATTCATGTGTGTACACACGTTGTGAATCAGGCTGAAATTTATTGTGAGAAATTCTCCTTTGCATGTAAATACGAATAGTTCACGCAATTAGAGACCCACTTTTTTCAACTGAAAACAGAAAACTTTTTTTTATGCGTTTTGGCCATTCATTTACACGACAGCGGTGTTTTGATTCAGTGAAAAGCTTTTGAAATTGGGTTTCAACGTTTTTTAAAATGATACTGTTATAGTCTCCATGTAAACAACAAAAACTTGAATTTTTTTGAAAATTATGTAATGTGAAAATGCATGCATATTACGTGTTCAGTCTATAGACGTGAAATGTTTCTTTACATCGCCAACTACTGGTCTGGCATGCATAATACAGCATTTTTAGTCGTTTTTGCAGATTTTTGTCAACAGGGATCGTTTTGACAACGTTGTCATCTGTACGTGAAAAAAAGCAAAGGTTTTTAGTAAATTTTAGTAAATTTAGTAAATTGTTATCATCAATATTTTAGTCTATGATATCTTAATTTTTTTTTATTTAACCTGTTCCTTAATATTTAATATTCTTGGTGACTATAAACAAGCTTAAACTGGTCTGTTGGTATTAGCTGGTCTCTCAGACTGTTCTGTTTCCGTTTTTTAGATGATCACACTTGGGGACCAACAGGTCACCCATCTAAATCAGCTAAATAAGGTCAGGATGGAATGCAGGCCAGATAGGCTGGTTTAGGCTGGGAGAATAGCTTAAATAAGATCACCAAAGTAGCTTAGGCTGGTTTTAGCTGTTTTTTTTTTTTTTTGTTTTTTTCTGCAGGGAACTTTGCTGATTTTTCTTCAAATCACTACAGAAAATGCTGAGACTAGTTATGGATCCCCGTAAAGGTTTGTTCACACTAAAGACGATAACTGTCATTTTCAGATTTAGATTCATTCTTTATTGTCCTTGATGGAGGAAATTGTTCACTGAATGTACCAGGAGCAACAATTAGCATGCATAATACATACATACTGCACAAAATACACATATACACATATTGCCCTAGAGCATGCATTTTGTGATAAAAAATAATGCAGATTCAATATTGTTTCCATCTGGTGCTCGTTCCTCTGTTCCTTTCTTTTCACCAGCACACACATTAAAACTAAAAAGACTCCATTACGGCAGGTGCATTCCTCTTGTGCTTATTTCTTATTAGCAAAGTTAAAACATTTGAATTATAATATGGTTTATTCATTTATGAGCTTATTCATTTGCTTGACATGTTCAGTGAAATCTGATATACAGTATAAAGTCAGGATGTAATAACCTGATGCTCAAAATCCTGGAGTCTCCTAAGCTTTTTGATGTATTAGTGCTATACAAATAAAATGTAATTGTATTGTAATAAATATTTTAGTTTGTTTATCCCAGGTATGCAATGTTTTATTTCAGTTCAAATGTTTTAATATAGTTTTTGTTTCAGTTTTTCATTAATGATATGATAATACCACTGTGGTGTTAAAGTTTATGTCAAAATATTCTTTGAACACGTTTGGCATTAATTCAACGCATTTACTCAGTCTGTGTAAACTGTTGAGTTCCCATCATTCCTTCATTGTCTCATTCTCACGTCTTCTGTCCCTTTTTCTCAGCCCTCAGGCACACAATCTAAGATCACACCATTGACATTTAACCGAATAAGAGAGAGAGAGAGAGAGACAGGGAGGAACAGAAGATAGCAGAGAGGTACACCTATAGCCCTGGGAAAAGAGTTTGTAGGAGTGTATATGAGTGAGGGGGTGGTAGATAAAGAGCTTCTGACATTTCGGCCTGTGCACAGATCGGCCTGGCCATCCACGCCCTCAGTATGAAGCTGCCCTAGAGCATGCTGGGAGGAAAAGGGATGGTCCTGTGATCCTGATGTGTGTGTTAGAGTCTCAAAGGATAGTCTCTATTATCCTCTTCACTTTTTAACTCTCTCTTTCTTTCTCCCGGCTCACCAGTATCTCTCTCTAGGATAATGTCATTCGATTACCTTTGCCATCTGACCACTATGGTTGTATGATATTATGTGAAAAGCCTCTTAATATGAGTAATGTGTGTGTTTATCTGTTTGTGAGTGTCCAGACCATACCAAACCTTTTAAAAGTTCCCTAGAGCACTATTTCAGAAGACGTAATATAAGTCTCTGGTGTCCCCAGAATGTGTCTGTTAAGTTTCAGCTCAAAATACCCCTATAGATTTTTTATGTTTACATTTGATTCTGAATGAGTTTGATAATGCTGCATGGCTAAAGCTACACTGTTGGAGAGATTTATAAAGAATGCTGATGCGTTTATGAATTATTCAGACTGCAAGCATTTTCGGGTTAAAATGAAAATAACGACATGGCTCTGGTCTTCATGAATACAGTAAGAAACAATTGTAACTTTAACCACATTTAACAGTACATTAGCAACGTGCTAACAAAACATTTAGAAAGACAGTTTACAAATATCACTAAATATATCATGTATCATGAACAGTTATTATCGATGCATCTGCCATTTTTGCATGCTTCATAATACCTGCATAACTTCTGATGATTCGGCTGTGCAGCTCCAGATGTTAATACTGGCTTGTCTAATGCTTAGAACATGGGCTGGTATATGCTGGGGTCATACATATTAATGATCCCGACTGTTGTGTCACAGTCTGTGTTACGTTGAGATTCTCCTTTTTTCTATAGTGTTTTTCACGCACGAGATTTACATATGAAGGAGGAAACAATGGTGTTTGAGACTCACTGTATGTTATTTCCATGTACAGAACTCTTATTATTCAACTATGCCAAGGTAAATTTTTATAAAGTTTTAAATTCTAGGGCACCTTTAAGGCTATAGTGATGTCTAGCCTGACTTTTGACTGTCAGTTTGATGCACTTTTCAGCTTCTTCTTGCCAAGAACCACCCACTTAGACGGAAAGAGATTATCTGATCTAAATGTAAAGTGGATAAGCACATTTAGTTTCTTTTTATGTGCCATGATACCACAATAATACATCAGTGTAGAAAAAAAAAAAAAAAACTTCCAGTAATTAAATAGCTGTGTCAGTCCACAGAAAACACCAATAAAATTAATACACTTTATTTTTCAGAAATGTTATCTAAAATGAATAACTACAAAAAGCAAGCAAGTTAAGAAAACAAAACAAGAAAGGTTCTGCTCATGGATATTTATTTTACAAACAAAACTGTGAAGGTCTTTCAATACTATGATTCTGCAAGACCCCTGCAAACTTTGGCAACTTTGATTAGTTTTTCCTCAGAAGTACTCATTGTAGCACCTTGGCATCTTTGTTTCTAGGCAGAATGGCTCACCACATTTCTTTAAAAATGCATAACACTAGCCAGTTAGATTGAAAGTGTAGACTTTCTACAAACTCCACCATGAAAATCGGATCATAAAATCGGTGAATGGACTGTGAGTGGTGGTCCATGAGAGGCTATGTGATCCAATTTACAAATGAATCATTCTGTTGAACTGGATCTTTTTACTGAATCAGTTAATCAAAATGATTTGTTTGAAGTTTGAACTCATTGTCAACAAGTTAACACTATAAAAAGGTTCCATTTGTTAACATTAGTTAACTACATTAGTAAACATTCAATTTTATTTCATTATAACTTCAACATTCACTAATATACAGTACTAATACAAAGTTCTGGCATGAAACTCTAATGGGCAGGCTAACAGGTCCTTTAACTCACCTGCTTGTAATCACATCATTATCTATAGGACACAGATGATTGGTTCCTGCTGTATCAGTAGCCAATGAGCTTGCATGCTCAATCTTCAAATACATGAGTAGCATTTTCCTAGCAGTGTAGCGCGCTTCAGAAAAAAGTATGGTAGAGGTATAAAGTGATTATCAGACAAACTCGAAGTAATGCGCATACGTCCATCTCACGAATGTACAGTCTTCTTCTGCCATCTTCCCATTAGCTGCTTTTCCACTGGCCAGCGCGAGCACAGGGGCCAAAATCATGCTGCGTTTCCACTGTCGGGCCAGTAGCCTTGCGGCACTCCTGTAAAACCCGCCCTAAACACGCCTTCACTGGACTACGTCACATAATACAAGTCTCTAATACAAGGGAGATGAATGAAATAAATTGCTAAACAAATATATCAGAAGCTGTCATTTAGTCTTTATTTACAAACTTGGACACCACACGTGGCTATTGACTGACCACATACAGGTAATATAACTTACTTGTGGCATTTTTCATTTGTTAAAGTCCACTTTCTAATAAAAAATTTCCTGATAATTTACTCACCCCCATGTCATCCACCATGTCCATGCAGTTTCAGTGCAGCTTCAAGGGGCTTTATCTAGCGAAACGATCGGTCGTATTCTTCAATAAGCTTACACTGAATGTCCTACACCTTCCTTATTCAACTTACGGAATGAATGCGGCACCAGTTCTGTTTTTTCCATAAGTTTAATAGGGAAAGTAAGGTGTAGGACATTCAGCGTAAGCTTTTTGAAGAATACGGAATCGCGGTCTGGTGGAAGCACTTGTGATGCGATCATTTGTGTCTACAAAGCATATACATTTACATATACAGATCGTTTCGCTAGATAAGACCCTTATTCCTCGTCTGGGATCATGTTAAGCCCTTTGAAGCTGCACTGAAACTGTAATTTTGACCTTCAACTGTTTGGGGCCAATTGAAATCCACTATAAGGACAATAACCCTGGAATGTTTTCATCAAAAACCTTAATTTCTTTTTGACTGAAGAAAGAAGGACATGGACATCTTGGATGACATGGGGTGAGTAGATTATCAGGACATTTTTATTAGAAAGTGGACTAATCCTTTAATGTCTCGCGGTCTTGCTGTTTTTTTTTTTTGAACAATTAAATTTTGGGCTAAAAGTGTGTTGTAATGCAAGCGTTACTGAACATGTACCGAGTAAAATATTATTGAAAATTGATTAGTAATGCCTTACACTACTGTGTTACAGCAAAAAGTAATATGTTACTGTAATGCATTACTTTTGTAACGTGTTACTCCCAACTCTGCTGTACAGCAGCAGCATGTTGTGTATGTATTGGCAGTAGCAAGTCCTGTACTTGCTCTGCAGCAGCAGCAGCAATAAAAGCGACAGCAGCGTAGCAGATCTATTCCACCAAGACCAAACATATCAACATTGTCATAGCCATTACCATGCCAAACACTCAGAGAGTTGTCATGACAGAACTAAAATCAAAAGTTGTTATTATTTAATGGATCTGAGATGGATCTGAGCTTACATGAACTAACAACGAACAGTTGCATTTTAATTAACAACATTTAATAAATACTGTAACAACTGTATTTTCAGTTAATGTTAGTTGACATTAACCAATGTGACCTTATTGTAAAGTGTTATCAATAACAATTCACAACAAAAAAAACAGTCATTAAAACTTACTGAACTGGAATTGTCTCTTTTGGACATGTACAACTTGACATGTAGATAAAATATAGTAAATATGACAGTATCCTAATCAATATTTGTCTCAATCATATTTTTAGTTTCCAGCGGTGCGATACTTCTGTAACGCAATTGCTGTCACAGGATGAAAGTGATGTACTAAACTTTAACACAGAATATTATGGCCTCGTTGACCTTTCAGATGACTAAATAGCATGCTAAGGTAATGACGTAAACGAATCGCTGAATCGATTTGAAAGAGCCAGTTTGCAGAAATGATTCAGACTGGCTCATATTAATGTGGAAGCAAAAACGCTAATAGTTATTAGACTTCCTCTTTCTTGAAGTTTGTAATATTTTCTTATTTTGAGGAGTGTAGAATAACTCTTGAAATGAATTTCAGCTGGATTTATGCAGCAGTCTTATCATTGGCTGGTAATGTTTATATCTCACTGGGGTTTTCTTGTTGGCAATATTAATACTTCAGTGAGGTTCTCGTCCCAGTAATAGTAATTTTTCAGCTGGGTTCACTGCGGTCCTGTTGCTCCGGCAGGGTAAATAAGAGAATGACTGCTTGGAGCTGTCTGCATTTGATTGCTTTGTCATCTCCCTACCTGTTAAAGTGACTGGACTAAATAATGAGGCCAGCATGACGATATTGATTCCACAATTATAGGTTAACATCAACAACTATGGATAGGAGGGAACCAGACTTCTGGCATGCCTGTTATGTCATCAAAGTAAATGAAGGCCAGTGTGTGATATCATAAGATTGACAGCTGATGGGTGGAGTCACAGCAGCATTGTTGGCGTTAATAGATAGTACGGCTTGTGAAATGGATGATGTGGCCAGGGCTGTTTGCGATTTAACGTCTCAGATCACCGCCCTCAGGTTTATCAGCGAGCGAGGAAAAACAGAATGTGTTTCTCATTGAAAAACGAGAGTGGAATAACACGCGAGCATATTTTTCAAAGATTGAGATATTTGTCATCTAGCTACAGGGGCATCTCTCACACCCCAAACTCACAAACCTGGCCAGCAATGACATTCTCACACTTACAAATGCACACACACACACTCTGCGGCATACCATAGGTTGACAAATGTGTCCAATCTCCATCCTTCCTCACAAAAAACCATCATGCCTTTATCATTCTTTCTCCTGAAGATTTATTTCCTCCATCTCATTTCATTCCTCTTTCATATCCCTCCATCAAACGCACAGCAGAGTCGGACAAAAACGCATGGGCTTTTACATGCTAATGAGTTGTTACACAAACGTCTCCCACCTCTCAGCACAATATGTTATTTAAAATTGATGCGTTCCTATGATACATGCTGCTTGCGTGTCTGTGATGTAATCGTAAGATAATATAGATTTATCTTTAATGAAGTGCAGTTCCTTCTGCATTTGTTTTCTTCATCAGAAACGAAGCTGACGTGAGATGTTGTTCATCATGCTAATGTTAACCCTAATGGCTAAGGTCTTTTTCAGGCAGCGTTTGTGCAGACGACTTGTGCACTGTCTCAGAAAAATGACGGATGTTTCTATAATGATCTATCCATCCTGCCTCTGACGGCATTAGCATTTAGCCCTTAATAGCGCAGCTAGCCTGACACTATGAAGATTCATCATCTAATATTTTGTATGTGTGTGTGTTTGCAAAGTTTAAAGTTGTCTTTAGGGAACTGCCTGTATATAGGGGATATGAGGCAACTCTAGATGGCTAAGCTAAAAGCTACTTATCTTTTAAAGTATAGGATATTTGGAAACACTTCAAAATTAGGGCTCATTTGTTAACTTTAGTTAATGCATCAGTTAACAAAAACTAACCATGAGCAGTATATTTCTACAGTTAATTTTTTTTATGTTAATTTACTAACATTAACATTAACATTATATATTAGTAAATGTAGAAATAAACATTAAGTAAGGAATAATTGATGACAGGTTTTTGAATTATTGGAAAATAATGCACACCTGAGGTGGTAATGCTGCCACAACATGAAGCACACCTCAAGACATTGTTTAGAAGTTATATTTCAAGACATTTGTCAGGTTTTTGTTACCCACGGGTTAGTTCACCCAAAAATGAAAATTCTGTTATTCACCCTCATGTTGCTCCAAAACTTTGTCATCTTTAGGGATGTGTCAAGATTTTCGAATATTCAATTAGTTGATTTAATTATAGAATATCGAATAGGTTGTGCGATTATTGTCTTAAAAATACCAAGTTTTCGGTGCTGATGCGGTGGTGACCAACCAGAGGGTTGCATGCGCTGCCAATAATGCACCTAAAAGCTGTCAGTCAACTCCCAGACAACCTCACACACACACTGCACTGTTGTGTGGTATATAACAGAGATATTAAAATTAATGTTTACATAAGTCCCGTCATTAAGGCTGTTCACAATATGTTGTGACGCGTTTAGGCAGCCTAAGTCATTATGGCTTGAGATAGGCTTGCTGCAATAGTCGGTGTTGCCGGTGTTCAGCCGCAAAACTGGTAACATCGCTTGCCCACCGCGGCACCGCCCCCCACTGTGGTTTTTATTTTTTATAGTAATAAAAATTATTTAGTTCAGTTAGAGAACAGACACAACAATTAAAATCTAAACGTATTTGCTCAATTCAGCGTGAGGTGTGAGCCGAGCTAGAGTGAAAGCACAGATCAGCAGCAGGAGTCAGATTTCACCTCACTTTGACAACGGAAGATCTGGTTTCAAAGCGAAATGTAAAAGCGTCCATTTAAGCGGGTTTGTCATTTTACTGTTTTGTTGTTGTGTTTTTAACACAATAACAGTGAACCCACCATTCAAACAATTGCAGCCGAATTGGCGCTAATTTGAAAGTGAAAGTAAAAGGCTGATTGCGTGTCCACTGGCGCAGAGCGAGCGTTTTTAGTTAATGGAAGCTCAACTTCTGTCTAAACTATTGCAAAAATGGCTGAATATAAGACTCCTAAGTTTGTGGAGTGAAGTGTGCAAGAAATAAAGAGCATCTTTAGAAGCAACATCAAAAATCACTTTGAGAAAAAAGCTAGTCAGATCTGTTCTTGTTGGCTGGGTCATTCCTGTGCAGTACCTTTTCATGTCCCCATCCCCATTTTTTTTTATTTTTTTTTTATCATAGTGTCATCACTGAGTAAACAAGGGGTGAATAACAAATTATTTTGTTAAATTAAATTATTTCTTTCCCATTACTTCACTTTTGTTTTATTTAATACTCATTTTAGTAAAACTAAAATGTATTTAATACATATAAACAAAAACAGAATAAACAGAATGGTAAAATTAGGAAACAATTAAAATATTATTTGAACTGTCAACCAATATTTTTTTTTTCTTGGGTCCTCAAATGTTTTGCAATATCCTGTTTAAAAGGTAGTTCCTTGATGATATCATCATCCTAAACACATCCTTATACACTGCACAGCATATAAAAATGCAAGGCAAGTACTAAAGGATAAGCTGCAGAAAATGGAAAATAATACATTGTCAACAGAAAATCTTCTGGCTAAAAAATGTGGGTGAATTTCTATGCAATATGCAATCTTGAGTTTTTTTAAAGAAACATGAAAGAATATAGTTTTTTTTTTTTTGTTTTTTTTTTTTTTTTTAGTACAATATTAATTTCCCATCAATGCTTCACACTCAGGTCGTAACAGACATGCACCAAAAGCTGGTCTGCCAGCTGCCAATAAATTGAAAGAATAAGATGTTGATGATATTATCCAGGAAGTGACATAGTTTTGGTAGGACAACACCAGTACAAACATCAGTAAGTCTTAGAAGTTGTTTTTTTTTTTTTTTTTTAATTATGTGATGTTTTGTGGCATGTCTCCTTTGCTATTCTGTGTGATTTTGTCTTCTTAGGCATGTTGGAAACCTTTTCTTGCAATTGAGTAAACAATCATGTTCCAACACGCCAAGGTGTTCATGGGGTTCTAAATGTCATTTACAGTCCAACGTGAAGCTTTATGTCTAAAGTCAGTAACTTTAATTTCAAACTTGTGCAAAGAACGGTAACTCCCTAGCATGAGCATGTATAGCACTGTCACATAAGTCACATCTTCAGATGTTTTTTTTTTGTTTTGTTTTTGTTTTTCCCGACTATGGGCACAATGTAATTTCCACCACACAAATTTTGTGTTTGGTAGTGGAAATGACATTTAAACATTTTTGGAATATAATAGCCGACTAAATCTAATTTTAAATTATTGGTTGTGATGGAAATTACAAACTGAGGAACAGTGTAAAAAAAATATGAATAGAATTTCCATACAAGAAATATTGAAATGGTTTGCTTATTTCACCTTTTATTTAGATTAGATCACAGATAATATCTTTCAAAATGTAATTCATTTTATTATGATGGTTTGGAAATATTTTAACCCTTTCACACGTAAGTTTAAAATATTTTGGCTGAGCCCCCAGCGTGAGTTTTTCAAGGCGACCGTTATTTAGAACGTATCACAATAGCGCTGTATGACTGATGATCTGCTTTTCATTTAATTTTTCCGTTTTTATTTAAAATATTCGCAAATTTGTTAACTATAGCATGAAATATCTGATATTCCGATTGTCAAATATGTGCAAGTGGATGTGTATTTCTGTTTAAACACCTTTATAACGATCGCGTTAGTTGAGCTATAAGCACGATGGGCGCCGCCATGTTAGTTTGTGCCGCTGTTCAGAGAATCGGATTACAACATGCAAATTCATCCACTTTCCCCAAAATATGTGAAAGTAAGTGAGCCGGTGAACTGGGAGAAAAATAGAGTAAACTTTAAAGTTACTTATACAATGTGTATCTGATATGAATAAAACGTGTCGTCTAATTGTTATGGAAAGAATTGTTATTCCCGCTTCTATAGACATCACTGTGTATTTTACAAACTCTAAATGTATTGTTTTGTTAGTACTTATGTGTATTTAAATGTCTGAAACCTAAAATAAACACTATGCGGTTGAAAACACTGCATCTTTGTGATATATGAAAAGCGCTGAGCGCATCCGTCTCTGGTTTAGCGCCAGCCAAAGCATTTGAACTTGGCAGTTGATCATGTGATGCACTGAATGTTATAATCACACCGGTGTGATCGTATGTTCCAGGGACCAGCCAAGACTGATCACACCGGTTTGATCGTACACGTCAAAAGGTTAAGAAACTCCAAATATGCCCTGCCGCAGAAGTAGATAATGCACATCATTCCAGGAAATCCCTATGGGCATCTAGGGCCGCTTGATAACCGCAATATCATAATACCGCTATTGACGAGCCAACCACAGAGGAATGCAAGAACCACAGCAACCGTAATATTTGCGTGTTTTCTTTTTTCGTAAGGTTAAGCCTTTCTTGTTATATACTTTGTGCATGTGTTCTGAATATTAAATTAGTAATTATAACATAATGTGTACCATGGTGATTTGTACAGAGGCTCCATAGATTTGCACTTAACAAGACTAAACAGACAGTGAATGAGACAGAGATCGACTGAGCATGTGCGATTACCTGCGTCTGTCCTTCAGGGCGAGACATATATTTGTGAAAATAGGTTGTCATGTCCAAGCAAAAAAGCGAAATCGCTGTCTTAGCATCGGCACATTGCTGGTCAGCTGAGCCTTCTAAAGTGGTGCTCAAAGTTAAAAATGATTTCAACAGCTTGTTTCATTACATCGCTCTTTGAATGAATCAGCATTTTTGAACGTGTAGTTGAATAAACTGTTTAAAGACTCACTCAAAGACGGTCCCTTGCTGCCACCTTGTGGCGTAACTGCACTGACTGACAGCCCGTCTAGAACAACAGAATGTGTGGAGATGACTGTGGAGAAGTTCTGCTTATACTGGTGAAATATCAGCAGAAAGTCTCTTGTCCAGTCAGATTAGAGGTTCAGAACTAACGGTTATACATACAGGCTAACAATAGCCCGACGATCATATTGTCAGGTAACAGTTTATGTTCTGTTATGTGGTCCCTTGTTTTGACATTTTCTTCTGTTTACTTCACCTCCGGTTTTAATGCTCTATTTAATTTCGGTTTCATTGCTTACTAAATATGTCCTTGGTACATCGTAACACACACACACACACACACACACAGGTTTGTTTTGCTATCATAGTGAATACATTCCATAGGCATAATGGTTTTTATACTGTACAAACTGTACATTCTATCCCCCTACACTACCCCTCCCCCTAAACAGAAAACATTCTGCATTTTTACATTTTTAATAAAGCATTGTTTAGTATATTTTTAAAGGTATTTTAAATATGAGGACTCATAAAATGTCCTCATATGTTTACATCATAATACCAGTGTAATACCCATGTTATTATACAAATGTGTGTCCTCATAAATCAGAAAACGCGCACACATTCATACACACACACACATACATACACACACACACACACATATATATGGAGATAATACCGCATATCGAGCTATTGAGCCCTATGGGCATCATACTATCATTGTAGCTGAATAAACAGAAGATTGAAATGCTTTGATTAAAAATGACTAATAAACACATGACTGCCTTATTCTGTGTAAGAAGGCACATCTCACAGAAGGATGCTCAACTGTCGTTATGAAGTGAGTTTGGAGTAAAAACATGTTATTAAATGTTGTCTTTTGTTGGACAGGAGGTTAATAAATGCTTCTCATGTTTGGAAAGATGTTTGATGCGTGTTGCTTTTTTAAATGCACATTATAAGCAACTCAAACTCGCAGTGCTTTCAGATGGATCAGCATTTACTACTGATCACAGAGCTGTGCTGCACTGACAAGCTGCGCATAAAAAAAATAATCGCAGCCTCTGCGATTTCATAATCGCACTAAGCCAAAACATTTAAATGTGATTTCAATGTTAATTTCTGTTCTGTGCACTGAAAGCTACAAATGAGCTAAACCATTCTGAAATGAAAGTTTGAGTGTATAGTAGCTTTGCTTGTGAATATACTCTGCAAGACACTGGAGTCTCTTAGTTTCTCAAAGAAAACCCTCTATTTTCTTTGTCTCAAGCTTTCTTACCTGCTTCATTTCCGCCCACATGCCTCCCTTTACTCCCCCTTAATTGCTCCTCCTGCTGGTACCATTATCTGAAAGCAATGTTCCCTTAGTTGTTTTTAACCTTAGTTGTTTTTATCCCAAGCATTGTGTCCACTACAGTAGACAAATACTTTAAGCTATCTTGTTATTACACCAAACCACCCTTTACCCATAATTCATTAAGACTGTATAACTTAAGAATATGTCCTTGTGTGTATGTATGCGTGGATGGATGTATTGTTCCATTTTGCAATGGACAAATTTGTAGTAGATAATATTTTTTTCAGGTATCAGAGTTTTAAATACAGCAAAAATCACACTTAAAGGCTTAGTTCAACCAAAAAATGAAAATTCTAGGTGAACTAACTCTCTAATACAATAATTTGCATTTGAAGCAAACTGAGCCAGAAACACTACTGTCATTTTAAAGTCTTGTTCAAAACTGTGTCTATTTTAACCTTTAATTCATGAACCATGCAAGTACCTTAACTGCAGTCTATGCTATTCTAAAAAATGTCGCAAATGCTGTCGATAGTGCTTAACTTATATTGAACCCGGAACATTCCTTTAATGCTCTAGAGTCGCAGCAGCTGTCTGCAGAGTGTCTCGTTGGCAGGGCGAGTTAGGGGTCAATAAAGGGGTAGTGGCGGGAACGGGCACTGTTTAAGAGTTGAATAGAGAGACATAATATGAGTTTGATTTTTGGGTCTAAATGTCTAAAAGGCAACATAGCAGTGGGAAGCAAGGGGTTCTTTTGGCAGACAGTGAAAGAAAGCAACAGAGAGGGATGTAGAGAGAGACAAAGAGCAGTAAGGCTCTTATTTAGATAACAGAGTTCTGGTCTGTGGGATACATGAGCTGCCATTGTGAAGATGCTCCATTAAGGAAATGAGCTAGAACTATATCTGTCTCAGACAACGGTAATTACACTCAGTTCATATCCTCTATCTATTATATCCTCTCGCATCTCCCTCCTGTTTTTAAATAGTCAACAGGCTTTTTTGTCGAGCCCTCCATCTTCAAATATATAATCGTGTTTCTAAGCGAAACATTTAACTGAAGCGGTCACAAAATACAGTTTTTGAAAGGTTCAACTCATAAAGAGCATTAAAATAGCATCTGCATTAAAATAAATTGACTAAATTATAGGTGGCTGCATCTCTCGTGTTTTCCACCCATTAGCAATTTCAACATCAGTCAAAGAACGAGCCATCGAGAAAGCTTTTATCTCGCTGTTTGTTTTTTTTTTTTTTTTTTCTTTTTTTTTTTTGGTGCCATTTTCATTGACCATAGAGCTAATAGTCTTTTTATCCAGCATTAAGCAAGCTGTCAGACAATCACTTTGCTTAATTTCATCTCCATAACTTACATATGTATGTGCTCAGTGCTTTCATTAACCTTGCAGGCTGACTGGCGTTAATAATGATTTTGTTATTTGTGCACAGACTTGCAAAATACCTGATGAATTATTCATATTTCATTCCTCCGTTATTAAAGGCTGATGACCGTTTAATCACCTGAGCTAATATATAAAATGGATCTATTTATGGTGTTTTTTTTTTTGTTTTTTTTTTTGCTGTTTTACATTGTGTTGGTATTGTGTAAAATTTAAGAAAACTTAAATGTAACTGTTTTAGTGTCTTTTTGTTTTTTTAATTATGAATATAGTATATCCTGATTTTTTTTCCGTTGCTCAACTGAGACCCTTAACTAATATTGAAAGGTGAAGTGTTTAAATTTTGAATGTTTTATCAAATTGTCAGTGATGTTTTTGTTAAAGTGAAAGTTTAATGAAAACAAACTCAGAAATCACTTCTCAGGATAGCAGGAAACGCAAACAGAACATCCATAACATGACGAGATTGCACAATGAACAGAAGAAACACAAGGTTTAAATAGACAGACCAGTTAGCGCAATGAACAACAGGTGCACAGAGAAATCAATGAAAAACCATGGAAAATAACTGAAAACAAGAACACAGAACAAAAACACGTAACAAAACCACTCTAAACAGAAACAAATCCAGATGATCCTGTGGTGTTTTTTTTCACCAAGAAAGTGTTGCTGTTTAGATTACAAGGATACTTTTTTTAACTTTAGGGTATTTCCAAGTTTTACAATAAAACAGCTGAGAGTAAATTGATTTGGTTGTTAATGTTGAAAGCCTGTGATTGGCTACAAAATGGAAATGGCCCGCCTGTTGAACACGCAGGCGATGGGAGCTGATGCAGTCATTGTTTTTTGGGTAAAAGTGTGACGCTGGTTGCAGTTCTGTAATAAAACTCTTTATTTTTGCTGTAGTTGTTCCTGTGCCATGTTTCAGTAAAACCGCAAAGCAAACCATGATTGTTTTCGGATATCGTAGATCCCTTACACATATATCAACTTACTATGTTGAGACATTTATAAGTAAGTCATTTGTAGGTTGATTTCACTAGAAAACTGTTAACAATTTGGCTTTGGAGTTATCAAAACATTGTTCTGTGTATTTCCGCATCCTGACCAGCCCAACATGGAAACATTGGCTATTGGCTTAACCAATGGCTGGGACTTGTGAGTCAATAAAATCTGGTACAGTTTGGCTATGACTAGCCTTTGCCAAGTCTACTGCATTCCTGTAATACAAATCAAATATTTTAGACTGGAGCTCCACTGTAAAAATTTTCTGTCAAATGTTTACTGAATGATTCATATAATGTAAATATCCAGCCTTCAAGCGAGCCCGCTGTAGAGCTGCTGTAGCCCACCAGATTTAATCTTTCAAAATGACAGACATTCAAAAAGATTAAAAAAAAAATCTCAGTGGCACCAAAAGGCAAAATAAAGAGAAAGCAGTTTATGATAGCGCGAGACTGCCCAAAATATTGTTTCCAGCACCAGAATTTCACCAACCACTACTATCTCTCATGCATGACATCACTGATAAGGAGTGGAGCCCCATAAATTAGCATATTGCACTTCATATTACCTTAATTATTTCTTAATGTAAGAGCGTGCACGGCTATTGTAACTTAGTTGTGTCGAGGCTTCCGGTCTTATCCGCTTCCATTTATTTTAGCTGTACAAAAACTGTCTGTTATGCTGTTTGATATTGCAAACTGTTATTTATCATATTATTTTAATTAATTATAGTAATTATAGATGCACCGATACTAAATTTCTCTGCCGATAACGATAGCCGATTATTCAGAATGGCCGATACCAATAGTTTGATTTTTCTTAAGGAAAAAAAATCTCTCCCAAATAATGTTGCAAACTACACAGGGACCCTCTCATTTGGTACACTATAATATTAGAGGTTACAATTAACAACAGATGTATTATATTCAACTGTTATTTGTTTTCAGATATAAAAATTACACTCAAATAAAAACTGAAATCTTTGTATAAAAGTTGGACATAAAGTAGCTTTCATATGCACTTGTCTTCATGGCAAATTTATTCAAACATGTAATTAACAGTAAATAAGCTCATCTCTAGTGTTTTATAGATAATTAAGGAACTGTGAGCATTGGAAAACATTCCTGAGGTAAATGTAACATTATGTGACATATTGTTTACAAGCTGTTATATTGACATCTTTTCACGGATGAAACACAGATTAAAGGGTTAGTTCACCCAAAAATGAAAATAATGTAATTTATTACTCACCCTCATGTCATTCTACACCCGTAAGGCCTTCATTCATCTTCTGCACACAAATGAAGATATTTTGATTAAGGGTGTACTCACACTAGAAGCTTTGAACCGTGCTCGAGCGCGTTTGACCCCCAAAGCCCAGTTCGTTTGACAAGTGTGATCACTCTGTTCTGTGCCTGGCCCGCTTGGAAGAGGTGGGCCAGAGCGCAGTTCGGTTGGGCTCTATTATGGTTTGCATGCAGTGTGAACGCTAACCGTGCCTGAGCACGGAACAGTTACTACTTTTGTGTGGACTACTGTCATCATTATGACGGCAAACATCTTTATTACTGCTTTGATAGTACACTTATCAATTAATGTAATTAATTTGAGTGTATTTGGGTTTATAACGGGTCTGATTCTCAGATGAACAGGAATTAGTTTGCAAGTAAAGCTGCAAATTCCTCCATTAACATTAGTTGCCTTCGTAATAATCCTCTGATACGTGCTATTGAAAATTGCTGCGCGGCATAAATTATAAATAGCCTATATATTAGGCAGTATCGTAGCGAAAGTGCATTTCTTCATGTTTTCTTCCATTCAAAAAGTTGCATCGTACATGACGTAAGCGTGCTCCGGCCTGGAACGTTAAGTGTAGTGTGAGTGTAGGTCAGCGGGGAAGTGGGGAGGGGGGACAATCGCGCTCGGGCTTGGTTCAAGGCAACCGTGCCTAGTGTGAGTACACCCTAAATCCAATGGCTCAGTGAGGCCTGCATTTAAAGCAATGACATTTCCTCTCTCAAGATCCATAAAGGTACTAAAAGCATATTTAAAACAGTTCATGTGAGTTCTACCTTAATATTATAAAGCGACGAGAATACTTTTTGTGCGCCAAAAAAACGACTTTTCAACAATATAGTGATGTGCCAATTTCAAAACACTGCTTCGGAGTTTTACGAATCAAATCAGTGACTCGGAGCGCCAAAATCACGTGATTTCAGCAGTTTAACCATTTGATATGAAGTTTGATGGAGAGAGGAAATGTCATTGCTTTGAATGCAGGCCTCACTGAGCCATCGGATTTAATCAAAATATCTTAATTTGTGTTCCGAAGGTGAATGAAGGCCTTACGGGTGTAGAACGACATGAGGGTGAGTAATTATTGACATTATTTTCATTTTTGGGTGAACTAACCCTTTAAGTGATTATATGAGATATGACACATTAAGTTGTAACGCTAAAAGATCAACATGAATCTGTACTGCCCCTGTAATCATAATTTGTCTGAAAAGGATCAAAAGTCAGTTACTGTCACTAGTGTTCATTTCAGCTAAAAAACTGCAGTGAATTCTATGTACTTCTTAGAGTTTTGCAAAAATGTAGGTAGAGGAGCATTTTTCCAGTAAGCCTATGTTGGGTGATTCTGTTAAACCTATATGCAAAAAGTGAGAAATTACTTTTGTGCTTTTAACTGAATACCTGTTAGTAGACAAATGAAATGAATAGTGAGAGTGTGAAAAGTGTTTTAAAGAAATTTATTTTCGAAAAGTCCATAGGGCGAAAAGTTGCCATAGTTGAAAAAACACACATATGTTCTTTCATGTGGTTAAAGATTTATAGCCATCTGTTAGCCCTGCTAGTCTTCAGGGATGTGGCATTATTGCTCTGAGACACACCGTGAGAAATGGGAATGAAAGAGGGAAGGCTGCAAAACAGTAAGAGAGACACAGAGAAACGGTCGGAAAGCGTTGTGTATCAATGGCTCCTAATATTAGTGTACAAACAAGAGGTAGAACAGACACAGATGCAGCTCCAACATGCACACACACACTCAAACACATACTCACACAAACTTACACCTACATTTACTCAGGAACAAGTAGACTTTATGCACATTTTGCCTTCTAATAGACTCCAGAAGGGAAGCCAGAGTACCATGTGCCATAACTGTTATTATTAAAGTGATGAGGAATAGATTTAAACTACTCATTATGCAATAAAAAATTTGTCTCTTTGGGGTTAATTTTAAAATGTATTACTCAGATGTGATCAAATTCTGTGGCTCTGTGTATCTTTTAAACGAATCGTTTGGTCTGTTTGACTACAAAACCGGGCTGAACTATTCATTCAGAAATAGAACTGATACATTTCTCTCTGATTCAGTTGGTTATTGTATGATTTAAAGCTATTGTATGGCTTCCAAAGACTTAGTAAGTGTCGTATGGACCTCTTTTATGACATTTTTATGAATTTTTTTTTTTTTTTTTTGTCCTTTCAGAAGCTTGTAATTTCATTGTAATTTATATATTTAAAGGATTAGTTCACTTCTGAATGAAAATTTTGTGATAATTTACTCACCCCCATGTCATTCAAGATGTCTTTCTTTCTTCAGTCGAAAAGAAATTAAGGTTTTTGAGGAAAACATTCCAGGATTCCTCTTCATATAGTGGACCTCAGTGGGGTTCACTGGGTGGAAGGTCCAAATTGCAGTTTCAGTGCAGCTTTAAAGGGCTGATCCCCTTTAAACATCCCCTTTTACATGATCCCAGATGAAGAATAAGGGTCTGGTCTAGCGAAACAATCAGTCATTTTCTGAAAAAAAAAAAAAAAAAAAAAAAATTGATATACAAAAATGCTCGTCTTACACTAGCTCTGCGATATGCACATATGGCGTAATAATGTTACAGAGGTCACGCGTGATGTAGACAGAAATACCGATCCAGTGTCTACAAAGATTAAGCCAAACGCCCTTTACAATAAAAAAAAAGTGGCAAAACAATGATATCAGACAATTTTGAAGTTGGAGGAGAAAACCGTGGTACTTCCGCCTACGTCACGCATTACCTTTCATCAGAATGCGTGACACATCACAGAGCAGTGCAAGACAAGCATTTGTCGTTAAAAATTATATGAATTCTTATTAAAAAAATAAGTTTCACTAGACAAGACCCTTATTCTATTATGCCTGGGATCGCGTAGAGCACTTTAAAGCTGCACCGAAACTGGACCCTCCACCCGGTGAACCCCACTGAAGTCCACTATATGTAGAGAAATCCTGGAATGATTTCCTCAAAAACCTTAATTTCTTTTCGACTGAATGACATGGGGGTGAGTAAATTATCAGGAAATTTTCATTCAGAATTGAACTAATCCTTTAATTGCATGGATAATGACAACTGATATGTCAAAGATTTTAATGGCAAAACTTTCAAAGCTTTACACTAAACATTTTCTATAAAAATATGCGAAAAACAAGAAGTCAGCATCACTGCAACATTCAAAAACAAACATGAATGTCTTTTCTCTTTTTCCATCTCCCTATCTATCTCCTGTCTAGCCTTCAGTGTTGCTTTAATATAATGCTGTTTGTTTTTCCTCCACTATAATGGACTCCATAAATCAAAAATCAGATTTTCTTAAAGAAATCCCCCATCAGCAAATTAGACTTTTTTTCCCCCTTGTCCTTCTTTGGTGCTTTCCCCTTGTTTTCACTCCTTCTTCGTGGCACATAGTGGCTTGATTGAAATGACCCTTTTCCTCCACTGAAAACACTCAAGCATTATTGCATTAGATGATGGAATCTTGATTTGATTGATTGTTGATTAGTTAATATTTAATACATGCTCTGTTGGTTTTGTGTGTGACAGGCTGCAGCAGAAAGGACTTGATTAAGCGCAGGGCTGCGATGAATATATTTCTGATCAATAATTGTTTGGAGATGAAATATGATCGTGTGATGATTTGCGCGGGCAAGATAAATGGCGTAAAGCTGAAAAAGACAGATGCTCTGTTGAGAAACTTTGGCCCCTTTACACCTGGTATCAACATGCTTTTAGCGACCAGATCACACTTGTACAGAGCCTCTAAAGGGACATTGTGATGGAGAAAAATCGAGAAGGGTGGAAAAATGTCAATGCTTTTGCGTCCTCTCGCTAAACTTTTGGGTTCCCCCAAGAAGCTCTGCGTTTGCTTTAAAAACTTTTTTGATTTAAATAATATGAGGTGGGAGGAAAAACTATATTTGTAATGCTTTTGCGAACAAAGGCAACATTTCTTGAGGGAAAACAATACTTTTGTGAGAAATGCAAAAGTTTTTTGAGGGAAGGCAAAAGTTTTAAGAATGAATGCAAATGTTTTGTGAGTAAACACAAATTGTTCCAAACCTGTATGACTTTCTTTCTTCTACAGAACGTAAATGAAAATATTTTAAAGAATGTTTAAACAGTATTTATCCATATAGTGAATGTCAAAGGGGTACAAAACAATACTGGACAAAAAACATGGAGACATTTTTGCAAAATATCTTCTTTGTGTCAGAAAGAAGAAAAATCATACAGGTTTGGAGTAGGACAGTATCAACTAATCGATCTAGTTGATCTTCATTTTAATGAACTGATATAGATTCTTAAATCCAAATAATCAATCTTTTAGTCTATGCTGTTTTTAGCTGATGCCTGAACAAAACTTCACTAAACATTATTTGTTATTATCATGAAATTCAAACAATAAATACAATTTTTATCCTCTTTAATGTGGCGTGACAGATGGAGACACCTCAGTTCATAGCACAAAATAAACATGAGTTACCATCAGATGGTATTTTGGAAAAAAAAAAAAAAAAAAAAAAACAGTACAACTTGCTGAAATGTTTCATGTAATCTCTTAATCAGTGTTTCAACCTAAGGAAAGACATAAATAAAACAACTTGTAAACAAAATGTCACATAATGTTCCATTTATCTCAGTAAAGCCATTTAATATCCATCGCTTGTTAGTAAGCTGGGAAAAAAATAACTGTTTAGAGAGGAGCATTTTGCTAAACATTTGAACATATTTGTTATATTTTTACTTAACATTTAGTGATGTCTTTATTTTTTATTGCATGCTTAATGAAAACAAGTTTAAATGTTTATATTTCAGCAATGAATTGGAGTAGAATAATATCATTAAATGTAAAAACTTTGTGCAATTTAATTAGCCTCGTTTCCATTACAGATTTGCACAAAACTTTTGCGATATTTTCTAAATGTTGATTAAAAAAAAATTGCGAAATGACGGCGTTTCCATTAACCGATGTTATGCGACTAAAACTCTCACGATGAGTCCTTTTCCTCTCGTGATAAGTCATTTTCTAAAAGGTACTTCTTTCTGAGAGCTTTATTTGGAGCGTAATATTTGCCACAGCTTCTAGAAGCCCTTCTCCCTCATATATGCTTCCCTGGGTGCTTTTCAAAACTCCAATGTATGCTTCCCCATTTCTTCATTCCTCCATCCTTCAGCCTGTGACCTGGAAACCGTTTTTTTTTTTTTTTTCATTCTATAAATGCCATTTCAATTCTATAAATGCACTGGTGCATAGACATCTAATACTACTAGTTTCTAGTATGTTAATTATTAATTGTTAATAGATTAACACTATTAGTATTAGATGTCAAACTTCAATTACATAAGATCCCTTGAGGCTCGAGCGCAGTTGATGATGCTTTAAACTGACACTCGAGGGATCAAGAATATTCCAATATACAAATAAATTTTCCTTTGATTACCCTGTCCTCGTTTTTTTTTTTTTTTTTTTTTTTTTTTTTGCATCTATGGGGTGAAGCTGAGGCGTGAGGAAAGAGATGCATAAATAAAAAGAAAAGCACCCGGAGTCTCATCTTCTGTACAAACATACCGCGCTATCTTTGAAGAATGATGTGACTGTACGTCAGGTTGACCTAGTAATGCGAAAAAGTTTCCATTGCAGTTTTGCGAAATATTCCTTTTTCGAATTGCCTGAAAAACCACCTCATTCGAGCGTAAAAAACTTTTTTGCGATATTTGGTTTCCATTGAGCGTCATTTCAATTCGCAATTACAGTTTGCACAATTTGAAGGGTAATGGAAACGCAGCTATTGTTTGTATACAACTCGGTTTATGAGTGTTGATTATTATATATAAACAAACAGCAGTTGAATTCAATAGTTTGGACTCTTTCATTCATTTTAACCTTCATAATTATAGTAATGCGCACAAATGCAGGGTTCCCTATATAGTTTACAGCATTAGTTGAGAGAGATTTGTTTCCTTAAGAAAAATGTACATGTACCTGTTTCGAATCGAAGTTTTGAATCAGTTGAATCAAGAGCTTGTGAATCAAAATAAAGTTGTATTATGAAATCTGTGTCAATAGTTTGGAACGACATGAAGCGAGTAAAGAATTCATTAATTTTGGGTGAACTATCCCTCTAAAGTCCAGGTGTAAATGCACACAAGATGAGTTGATGAATTATCATTGAGTTATCATTCATGTCTGTAGCATAGTGAATTTTATCTAGTTTCATCCTTATTCAGCAGGCCGCTATATGTTCACTCCACACTCTACACTTCACCACAATTTTTTTTTTTAACATCTAAAGCCTCTTTAAGAGAGAGATACTAAGAGGAAGTGAGAAATGAAAGCAGGACAGGGGCCAGGGGGTGTCTCTGAAGCCGTTACACTGCTAGGCAGTCAGAGAGTGGAGTGGGTGGGTCTCGATGCATTGTGTTAGTCTAGTCTTTAAATTATTCATACATCTGCTCTTTGTTCTCTAGTGAAACTGCCTTTGAGCTACCTCTGCGTGTGCTGTTAACATGTTGGTTACAGTCATAATCAAGCATATAGTTCGTTCAAGTCCAGGAGAATCAGAGGGCGAGGGGTACGGTGGTGTGAATTGAGTTCTGTTCCTCTAGGCGCCAATGTGAATGCTTCATGAACCCAAAACTGCCAAATGCTTTGTGAGGTAAATATCAACTGCAATGGCAGTGGCACACAACCTGCAGCCTGCAAGAGGGAGATTACACACACACACACAAACCAACACATTCTCTCGTGAAGCGAGAAACTGATCACCAAGGACACGAAGAGCGAGGGAGAAAAAGAAATGATCCAAATCATATTGGATTGGAGTGAAATGTAGAATGTGAACTTTAGATCTGATGGACTGGGCGTTTTGACAGCTGTTGTATGAGAAGCGCTTGAAAATAACTCTTGTGTTTGTGAGGAAAACGGTGCGAGTGAGTGACACAAAAAAGATCGATGACTTGAAAGGGACTTCTCCTCTCCGGTTTAGTCAGAATGATGAACAAGGATGGTTTATTGACACCGAGAGATTAAAGAACAAATGTTGTATAAATCAACTCAAGGGGTGTGTTTAGAATGTAATGCAAATTAGCATCAGTGCAAGCGTGTGTGTGCAAAGTGCTGCTTTCTACTCTCTATCGTGGCAGGTTGTTTATCTTTCACCCCTTTTTAACTACCTGCTGTATTTTCTCATTACGATTACTTTACTACCTGTCACTTTTCCTTTGGTTGATGTAAATTAGGAAGGAAAGCTGTTCCTGTATCAGCTGTAATAAAAGCATGAGTGTCTGTGTATGTGCCTTTTCAACTTAAAGCTGATGTGACTATTCAGCAAACTGTCGGTAATACCAAGACAAAAGTATGTGGACACCTGAGCACCATATATATATATATATATATATATATATATATATATATATATGGTTCTTAGGTGCACTCTAAAAAATGCTGCGTTAAATATGGACAAACCCAGGGATTGGGTTGTTTTCACCCAGCTACTTTTTTCAACCAATTTTGGGTTTGTTTTAAGCCAGCCATATAGTAATATAGTAAACGGCATGTTTTTGCTTACCCCCATTAGCTGAAACTTCACAGACACTTGACCAGACCAGAGACTTATATTACATCTTGTGAAGAGGGCATAATAGGTGCCCTTTAATCCAACCTGCTGGGTTTGTCCATATTTAACCCAGCTTGGGTTGTTTTTAACCCAGCATTTTTTAGAGTGTGTCCACATACTTTCGTCTTTTTAGATATATATATATCAGTTGCGTGCGGTCCATATAAGCTGCGAATGCTCTGCATACCCAAGCCATTTGTGGACTCGCTGATTAACATTAACACTTCAAATTACTATAAATTCCCTTGTTTGATGTTGGTAATGCATATCATATGTGACTGTCCATAATGTATTTATTTGCCAAACAATGTTATGTATTGTCATTATTGTCCCATGTTCTCATTGGATTGCTGGTATATGGGAGATTTCATGGGCAGAATAAGCTGTGAACGGATCGCTCATCCAAGCGGACAACTGTGGTGTTGCTCCCTGATCTCGATCACCGAAAATCACATTGTATTTGATACAAAACTAACTAGACTTTTTGTCGACTCTGATTTAGATGTATTTGTGTGGCCACCATTATTTTCCAGCACTGCCTTAACCCTCTTGGGCATGGAGTTCACCAGAGCTTCACAGGTTGGCACTGGAGTCCTCTTCCACTCCTCCATGACGACATCACAGAGCTGGTGGAGGTTAGAGACCTTGCGCTCCTCCACCTTCCATTTGAGGATGCCCTACAGATGCTTAATAGGGTTTAGGTCTGGAGACATTCTTTAGCAAGGCAGTGGTCATCCTGCGGCCCAGTCTCCGAAGGGAGGGGATCATGCTCTGCTTCAGTATGTCACAGTACATGTTGGCATTCACGTTTCCCTTAATGAACTGTAGCTCCCCAGTGCCGGCAGCACTCATGCAGCCCCAGACCATGACACTCCCACCACCATGCTTGACTGTAGGCAAGACACACTTGTCTTTGTTCTCCTCACCTGGTTGCTGCCACACACGCTTGACACCATCTGAACCAAATAAGTTTTTCTTGGTCTTTTCAGACCACAGGACATGGTTCCAGTAATCCATGTCCTTAGTCTGCTTGTCTGCAGCAAACTGCTTTATTGTGCATCATCTTTAGAAAAGGCTTCCTTCTGAGATGACAGCCGTGCAGACCAATTTGATGCAGTGTGCGGTGTATGGCCTGAGCACTGACAGGCTTGGCCACCGTGCTGCAGCTCAATTTCAGGGTCTTGGCAATCTTCTTATAGTATACACCATCTTTATGTAGAGCAACAATTATTTTTTCAGATCCTCAGAGAGTTCTTTGCCATGAGGTGCCATGTTGAACTTCTAGTGACCAGTATGAGAGAGTGAGAGTGATAACACCAAATTTAACACACCTGCTCTCCATTCACATCTGAGACCTTGTAACACTAACGAGTCACATGACACCGGGAAGAAAAAATGGCTAATTGGACCCAATTTGGACATTTTTACTTAGGGGCGTACTCACTTTTGTGGCCAGCGGTTTAGACATTAATGGCTGTGTGTTGAGTTATTTTGAGGGGACAGCAAATGTACACTGTTATACAATCTGTACACTCACTACTTTACATTGTAGCAAAATGTAATTTCTTCAGTGTTGTCACATGAAAAGATATAATAAAATATTTACAAAAATGTGAGGGGTGTACTCACTTCTGTGAGATACTATATATACACACAAAGCTAAAAAAGAGTTGTATGTATGTCCGGCTTTATGGTACTTTTGCATCCTTGCAAGCCTCAGTCCCTCGTGGGAGCTACGGGTGCTTTCACACTTGGTTTGATTGCTTGATCTGACCCTAAGTTCAGTTGCTGTCCCCATTCTCGTCACCCATTGGAAATTGCAGTATTTTCCTATTATCAAAGCGACAGCTGTTTACTCCTGTTGCTAGGTAATGACCACACAGGAGAAGGCAGCAAAAATACATAAAATGTTGCTTGATTCACTTTTATATTTTGGTTTTTCAGCCTTTGGTTTTCTTTCCAAACCATCATCACATGACCGACAGTGTAAAAAATGGAAAAGAGAGATTGTCAATTGTTATTTTGTGTTGTGTGGAAGAAATAATGCTATGAAGGAACAATATGAAGGTGAGTAAATGACAGTTTTTTTTGTGGTTAAACTTGTACAGTACCTTTTTAATTAAAATAAAAAAAAAAAAAACATGGGCTTTGGGGAGATTCCACATACCTAGCCAAATAGTGTATTATTAAAAATTCTTGTATTTAAGTGTGTACTGTTGTGGACGTGCTGTACAAATCACTCAAATATGCCGTATTCCATCGGGAAGATGTGACTGACATGGTTAATTATGCTCACTCACCAGTCCTCAGAGAGAAAAGAGATGAAAAGACAGGATAAAACATGCACGGAAATTTGAAGTCTGTGATATTTGGAGGTATAACAGATTCTCTCTAGTCTTATGTTCTGTTTTGTTTCAAAATCCCTGTTCATTTCCTGTCACAGATGCACGTATATACTTCAACTGAGCTTTGCTCTCCATCTAAGGCCGTACCCCTCAGACAGATTTAAGTGGCAATAGAGCAGAAGTACACGCGTACACCTCTCACATTTACAAAAACCAGAGCAGACATGCAAAACCCCCTGGAGATGAGCAGCCATTTCTACAGACGGATTTTCACTAATCTACTGCAAATGATGAATTAATTATTCTACGGAAAGGAGAGGACAGAGGAATCTGTAATTACCTGTCAAAATTCGGGATATTACAGTGGCAGAAAATCCATGGGCCCCTGAAAATATAATCTCCCTGTTTGCGGTCTTATCCCAAGTCCCATTCAAGCCGATTGACAGAATATTGTTTTCTCTGGCAGTTTCTGAATTGTGATATGGGACATGATGGTAATGAAAGGTGCTTTTGGCCAGATGGTTCAGTCCTTCATCACGATTGGACAACAGCATCATTGTGGTCCGTGTATCAATAGAATGAAAAGCTGGTTAATGTAGTGTCGAACTTTTGGAATAATGATGGCTAAACATCTAATTTGATGCTTTTTTTTCTTTAAAAAAGCTGCTTAAAAATACATTTTAGGTCACTGTAAAAATTACTTTTGAGTTAGAGAACTGTATAGATTCATATTTCTAGAATTATGATGATGTAACAGTTATGCAGTTTTATAACTTGCCTTTAGCAAAACTAGTTTAGAGTGTTGTTAGGTGCGATGCAAGCAATATCCCTTTGAATGTCCTCAAGTGGCTTATTGCTTTTATAAAACAGTGACAAAAGCATTACAATAAGACCCCATTGTGCCATAAAGAATACAATAATTTTCCTAGGTAGGGAATATAGTTCTAACCCTAACTGTTCACTGTTTATGGTTGAACATCTATGTAAAGATCAAAGATTATTCTTTTAATGTAGAATTCAATTTATGTGCATTCACAGGAGCATATTGGCTATTTTTACAGCCTCGAGTGTGACCCATCCAATCAGATTTTCTGTATTATGAAAGTAAACATTTTCATGTTGACTTCAATGGTGAGATTACTAATCAATTAATCTTTTCCTAGTAGAGTTCATTTATTCAGTCTGACCTGTGTGATGACACAAAATCATTACTGCATTTCTTTTTAATGAGAACAAACTGCTTTTTTTTTTTTTTTTTGTCATATTTGTTAAATCTAGGAAATAATTCATTTTAGTCTATTAATTAAATAATTTGGCATGCAGCCACTTAATAGAGGCTCTTCACATGACCAAAATTAAAATTGTATTATTTTATTATTATTATTATTATTTTTTTTTTTTTTTTTTTTTGGAGAGCACAGATGTAAGGACAGTAGTAGAGAGAAGAGGCATTTATTCATTTATTTATTTTTAGGGTGACAAAGATTTAAAAAAAACAACAACAACATGGTTCCTTTCTCTTTGTAACTATTGTTCTGCTGATGTTACTGCACTATAAAATATATTTTAAGTGTGTGAGGTTTTAGTAGATCTGACTGCTTGTCAAAATGTAATAGTGTCAGTGTTGATGTAATCCATCTGAAGTTCAATTCTGTTTGAAACCGACAAACTGCCACAGGGGGAAGGTTCACAGCCAGGTGTTTAAACACGATATGTGGAAAACCCCAAAAACAATATTGCTTGTGTCTTGTGTAACAACACGACACGCAAAATAAAATAAATAAGAAACACTGGCATCTTGTGTATGAAAGTTAAGTTCTCAAAACACTATCACAGGTATAAACTTGTGGATGAGTGTGTGATTCGAGATTTCGAGAGTTGATATGTTTGACACATTTCTGACTCCATCCCTCACGTAGTTTTTTTAAAAAGTGAATAGTTTTATTTGCCACATGAATATATTATTGTTGTAGTGATCAAACTCTCTCTTCGCTCAAGAAATGTGTTTACTAAATACAATTTTGGCCTCGCTTGACACTTTTTTTTTTTTTAATTGTGTGTCTCTTATCTTTCAAAGAATGGATTCTGCTAATTTTAAGAAGGTTCGGTTTATTTGATCTGTTGAAACTGTAAAAATAACTTAAATGGTAATAGTTCATTGTGTTTACATGTGTCAGTATTTGTTCCAGTGTCAGGTGTTAGATTCTGTTTGTGTTCATAGTCATGCTTTTATGTGTTTTCTCAGTTGATCTTTTGTCATGGAATGGGTTGTTTGATTTTGAGGTGCTAAATGGTAATGCTATATTATGTGCCATTGATAAGGAAGGTTTATTGGGACATTTCCTAGCAGTCTCTTCCACAATATTAAAGCTGTGTTCCCAATTTTTAGGCATAGCCATATTCCCATGTTCCAAACAGTGGGCAGCAAAATAATGCTGCTTATGAGATGATAAGGTAATCCCAGAATGCGTGCCAGCTCAGTGAAAATTTAATCCAAGATGTTGGATGAATATTTGTATATTGATTATAAATGAAGTCGATGTATATTTTATTCAGCAGTGCAAATTATTGAAGTAAATAGCATATTCAATTACACATTGTTATCCCTTTACAATTACCACAAAATAATTTACCATAAAATACTTGAATATTTGAACTATAGTAACTACATGTAACCAGGGCTTGACATTAACTTGTCAGCGGATTTCAGCAGAGGCGTGTAATGCACTCACTGAAAACTATGTGCATTGTAGTGTTGTCAAAAATATATATTTTTCTATACATATCGATGCTGAAATAGTGCTTCCAATACTAATTTTCCTCAGAATAGATACATGATACCAGCTGCGCTTTCTCGCTCTCTCATCTTTCCAACAGCGAGTTTGACACACAAACCCACCTGCTCACTCACTCATTTCATGTGCTCCGGATGAATATTGTTGGTGTTACAGGGCTTGAATTTTGTTTATATTGCTTAAACAGTCAAATACACACAAAATAATGACAAAATGCCGGTCTTGGCGGGTATTCACGTAAACATTTTTTTAAGTAAATGTAAACATGCATGTGTAATAGTATAATGGATACACGTGTCATGTCTTAAAGTGACAGCAGCCTAATATACCTGCTGCCAAATTTTGTGATTAAATTAAAAATATCTATATGGCAGTTTTTCCACATGGTATAAATGTCAAAATTGTGACCAGTGAAAATGCTGAGTGGCTAATAACTTTGGAAAACCACTAGCCACAGTGGCTGGTGAGCAAAATAGTTAATGTCAAGCCCTGCATGAAATGAGTAACAAGGACAATGTAAAATAAAATGTTACCCAAAAATCACGTACCTATTATATTTGTAAATAATGTAATTTAGTTTCAGAAGAATAGAGAAAATAAAGCTGCTGGAGGAGTACAATGCATTCAATAACATCAGTGGCTTGCATTGAAGGTAGTTCTTTGGTTCCAGTGTAGACAGTGTTAGAAAGTAGCTACAGTAAAAATTGAGGCAGCTGATTAGCAGCAGAGCAGTTGCCTGACCTAGTTATGCTGTTCATTGTTTGCATTATTTTTATTATCAGCATTAAATCACTAGCAACTAACCCTTATGAAGAGCTTGTTAGCCTAGATATATCTGTCAGTGTGATGGTGATCTAGATCAGTGGTTCTCTAACCACTGCTGGTGATTTGTGGATAAAAACAGTAATAACAGCAAATAAATCAAAATAACTAACCATTTAGTGTTTTAATAGTATTTTGGGTGCTGGGTCATATCGCTATACACTATACATCTATACAATTGGCAGAAAGAGAAAGCTGAAAACCATCAGAAGAGCGAAAACAAAAAGAATGATTAGATGGAGATGGTTGACATGTATAGCAGCATGCGGTAAGGAACATTCTTCTGTTTACGATATATAGCACAGCTAGACCTATAACGACAAGACATTTCCAAGCAATAGCCTATCCAAAATGTTACGCAAAGCCTTGACATCATATCCGGGAGATAATTCAGTAAATTTGAGTAAAATCAGAGGCTTCGCTTATCCCATACAAATGTGCCACCTGAAATCCAGTTGTGTGTGTGTGTGTGATTTGGGGGGTTCTAAATCACACATGGTCCCCAGATAATACTAATCCTGTGCGAATAGGGCTTTATGCTCACCAAGGCTGCATTTATTTGATCAAAAATACAGTAAAAATATTGTGAAATATTATTACAATTTAGAATAACTGTTTTTTTGTTTTTCCTTTTATTATATTTTAACATTTAATTCAAAGTTTAATTTTCAGCATCATTACTCCAGTCTTCAGTGTTACATGATCCTTCAGAAATCAATCTATTATGCTGATTTGGTGCTCAAGAAACATTTTTTTTATCATCATCAATGTTGGAAACAGTTGTGCTGCATTGTATATTGTTGGAAACCATGATGCATTTTTTTTTTTTTTTTCAGGATTTTTGATTCATAGAAAGTTCACAAGAGCACTTTTTCGCAATCTTTTGTAACATTATAAATGTCCTTACTGTCATTTTTATTAACTGAATGCGTTCTTGCTGAACAAAAGTATTAATTAAAGAAAAATGTCAGCAGTTGTTGAATGAAATAAAAGCTGGATCTGATCGCAAGCAGTAGATATTTAATGAAAGCAAACTCAAAATAACACTTCTCAGATTTCAGGATACAAAACATGGCAAACAGAACAACCACTTAGTAAAGACGAAGTTTGACAAAGAACATAACAAACATAGGGGCTATATATTCAAAGGATAATCAAAGGCAGGAAACAAGAAACAGGTGTACGAACTTAATCAACATAATTTGTTGATCCTGGAACAAAATTCCTGTCTGAAAATTTTGTCTTAACCCTTTCCCTGCCCTAAACCTAACCCTACCCTACCCATAATTTATCCCTAAAATCAGAGGAAAATTGTAGGTGAATAACACTGATGTAGAAGCCCCTAATCCTGTCTGTAAGCCTAAATTTGACATAAACTGTGAACTTGTCCCTCAGATCTGATTGGTTGATTGGAATGTTGATCCAGGAACATGTTGTACTTGGTGAAATCATGTTCACCAAGCAGAGCCACTGGTCTAGAGCTGAATGACACAACCTTTCTGCATTGATCTCTCTGACCTCTATCATGTGGTAAAGATTTAATTTAAAACTTTACAATCTGACTTCCCACAGCAGTGTCGTCACAGTAATGCTCTGCTCGCTGACCTGAATGGATGAGACAGGAATTGTAACATATTGCAGTAATGGCTGAGTTAAATTAAGCAGTGGACTCAAACTTCTGTTTCCTCTACTGGCCCATGATCTATGGTAACCGCAGGTGATAGTCACTAGGATACAGGAGTGATGATGTCACGGGGATAATTAAAAAGCAATCAGCCGAAGGAAGGCAGTGCAGGCGAATAAGGTTTGATTCATGTGACCTACCAATGAGCATTTCCATTAGGATGAGGAGAGCGGGCCTTTATCGCAATTCACCCCAATCTCCTCTCTCCCTCTCTCTATCTTACTTTCCCTATATCTGTCTCACTCTTTTCCCATTCCTTTACTTCCCTTAGTAGGAAAGGGCGTATAAGTGAATGAAACACCTCCAGAGTGACCGAGAACTTTTCTACCTCGTGACATTACTGGTGCTGCAGCTGCCAGTGAAGTTAACACCAACTCTATTACTACCATTCATGAATAGCGCTGACCTTAGGTCACTGAGGCATTTCCAGCAGGTTCTGGTTCCCCATGAGCTGAAGAAAGAGACTGACTCGTACTGTAGGAAACAATGTGAAACACATCAATAAAGAATAATTTACAGATCATGTTCCTATTTCTTTGTTAGTGATCCTCTCAGTGCTATTGGCCGTGACTGTGAAGCAGTATGGCTTTAGTTTATTCATGGGCATTAAGCTTTGATGAACGTGCATATTTCACCTTTATGTCCTTCACTGAGAAGAGTAAAAGTGTAATGAAATGAAATCTCAGTCTCTGTTGGTCTGTAAATTAAGAGAACAGGCTGGGTTGCTTTTGTAGCTGAAGTGTGGGTCCTAATGCTACAGTATAGTGATGAGGACGCTATACTGTACCAAGCACCGTCCTTCGGATGAGATATTAAACCAAGGTCCTGACTCTCTGTTGTCATAAAAATTCCATGGCACTTGTCGTAAAGAATAGGGGTGTACCCCCGGTGTCCTAGCCAAATTCCCTCCATTGGCCCTTAACAATCATGGCCTCCTAATAATCCCCATCCATCGAATTAGCTCTATCACACTCTCTTCTCTCCACCTACAGCTGGTGTGTGTTGAGCGCACTGGCGCCGTTGCATCATTCAAGTGGATACTGCACACTGGTGGTGGTTGAGGAGAGACCCCCGATATGATTGTAAAGCGCTTTGGGTGTATAGTGGTACATAAGAAAGTGCTATATAAATCCATTCATCCATCCACCAACCAACCTATCTACCTATCCATTTGTTCCAACCAACCAACCAATACATACTTCTTTTCTCAGTTCATTCCTTCCTATTTAACATGTGAATATAAGCAGAGATGTTGGAGAGTTGAAGGGGTGAAATTCCATGCGACCTTCAACGGCTGACGGGAGAGAGCTGTGTGATTATGATGATGTGTTGTCTATGACATTGTTAGATTCAGCAGCAATTGCTCTTCTTGTTCTAAGTCAAACAAGAGAGCAGGAGATGGCTGATGAGGATGAAGATTGTAAGCCTCCTGAATCCTCAAAACCACCCTGCCCCCGCGTATATACAGCTGTGTGAGATTATGGAACGCGCCTCTGGCAGACTGCAGCTGGTTCTGGGAGTGGTTCTGGCATTTCAGTTAAAATTGCTAGTTCTGACGTTTGTCTAGCCATTTTTTGGCATGCACTCCCCTCAAGCATGGTGGCGTGGGTATTTCGTTCCCCATAGCATGTCAAACGCAGGGTTGAGTTCCCTTTTGAAAGGGAACGTCTCTTGTTACGTATGTAACCATGGTTCCCTGAGAACAGGGAACGAGACTCTGCGTTTCCTAGCCATGCATCGGAGCTGCCTGCTGAACAGTCCCTTGAGACAAAAAGATACTGACTGGTTCTCTAGGCGCTCCTTATATACTTCTGGGTCGCGCTATGATGACGTCATAGGCTGTCGCCGGCCAATAGGATTGTCGTGAGTTGATATTGTTTTCAGACACCGGTTCACGCGGAGGTGTTCCCCATAGCATGTCAAACGCAGAGTCTCGTTCCCTGTTCTCAGGGAACCATGGTTACATACGTAACCTGAGACGTTTTCTCTTTTGTAATTCCTTCCTAACGTCCATACTTACTTCCTTATTTACTTCCTTGATTATCAATTTTTCCTTACATCATTCTTGCCTTCCTTCCATACTTACGTACATATTTAATTTCTTCCTTCTTGTTTAACATGATTTAGGCAGAAAATGTGTTTTTTCTCTCTTGCAATTCCTTTCCTCCTTGCAATCGATTTCTTTCCTTCTGTCTTCTATAATTACATCCATACTTGCTTTCCTAATTTGATTATAAACCAGAAATGTTTTTCCTCTTTTGTAAGCCAATACTGATAACCGATAATTCTTTACATTTTAAAGCTGATAACCGATATATTGGCCGATAAATCTAAATCCAAATTTTGATATACTTTGAGAGCCTGATTACAAAAACAAAAGTCTCACCAAAGCCATGTCCAAAACACTTCACAACATTCTTTTACAGTCGCGTTCTCGTTATAATTTTATGTAGCCTATATGACTGTATCAAGCAACTCAAAACCATCCAGTGCACATCTGAAGTGTCTCAGCTGAAGGAAATAATACATTAGGCTATCTATCGGCTTTGACATATCTGCCTAATTTTCGTATCGGATCGATAACGATAACATCAAAAATGACCATTTATCGGCCAATATCGATATGTGGCCAATATATTGTGCATCCCTAACTTACATTGTTCCATACTTTTCCCCTTTTGTAATTCCTTTCCTCCTTATTTGTTTCCTTCCGTAATTCCTTCCTGTCTGCCTTCCCCTCTCACTTTTTTACTTATTTGGTCCCTTTCTCTCTTCTGTCCATTGTTCCTTCTTTATTGTGGTACTTGCAAACAGTGCTGTTTCCTCAACTATTCTATTTTTATTTTGCTTTGTTTATTTAGACATTGTTTTGTAGATAATTTCAGTTTTAGTCATTTCATATATATATATATATATATATATATATATATATATATATATATATATATACACAAAGAGGTCTATAATAATTGTATTCATCTGAATGACAGTGGCATGATTGGTTTCTCCTGATAGTGTATGATCCCTTTAAAGCACATACAGTTGTTTGTAAAATCACACAGCATGTGTGTAAAATCAGAGTTCCTCTGTACAATCACAACAAGACAAGACAGAAATTTGTGACGTTTTGAAGGGTTTGAGAAAAGGCTCTAGACCACATGTACACTATAGAAGCATACTCAGCGTGTTGTTCCTCTCTGCTCTTTCTCACTTTAGAGTGCTATAGGTTAGTGGCATGTCATCAGAATGCTGTGCACTTTTTCATACACATACACAAACACTTGAAAACTCTTATATACAATACTTTCCCTTAGCCTTGAAATGGAGAGGTTTTTTAAAGGTTTATTTTTCAGCTTAGCCAACAGAACATGGGGTGAATAATAAAATAAAACAGAAACTACAAAAACAACAACAGAGCACTTGGTTAAATCAGGGAATTATTGTGAGTGAAGAGTAAAGTTTATACAAGGACAGCACCAAAATCATAGATAATGAAACTTATAGAAAGATATGTCCTTCATCTTTATTCTTTTTGGTCTTTGTAAGACAAAAATAAATGAATAATAATAATAAAAAAACATTAACAAGAAGGAAAAAGCATTTAAAGAGGAGAACATAAAGGAGCTGATTTGATCAACAAGTAAATTCAGTTGATTGGACATAATTTGGAAAGGCACACACCTGTCTATATAAGGTCCCACAGTTAACAGTGCATGTCAGAGCACAAAATAAGCCATGAAGTCCAAGGAATTGTCTGTAGACCTCAGAGACAGGATTGTATCGAGGCACGGATCTGGGGAAGGGTACAGAAAAATTTCTGCAGCATTGAAGTTCCCAGTGAGAACAGTGGCCTCCATCATCCGTAAATGGAAGAAGTTTGGAACCACCAGGACTCGAGCCGCCCGGCCAAACTGAGCGATCAGGGGAGAAGGGCCTTAGTCAGGGAGGTAACCAAGAACCCGATGGTCACTCTGACAGAGCTCCAGCATTTCTCCATGGAGAGAGGAGAACCTTCCAGAAGAACAACCATCTCTGCAGCACTCCACCAATCAGGCCTGTATGGTAGAGTGGCCAGACGGAAGCCACTTCTCAGTAAAAGGCACATGACAACCCACCTGGAGTTTGCCAAAAGGCACCTGAAGGACTCTCAGACCATGAGAGACAAAATTCTCTGGTCTGATGAAACAAAGATTTAACTCTTAACCCTGAATAGCAAGCGTCATGTCTGGAGGAAGCCAGGCACTGCTCATCACCTGGCCAATACCATCCCTACAATAAAGCATGGTGGTGGCAGCATCATGCTGTGGGGATGTTTTTCAGCGGCAGGAGACTAGTCAGGATCGAGGGAAAGATGAATGCAGAAATGTACAGAGATGTCCTTGATGAAAAACTGCTCCAGAGTGCTCTGGACCTCAGACTGGGGTGAAGGTTCATCTTCCAACAGGACAATGACCCTAAGCACATAGCCAAGATAACAAAGGAGTGGCTACAGGACAACTCTGTGAATGTCCTTGAGTGCCTCAGCCAGAGCCCAGACTTGAACCTGATTGAACATCTCTGGAGAGATCTGAAAATGGCTATGCACCGACGCTCCCCATCCAACCTGATGGAGCTTGAGAGGTCCTGCAAATAAGAATGGGAGAAACATAACAAAATGTGGAAAAAGTGAAGTATATATATACCGATCAGGCATAACATTATGACCACCTTCCTAATATTGTGTTGGTCCCCCTTTTGCTGCCTAAACAGCCCTGACCCCTTGAGGCGTGGACTCCACTAGACCCCTGAAGGTGTGCTGTGGTATCTGGCACCAAGATGTTGGCAGCAGATCCTTTAAGTCCTGTAAATTGCGAGGTGGGCCCTCCATGGTTCGGACTGGTTTGTTCAGCACATCCCACAGATGCTCAATTGGATTGAGATCTGGGGAATTTGTAGGCCAAGTAAACACCTGAAACTCATTGTGCTCCTCAAACTATTCCTGAACCATTTTTGATTTGTGTCAGGGCACATTATCCTGCTGAAAGAGGCCACAGCCACCAGGGAATACAGTTTCCATGAAAGGGTGTACATGGTCTGCAACAATGCTTAGGTAGGTGGTACGTGTCAAAGTAACATCCACATGTAAGGTAAGCAATGCACACACACCCGGCCATCCACATGATGTAAAAGAAAATGTGATTCATCAGACCAGGCCAGGTCTTCTTCCATTGCTCTGTGGTCCAGTTCTGATGCTCATGTGCCCACTTTTGGTGCTTTCAGCGGTGGACAGGGGTCAGCATGGGCACCCTGACTGGTCTGCTGCTATTCAGCCCCATATGCAATAAACTGTCGCTCAAATCCTTACATTTCTACATTATATTCCTGCTTCTAACACATCAACTTTGAGGACAAAATGTTCACTTGCTGCCTAATATATCCCACCCACTAACAGGTGCCGTGATGAAGAGATAATCAGTGTTATTCACTTCACCTATCAATGGTCATAATGTTATGCCTGATTGGTGTATATATAATATATATATTTCAATCATGACAACTCGAGAAAGTTTTTTAGCATGGTAATGGATATGACAATGTTAATGTATTTGGTCCTCGTGGAATAGATCTGCCACGCTGCTGAATTGCTGCTGCTGTAGATTATTGCTGTTGTTGTAGATTATTGCTGCTGCTGATTATTGATTATTGAGTACAGGAACTTGCTACTGCTAATACATACGCCGATACGCTGCTGTGAGTAAGACATAGTGCTGCTACACAAATAGCATATATCAATAACCCATAGCAAATCAAAGTGTGAGGGAATATGTTGAAGAACAAGATTTTTCAAGGATGCTAAACTTTGGAACACTCTGTGGCCAAAAAGCAGAATTGCTTTAGCGGCTACACCCATAATTTTATAGAATAAAGTATTGTATGTCAATGAGGTCATGTTATATAACAAGTGCATGTAGTACTTTTTTTTTTTTTTTTGATAATAATTATTAAAAAATTTTTTTTTGATAATTTATTAATTAATAAATGACTTTTTTGTAAGATTTAAGCTTATGTTTATACTATCTATATATAGTCTCTGCATATTAAACATGGTTATGAGAAATGAATTCAACTTTTTTTTTTTTTAAATGACATTCCTTAAGTTTATTTATCTCAGACCCCAAACTAAACTTGAGGTTTAAGTCTGTCGGATAAAGGTTATTTTTAAATTCTGTTGCATAACAGTATTTGTACATAGCAGTGCCACTGGCCTCAGTTTTTCACCAGGCAGAGTTCTCCTTTCGATTAAACGAAGAGGACCATGGCGGTTTTTAGAGAAGAGCTGGATTTGTAGCCACCTTGATGAACACTGGAAAAGTGTCTCACAGAAACTCCTAAGAATGATTTCAGAAATTTGCAGCTAAACTCTCTATGGTGTGTGTTTTTTGAACAACTGGTGTACTGCATTGTTTATTTCTTCAAAGGGAAAACCTGTCTACATCCTCTTCTGCTAGTCCAAAACAGCTCAGCAGCACACTGACCGTTTAACTCCATCACAGCACATTATTCTGAATATAACACATGTATTTCTTTGAGGTAGGGGAGGGATTAGGAAAGGTAGAAACAGGGGAAAGGTGAAACAAACTCTGGCGAATAATAATGCTGTTATGTATCTGACAGCAGCTGTTAGTGATTGGTCATATTTCAAGGGTGCCACGGCACACCAAGCACACGCAAGTTCAAATGTTTTATTGTAGTCTGGAAATATGCCCAAAAATACACAACTGGCAATTGTATTTATAAGCAAATCTAAAAGTGCTTATAATAATTGGACATAAGCCTACAGACACATGTTGGGTTTCCATGTTTTATGAGGACTTTTCTATAGACAATAATTTTTATACTGTACAAACTGTATAGATAGAAATGTTAATGTTACATTTTTAATATAAATACTGTACATATACTGTAAATATAAATGGCCCAAAAGCCCAACTCTCAACTCTCACCTGCATATATTGGTAACCACACAAACATTATTTTTTATGTCTCTTATGATGAGATGACTCACCTCCATTCTAGACTTAGAGAGAGTGTTTACCCTTATGTTGAGTTGGATGAGTGCTCCTACCCCTGCAGATTAGACCCATGGCTAAGTGTTTATTTCCCCCCAGTGCAAATCTGATATAAAACATTATATCAGTTTTGAGTTTTGTTGATTCAGATGTGTGCTGTATCTACAGTATAGTTTTACCCTATACCAAATGTATGCTTGTTTATTAAACCCAGCTTCTTTTGCTACATTGCATACAATTATACAATGTGATAATTTATTAAAAGTACATCTTTAATCACGTTTGCTTTGAAAACAGATCATGTCTGATCTTTTTACTCAGCACAAGCTTTTCAACTTCAGTATTTGTTTTTTATTTATTTATTTATTTATTTTATTTTACTATAATCACAGTATAGCTTGAAAAATAGACTTTATTTGCACAGCAGAATTAAAATCACCCACATACTATTAATCACAAAACTACAAGTTGTCATCTGTAACATGCTTGTCTGCTGCTCAGGCTATTACCTGAAGCTGTCAGGCTGGGAAACAGGTGGTGGTATATAACTTTACTGTACAAACTGTACAAAGACAGAGGCTCTCTTCCAAAACCTAATGAGCTGCCTACCAAGACATTTTACAACATTATAGGCACAATCCAGCAAAAGTTGTTTCAAAGCTAGTATCCATTAGCATTCTCATTCATCTCAATGGCAGTTGCACAGCTGGCACAGGAAGTAGGCTATTTGTCTGGCATCTTTGGTCATGGAACTGCAGAACTTAATTAGCCAACAGCATGAGCTGCAGGTAAATGATATCATGACAATGCTGATTGACTGATGACACAGCAAGAAATATTTTGCAGAATGCAGGGCTAATTTTGAATGATCATCAAAGATGAAAGAAGCTAACTGACAGTATCGCATGTATCCTTCCAGAATGCAGTGCAATGAGCTCTGTGAAAATAAATATTTAATTTAGTTATTTTGGTAATTAATTACTAATAATCTTTAAATATTGTTTGTTTCAACAAAGTTTATGTGTATCTCGATGTAGTGTTATTAGAGTAACATATAACTTGACTGTACAAAAGTGTTTATTATAAATGTTTTATCCATTGTTTTTGTTGTTGTTTTTTAATTCAATTAAAGGGTTGGTTGTTCTGTCACGTCTTCCAAGTATTGTACTGGTTGAAGACAGGACGAAGATGAAGAATACACAATTTACTTCATTAAAAGAATGAAAAACTTTAACCAAACTTAGTGCAAGTGTTAACGACAACCAACAATGAGTACTGAAAACATAGGCAGATAAATACATAGGCAAACAGGGATAATTAATGACAAAAAGCTAAACAGAATGACTAATAATATCAGTTACTATGACAACTAAAGACTGGCGGGATCTAGAACAAAGGAAAAAGGAAACTGATTAGAAACAAACTAAAAGTCCATGAAAATTAAACTATGTTATAGGCAGAGGGTGGGACTAAATATTCTCCACAACTGACTGCAAACTGGTATTCAGATCTGCTTCCATTTAGTTAGCAATGCCTCACTTCCTCTGATCCAATAAATTCCCGCAAACGAAATCAAGTCTTGTCCTACAGTTTTTCTTGTTCCAGAAGCTGTTTTACTTGGCTATACATCACAATAGGGAAGAAAAGACTATCACATCTTCCGTTTTATGCTGATTTTAAAAGACTCAGAGCACACAGAGAGATGAATTTGTGTGAAATCAAAGTGCTCTGAGATGCTGAAAACACTGAATCACGAGCTGCTCACGAGTTAGCGAACACATTTCACTCTGATACATGCAGTGCATACATTTAATTAAATCACAGCCATATATAATTATATATAATTTTGATTAATCATGAAGCCCTTGGGATTGGTGTCTGTCCCATAGTATTTTAGTTCACTTACTCTTGAGACATCCATTTAGTTTGAATGCTGTCTTAGAAGGCAGCTGCCTATGTAGGCAAGCTCACTAGGATTTTGGAACACGTTTAGAGAGATATAGAGGAGGAAAGGAAATATACAAAGAGCCTGAGAGGAGAACGAGCAAATTAAAGACAGAGAAAGAAAAAGGTTGTTATTGTGAAGATTCGCACCAGTGCCTGAGAAGTTTTGAGAACAAGAAATGATGCTCAAGCTTCATTTCACTTTCTCACTCTCCCTCTCCTGTTCTTTCCGCTATATTCAATCATCATTACGACTGTCTCCCAAAGTTAGAGGCAAAGAGAAATCTTCCATCTCTGTTGCATATCCTGCAGTCTGCAGAGGCTTAGACCCAGAGTAGTATCATTTATAACTAATGTACTGTGTGCCGGAGATTTTTTTCGTACACTGTGTACAGTGCATCTGTTTTCAGTTGTTACCAACAACTGTCAATATAGTTCTCTGGTTGAAGAATATACTGTGACAGATTTTATTCTTTTGTGAATCCCTACCAAAGTAATTTATGATTGATGACTCTAATTAATAGGTTGACACAACAAAACTCAGACTCAACAGGACTTGCCGAGCATATTCAGATGTGCTCATCAGTTCATCTAGAAGATGAATTTCTCTAGACGGAAAATGTCTACAAAACACTCTATACAGTCTTCTTTTCTGTTAAGAAATGTTTATTCATAGAACTTATTGACTCACCCAATCAATTACATAAAGCAGGCCAGCTCATAAAACAATGGACTAAATTTAGCCGCAATTTAGGAAAAAAACAAGTTGAAGTGAGGAAAAGATGCCTACGCATATCCTACACATCCTCTTATGGTGCCGACAACAGAGCTGGAGCTCTCTACTCCAGCTCAGAAGGGCTGACGTGTAACTTTATGAGCTCTCCATACATTATCTATATGCTAATGTACGGAAGGTCAATGAGGAACGAGACACGAGGGTAAGCTAATGGAGGGAGCTGAGAGTGGAAGCACACATGTAATGTAGGAGAAAGGAGAAAAGGGTTGCCGTATTGAAGTGCTGCCACAGGGTTAGTGCTTTAAATCTTAACAATAACCTTTATTGTCTGCCCTGCAATAACTGCTCTCAACCTCTGCCACTGCAAAAGAGAGAGAAATGGGACGAGGTTGAATGTGACAAGTAAAGGATAGGAAAAGAAGAAACGCTCACTCATACACTCACAGATAAAGGAAATGAGATCTTATATTAGAACCAGACAGTCTTTTCAGCACTTACACTGCAAAAATGTGTATTTATTATTGGCTGTTGTATGTATTTGTTTTAAATCACCATTTTACATTTTCTGAAGAAAATATGCAAACTTCTGGTTGGTTGCTAAGGTGTTTTGAGTGGTTTCTAGTGCATTGCTACACAGCCGCTATATGTTGTTGTTTGGTTGAACTATTTTTATCCAAACAACAACAATTTTATTTTACTTACTGTCTAAATCCTATGTCAACCTCAACCAACTGAACAATACAAGGACAGACATGAAACTGCTCATTTAATTATTTCACATAAATAATATAAAATTGCATAAGTCATAACATAGAAGTCATTTTCAAACCAAGCAGCTTTATGTTGGTTAATGCAACAAATTCATGCTTGACCAACTTTCGCAATTACCCATTGCAAAATCTGCATGAGAAAATCTTTCGCCCTCATGCCAATCTTTCGGCCTTGCACAGATTCCTGTTGAAGAGATTGGATTTCACAGACAACATTTCATCAAGCAATGGAAAATGTGACGCACCTTAACTGTCAATATTGTGTCAAAAATGTAGGTTACTCAATATTATTACACAGTTCTCTAAAATACTTGATTCATAGTATGAATACTTGATATTGGTCAGTTGTGACATTCCACGGTCTGATATTTCCTGATAATGACCATGTTCATGAGCAATGCTGTATACTGTTCTTTCATCTTCTCGTCCTTGCTCGTTTCATACAAACACAGCAGATGCTATTTTTTGTCACAGTTATCAATTGTATTAAAAATTAAATCAGATGACTTAAGTATTAGTTTTTTTTTACATTGTAATGCATAGCATTATACATAACACATAGTACTGTATAACAGAGCAAGTACGATTTTAACAGTTTTAAACTTATCATCATTATTTTGTGTCCACGTAATTATTTATTTGAATATAATATAAAAAAATTATATAATAATATAAAATATTCCAATTATTTGATTATGTGGCAAGTAGTCATGTACTAAGCAGGATAATGTATGTCCAGCTGGTTATCACAAAATAAACCCATTTGATACAAGACTATACACGTTAACTTGTTTTGTTGAGAATATAAATTTTGTGTACTGAAAGATAATGCTATAAATTTGTATCTACTGCACATTTGGCAAATCCATACTAGCTTTGTTCATATTGGCTTATTTTTCTGATGTCTGTGCATGTGTATTTGGGTTTTGTCAGTCCCACACTGCACAAGTGGACATTGTCTTTCTCCGACAGTAGTGTATTGCCAAGGTTAAATGTGTTCAGTTGATTATCTTGTCTCATTGATTATCTGACCAGTTGACGGACACCTGCCGATAACCAATATTACACTTCAGCAAGTCAATGTCACATCGTCACCTCCCATTGACACAAATATAGTCTCAGTTTTGACAGAACATTTTCATTCCGTTTGACTACAGACAATGTAGAAATATAGAGAAGGAAAAAAAACATAAAAATGAATGTTTTGGATTCAAACATGGCAGAATTCCCAGTAAATCCATAAACATGTCCCCCCACATCACTATCTGATGCATATTCAAGGTGAATCAAGCCTGTAGGGGTGTGCAAATTAGCAAATTATTTACATATGCCATTCATGTGCAAACAAAAGCAAAATTTACATCACATTGAATCCAGGAACCGACTCCAAACCGCCGTGAGATCTCAGCTGAGAGTATGATTATGTTGCGTATACCTTAGATGGCTGGCATATTCATATTAAAATCCATATTTCAGGCCAGGTTCCAAGACTTTGATGGGTAAATAACGGCTCATTTTAACAGTTAAATTGACGGTGGAAGTCTGTGAAGCTCTGGGCTGCAGTTATATTCCGAGATAAGCTTATTGGATATGATGGAGAACTGCTCTACACATGACCTTGCTGCTTCTCTCGGCTGTTCTCTCTCTCTCAAATGCTCCCTCTCTCGCTAATGTTTGCCAAACAGTGGAATATCTGGAGCTCCATTTGGCCTCTGTATGTTATAATCCACATGGAAATAAAACTGTTAGTTAGAGTTAAAGTTCTTGCAGCTGTCTGCCAACTACGCAGAGGAACGGAGGAAGAAAGAGAATGAGAAAGGGTGTGGGTGTGTTAAGCATGTCCCATTTGGCATTTTGCAGCTGAAGAAAAGATGGGGAGAGAGAGCGAGTGAGCGGAGATAAATAGAACACTTTGTGTAAATGTGTCTCACTTCATATCTCTTTGCTAAAGGTCCCTGAGGTCTCGTGTGGAGAATGGTCAGAGTTCAGCGGGGTATTAGATTGGGTCTTTGACTCCAGGGGAGAGCTGTCCCATAATGCTCCTCTGTGTAAAAGCCTACACCAGTCTATCACACAGCACATTACACAACAAAACATTACAACTTTCCATCTCCAAAAGAGCAACCTCTGAAAAGTGGTACAGCATCTTTTATCTTTCCTCGTCTCTGACAATGTCTCTCTTTCTGCCTGCACTTCTCTCCCTTATATTACACAAGTATATACTGTGTAATGCACTGATGATGGGAAAATACAAACTTCTTAACATTGTAAATATTGGTATGAACAGAAAAAGACTGAACAACTGAGGCATAAACTGAACTGACTATAGCATGTTCACACATGTGGCAGTAGAAAGGTCTCTTTAAGGCCCCTGATATACTTCAAGCGAAATCGAAGAACAAACTGGTATGATGTCATTTCAAACAAAATCAGGCCAAAACAAAGTTATTTTGAAGTTTGTTTCAGAAGTTCGAAATGGCTTGCCAAAGTCTGGCTGAGCTGTTCTCAGCACTGTCAAAATAAATGTCCGCTGTCAAAATAAGTCACAACAACAAGCGCAGTTTACGTCACTTCAAAGTTCCTACTGGCGGTGCGAATGCAACAAGGAAAATGGCCCTAGGGGAACATTACTTTTTGGGGAACCAACTTTGTGGCTAGTGCCTATAAATAAGTTCGTAAAACAACATGGTCCGAAAGCCCCTGTTATAATTACATGCATATGTTTAATTTTTTTATATTTAAAGAGGAAACCAAACCAATGTATAGTTGACATTTGAGGCTTAATGCTATAGAAAACCAATAAAAATATTTCCAGGAAGTGCTTGTTTTTTGTTTTTACAAAAACAAATATGGCATGCAGTTGCTTGAAACAATGGTATTAAGCTATTCAAAGCAATAATCACAATTACAATTTCAGGAGAATAATCGACAATTATGATTTGTCATAATCGTGCAGCTCTAATCTCTAGTGCTGTGACATGACTTGACTAGAGAGCTGAATTGCAGAGCTCTTGCAAACTTGTCCACATCGCTATGATCAGATGCTTTCTTAACTGCTGTTTTCACAATGCTGTAATTTTTGTTCTGTGTTTTTGTTGTTGAAAGGAAAGTGCGCAGCACATATTTACATATCTATTCGCTGCTCCCAGCAGTGTGGGCGGCATTGGGATGTTCACTAACAGTATACCGCTACTCACGTATTTCAAACTAATAGAAGTACGAAGAACTTCGCTGTGACTATATCAGGGTCTTTAGTGTCCTAAGTTATTACAACTCTGACCTTCATTGTCTACCTCCTGTAAACTGTTAGTGTCTTAAGGACTGTTTCACAGGTACATGTGCAATAATTCCTTATGGTTCATTGAGCAAGCATGAAAAACAGTCCTTTCCAATAAAGATCTGTAAAGCTTATTAAGACTTTACAAAACTATTTCAGTTTCCTGAAAAAGCCACTTTTCGTTTTTTGGCTGATTTACATTGCACGTAAACCATATATGTACATAGAAGCATTTGACATACTATTTTCAGTGTAGTATGATTTGGTATGGACTAATTCTAATCAAGTAGAACCCTGCATACAGTGGAGAGTATGAAAATGTGGACATGCGCAGAGTGACAGCAGTTGTTCTGTCAGTCAACAAAGCTGTGTACACGTTAAGCACCAGTGTTGATCCAAGTAGCACTGCACAATCATTTTCCAAAAAGTTAATAGTTCAGTACACTTACAGTATATGCTGTTATTTCCGCAGCTCATATTTTTATACATCATTTGAAATTGAAACTGTATTTGTCTGTTTTTTGTTAGCTAAAATGATGTGCTATTTTAGATTAGATTAAAATAGATTTAGATTAGATTAATTTAATGAAAATTTAAAACCAAATTTAAATTCATAAGTGAGAAACTATGACTAAAAAGAATTCTACAACTTTACACAGGCAAGCCTATGTCGTCAGTAGAGCATTTTGATTGTAAAGGGAGTATTTTCGTTATGTAGTGTAGATGGAGTGTCTCACAAAGTCTTTCATTCTTTTTTATACTGCCAATAGAATCACACTGAGCTCATATGAGGTATTCATATCAGTAAATAAAACATGTATTTTACAGTAATCTGAACTAATCTGAGGAATAAATTGCCCGACAGAGATAGAGTAAAGTCAGATTGACATTATTAAGATGCTATACATAAGAAGTTTCTGAATTAAGTTAATAAAATGGATGTTCTTATTGTAAAATCTGATTTCTGATCATTTATCATCATACTAAAAAAAAGGATTAGGCTATTAATAAAATGTATTCAGTTATTTATTATACTGCATTTGTGCATGTTGTTGTTACCATTGTGTTTTTAAAAAGCCCTTGAGTGTCTGCATTATAATGGTATTACGACAAAGGGATTTTTAACAGCTTGATAAAATCACTATAATGCATGGCCTCGAGTGGCTTATAGCTTCAATGGACCAACAGTCTACTTATAAGAGAGAAGGTAGATAGTGCTTACAGTGCTTTAGATCCTAGACTCATGTAATAACTGCCAACTGTATTTTACGGCGACAGGGCAGAATGGGTGATGTGATGAGTTGTTGTGGGGCAATAACTACCCAGGTGCACACATTTTTGCCATGATTTTGCTGGACGGAATTCATTGTAAGGCCTCTGACGAAATATAACACATTTGCACCGCACCATTTAAATTCAAGCCAACCGATCTGTCGCAGGATGGTTGAGACCCCAAGAGATGCCAGTTCTGTCATAATTCAAACTCGACAACGTTACTGCATTTTGCCTTTCTATAGTAGTGTAGCTGACTTCAGCTTGTTTGACTGACAGACATCAACAGCATCTGCTCTTGGGAAATATAAAATGTGCCTTTAGACATGTACAGTGCCTTTAGAAATACACAGATACAAATGTTTAACAGGTTTTTCATGTTGATTATGAATTTTTTTAATAATAACCAGAGAATTGTGTCCTTGAGGGGCCTGTTGATAGAAACTCTTTTCACACTTGTAGGTGCTCACAGCCTTGGAAAAGCTCTGAGATTTTTTACAAACAACAATTCAGACCTACTCGACCCTAACCAATTAACTCAATGTTCATGTTCCCCTTACTGCTCTCTCACACACATACACGTATGCAGTTTTTATGAACTGAACTGAAACAGGGAGATTTACAAATGACATGCAGCTGTGATGGTGGTTAGTGTCTATGGCGATAGAGGAATGTGTGCAGGTGAGGAACAGGAGGGATGTTGGGAAAACAGGAGGGTGCTAGTGCTGGTGACTGTAACAGTACATCCCCCTCCGGTAAGGCACGTCCTCGCGCCGTAACAGAACATCCATGGGGAGTCTAGGTGGTGACGTGGCTGACGGGAGCTGGGGGGCGACCGACGGAGGCGTGGCCGATGGATCCGCCGGCGCAGACGGCAATGGAGATGAGCGACATCACTGGTACTGGAGACCCAGGTGATGTCGCGGCGACGACCGGCGAAGGCGTAGCCAGAGTACCCGAGGGTTGTGTTCACGAAGAAAGACGAAGGAGAACAGGTCAAGATCTAAATACACAAATTTTAATAATTCCAAACGGGTAGACAGGTAAAAGTAACACAACATATTAAGTTATTTAATTACAAGTTTGGGGTCAGTAACTTTTTAAAATAAATTGTTCAATTCATCAAAAGTGACAGTAAAGGCATTTATATTATTCATAGAATGTATCATGGTTTCCACAAAAAAAAAAAAAAAAATGCAGCACAACTGTTTTTAACATAAATAATATAAATATTTTTTGAGCACCAAATTAGTTTTTTTTTAATATATTAAAAAATTAAATTTATTCTTGTGATGTAAATACTTTCATAACTTTTCACTATTTTAGTGTTTTACTGTATTTTTGATCAAATACAACAACAACAACAACAAAAAAAAAAACTAGCCGAAAACTTGTGAACAGTAGTGTACATGATGTTATCACTTGAGTACACCTCTTATATGATGAGCATATTTTTAATTCCTATATTAAAATTCATTTTTAATATTTTTGGGGATGCATTAAGTAAAAATGTCAGGGTGATACAATTGTTCTGATATGGAGAAAGACACTCAACCTGACAGGTCCAGTCGCACGGTAATGCCGCAGTTCATTTGAACAAGTGAAAGGATGCAATCTGTCTGTTCTCAGAGCTCAGGTCAGTTAATACTTTTAAACAGCCCAGACTGCTGTTATCTCTGCCGTCCAGACCATAAAGACAAATTAGCAAAGGGCCAAAGAGACACATGCATACACACACACTCAGAGCCTGTCTAACATAACATTATTTATCTCGCTCTAAATTATCAACGAACACGCAGCATCTGTTTAGACAGCAAGAGGGATAGAGAAAACATTGCTGACGGACTCTCTCTCTCTCTCTCTCTCTCTCTCTATTGAGAGTTGTTAAGTGTGAGAGAGAGAGTCAGAGTTTTTGTGAGATCTCCGCATTGTTGTTAAGAGCCTGTTTATTTGATTACTTCCCTACCGGGAGAAACTGACAATCATGTTGAACACAAGCAGACACGTGCAGACAGGATGTTCTTATGTTGTTCACAACGTATTTTGTTGTTTATAGCCATTGTGTGTGAAAGTCTCTCAGGGGTGATTGAATATAATTGGATGTTTATTGGTATGATGTAGTGAACCACATGCGGTGTGTGTGTTCTTACAAGGTGTATTAACAGTGCAACACAAACCCCACGTCAACCAGAGCATTAATAATTATAGGCTCAGCATGCTACAGCCATCTGGGGGTCGAACCCATGAATTCAGCCTCTCAGAAGGGGAGCTGTAACATAAACACATGAGATGCTGTTGGACAGGTACGAACAGAACAGAGCAGAGCAGAGCATATTTGAATTTCTCTCTTTATTACTGGACACACTAACGAGAGGTTTTACTCCTGTGGTGTTAATGGTGTTAATGTGCTGAGTTATTTTCTGTAGGTATAAGGCTCACATGGAATATACTTTTTTCTTTTTTTTCTTTTTTTTGAATTGGGGGGGGGGTGGGTTAATTTATTTTCTATCTCTCTGTCTCTCTCTCTGTCCATCTAGCTATCACAACCCTCTACAATGCGAGTAAATCACTCACATATGCAAATTAATAATGTCATTAGTTATTGGCTAATAAATTCTTAGATTTTACTCACCAATGTGTGTGTTAGAGGGTAATTATAAGTTTAGAATGCAGTTGCATGAAAAAGTATGGGAACCACTTGCAGAATCTGTGAAAATTTGAATAATTTTAACAAAATAAGAGAGATCATACAAAATGCATTTTATTTTTAATTTAATACTATCCTGAGTAAGATATTTTACATAAAAGATGTTTACATAAAGTCCACAAGACAAAAAATAGCTGAATTTATGTTTGTGATGGTTGTTCATGAGTCCCTTGTTTGTTCTGAATAGTTAAACTGGCCAATGTTCTTAAGAAAAATCCTCCAGGTCCTGCAAATTCTTCAGTTTTCCAGCATCTTTTACATATTAGAACTGTTTCCAGCAGTGTCTGTATGATTTTGAGATCCATATTTTCACACTGAGGAAAATTGAGGGACTCGAACACAATTGTTAAAAAAGGTTCAAACATTCACTGATGCTCCAGAAGGAAATACGATGCATTAAGAGCTGGGGAGAGAAAACTTTTGAACAGGATGAAGATTTTTCTTATTTTGTTGAAATATCTTCTTTTTTTTTTTTTTTTTCCCATTTAGTACTGCCCTTCTGAACCAACAGAAGATACTTGCATGTTTTCCAGAAGACAAATTAAGTACAATTTATCTTGATCTTCAAATTCAAAAAATTGCATATTTGAATATTTGCTGAAAAAGGCCCCACATAATTCAAGGACACAAAAAATAAATTACTAAATAAACTTGACAAAAAAAAAAAAAAAGTTGCTTCAGAAGTCAATATATTATTTATTCAATTAAAAATGCTTTTATAAATAATTGTAATTATACTAATTAATGTGTTAACAGATCCTAATTAAATGTATTTAATTAATTAGATGTTCTCTTATGTTCTCTTGAAGACCCAGTAGAACAGAGCAGACAGGACCTCTAAGAAATATGACATCCCGGAGTGGGCGGAAATTAATAAGTTGTTTTAGGACAATGTCATCTTTGCATTCTTTGTGTTTTATCTGTTATATCCAAATACTCTCTAACCCACAGACAAGGTGCTAAAACAAAACAAAAAGATGTGTTGGCTGTTGAGTGCAATCATTGAGATAATTAGGCAGAGATTTAATCTAATCTACACTGGGCTAAAGTTCAATGACACTTTTATCAGAAAAGCAGCCGGTACTTACACAAACATCACCAAGGATACTCAGACTGGACACTACTCTCTGCCTCAAACTAAATATAACTCTAAAGAGATGACACTTTAACCATATGGAATGAGGACGATGTTTTAGAAAAGTCACTAGCGGAGAACATTTTATTATTGCAAAGTTACTCTTTTATAGCTCAGTAGACTTCAGTTTCAGATGGTTCTCCTAAAAATTGGAGACATACAGTAAGAGTTTAGAGCTATAAAATTAATGTGGGTAAAATAATTCAACATTTTTGAGATCATAATAAAATGTCTGACTTGCAGACTTCAGCATCTTGTCTTTGTGATCTTGGTGTGTTTGAAACCTCAGTTCTGAAACTCATTGAGGAAACACACTTTACTCAAATCTTTTTTTTATCAGAATCCCACTCCACAACTGTATGTTAAACATCAATATGTTGTTGTGTCACGTAGCTGTCTCAGTGTGAAGAGATAAATTGCTTGTTGCTGGAAGCAGGTCATATTGTGGTGCTAAAACATCTCCTTTTGTTCTCCATTTAATCTAGTTGTCTAAGATAAATAAAAAGATGATATTTTTTTCCCATGGGAATATTCTTGACTTTAACAGCCTTAAGCTGCTATGGGTCATGCTCTTTCCTCTTTGGCTATCTATTGATGTTTATACAGTGAAGTCATATTTTATCTGAACTTCCTATTGTTTTTGAATAAACAGTATGCTCCAAAGCAGCTCTAAACTGTGTTTGCATGTGATTTATTCTTTTCTTTTTCAGATATCCCGCTTTCCTCATCTCTGCAGTGAGCAAGGCTTGTGTATGATAGTTTGTGGGTGTGTGTGTGTGTGTGTGTGTGTGTGTGTGTGTGTGTGTGAATAGATGTATATGCCTTTATTCAGTCATGTGGCACGTTGAGTTGGTTGAATAGATAGACGCTCATTTCACATTACAGGCTCGCTTTAGATCAAACAGATCACTACTACTTTATCTCAAATGCAGAACTCAAATACATCTCCAGACTCTTATCTGCAAAGTTCTACAACATTTCATTGCTGAATGTGACCCTCATTATAACTCGGAGAGAGAGGGGATGGTTAGCGTTTATATCTGTGTTTCTGCGTTTATAGCATGAATTTACTGTGAGCTATTCAGTGCTGAGTGAATTATATTACCCACTGTGGTTTCTCACATTAGCCTAGTGTTGGTAATAATTAATATTAAACTAGATAGAGAAATGTGAGTAGTGCTGGCCCGTGCACAATGGAGGGTGTTCTGGGTGTTGCTGTATTGGCAGCAGAGTGTATTGCACGGTGTTTGAAATGTGTAAGATATTATTGGAAAGAAAACAATCAAATTTACAAGATGTCTAGCTCAATTGTATCAACCCAGTACCATTTAAACTAGGGCTACACGATTAACCTGTTGGATCAGGTATGTCACCTGATGGAGTTTGGGTTCCTTGCCACTGTTTCCTCTGGCTACGGGGCATAGGCTGTACTATTTAAATTCATGATTGGTTGACTGACAAATTAAAATCTTAAACAGAATGATAAAATAACGTTATTAACCAGTTAATGGTAATTTCAAATAGGTGTTTCTGTTCAGAACGATTAAACTTGATTTAGTTTATGTTTCTGTTAAAATTTCGTTCATTTCTGTTTTTTGTTTTTATCTCTTGAACCTGTTCAGAGCCCTGATCTCTCTATTGTATGGAAGCTTGTTTCCACCACAGAATAAAAAATGTAAAAGATAATTGCGAGTTTACATCTCAGATCTAATTTTTTCTCAAAACTGCGAGATGTAAACTCGCAATTGCTAGTTATAACGTCAAAAGATATAAACTCGTAATTCTGACTTTTTTCTCACAATTGCGAGTTTATATCTCACAAATCTGACTTTTTTTTTTTCGCAATTGCCATTAGTCTTATCTCTGTTCCTTTATCTCTTAAGTTTGGTCACATGTTTGTTCTTTAATTATCTTTAATCTCACTTCACTTATATTTGATCTAATTTCTTATTATAATTTCTATAAACACTAATGTGCTCCAATAGCCGTAATTAAATAAACATACACTTAATTAACATTTATTTAAAAAAAAAACTATAACTTTACTTTAAAATAAATTCTGTTTTATGTATTAACTTTGGCATGTTCAAGATATTCAATATGCATTTTTAACATATGAATGTAACATATTTGGTATTTACCAAATTTAAAGTTGCTGTAAGTAGATTTTGAACAACGCTGTTGGACATAGTTGATATTTGAAATCAACCCAAACAAACCCACCCATCTCTTCATTGCTCCACCTCCAAAACTCACACTCCAATCCTAACCACCCTGCTCAGAGTCCCCGGCCCAATCGCTGTTGGCATGTGAGGCAAGTGCACTATCAATGACGCTGCATTCTCTAGCAGTCGTCGGTGTGCAGTGGTTTACCTGCACAACTCTCACTATCTGGCCACTGTTACACGTGCAGTGTGAGTGGATGTCTGTTTATCACAGCTGACGCGCGACAAAATGCTTCACGAAAAATAAAGCGCAATTGATGAACTAACGACAAGGAAGCACCAAAAATGAACGTACAGTACACTAGAGTAAATACAAACAAGAGTTCATTGTTAGTTGCAAACAGCACAGCAGCTCCAGACAATCAAAACTGTATTACTCACATGTGAAGAGGGATCAAAGCAGCCTCCACATCTGTTTTCAGGCCTTCCCACTTCGCTCTCTCCAGTGCTGGAAAGCTTTTCTAATATAAACGCGGGTCCTAAAGCACTTGCCCAGTCATAATCCTTCATTCCAGTGATATTCTTTTGAGCTCTCTTGTATTGTGTCCCATCTCTCGTTCTGCAGTTTGTTTTTTTCTTATTTTCAAATCTCCCTCTTGCTCGTTTTCTCTCCTCGACCGTCATATGCCCCCAAATGCTGATTGGTTAGACGTTTGTTGTTGGTGTTGACCCGACTAACTTCCAAACAGTGTTTCTGAAATTCTACTGAGTCCACCTTTAATGAATTAACCAAAAATATGGTATTTAAGGAATGGCAACTTTAAAAAGGGATTGTTTACACCAAAAATTCCTCATCATTTACTCACACTCATGTTGATCCAAACTTTCTTTTGTGAAACATAAAAGAATATATTTTGAAAATATTTTTTGTTTGTTTGTCCATACAATGGAAGTCAATGGTTAAACTTTTTAGTTACCAACATTCTACCAAAAAACCTTCTTTTGTGCTTTCCTTTCAAGCAGGTAATTTTTCATTGTAAAAAATATATTGAATTAATTATATCTGATCCTACATCAATCCTACTGTTATTGTTATGATCTCCTTGTACTGTACCTGTGGGCCTCTGGAATCATTCCCACATTAGTAATGGCTCTGCTCGAGTGAGTGCGCAATGTGCACGGACTGAGAATTTTAAGATGGGTAAACCTGTCATAAGAGCAAGAATGGAAGAAAAAAATAAAATGTGGAATGAAGTGAAGGAGGTGAATGAGGTAGAGGTGAAGTAAGTGAGGAGGTGAGAAGAGAGACCTGCATATAAAATAGTGAAGAAACAAAGAAAAATGGATGTTCAGTCAGAATGTATGAGAGACTGGCAGGTGGGAAGAGAGAGGCAGCTTTCATGTTTAAAAGAAAAAGGCAGAAAAATATGTGGAAGTTCAAAAAAGAGAGGGATGAGAGAAAACTAAAGAGAACATGCTGAAATAGCCTTATCAAAGACGAAACAAAGAGAAACAGTTGGGAAAAGGATTGACATGTTAAGACAAAAGACAGTTCATGTCAACATCACAGAGCTGGGTTTAAATAGACTCTGCAAATCTATAACTTGTACATAAACACAGCCAGAGCAATATTTACATAGATTGCATCCAAAAAACCTATCTTCTGTCTGGCTTGCAACTTCACTTTTTTTCAAATATAGATTTTAGAGGTAATTTTCTTCAAACATTGAAAGAAATTAACTTTTTTTTTGTTGTACCCAGCGATTATTGACAAAATTCAATTGTCAAGTCAAATTAATTTGTATAGTGCTTTTCACAATACGCATTGTTTCAAAGCAGCTGTTGATGTTGAAGTTGATGTTTAATAATATCTTCATGCCCTATAATTGCATTTAGCAGATTAGAGCTGGATGAAAATATTGATTACATTTTGCTTTATGTGAGTATACTGTAAAGTACAAATAAAATGTACTATATATCCAACTTTTAATATATTTTAATATATTTTGACAATATACTGTAACAATCAAACAGCTGAGACTTGTTATATAGTACATACTATTTCTAAAACGTTTGTGAAAAATCACAAATGAGAGCTTTTTGCAAAAGCTAGATATCAGTATGAACTCAAACACTTCTTATGCAGTACTTCAAGAATAAATGATCTGACATCTGTCCACATTAATTTTTATAGCTCTACACTTTTACAACATGTCAACAATTCTGTCATTTGTTTGGCACAGCAACAGTGGCTCAATTTGTTTGAAAGCAATCATTATTTTTACAATTTGGATTTTGAAATTACACACTTTACCCTAAAATGAAACATCTCCTGAGCTTTGAAGCAGCAACCTCTGAGGAATACAGTGTTCCTTTGGGTGTTTTTTTTTTTTTCTAAGAAGGTGACGGAGTGAACAGTGATGGAGGAGAGGTCGTACAAAAACAGCCAAACTCATTGTTGCTCCGGAATAACAACACGCTTCTATTTCAGACATATCTCGCCGCACTTGAAACGGACGGCCCTGCTTTTTCTTTTTCCTCCATCTTTCACTCCTTTCGTTCCATTTGCCAAAGTTAGCAGCAGACACAGGTTAAGAAAGCCAAACGCTGCCGTGAGAGATTCAGCGAGATCAGTCATTGTTTTGGGTCACTGTGATTTATGAGTGTCTGAGTATCAAAACAGCAGCACTCTCGCATAGAAAAACCGGCCTATTAAAAATGCTCCTCAGAACCATCATTTGCACCGTTTCGTTTTTTCATCTTTCCTTCCCCTCATCTCTACATTTCACCTCGGTTTGATTCTGTCTCTCCGTCACACCCTCGGCCTGATTAAACCTGTGATTAACATCTTAAGCTGTGTGTTGTTTTTTAGGATTAACAAGAATGCGGAGGCGAAGATTGTGATTCTGTTAGCGATGATGTGTTTTTGGCAGTTTGAGAAAGTACATCGTTGTTCCTCTTTGGTGTTTTTTTCATGTTGTTGCTGTGTTGCATTTTGGGCTTAATGAATGCGAGGTTGTTTGTTGAGATGTGATCTCACAAGAAGCTCTCTGTGGAGGGCGATAACAGCAGTGCTAAAACATGGATTAGGCTTCTAACCATAATCACGTCTAGGATCTGCTCTCGATTTGAGTGGCGGCTTGACTAGCAAATGTAAGGGGTGGGGGCTTCTGAGCCTGCTGAAGGCACTGTGCGTTATGGGTAATGACAACATGCTGTAGGGTGTTAAAATATTTTTATCTTTTTATTTTCGTAAATATTGCACTTGTGATAGTCAAATGAGGGTGGCGGAGTGTAGCGTTTGAGTTTTACAGCATTGTTTATTAAAAATGAGGACAGTGTGAACTTCAACTAAAGTTTTATTCATTAAACGGATGAAAATAAGGAGACCAATGCCTAATGAAATTATAGTATTGCAAGAAAAGAAGATGAGGATGGAAGGAAGTGAAATGGAGAGAGGGCGAGATGGAAATATGTGAAGAGTAGGAGGTAAAGTTGGATGCATTTCAGCACATCAATCTGGACAAGGGACTAGGTCACACGTAGAGCAAGCAGGGGTGATTGATGCTCTACAGACAAATTCAAGAGCTTGTGCGTGTGAGTGAACCTGTTCTCTTCTCAGGCCTTGTCTACACTAATACGTTCTCATTTCAAAACGCATATTTTTCTGTCCGTTTTTGCCTTCCATCCACACTGATACAGCGTTTTGGTAAAGGAAAACTGAGCTTTTTGAAAACGCTCTCAAAAGTGGATACATTTAAAAACAATGTTTTCACGTTGTTGTGTCCCAGATAGCATGGTGACATTGATACAATGTTGAATTTTGATCTAAACCATCATTTTGGTTGAGATTGACATTTCAATGTTTAATGTATGTTGGATCAAATGTTGATGAAACTCGACAGCACACATGGGTGGAGACAGTGACATTAAACTAACAGTGATTTGTTGTTGATGACCACAAGATTCTGCAGGTCTGTATCTCTGCAGAATAATAGTGGGCGTTTCTTAATCAGTGGGGCGTTTTCAAACCACAATGGGCTTTTACCCAATTTGCTTTAATCCACTGGGGGCATGGTTTGGGGTGGGCTTTCGTAATTCCTGAAAAATGGTTGAAAAACCTCCATTGTAGTTTGAAATTGGACACTGGTTGGTAAACGCCCATTTTGGTTTTGCATGTGCACTTTTCAGTAGTCTAATCAATTCCTCCTCATTCGAGAGAAAACACAGGTGTGTCCTATATACTAGTGTTTGTTAAACCACCTGATTTCTCTGGGTTTCAAACAATGGTGCATCTTTTTTATTATTTTTATATTCTTTTCTTTGTTTGATTTTTGTGCTTGTTATTTGCCTTTGATTTATTGTTACTGAATCTAATAAGACATATTTATTTAAAAAAGGTATTAAAGTGTTTGAATAAACTATCCATTCTCTAAATTCTTAAAAAGTGCATGCATCTTGCTTTAGTAATATTTATTAGGATATATTTATTTATTAGTGCAAGTGACTTGAACGTGAGCAAGAATATCAAACTTTACACATAGCCCATGTATTGCATCTATTACTCAGTGCTTGCAGAGCACCTTGCCTTCTTTCCTTTAATAGGAATGAAGGCAGATGAGGATGGACAATTAAAAAAAAATGAGAAGCACCCTCTTGATAAATGTGACATTGATAATATATTGAGTTGTAGGCGATAGGATTATCACTTGACCTAGGACTTGATGCTGTCCTTTACCTGATCTCCTGTTCCCTGATTACTGCTTAATCAAGTAATTATTTATATTCCTGAATCTGTATTAAATTTGAGGAATGTAACTAATCTCCATTCTGTTTAGCCTGTTACCACTGAATAAAAAAAATAAATAAAAAAAACTACAACGTGTTTGAGTGACTGATATGGCTATTTTGTGATATTTAAACAGAGTCTACATAAGGTGAATCTGCAGCTTTTTCATTACAAAAAAACCTAAGCTCTTTTATTATACAAGATAAACTTGTTACTTGAATGCTATGCAGTTTCACAGAAAATGAACTGAGATTTATGTAATGGCCATTGTTCAGAGGTGTTTATTCCTTTTCATGAGGAGTTTAACTCCAACACACCTGCCTGGAAGTTTCCATTGATCCTAATGACCCTGATTAACTGCGTCAGGTGTGTTTAATTAGGGCTGGAGATAAACTTGGGTGGAAAGATTGGACACTTTCTTATAGTGTTATTGAAGTGTTAATAAATAGATTAAATATACATAATGTAAGTATTATAAATATAATTAGAATATTTCATGTTTAGCCATTTATAAAAAGTGAATCATATTGTGTTTAGCATGTTAACATTGTTTAATGTGAAGATGTATGACAACGTCAGCCCAAACAAACGGGTCCCCACATGCCAAGACGCTGAGGCCTACCCTCGTCACTGCGGCCGAAACATCCGCAATCTCCTTCCGTGTATTTCCCTAGTCCTGCCCATTCAATCATTCCTGCCATAGAGAAATGGACAACAAGGCAGTCGAACACCAGGCCCGAGTCTTGGGCAATGCCGCCTCTTCCCGTGAAGGAGCAGGCCTTCCTCCAGCATAAGGCCGCCGCGCCGCAGCACAGATTCAGTCCCAGCCAGCTCACATTCTCTACCCCATCAGCTCAACCCTGCAAGAGCACAGTTAAAATCCTTCTCGTTTTCTGTCCCTGACTGAATTTCCACAGTTATGCCATCTGGATCAATGTTGATCAGGGGAATTCACGTTTTAAACTGTTTCTGTAAAAGTGATTTGCCGATCTAAATGAACGTGACGCTTGTGGTTTAATCACGCAAACAGCTGTTATATGCTCTTATATCACGTTCAGATTGCATGCACATTTGCATGGCTACAGAATCATTGAAAGTCTGAACTTCTTGTCATCGCTGTCCTGCGATTTATCAACAAAATCGCTTGGAAACTTAGTCATAGTATATATGTATTTCTGTTTTGACGTAACTTCAACCCACAGCTTCACTATTGGCACAGACTGGTAGGACAAATTTTTACAATCATTCTTTTGCTGATGCATTTAAATAAATCTTACTGTTCCTCTTCCTCTTCATCTGTATCTGTCTTAGAACGAGCAGAAATCTGTAACTTAAGGAACCATAGACAGATAACCAATGAATAAACTATTACGTTGACGGTTGCTACACAGTTTGAAAAAGTATGGAATTTGATTTGAGTAATTTCCAGGTCTGGATGGAGGAAAAAAAAAAAATCATACAAAAATTTCATGGTAAAAATTGTGATTGATCCTTTAGTAATTGTTGAACACAGTTGAATAAATTAAAGGTGCACTTTTTATTATGCAAAGCTTTGTCTTTTACAAGTGAGTCTCTTTTAATCTTTAATAAATGAAGGTGCTTGTGACTCAAACCAGCAACAGTTTAAATCATATTGTACTTTGCTGTTTGATGATCATTCAACGTCAAACAACAAAAGTACAAACAGTACTGTCATTTACTTATCAAACCATTGTGTCAGAGGTGAATATATGCAGGTTTAAAGGACTTCAGGCTGCTTCAGAGAAAATAAGAATATGTACAAATTTTAATAATCGATCTCTCGGTTTCGCTGAGCTCAGGTTTCCAACCAGATAAAATGATGGGTCCAGCCACGTCCATTGAATTTCTGGGCTTTAACTTAAATACAGTTAATTTCCATTCCTCACAGCATAAGGAATCAATAGGTTATTTATGTTCGCTTCCACCTTCCTAAACAGTCCAAACTGTTCTAAACAGGAATTGCTATCTTCGCTCAGCTACTTAAACTTCATGATGCGAGTAATCCCGCAAGGCCACTCTTTCATCTCACATCTCCTCACTCTTGCATCTTCAATTCATGTGCTAGAAAACAAGCGTTAGGCCACAGCAGCAGCAAGCCTGGGCCGTGCCCCAGATTCCCCACTTTCCTCCTCCCTCCACTTAGCCACACACCGCGGCTTTCCCCGGCGCCACACCCCATCCAACAATGCCCGCCCCCTCTCAGCGAATGCCTTCCCTTCTAGCGTGAGGATGCCTCTACTAATGGAGCAAACTCAGCCATCTCTCACCCTACCTCTCTTTTGTCTTTGGTCTACAGTTCAACTACGGACCCTAGCATGAGGCTGCCTCTGCTATCGGTGCAGGCCCAGGCACCTAATTTTCCTCCTCAGTTTCCCTCTTTTCTAACTTCCTCATCCCTCCCCTGGCTCCAGGGGCCGACCCGAGTGTGAGGCTGCCTCCACTAACGGCCTCGGTCCTGGCCTTTCTTCCTCCTAGCACTGTCCCACAAGCAAAACGCCGTTCACCCTGTCTACTACAACGCTGATGCCCATCCCACCAAATGCTACAGCCTTGGAACCAAACGCTGTTGCCAACAACATCAGAACACAGATTCTCTTAGAAATTCAAGCTGTTGGCATCAGTGGCAGACCCATTCCCAACCCCAGTACCTTATTATTCAGAGCTGATATACCCATAAACCGCCCACTGAAAACTCTCCTTGACACCTCTCTCAACTACATTCTTCAAGCTGCCTCCCCTAGAACCCTACAATCGTATTTGACTGCTTGGAGATGTTTTAAGTCGTTCCACCTCACATACAGTCTGCATTTCCCGATTTCTCTCTCCTCACTTCATTTATATCTTACCTAAACAACATTAAGAACCTCCAAGCCAGCTCCATTAAGGGCTACCTAAGTGGATTTAAGTTTTTCCATAAACTTACATTTGGCTCACCAAATATATTTGGCTTCTGAAATAGCCAATTCTCAAACATCCTTTCTTATCAAAGGCATCCAAAGAACCCAACCCACATGCCAAGATGCAAGAAAACCCATTACTCTAGACATCTTCACCAAATGCATCTCCACTCTCCACTGAGGCTACCACTCCATTAATACAGCCCACACTCTTGACGCAATGTTCATACTGGCCTTTTTCGGGTTCCTCAGATGTTCAGAACTCACCATCACATCCAGCTTTAACCCAAAAATCCATCCCACAATTACAGACTTATCAGTGCTAGACGACGACATTAAACAAAGTAAGACAGACAAAATGAAAAAATTTAATCTACATTTTTAATCTCCCTGCATCAATTCAGCCATACGAAACCCTTTCAGCTTATTTACACTTTAGAAATGCTCAGGCTAAATTACCATCTGACTCACTTTTTGTTGTCGATTCCAACAACCCTGTAACTTGTTTTTGGTTCCAAAAACACCTTAAATCCATCTTGATTTAATCCGGCATCCCAGCAGACCACTTTCCCAGGCATTCATTCCGCATAGGAGCAGCAACTACAGCCACCCAAAAAGGCCTCTCCCAGCATCAGATTCAAACACTTGGTCGCTGGTCATCAGAAGCTTTTAAGAACTGAATCCGATCAAATCTCTTCCACATTAAAGAAGCCCAACGAACACTTATCAGTTAGTTTCAGCTCCAGCTCGTTCTCTCACACATACCTGCAAGCCACCATATCCAACTCAACTAATACCATCATTTTTCTATCATTGACGCAGCAGTGATGCGCCTCGGCTCCCGCAGGACCTCAGTTATTCTGGCTAATATCCCCACTGCCTCAGCAGTGATGTTCCCTCGGCTCCCGCAGGAGCTCAGTTTCTCTGGATAATATCTCCACTGCCGCAGCAATGATGTTGCCTCTGCTCCTGCAGGAGCTCAGTTCTTTTGGCCAATTTCTCCACTGCCGCAGCAGTGATGTCACCTTGGCTCCCGCAGGAGCTCAGTTCTTCTGGCTAATTTCTCCACTGCTGCAGCAGTGATGTCGCCTCGGCTCACGCAGGAGCTCAGTTCTTTTGGCCAATTCTTCCACTGCCGCAGCAGTAATATCGCCTCGGCTCCCGCAGGAGCTCAGTTCTTCTGGCTAATGCTGCATTTAATTAAACATTGCGTTAAACAACACAAGTAAATATAATAGAACAAAGAATGTTTTAGTTGGCCTATATTTTTTTTAATATTTTATCAGATTCACTCGGCATTACGCGGTTGTCTCTTCTGAAACTGAGCATTGTTTACCTGTCCTCTGGTCCTCTTTGTAGCACCGCGAAAAATATTCTAAAACTTTTATTCAAATTGTGAATAGCCTATATTTAATACACAAAGTGAGCAAAGCGCGCTCCCTTTAATATAAATCACTATAGCAGAGTCCTGCATGCAGATTTAACGTAACAGGTGGAATAATATTTACGTGTCGGGTGCGGGTCAGACGCGTGTTAGGCACGGGTGGACTGCAGGTCCAATAGCCAAGACTATTCCAACTCAATTCGGTGCATTTGTCACCCCCGTGTGCAGGACTCTGGTTTAGACATGGCTCAGGGTCTCCGCCACATTGATCCACTAATTTTCGACAAGCATATAGCTGATAACTGGAGTAAATTCGAAAAAGAATGCCACATATATTGCAACGCTGGCCTATCAAACAAATCGAAGAAGGTGCAAGTATATACTCTGCTAAATTTAGCAGGTCCCGATGCGGTGGAAAAATCTGAGGCTTTCACATTCAGCGGTCAATATATGTTTATTACATGAGCAGTCCGAAAAGAGCACAAAAGAACTGAAACACAAGGCTGAAGTATGTACTATACAAGATCGCTGCTTCAATTGCAACAGATACCACGCCCCTGATAAACTTAAGTGCTTTGCTTTCAACAAACAGTGCAACAGCTGTGGAAAATGCAACCACTTTGCAAAGTGCTGCAGATCGGCTCCATCACCCAAAACAGCGCAACTGTCCCAAAGTCGTGATTACCACACTAAGCGAAATACAGCGCAATTTAGAAGCTCAAAGTCAAACCGAGTTAATGAATTGAACACAACCCTGAATGCTCCTGAGGACACTTTCTATTGTGAGACATTGGATGATGTTTCTCAAAGAGGTGAAATATTCACAACACTACATCTGTAGCATGGATCTGGCCATTTAAAACTGAAAGTGGACACAGGTGCCAAATGCAATGTTATATCTGCCCAACAGCTACACCTCATTGTACCCTCAGCTCACATAAACACTAATGAAAAAGTTAATCTCATCGCATACGGTGGGCAAACTATCAACACTGAAGGCACCAGAATATTAGACTGTGAACAAGGCCAGCTCAAATTCCATGTTGTAGATCGCAGTGTGAGACCACTGCTTGGATTGCAAGACAGCGTAGCAATGGGCCTGATACAGTTAGGTACATGTACATGCTGTGCAACACCAAGAGCCAGAGGTACGGGAATTTTGCAACTTGTTTGACACCACAGCGCTTGGTAAACTGCCTGTTGTTTATCACATGCGAATAGATGAGTCAGTAGCGCCCACTGTATGTGCATCCAAGACAGTGCCCATTGCAATGAAGGAGAAAGTCATGGCAGAACTCGAGAGAAGGACTAAATTGGGCGTCATTGCCCCTGAAACCGATGCTACAGAATGGGTGTCTGCCATGGTTGCTGCCAAGAAGAAAGATGGCTTTGTAAGGATATGTATAGATCCAGCATACCTCCACAAAGCACTCTTGAGGCCTCATCATCCATTAAAAACTATTGAACAGGTTATTGCTGACATGCCAGGGGCCAAGGTTTTAAGCATCCTTGACGCAAAATGCGGATTTTGGCAAATCCCTTTATATGAGGCATAATCTAAGGTGACCACATTCATGACGTCCTTTGGCAGATATGGATTCTTGCGCATGCCTTACGGGATCTCCACCGGCAGTGAAGTATGGAACATCTCTTTGATGGACAGCCATGTCAAATTGTGGTAGATGACATTCTTGTCTGGGGGCGCACACTACAAGAACATGATGAGCGACTGAAACAGGTACTTCACAAAATCCGTGCATGTAACATGAAATTAAACCCTGATAAGTGCAAATTTCGTGTCACCTCAGTTTCCTATGTAGGCCATCTCCTGACTGCTGATGGCATCAAACCTGACCCTGACAAGACTACAGCTGCCAAAACCTGAGGACAAACAGGCCTTGCAACGGTTTCTTGGCATGACGAACTATTTATCAAAGTTCATTCCACACTATAGTGACATCACAGGCCCACTTCGTGAACTGTTAAAGCAAGATGCGGAATGGTCATGGCTCGAGTTGCAGGATTCTGCCTTCCAAAAGTAAAAAAAAAAAGATGCTCTATCCAGTCCCCCAGTTCTGCAATACTTCAATGTTACTAAACCCGTTGTCCTCTCAGCTGATGCATCCCAACATGGACTGGGCGCTGTGTGTCTTCAGCAGGGTGCCTCTGTTGCCTTTGCCTCACATGCCTTAACACACACCGAATCTCGGAACACCCACCGAATCTCGGTACACCCAAATCGAGAAAGAAATTGGTATTAGTATTTGCGACACAGAAGTTTCATGACTTTATGGCCGACCCGTCACCGTGGAAACGGATCACCAACCTCTCATTACAATCCTCAAAAAGCCACTGCACACTGCCTCAGCGCGTCTTCAAAGCATGATGCTCAAGCTCCAACGTTACAGTCTCAATGTGATTTACAAACTGGGCAAGGAATTCTTCATCGCTGATGCTCTATCACATGCTCAGCTCTCCTCCACTGAGCCTCCTCTTTCTGATGACTTGCTAGAGGTAACAACGGATAGAAGAACTCTGTAATTAAATCTGATCCTACATGCCGAAGACTTGTTGACATGATAATGCATGGCTGGCCAAGCTCTTTTAAAGAGACATCACACGATCTCCGCCCATTTTTTGCAATGAGAGAGGAATTGAACGGACTGATTTTTCGAGAACAGAGACTTCTGATACCATCATCGTTACAAAGTTACTATGTGATTCAGCTACATCAAGGCCATCCAGGTCTGGCAGCCACAAAACAGAGGGCAAAAGAAACAATGTACTGGCCCACGATGTATGGTGATATAGAGAGCGCACTCTCTCGTTGTGCTCCTTGTAATGCCCTCAAGTCCCATCACTCGAGAACCCATGCATCTGCACAATGTTCCTGACCTTCCCTGAATGTTCACTGCTGCCGACATATTTGAATGGCATGGCAAAATGCACCTGGTTCTAGTAGACTCGTTTTCTGGTTGGTTTGAGCTGGACCATCTACCTGACATGAGGAGTGTTACCGTAATTGCGAAACTCAAGAGACACTTTGCAGTCCATGGCATTCCCCAGACGCTCATGACAGACAATGCACAGCAGTTTGTCTGTAGCAAATTTTCTGATTTTGCATTTTATGCACATTTGGAGCAGCCCTCATTCCCCGCAGTCCAATGGCCTTGCAGAGCGTGCAGTGCGAGCTGCCAAACATTTGCTTGAGAAGAGTTACAGAGAGCGCAGTGACATACAGGCTGCCTTACTCGATCTGCGTAATCTTTCATGAGCTGACCTGCCATCTCCTGCCCAGCTCCTCTTCTCCAGACATACAAGAACATTTCTTCCGGAGCTGAAAGACAGACTCAACACCTCTGTATGCCATGATGTCAAGGCTGTGTTAACCAGGAGGAGAAAGGAGAGCATAGCATACTACAATGGTATGCGAAAGTTTGGGAACCCCTTACAGAATCTGTGAAAATGTGAGTAATTTTAACAAAATAAGAGAGATCATACAAAATGCATGTTATTCTTCATTTAGTACTGTCCTGAGTAAGATATTTTACATAAAATATGTTTACATTTAAGTCCACAAGACAAAAAATACCTGAATTTATTAAAATAACCCTGTTCAAAAGTTTGGGAACCCTTGGTTCTTAATACTGTGTGGTTACCTGGATGATCTACAACTTGTTTTGTAGATCACAAGGAAACACGATGCATTAATAGACGGGGGTGAAAACATTTTGAATTTGAAGATCAAGGTAAATTGTACATAATTGTAGGTATCTTCTGTCACTTCTCTTTTTGTTAATATTTCAACAAAAAGAGAAAAATGTGGACGTCTTTTTCCTGTTCAAAAGTTTTCACCCCCCGGCTCTTAATGCATCGTGTTTCCTTCTGGAGCATCAGTGAATGTTTGAACCTTTTTTAATAGTTGTGTTTGAGTCCCTCAGTTGTCCTCAGTGTGAAAAGATGGATCTCAGAATCATACAGTCACTGCTGGAAAGGGTTCAAATATGCAAAAAATCCTTGAAACTGAAGAATCTGCAGGACCTGGAGGATTTTTCTGAAGAACAGAGCTCAGTTTAACTGCTCAGAATAAACAAGAGACTCATGAATAACCATCACAAAACAAACAAAAAACAGTCGTAGATCATCCAGGTAACCACACAGTATTAAGAACCAAGGGTTCCCAAACTTTTGAACAGGGTAATTTTAATAAATTCAGCTATTTTTTGTCTTGTGGACTTTATGTAAACATCTTATGTAAAATATCTTACTCAGGACAGTACTAAATAAAGAATAACATGCATTTTGTATGATCTCTCGTATTTTGTTAAAATTATTCACATTTTCACAGATTCTGTAAGGGGTTCCCAAACTTTCGCATACCACTGTATGACCGCAAAGCCCACACCCTTTCACCCTTACAACAGGGACAGACAGTAAGGATGCAGACAGCTCTGGGTTTCAACAAACTGGCAGTTGTACAGGGTCCTGCTGCTCAGCCTAACAGCTATGTGGTAACATTCTAAGGGCAGACAGTACACAAGAAACCGACGTCTCCTCCATGTTCAAGAGCCTGCACCTACAGAATGTGGAGAGGATGATTGTAGCCCCTTTTCAACAGCTTCACCTCCTACAACCCCCCAGGCAACACTGCAGATGAAATCTCAGAGTGAAGCACCCACCACTGGCACTGCTGCCCAGACTGCCCAGCCTATAGTGACTCGTTCAGGGAGGGTCAGTCGCCCCAACCCACGTCATCAGGACTATGTTTCTTTTATAAATCACAATGTTACATGTTATACTTTACTTATTTCCCAGCTAGTTATGAACATTGTTTTGTGTGCTCAGTTAGTGAGTGTTAGCTTAAGGGAAGGGATGTAGAGTTGTTAAATATTGCATAGCCCTTTAAGGTTGGTGCTATGCGTGAGTGTTAGTTCGAGTGTTAGATGCAGGGACACGGAGACACAGCGTTAGATGTGCACTGAGTGACAAATAAACCACACGTTCTGTTTTGCAACTACAGCCTGCGTTGTATCAGTTCTTGACACAGTCTACAGAAAGCATACATTTTTGCTCTTTTCCAATCCCCAATGAGATACTTTATGATGCTTTTTTGAGTTTATTTACCATCACAATAATTTGCGTTGTTTGGGGAAAAAAGAGAAAAGGGCTGGGTATTGACACAAATTTCACAATTCGATTTGATTTCAATTAATTGGGGTATATATCAGGTACAGTACATGGCAAATTTTCTCAAGGAAAAAAAAAAAAATCTCAACAGATGGTGTAAACTATACAGAAAACCCCAGTTGGTACATTACTATAATATTAAAGGTTAAGATGAACCTTGTATGGCTACTTACATTTTAACAACATATTATTATAACTTTTTAATGAAATTTACAGGTGCATCTCAGTAAATTAGAATATCATGAAAAAGTTTTTTTTTTTTTTTCTGTAATTTAGCTCAATAAGTAAAACTTAAATATATTCTAGATTTATTAGACATAAAGTAAAATATTTCCAGACTTTTTTGTTTTCATTTTGATGATTACAGCTTGCTGCTCATCAAAATCAAAAAGTCAGTATCTCAAATTATTAGAATATTTAATTTCAAGTTCTATTAAATTACCTTTCTTAGAGTATAAATACTGGGTTTAGATCAGTAATCCCAACAGAAGTCATGGGGAAGTCTGCTGATTTGACAGTTGTCCAGAAGACGATCACAGAGGGTCATTGCTGAAAGAACTGGCTGTTCGCAGAGTGCTGTGCCAACGCATATTCATGGAAAGTTGACTGGAAAGAAAAGTGTGGTAGGAAAAGGTGTACAAGTGAAAGGAATGACCGCAGGCTTGAGAAGATTGTCAGATGAAGCCGATTTAAGAACTTAGGAGAGCTACAAAAGGATTGGACTGAAGCTGGAGTCAGTGCATCAAGAGCCACCGCACACAGACGTCTTCAGGAAATGGACTACAACTGTCACATTCCACGTACCAAGCCACTTCTGAACCAAAGACAACATCAGAAGTCTTACCTGGGCTAAGGAGAAAAAGAACTGGACTGTTGCTCAGTGGTCCAAAGTCGTCTTTTCAGATGAAAGTAAATTTTGCATTTCAACTGGAAATCAAGGTCCCAGAGTCTGGAGGAAGAGTGGAGAAGCACAGAAGCATGAAGTGCTGTTGCTTGAAGTCAGTGTGAAGTTTCCACAGTCTGTGATGATTTTGGGTGCCATGTCTTCTGCTGGTGTAGAACCACTGTGTTTTCTGGAGTCCACAGTCAACACAGCCATCTACCAGGAAATTTTAGAGCACTTCATGCTTCCTTCTGCTGACAAGCTTTATGGAGATGCTGATTTCATTTTCCAGCAGGATTTGGCACCTGCCCACACTGCTAAAGGTACCAAAAGCTGGTTCAATGACCATGGTGCTACTGTGCTTGACCGGCCATCAAACTCGCCTGACCTGAACCCCATAGAGAATCTATGGGGTATTGTCAAAAGGAAGATGAGAGACACCAGACCCAACAATGCAGATGAGCTGAAGGCCGCTATCAAAGAAACCTGGGCTTCCATTACACCTGAGCAGTGCCACAGACTGATCGCCTCCATGCCACGCTGAATTGAGGCAGTAATTAAAGCAAAAGGAGCCCCTACCAAGTATTGAGTACATATACAGTAAATGAACATACTTTCCAGAAGGCCAACAATTCACTAAAACTAAAAATTCATTTTTTATTTTATTTTTTTTTTTATTGATCCTATGAAGTATTCTAATTTTTTGAGATAGTGAATTGGTGGGTTTTTGTTAAATGTGAGCCAAAGTCATCACATTTAAAAGAACCAAAGACTTAAAGTACTTCAGTCTGTGTGCATTGAATTTATTTAATACACAAGTTCCACAATTTGAGTTGAATTACTGAAATAAATGAACTTTTCCACAACATTCTAATTTATTGAGATGCACCTGTATATTTATACAGATTTTTCGAAATATAAACATGTAAATGGTGGCTGTCATAAAACATGACGGGTTTGTTCAAACATACATTAAATATTGAACATCAGGTTAAGTAAAAATACAAAACTATGCAATACTAAACATACTCCTCTCTAGAGTTAGGCATTTCTTTTAGCTGACAAACAAGTTTATGAACATTACATGACATTTTTTTGGCAATCATACAGGTTTGGAACAACATGAGGTTGAGTAAATGATGACAAAACTTTTTCTTTTTTTTTTATTATTATTATTATTATTATTCAGATTGGCCAACCCTGGCTTTTTTTAATGCCTAAAACACATAGTAACAGCTGGTTAATTTTCTTTATGTATTACTCAAGATCTGTGGAGAATAATCTGTTCCTAAAGTAGCAATGTAGCAAAGTATTTGATGAAACACACTGACTCACTCATAACCCTGTAACCACTGGCAACAAATACATGGTGTGTAAGGTTAAAGTGGACAAATATTTTCCCTACAGGGACAAAAAGAAAAAAACACATTTTAAATGGTTACTCGTGCACTTGTGTGTTTTTGGTTGACATTGATAGAAAGTTCAACATTTCAGTTATCTAAATGACAGTAATGATTCCATCATAACTGCATGCTGAATTCCAATTGGTCTTCCTTCTTTATGGAGCGAGAAATTACTCAATAATAATTCACGCAAAAAACATAATGCACACATGCGTAGCACAAAAAACAATTCACGTGTGCAAAAAAAATATATACATTCACAAAAAGCAATTCAGGTGAACAAAATAAAATTATATATTCATAAAATACAGTTCACAAATGCAAAACACAATTCATAGATATACAACTGTGCACAAAAGTACGAGTTTACCCTCACATTCGCGTGTGAATCAACTTGGATTTGTGTGTTTATTTCTGAGACTCCCCTGCCAGCGCATCTGGATCATTCATACTCTTCAGCCAATCAGATTGAAGCGTATTAATCAACCATTCATTATCACGTGAGGGCGTGCCTACCTGAGTGTTACGTCATCAGCTGTCGACCAGAGTTCAAGTCATGTAGTATGTGCAGTTTGATCGTTTCATCTGTGTTTATTGAAGTAAACGAAGTTAAAGATCAGTTGAAGCTATAGTTTATTAACGAATAACAGATATAAGCAACTGCTGTTGTAATCAGATGTCCCATTTTGTCCAAAATGAAGAGGAAATTATGCTTGTTTTGTTGTATTTTAGCTGCGAGTACAGAGCCCCTCAGATTGATTGCAAAACAATCATCTGTGGCCAGTGTCCACCCTAGCTCCCACTTAGCACTGGCCTCAGCTAGATCAGCTTATATTGTTTAAATAGTAAATAGACCAAATTTTATGAGCACTCATTGTTTAGTGATGACGATATTTGTACTTGGCATTTGTGCAACAGTATACAGTGTTAAATTATTACACACTTATTGTTTCTCTGCATTTTTCAGGATTAAACACGGTTGGCTTGACATCTGGATATCAGTCCATTTGTGACCAAAATCTGATATGTCGTGACAGAGAGATGACTGGATTGAACATATCTATACGTGAACTTTTCACCTGATGTATTGCTCTTATATTTATCATTTGGCCATAAACATTTATCTACTTTAAAAGAAAAGGAGACTCTGACGGAAACACTACAATCATCCCTGACCAGCCATGTAGTGGAATTGTGGTTCCAGTAGAATGGCCTGTGACTGAAGAACTTGTAGCCTAGCTTCAAACTATTAGTCAGACAATCTCACAACTATGGAAGAGATATATATTTCTCTGTACTGAATGTTGTGCTCCTTCATACTTGAGATTGCCAGTACATGATCTTCATATGTAACAGGTACAATATAATTTATCATGGTCATTTTATACAGATTTTACTTCCAAAGGATTCAGAAACTTTCAAATTAATAAAACATTTTCATCAACTGTAGCAACTGATGAATCTTTTAATTCTGACATAAAACAAGAACATTTAATAATGCATAGAAGGGCTTTATTCCTTGAGTGTGTATAGTCAGCAGGATACAAATGAATAGTAACAATGCATGACTTTCAACCTCTTGTTGATACAACTGTCAAACTGGATGGCGTGCAACATGACTGTTTTGAAATAATACAGTAGGAATGGTAAAGTCAGGGTACTGGTTGTCTCTGCAACTTCATCTGCCTTGGAAATCTGAAACAATAAAAACATATAGGCTAGGCTACACAATCATGGGGAAGACTGCTGACTTGACAGTTGTCCAAAAGACGACCATTGACACCTTGCACAAGGAGGGCAAGACACAAAAGGTCATTGCAAAAGAGGCTGGCTGTTCACAGAGCTCTGTGTCCAAGCACATTAATAGAGAGGCGAAGGGAAGGAAAAGATATGGTAGAAAAAAGTGTACAAGCAATAGGGATAACCGCACCCTGGAGAGGATTGTGAAACAAAACCCATTCAAAAATGTGGGGGAGATTCACAAAGAGTGGACTGCAGCTGGAGTCAGTGCTTCAAGAACCACTACACACAGATGTATGCAAGACATGGTTTTCAGCTGTCGCATTCCTTATGTCAAGCCATCAGAAGCGTCTCACCTGGGCTAAAGACAAAAAGGACTGGACTGCTGCTGAGTCGTCCAAAGTTATGTTCTCTGATGAAAGTAAATTTTGCATTTCCTTTGGAAATCAGGGTCCCAGAGTCTGGAGGAAGAGAGGAGAGGCACACAGTCCACGTTGCTTGAGGTCCAGTGTAAAGTTTCCACAGTCAGTGATGATTTGGGGTGCTATGTCATCTGCTGATGTTGGTCCACTGTGTTTTCTGAGGTCCAAGGTCAACGCAGCCGTATACCAGGAAGTTTTAGAGCACTTCATGCTTCCTGCTGCTGACCAACTTTATGGAGATGCAGATTTCATTTTCCAACAGGACTTGGCACCTGCACATAGTGCCAAAGCTACCAGTACCTGGTTTAAGGACCATGGTATCCCTGTTCTTAATTGGCCAGCAAACTCGCCTGACCTTAACCCCATAGAAAATCTAAGAGGAAGATGCAATATGCCAGCCCCAACAATGCAGAAGAGCTGAAGGCCACTATCAGAGCAACCTGGGCTCTTATAACACCTGAGCAGTGCCACAGACTGATCGACTCCATGCCACGCCGCATTGCTGCAGTAATTCAGGCAAAAGGAGCCCCAACTAAGTATTGAGTGCTGTACATGCTCATACTTTTCATGTTCATACTTTTCAGTTGGCCAAGATTTTTTTTAAATCCTTTCTTTGTATTGGTCTTAAGTAATATTCAAATTTTCTGAGATACTGAATTTGGGATTTTCCTTAGTTGTCAAAAACAGCCAATATGGTGTCACTTAATACTAACTTGTTTATTAAACTTAAATCAGTGTCAGATTTGTTATCATGCTGATATCTGGAGAAAAATCGCTCTCTTCGTGTGATATTTATTAACTACATTAAAAGTATATAAATATAGACTAAACCTTGCAGTGAAAGTGTGCGTTCTAAATCTACAATCGCTAGTCTAATCTACAAGACTACATGATGTAATGTATGCGTGCATTCTCTGGGTGTGTGTGAGGGATATACTTGATGTCAGATCGCACATTGTTAAAACAACAATTATGAATCGCACATTATTAAAACAAAAATGATTATCACAGACGATATTTATCGCACACCCCTAGCATGATTGCTCTTTCATATCCTCAACAAATAAATAAACATTATATTTTCATTATCGTCTATACATCTCTCATCAGTCAAACCATTGTTATGCGTTCTATGGAGTTTATCTAAAATAATGAAGTAAACATAAGAATCCATCAGTACTTAAAATAAATGTTTATGTTCACGCTCTGACTAAACAGGATTAATAAACTATAGCTTCAACTGATCTCTAACTTCGTTTACTTCAATAAACACAGATGAAATGATCACATACTACATGACTTGAACTCTGGTCGAGTAGCTGATGTAACACCCAGGTAGGCACGCCCTCACGTGATAATGATTGGTCGATTAATAAGCTTCAATCTGATTGGCTGAAGAGTATGAATGATCCAGATGAGCTGGCAGGGGAGTCTCAGAAATACACACACACAAATCCAAGTTGATTCACACGCGAACTCGTAAGTTTCAAACATTCAAAACTTTTGTGCACAGTTGTATACCTATGAATTGTGTTTTGCATTTGTGAATTGTATTTTATGAATATATTTTATTTTGCGCACGTGAATTGCTTTTTGTGAATGTATATATATTTTTTGCACACGTGAATTGTTTTTTGTGCACGTGAATTAGGTTTCACGCATGTGAAATTGGCTACGCATGTGTGCATCATGTTTTTTGCGTGAATTATTATTGAGTCAAAACGGTCTCCATACTTCTTACATTAATTTGCATAATGAATTGTGATTGATCTCTTCTTTCTTGCATCTGTTCAACCATCTGTAACTGCCTTTACACTGCAAAGAAAGTGTTGCAATGTGTTGATACTCATACACAGCAGACAGAAAATAAGACACGACCTGTCATGACAACGGCAAAGCAGTTCTAATGCAGCATTTACCAAAAAAATGGTATTTTATTTTTTTGTCCAAAATGATGGGGAGAAAAAAGCAGGAGTAGGATAAGAAAATAATGCAAGCTGGATTTGAACCCACAATGCTTGTATGATGGCCCATATATTATTATATTTTAGGTGTATATAACAGACATGTTTACAAGTCCCTCCGGTCCATGCCAAGTCTTTAGGGTCCAATTCAAGTCAAGTCTCAAGTCAAGTCTTTGTTCTATTTTTAGCAATATTTTTTTCAGCTAGTTGTTGTAAGTGTATTGAAATATCAAAACAGATTACTTTTACTTTAAAACTGCCTAATAAAACACACAAAATACTACATAAATCATTACTATTACTTTCCAACTTTATACAAAATTATCATTTAGAACCACCACAAGGAAAAAAGGTACTGTATATTTTTGAGCTTTGAGTTGCCGTAGTTTGCTGTAGATCTGAAGCAATGCTGGATAATGTAGTCTTCCAGTGAGCACCTGCAGTACCAAAACCTATGTATAGACAAGCGTTTCAGTAAACAACACAATGAACATTTCCATCTGCATGTCTCGTTTGTGATAAGGCAATAATAACGCACTACAACTCAACAAACCAATATGCACTGTAAAAAGTAATATACTATATATTGCGAAGTAGATAGAGTGTATCTACTACTTAGATATACTCTATCTACTAAAATTGTAGCAACAGATTACATGCAATATTACTAATTAAATTCAACATATAAGAATTGAGTTAGAATAAATCAAATTAATTCCTTAAAAGTCAACCATTTAACATGTGTAAAATTAGCAAACACAAATTACAAAATCCACAAACTGACATAAAAAGCAGAGCCAAACTGGCCAACTAAATGAAACACCAAACATTTTCAATAAAATCAACATCAACATCTAAATCTCTGTTAATTCTTGTGTTTCTCTTTCCTTCAGTGATTCTGCTTGTTATCATCAGGTGTCTTCAATTCTAGCAAAAAAAAATATAAAATTTCTTAATTCATCTTTGACATCTGTCTGTTATTGAGATATATTTGTTTAAATTTTACTTAAATTTCACTCGTTTTAAAGGGTTGACATTTAAGGAATTATTTGATTATTTTTCTAACTTAATCCTATTTGTTAAATTTAATGAATAATATTGCTTGTAATCTGTTGCCAAAATTTTATGGAGTAGATATAGCGTATTGCTTTTTACAGTGTGGAAGTAAGTCGCACAGGGTCATAAAATCCCTTCGGATGAATTGATTGCTTTTCAAATTAAATGACAAATATATATGTATATCATTTAATTTGTCAAAAATATGCATGTTACTAAGGGCATGTATAATTTTCCAAAGAGAATACTTTTTTGTGTATGCCTGCACACACGAGCACCACTGTGACGACACCTGTTCACTAACCCCTATGCCACAGCTGACAGTTTATGCATTTCTAAGGCTGTACATGATGAAATATGTGTTATAGCTGAAAACTCACAGGCATCAGGGTGTCAACTCCTAAAATTTAATTAGGCAGAATGAGTCCTGAAAAGCAAGTGACTCTGCGAAGAAAATTCTTCTTCAAATTCAAAATGTTTCCCCCCTTGTATCAGTTCTGAAATTGTCCTGCTTTTGGAATCAATAAATAAAAAAAATTCTGAAGGAGTATTAAGTGGTTTTCAAGTGCCATAATGTACTCTCTAAAACGTTTTTTTTTTTAAAGAACTTCAGACTTTTGTCAGATTGAAGGTCATTGATGTGGTGTGGGTGGCGATGGAGGATGTTTGGAGATTTAAGACTGTTTTGCAATAGCCAAATTGCATTTTAACACCTTTAAGAAGTGTCCTCACGTGCCTGTTCAAAATTAAATTGGATTTTATTTTACCCACTAGCTCTTTGTTCTAGTTTATCAGCATCTTAATTAACAAAGTGACCCTCATTCACAACCTTTTTTTTTTTTTTTTTTTTTTTTTTTTTGGCTTTTAACAGTAAATGGCCCTCATATTGAGCCTTTCTATTCAGAAAGGCGTGTGTCAGTTTTTTCTCTAGTGCATAGTGGTTGGATTGTGGGTAGATCACATATTAACAGTTCTGGAGCAGCATGTGAATTCCAGACAAACTAGTGCACTCACTACTGTGGTGTCTCTGTTTCCTAGCAACAGGGGATTTCAGGGCCAAATTCACATTCCTCTTATTGCTTAGGCCTGCAGTTAATTGGCTATTAATGTATTTGGTATTCTTTCTGCAAGAGCGTGTTTGTGTATGCGTGTGTGCTCAAAATAATTAGAAGGGAAGCTGTGTTTGAATGTGCATGACTCTTTTATAAGTATGTTGCTTTTTATGCTGTAGAGAAGTACGTACCTTTCCTTGAAGGTTATTGTTTCATAAAAGTGAAACATATTAAGTGAAGCGGTGAAAGAGATTAAACAATCAAGAAATTGTGATCTTTTTTCAGCTATAACTCATTTTAACAGGCACTAAATATAAATGGCAACCTAGAAAATTAGTTTAGAGCTAATTAATCAGTAATGATTAATTGTGGAAATTAAATAATGTTGATTTACCACAGCAATAGAAATTCTAATGAAAATACATTGTAAATATGTTTGACAGCAAGCCTAAAAATGGGAAAACGTTGAAATTAGCTGGATTTTCATGGAGAATTTTCTTGAACAATTCTTGTTTTTATCATTCAGGATGTGGGTTGGGGGAAAAAAAGCCTTGATGTTGACCAAAAGGGAAAGCTTTCTGATGAAAGATTGCAACAAAGATGTATTGTGATTAAAAGGTATTTATTACATTCTGGGAACATGTTTTCTTTATAATATTATGCCTAATCTTTTGCTTTATACTGTACGTGAAAATATATGTAAAGAATGGACAAAGTGCATTCGTGACCATGAGCAAGCTGTTTTAATCTCTCTATATAGTGCATAAATCAGTCAGTCACATGGCAAGTTGAATAAAAGCCAGTAAAACTTAAATGTAATTATGTGGTGCAACTTTCATTTCACTAAATTAACATAAATGCATTAGGTTACATCAAAGTAGTTTAACTGTAAAATTAATTAAGCTCATTTATTTTTTTAACCGCTGGATCATCATTCACCTCAGCATATTATGTAACTTGCTATACTATTCAAAATAGTTTGTATGATTGAAAAGAAGACTTCATTACTACAAAAGGATTTCTTTTAGTATCATCAGTAGAAAAGGTTCATTTAGCAGCATATGCTATGTGAAGGCCCATAAACCCAGACAAAGTGATCTCTCTGTAATATTGCAATACAAGGATGGCTTACTTGAATTATTCACAGTATTTGCACTGAAGTGCTTGTAAATGCATTTGTGAATAGAGAAAAGCACTTTGTTTTTGTTCAGGGATGGATAACGGTGTGTCTTGCGTTCTGCTTTGTGAAGCCATCTAGATGATGCGTGGCATTAAAGATTTAGCGTGGTTCAAGAGTATCGGTCGGTAATAAACTGTCAGAAGTGCGTGCCGTGATTTAACAGGCCGTTCTTATGCAAAAAATATCGGAAAATCTGCGTTCAAGCACATTTTCATCATGAGGCTCATTGTCATACAGGTTAACACTGTCATTTTTCTCGTTCTGATGTGGACACCTTGTTCAGAACATTCTGAACTCAGAAATTGAAATAGTACTGAATACCAATACTATTATTCATTCAGTGTTTACTCACCTCATCCACTACCAGTTCAATCACTGCACTGACAGAGACTTACAGCCCGATATAATGAAAGCTGTGCTGTGTGTGTGAGTATGTGAGCTGTTGAATGATATTTATAGGGTCAGTGAAAGTGATTCTTTTATGGTCAGATGTGATAATAAGGAGAGGTGAGAAAAAAAAAGGGCCAGATCGCAGTAATTCACATCAACACCAGCCTAGTACTTTTACACATTCCTAACATCACTAAAACACATTGTGAAACAGTGATGGATTATAGAGTCAGAGCGCAGTGGGATTGGTCATTAAAGTATATGTATTTATAGTACAAGTATGTGTACGTGTAGATATACGTGTGTGTGTACTATATAGGCCTATATATATATATATATATATATATATATATATATATATATATATATATATATATATAAGGGGTGGAACGGTTCAGATTTCTCACGGTTCGGTTTTTATCACAGTTTTAGGGTTCAGTTTGTGCTATGTTCAGTAAAAAATTGACAAATTTTCAAATAAAAATAAAGAAAATAAAAACAAATAATCTAACTACAACAGCACAAATAAATACATGAGAGCTAAGATACAAATAAAATAAATAATGCTTTACAGGTTTTTCAGGTATCTAACAATAGTTTTCAGGTACAGAAAATGAAAGTAAAATTGAGCTTTGCTCCAGAGACTTTCAGTGGGGTGTACTCATTTTTGCATCTAATTTGAGTAAAACTGAAAATGTTGTTCTCTAAGTTATATAAAACTTAGTCTTGTCAACATTTTGGAAATTGTTTTTGTGTTCATTGAGATATTGTTTAAAATGTTACTTTTCAAAGGGGGTGTACTCATTTACGCTGAGCACTGTATATACACACGGAATCAAATATTCAGATCAACCATTGTATACATTGTACATACAAATGTGTGAAAATGACTGGAACTACCTGTGCATTACACTTTCGTTGAAGCACACACACAACTCTTGCACACAGAGATGGGAGATCGCACACACACAGACATTTGGGTATATATATATATATATATATATATATATATATATATATATATATATATATATATATATGTATAAGCAAGGAGGTGGTAACATTGCTGTTTTTGAAATTAAAATCACAGATTCATTAGCTATGTCTCCATCCAAAGTTGTGTATTTAACTTGTGCGCAAATTTTGAATATCACATAAAACATTTACGAATAAAGCAGTGTTTCCATCCAGCGAGTCAAAGAGAACAAAATCGTCACTTCCTGATACACTGGCACTAAATATCACTAAGAAAAATGGAAGTTTCTGCAGTAGAAGCCACTGTATATAATAATTTTCATATATATGGTGTTTGTGAACTCAATCGTGTGAGGCACTTCTTGGAGGGAATTATACAGAACCACTTTAATGACAGATGAGATCAGTCCTCTGGTTGGTACAGTTATGCAGTCACATGGCAAAGTCACGTCTTTTTTGATGCGCATCAAGGAATTTATTCGGTAAAAGTGTTTCCATCGTAGTTTATGCGCATGTTTTCGTGTTGCATAAATATGTATCCTACTCATTTGAGTGCATGCGTTTTTTTATGCACATTTTTAGAATTTATGCGAATCTTGGCAATGCCACTCATTGCTTAAAGCTTCTTAAACAACCTAGCATAACAATGGTCTCTAGTGTTCATTATAATTTTGCAGTACCACTCTATAAGGGTGCTCACTCCAAAGCCATCCAAATGTTAAGATTTGCTCCCACATACACATGAAAACTCTGTCCCACTCCAAAACACCCCCTCCTTTACCTATTGAAGAGTATGAGTAGTAGAGATAAAAACGGCAACACCAATACTGTAGCTGCTACAGTGAAAATGTTTGAACCAAGCAAAGACCATTGTTATGCCCTACAGCCTCTTTAGCACTAAAAACCAACTTGTGGTTAAGGTCAAAGCCCTGCGATGCTCTGAATACCAACTGGATCTCACACTAGCTTTAACCTTTCTACATTCATTCCTTCCTACCCATTTCTTTTTCTCTGCCTCTCTCTGTTTCTGAAACATGCTTACTCCTTGTAACGGGACTAACGCTCTCATTAGCCACACTAAGGTGCTAGAACTTACCTTTGATGGCTCTCTTAATTAGCAGCCATTTTAAATCTCTTCAGCCTGGGGATTTCATTGGGCTACACACACACACACACACATCCTTACACGTATTGGGCTGGGAGGCTGCTCTTGCTCTAATTTACTCCCTTGTGTTGGCTACCATGTGGAGACTCACATACCCTGTGTGTCTGTGAAGTTGAGAGAGTGTGTGCGATAAGGTCCACAGGCATTCTGGGTATATTTTACTTTTTTTTCCAGAGTGAGACATGTTGTACCTACCACACCCACCCATCAGTTATCTCTGGAAGTATGGATGATGTGTTAAATCAACTAATTTTTAAACCTATATAGTTTGCACTTCACAATAAGGTTCCATTTGTTAACATTAGTTCACCTGAACAAACAATGACTAGTACTTCTCAAGCATCTATTAAAGTGTTAGTTCACCCAAAAATGAAAATTAAGTCATTAATTTCTCACTCACTCTCATGTCATTCCAAACCCATAAGACCGTTCCTCTACACAAATTAAGATATTTTTGATGAAATCCGAGAGCTCTCCGACTCCTCCATAGACAGTAATTTAATTACCACTGTCAAGGCCCAGAAAGGTAGTAAAGACATTGTTAAAATAGTCCATGTGACTACAGTGGTTCAACCTTTATTTTATGTGCGCAAAAACAAAACAAAAATAACGAATTTATTCAACAATCTCTTCTCTTCTATGTCAGTCTCCTACGCAGTTGATGTAGCAAGCACAGTGTAGCGCTTCTGTGTTTAGATCCAAACGCCGGCTCAGTATTGGCTGATGCTGTACACGTGAGCAGCACAACGCATACGTGTGATGCTGGTGCAGGAGCCGGACAATAATGAGTTGTCGTTCAGATGATATTTTTTTCATCAAAAATATCTTAATTTGTGTTTCAAAGATGAACGAAGATCTTACAGGTTTGAAGTGACATGAGGGTGAGTAATTAAAGGCAGAATTTAAAGGCATTTTTGGGTGAACTAACCCTTTAAGGCCATTCACACCCAGAACTGTGATGTAAAGCTGAATTTTCAGCATCATTACTGCAGTCTTCAGTGTCACATGATTCTTCAGAATCATTCTAATATGCTGATTTGGTGCTCAAGAAACATTTATCATTTATTATTATCAATCTTGAAACATTTTTGTGGAAATGCTGATGCTTTTTTCAGGATTCTTTGGTGAATAGAAAGTTCAATGAACAGCATTTATTTATTATGTATTACATTTATTAAATGTATTAAGTCATTTAAATAGAAAGTATTAATTTCTCTCTTTTTTTAATCTTGTTTGAATGGTATCATTGTTTTTACAAAAATGTTAATGTTTTGTAAAATGTAAAATGTTTTCCACATTGATAATAATATGAAGAAATGTTTTTTGAGCAGCAAATCAGCATATTAGAATGATTTCTGAAGGATCATGTGACACTGAAGACTGGAGTAATGATGTTGAAAATTCAGTTTTGATCACAGAAATAAATCACATTTTTAAATTGATTAAAATAGAAAACAATTTTAAATTGAAATGTGCCGTTATCGTTATAGTTGTGGTGCGAACCCTGCTATTCTTTTATGTTTGGAATTATTTTTAGACCTATATCTTTATCATTATTTGTTAAAGTTATTGCCCTTGTTGTGAACTGGCCTTTAACTTTAATTTCAACATTTACTAATACATTATTTAAATAAAAATAAAAAATAAAAATGTTATTTTTATTTTTTTTTATCTTTTACACATGGATGTAAGTTACAATATGGAAGAAAAGATCTGTCACTACTTCTGTTTTATCATGACTAATTTTTGCTGGAATGCACTAGCTGACATAAGAGACCAATGAGAATTCCAAAGAGCCGGGTCCAAATCAGAATATCCAATTCACTGTATTCCTGCACTTTCGTGGTTCTTTCCACACCCTCAAAATGAATCTGGCAGAGGTGTAGACGTACACGTCACACACAAACACAGGCAATATTCATTTACTCTTTCACACTCTCTTTACCCATCAGTCACTTCCAATGTCTGTCCCTATTTCTCATGATTCTTCTCTTTCACTCTTCCTCCACTTCTCCCTGGGGTTCCCTGAGATAGACACTTTTAAAATGGTATTATCTCTATTGATGTTATTGAGCATACTGTGATCTGAAATGAAGGCGCTACAGTCACCTCGCACTTCCATTTATTCCCATCTATCACTTCAGCAGAGCTTGACTTCCTCTATTTGAATATACTTCACTTTCAGAGAAGATTCTCATTCATATTTTAAACCCAGCATGAGGGAAGAGACTGTGTGGAATAGTTATAGCCTACGATAACTACATTTGTCATTTATGAGTGATTGCATGTGTTTGATTTAAATATACCCGTGGCATTAAATATCTCATAATATGAGCACATTTGCTACACGTTTACAGTAAATGAGTCCATTTGGCATTTATAGACTCACTATTTTCATGCTCACCTTTCGATCTTTAGACTTAATGGAGGCCTGTTTAAACTGCAGAATCAATCACCCTCATGTCATCCCAAACCCATAAGACCTTCATTCTGGGGGTTTCTGTACTACACAGGCAGCAACGTCATTGCACATTTTCAGGTCCAGAAAAGCAGTAAAGACATTGTTAAAATAATCCATGTGACTACAGTGGTTCAACCTTAATGTTATGAAGCGATGAGAATACTCTTTGTGCGAAAAAAAAAAAAAAAAAAAAGACTTTATTTAACAATTTGAACTGTTGCTATACACAGGTGACATAGTTAACGCAGTGCAGGCTTCCGTGTTTACATCCGAACGCCGGCTCATTATTTGCATGCACATTTTTAATGTAAAAATGTTTACAAATCCCTAGCTATAATATATAAATATTATAAAAATATAAATAAATAAATAAATAAATAGCTATTTTACTGTTTGAGATGCAAACCACTGTCTAAAATGGTAAGACGTGAGATTATGAAAGTACTTCAATTCAATACCCTTGGTCTATTGTAATAATAATTAGCTTTATATAAAATAATAGTTTGTGGCGTGTTCTCATTTAGATAGCTCAGTAAACATGCACAGTATATGTAAGAGTGCACGTGTTTGACTGTTTCACTGTGTAAAAAAGAGAAAAAATCAGGTTACATATTTTTAAAAAATAATGTCAACATTTGATTGTAATGTTTTGTTACTTCCAATGTTGGCTACCGTGTTTTAGTTCATAACCATTTATTATGCAGTGTACAATAGGATGATCTAATATTTATCGTAATTTACACAATGTACTACTAAAAGATTGTAATGTTAGCACAACTGCAAACATGCGAGAAAGCCACTTCGATTGCACTATTTAATCACTGTGCATTACAGTATATTAAATCCTGGATGGTGTTTCAAAAACCACTACATTCAGAAATCTCTGTGAAAGATTCAGTTCTCACCTTTTTCATTTCATTATCAAATGACCACTGTGGATGGCAGATATATGTAATAATAGACTAATAACAGTTTGAGATGCAAACCACTTTAGCAGTTTAGCATTTTGCCTTGCTAAACAACTGAACATGAAATACTTTCTCAGATGTTTTTCAGTTAGTATATACTTAAAATTACTTAAGCTTATGTATGCATATTTTCTTTAAATGTATTAACAAACCAATTGTTGTCTTTTACTTTTCACAATTATTCTATGAAATTGAAATAATTTTAAAAGAACAAAGTTATTGTAGCAAGCAGGGCGAGGCCGAAAGCCGTGGGAATGGAGTGAGGCCGGTGGTGCGAGTGTTAATGAGCATCACCTGTGTGCCCTATCGGTCTCGAGTCCCACGGAAGACCTCCAGAAGGATAAAAGAAGGAGTGACGATGGTGAAGGACGACAGAGGACCAGGCCTGGAACATTTATGTTGGTGTTTTGTTTTAATTTATGCAGCAGTGAGGGACACCACTTTACTTCTGTTTTGTTATTTGTTATTTTATGATTAAAACTTTACATTGATCATTTGCCAGTTCCCTCATACTTCCCGGCCCTGCTTGCTACAATTGTCAACTCATATTTAATGGGCAACTGCAGGTATAGTATATATATATATATGAAGAAAATTAAACTTCTGAAGAAAACCAAACCAAACCAAAACAAAACAAAAAATAAATGTCCCTTCAAAGTGTAATTCAAGTACAATAAACTATAGAAATAACATAATTGCTTACCAGCTTACAAATTTTATTAGTTGGAAGAAAGTATTATTTGTATACCTTTAAATGAACTAAAGTATGAGTCCCATTTCTACTGGTTATTGAAGCAGTAGTAACTTCTAAACATCACACAGATCACAGATGTGAGGGTAGCATTTTAAATATTTACAACTTACCTTTCAACATTCAGCATGAACCAATGTGAAGCAAAGCAAGAAAATCCTGCTTTCAAAAGAAAATGTATTCTTTTAACAAGCAACACAATGCAATCCTACTCTCACAGCAGTCAGCCTAGTATTTTGACTTTGTATGTCACGAACCTTAAAACATAACCCCTAACCGTGATGATCTGATGATGGTAGCCTGCAGCTTTTCCAAAGGTAGTGACTTAAATCTAAACATCAATAATCAATATTTATTGACTCGCGCTATAAACCCGTATGATTTTAAATCTTACACAGAAAAAAGGAGGTATACTTTAACTTAAAATGTTTAACAATGGTTTTGTTGTTGTTTTTTCAATGTACAAATACATGAATGAAATTGTGTTATGACACACTCAAAAAAATATTATTACCGTGTGTTTTTTTTTTACTGTCTGCCCCTCCCCCTCCCCTTTCTACAGATTTTTCAAATTTTTTGTTTTGTTTTCTTACAATGCAGAATTTTAATTTAAGTTGTTTCCTTTAACAACGTCAATTTCAAACCAAAGACACAAAAGTACTTCTAACAAAAGACAAATTGCATCTGTTTCAACCAAAGTAGTTCAAATTATTTAAAATTCACTTCTTTGTTCATGTAAATATTATAGACAATTACCATATTTAAAGTGTGTGAGATTTTTTGTCCAGTAGTAACACATTTATCAGCATTATTTCAATACCATTTTATTCTATATAACTATATATATATATATAACTAATTCATTGTCTTTTTAAAGAGTTTTTTTTTTCTCTCCCTTTTTACAGTGTACACTCATTAAGTCATATATTATGGAGGTATGAAAATGGATGGGCATGACCAAATGACCAATGTTGCATTCATGATGTCTAATGAATGCACTTCCTTTTTTAGTGTTGCACTAAATGAGTAAAGTTGTGGACCAATCCTATTGTTTTCAGTTGATGTGGCATCCTGTAAATCAAATCATTCTCAATCAGTGTGGCATTGAAGTGCTGTCATGAAACTTTACTTGCTTGAAGTTAGTCTCAGTGTAGAGACAATAATCTTTCTGATGAAAAAAAAAAAATTCTCTGCACAGGTGTGAACTCACTCATGCATGCTTTGGGGAAGAAACAAAATTGACCTTTTCAGGAAACGAATGCTGGCTTGGATTACTCAGGAGCTTCATCCTGTAAAACCTCAAATCAAACCAACAAAAGGCAGACTGTTTCTTCAATGTTTTTCTAAATCCATTCTTCTCTGGACAGTTGGAGCTTGTTTGCATGGTGGCGCTCATTAATAAGGGGAATAAGGGGACGTGTGCATAAGCATCTACAGATTGGGTATAAATGCACAAGTATGTACAGATTTTTTTTTTTTCTTTCTTTCTTTTTACTAAGGTTTACATGTCTATTTTAAGGTTTCATTTTAAACTAAGACTAGGAGGTTGGGCAAAGCTGCAAACTTTTATGGTGTATACAAGCAGTCAGTGATGGGATATCACCCAGAGCTCTGATGATGGACACTTGTGATGTGGGGCTAGAGGTGATAATCCAAGAAGTAGTTGATTAGTGCTTCTCTGAAATCTGGGTTAAGGGCAAACAGGAGAAATGAGTAGTGCTTGGCAGCAAAGAGCTTCTTCCTGGCACGGAAAGCGGAAAGCCATTAATGGAAAGTGGAGTGTAAACTCACCTCGCTGACACAATGCTCCTTTTGTACTCTCTGTTAATTGTCTCTAATCAGGTGCAGGTGTCTCCGAGCATTCCCCACTTGCCCTCGTGATTGGCTGATCCCTTTTGCCCAGGGTGACGCTGATAGGTGCACCAGGAACTTTTTGTTACTCAAGAAAACTCTCAATTAAGAGTTCCCTAAACAATTTCTTCATCAGCTGTATAGCTGGCCATATATAAAACTTGTAAAATAGACAGATAAAGATACAGAACAGTCAGAACATGGGCCTAAAATGTTCACAATCCCAAAAGCATCTTGACATACAATGTCAGGGTTTATTCTGTCACACAATAGATCAAAATCTAAGTAGGACAGTTACATAATAACTGTCATTCTCTCTCACACATTTTTAGCTCGGTATGTGAACATCTCTATATAAGCCTAACTTGTTAAAATCTTTGTTGTCACTGGTCCTTGATGGCACACAAAAAGAATTGACTCACATTCCTGCAGAGCATCACAGATTTGGCCAAAATCCTCATTTGTTAGTGATATGTTGTACAGGATTGGTTTCTCATTTATATTATTTGCCACTGCTCTCTATAGTTGAAAATCTTTTAGAAAAAAAATATTTTCCCTGTTAAACGTAGGGTGTACATTCCTGACAAACATTATACATTGATGAAATGTATGCATTATTTTCATGTTACTGCAGTTTTCAATAAGGCTGGTATTTTCAAACTTAGTTGCAGGGGAATGAGAAAATTGTTCCCTGCTTAAATCACAACATGTGAATTTGACAATGTTTTAATATGTTGGTTGTTGTAGGCTACATATCGCGGCAAATTAAATGTCTGGTGAGTGGCACTAAAAGGGGCGTTAAAATAATGTACCACCTACACCCTACCCTAAACCTGAAGGATAGTGTTCATAAAAGCAAATGCAAAATAAAAACACATCTGCTAAAGCAACCATGCCATTTTAGCTTGGTATTAAGACCTGGTATTAAGATGCGTTTTGGTTGATCAGATCACAATTGGACGAGGGAGACACATTCCTGTTTACAAATGGTATTTTAAACCATCTCTTTTGTCTGCTTTCAGCCACTTCTGTCCTGATTTCTTTGAGGAGAGGGTCTATAGGTGGGTAAATCTATAGGCTTTTTTAGATCTTTCGATCTAATGGATGAAATAAGCTTGCTCAATTTACATATGAACATATACATTTACGGAGACAATGGAAAAACACATGGAGAGCATCAGCTTTCGTTTCTGCTCTGATAGCCCCAATACCACACCAAAAGCTGTGGAATGTTAGAAATCAGGAATGGTGAGAGAACATTGTGCTTGGTACATTGTTCTTCTTCAAACTAAACTCAGGTCTTCAGCCGACAATGTTTAAATCCTGTCTGGCTAGTGTGCTTCTATTTATCTAAATTGATAATGTTAGGTCAGTAGGCGGAGAGCAGGCGGTCTTTTGTGGCTGTTCGAATGCTCCAGAAGAAAATACGATGCATTAAGACCCGGGGGGTGAAAACTTTTTGAATTTGAACATCAAGATAAATTTTACTTAATTTGTCTTCCAGGAAACATATGAGTATCTTCTGTAGCTTCCAATGGGCAGTACTAAATGAAAAAAATATATATTTAAACAAAATAAGACAAATTTGGACATCTTTATCTTGTTCAAAAGTTTTCACCCCCCAGTTCTTAATGCATCGTGTTTTCTTCTGGAGCATCAGAAGTGTCTGAACCTTTATAGTCTGAATATATGTCTGAACCTTTTTTAATAGTTGTGTTTGAGTCTCTCAGTCATCCTCAGTGTGAAAAGATGGATCTCAAAATCATACAGTCAAAAAATGTATACTGTAAGATGACCTACAATTACCAATTACACTATCACAATAATTTAATTGATCTAAATTATCTACACTGCATCGGTTTTTGCCATTGAAATTACTTATATTTTTTTACAGCGTACACTCAATTTTTATGCAAACTGGAGCTGTATTATGAAGTAAGGAAAAGCCTCTTTAAGAAATATGATAAATGGATGCGATGCTTTTATGCAGAATATAATGAGTATTCATTTGCTAACTGACAATTTTAATGTGCGGCCTTCGAGTTATAGCCCTTTACCGTCACTGTGCCCCAGTCTCTGCTCTCTTATGGGAATAATTATTGTAGGGCGGTGAGAGGTGAGGGTTGGGGATGCATTTGGAAATTGAAAAGTGTAAAGTAGGTTTCTGATTTATTAAATGGTTCTCAAAAAAGCTCCTTCAGATCCGATGGAGAGCAAGAGAGGCCGGGGGAAGAGGTTTAACTAAAGAGAAGAAAGGAGGAGAGAAAAATCACTCCCACTTTTAGGTTAGTGTGTGGTAGCTCTCGCTCTAGAACTAACGTTGTGTTTCAAAAGCAAATGCTGTTCTGTATGTCTACCTACTGTATAACTGATGTTGAATTTTGAGGGGCAAACATTCAAGGAAAATCAATGTTTTAATGTTTCTAAAGTGTGCTCTTCTCTCTAGCAGCCATTGTCAAAATTGTTTGATGTTAGAAGTCCAGACTAGGCAAATCGAATACTAGAAAGGATACATTTGTGTCTTCTGTTGCAGTATAAATATTTTTCTTCAGCAACACGATTTACTAAGAAACTGAGTGTTGTCTTAACTCTTAACAAAGCTCATTTTGCTTTGGTTAGTCAAAAAAGAAATGTTATTACTCTATAGGGAACACTTCAAATGGAAGAGCATCAGAAACACATACACAAACTTCCATTCACGGATTTGTGTGTCCAGACCATAGACTGTAAAAAAAAAAGATGGACAACGCACCTTCACTCTCTTCCAGTGTAGTAAGTGAAGCCGTCAGTGGCCCAATATGTCGCTTACATCTTGAGTTTCGAGTCTGTGCAGTAGTAAACTTGGAGCCAGAGTCTGTGCAATAGTGAGTGCGAAGTGGAGCCGCAGTATCAAGGCCCCGCCTACACTCCTGCAGAACCGGTTAGTACGGTTTACTGCAGAACAACTCATTATGTCGGTGTGAAATAAACAGTTCCGTAAATGTAGAAATTAAAGTTAAAGCTCCAATCCCCTCCCGATGATCCAGTGCTTCAGTGACTACATCGCTCAGAGAAGGTGTCAATCTCAGCTGTCAATCATGACGTCAAAACCCGCATTTTTTTAGCATCAAATAACAGAAATACAGAAACCATCTTTGGGAAAAAAATTTGACTGAAGATGCACCGATACTAAATTTCTTTGCTGGTACGATAGTCGATTATTCAGAATGATAACAGCTCATGCCGATACCGATTAGTTTGATTTTTCTTAAGGAAGAAAAAAATCTCTCCCAAATAATGCTGCAAACTATACAGGGAACCCTCTCATTTGGTACAATATAATATTAGGGGTTACAGTTAACAATAGAGGTATTATGTTCAGCTGCTGTTTATTTTCAGATATAATAATTACACAAATAAAAACTGAAATGTTTGTATAAAACTTAGTAGGTCTACCACATAAGGTAGTTTTCATAAGCACTTGTCATCATGACAAATGTATTCAAACATCTAGGGTTGTTTTTTTATTATTATTATTATAGCTAACTAAGGAACTGTGAACATTGGAAAACATTCCTGAGGTAAATGTGACATTATGTGACATTCACAAGCTGTTTTATTGACGTCTTTCCGTGGTTGAACACAGATTAAGTGAACATTAGAGACATGATACATTACAATAAGTTGTACTGTATCTTTCAACATACCTTTTGATGTTCATGCATGTTTTTTGTAGATATAACTTTTTGCGCTCAACACTGCCACGTCATGTTGTCACGTCACATTTAAGTGTCAAAACCTCATTACCCCAGGCGTAAACACATATGTGACGAGGCTTTCAAAACGGATGCAGGAAAAATGTAGGCGCATCTTCTCGCTCTCCAAATCAGCGCATTTTCAAGTGCAAATCTCCTCTGTCGTACAGGAAAATGGCGAAATCTTTAGACATACCATTTGAACACAGTATGAATGCTTCCAGCATTTCTGTCACCAGTTTTGACGTTATCTTTGTGTGAGTGACACAAAAGACAATATGAAATCCAATTTGAGCAGCCAGAGCGTCCAGACTAAGACAAATCTGTAAAAATCTGATTGGAATCATATTTCAAACCACCTCCATACGTGGTTTGAATCAGATTTGAAAAAATCTGATTTCATGTGTTTTTTGCAGTCCAGACTTTCAAAAACACATTGATGAAATCTGGATATGCAAAAAAAATCTGATTTTTGCTGGCAATCTGAACATGGCCTAAGAGGCTTGAGGAACACTTAAAGCAATCAAACTTAGCACACACATAAACATCTCCAATGAATACAGTATTCCCTCTAAACCTGCACAGGGACCAAAACAGCTCTATGTTTGTGCTTTTTTGTAACCACATACAGTATATTCTTAAACTCAAAATATATAAGGAAATTGCTCTCAAAAATTGCTTTTTCAAAAATATTTGTATGCAAAATATGAATGTTTTATATATATATATATATATATATATGTATATATATTAGGGCTGTCAACGTTAACATGTTAACGCATGCGATTAATTCAAAATCCTTAGCGCGTTCAAATAATTTAATGCATATTTAACGCAAAAAATTACATGTGAAGCATGAAATTGCGTCATAACGTAATTTACGTCACGCAGTTAGATGATCTTAAAGTCCATGCTAATTATATCAGAGATGGCAGAGAGAATTATTCATTGCAGTGTCTGTTTCGGTTTAAAATACAAACTCTCTGTCACATCCCACATCGCGCTGTTCCTGTCTGAATGGAACGTCGAATTACCCACCGCTGTATGGCCAGCGTGATATGAAAACTATGTATGGTGATATGAAAACTATGTTTCTCAGCTGGATAAAGCAAACCAGCTTCTTGCTATGAAAGTTTTGATGGATGAGGATTGCAATCAAAGTAAAGACAATTGCAGTGACGTACAGAAGCAAGCTTGAGTCTGTTATATTGATGAGCAAACAAATCATGTATGAGCTCTCTCGACACACTGATCGCACATTGTCTTTATGCACATACACATTTCAGTACATTCACGTTGTTTTCACACACATTCAGGATAATGTTTGGATTTGTCCTGTGTATGTTGCCTGTGTATGTCGGTTCTCCACCCACGGTTCGGCACACGCTTGCACCAATATATATATATATATATATATATATATATATATATATATATATATATATATATATATTTGTGTTACATAGTAATACATTTAATCATTTTAGAACTAAATGTGCTCATGTCATTGTCACCTTTCTAATTTTATTAGACATATAACACTTTCTGTCAGCTAATGTGTTGAGTGTTATTCTATGCCTGAAATAGCAAACATGCTGACCTTGGTGGCCCTTAAACGAGTATACAGTACAGGTTCAGAACAGCAAGGTCAAAAATGATAGGCTTTGCAAACTTTTGTCCATAACTGAAGAGAGAAAGAGAACGGGCTGTCAAATAGTGCTTATGATGGATAGTCAGTGAAAAAGCTTTCTGAGTCACACTGTTTATAAGTACATATTTAATATTTCATATTTCTTCTGCACTGTGTGTGTGACACAAACATTTGTTTGGATGCTCTGTGGGAGACAAGACTGAATATTAATGGAATATGTGTGTGCGAGAGAGAGATTGCCTGCCTTTGCAGCATATGTATTAGTGAAGGACAAAGAATGAGTGTTTTGTAGGGTTTGGGGGTGGAAGTGGTTAGTACAAGATCAGCAAACAGAATCTTAAACGGCCACAAGATTCCTGCAACAGCCAAATAATGTACTCACAGTGAATATGTGACTGTTATTTTCTCTGTGTAGGCAGCTGAGGTTTCAGGTTCACTTATTTGCACGTATAATTACGTTTAATAATTGCATTCCAAATAAGACATGCTTTTGTATTCTTAAATATTCAACTAAATAAATTCTATAACACAATTTTTGTAGATGAATGAGATGAGATGATATAACAATTTAACATAACTGTTTTCTATTTTAATATATTTTAATGTAGTTTATTCCTGTGATGCCAAAGCTGAATTTTCAGTAGCCATTACTCCAAACTTCAGTCACATATTTTTTTAGAAATCATATATTCTTTTTGGCACTCAAATCATATTTTGTGGAAACTGTGGTTTAAAAAAAAAAAAAATTGAAAAGTATTTACTGTACTTTTAATCAATTTAATGCATTCTTGCTTAATAAAATATTAACGTCTTTATTTTTATTTATTTATTTATTTTTTCTTACTGACCCCAAATTTTTGAATGGTAGTATATTTTACTTTCCAGAGTAGTCAAGTAAAAAAACGGCAAGATTTTATTCTATTCTAAGTTTCATGAAAGCAATAGTAACCTGTTTTTGACTGATTGTTTCAGAACTGCATGATATCAGTTTCGAATTGTTCCAGACGTGCGTGTCTAGACAACAAAATTTATATATTAACATGTCCAATTACATTGTCAACCTTTGTAAATGTAATATTTGTAAGTTGCAGAATGTGGAAGTCACTACAACAACATGTTGATGTATGAATTACATTAGATTGTTTGATTTCTGTTTACTCTACTCTTACTCTTACTTAATTTAACACACTAACATGACAAAAAATGACTAATGTAATACTTATTAAATCTAATGTAATGTTACTCTAATATTCAATCAAAATCTGCATTACGTTTACAGTATAAACGCTTATTGGCCGATTTAAAATTAAATTAAATAAATAAATATCAGAGTGGGCTAATGGATACACTGTAAATGATTTCTGTTGTTTTCACAGTATTATACTTTGTTCTCAACAGTTCCGTACTGTGGAATCTGGGTACAGCACATTACTGTAGATTTTGTCGTTTTCACAGCTTGTTACTGTATTCTTAACAGTTTCCAACTGTATAAGCTGTGTACAGTATGTTACTGTAGATTTTCATTGCATTCTGGGAAAATATTAGCCTACTGTATATTTAAATACAGTACTATATGACCGCGAAAAACAACCACACACCTCCTCGCGCATTACAGACTCATCATGAAGATGAAAGCCCACAAGAGTATGGTAGGTTAACTTTTCTTTTTCTTTTTTCACTTTATATGTTTATTCTGATGTTATTTGCAAGATATAAAGCTATGTTTTAGTTAATACGTTTCCATAAAAATACGTGAGCAAGTGTTCATTTTCTGGCCTTTTCCTCCTGCAGCGTGATGAAGATGAAAGTCCTAGGACGGAGTACGTGAAATTGGTGGGTGAGTATACTTTAAAACACATCAATTAGCCTTGTTTGTTTTATGCAAATGTTATTTGCAAAGTATAAATACGTTTGAGTTAATAAATATATGTATTGACATCGGAGCGGGTGAGCATTTCCCATTTAAGCCGCACTAACTAGAATTTTCTTCTCGCAGTGGAGCTGGCAGACCAGCTGGACCATCGCGAGACAGGCAGGAAGAGCCGTTGTGAAGACAAAAAGCCTACTACGTGAAATTGGTAGGTCAGCTTTAAAATGCATGTAATCGCCTTGTTTTGTTTTGTACCAATATTGTTTGCAAGGTATAAATACGTTTGAGTTTATAAATGTCTGTAAAAACATTGAAGCGGGTGCTCATTTCCCTGTTAAGCCGCACTAAGTAGCTCTTTCCTCCTGCAGCGGCACCGGCGCTGGCAGAGACCGGCTGAACCAGCGTGAGACAGGCGGGAAGAGTCGTTGTGAAGACAAAAAGTATACATGAAATTGGTAGGTCAACTTTAAACACATGTAATCGCCTTTTTTGTTTTGTACCAATGTTGTTTGCAACTTCAAGGTATAAATACGTTTGGTGCTGGCGCTCATTTCCCAGTTAAAAGGAACCCCTGGTGTTAAGACTTGTATGGCTTAATATAATGTAAATGATGTCTCTTACTGAAATATGTAGTAGAAAACCCATGAAAGATTTACGTTATTTAAAAAATCCATAACATATTTGGACAACGGGCGGCGCCATTTTGTTTGCGTTCTATGTCGATGACGTCAAATGGCTGCACTCTGTCAGCTACTTACATTACTCTATGGCTATTTTTACCGCAACACTTTATCAACACTATCTTTACTGCTTTACTAGTGATAAGAAGAGGAGAAAAGAATGGGAAGTTGTGAAGAATGTGGATGAATAAAACTTCCTAAAGAACCGCGTCTTTGGGCCTGTTTACACTTGGTCACTTCATGCGTTTTCTCTGATTGGATAGCTATCCGATTGTGAAAACACCAGGTCTAAATGCCCCCCAAAACGCATTCGAGACAGATATAAATCTGGTCTGGGACACAGTCAAAACTGAACAGGTCTAAATGCATCTGGTTGTTGAAACCACATATGTAAATTTAACTCCCAAAAATACTAAAAAATAAACGTGTGAGAGCATGTTATAGGTTAAATAATGTTATAGCCAGATATGAAAGCGCTACTGCAGCACGCATCACTGCAGATGAGCAGCTGATTTTCTATTCAGCAAGACAACGCGCAAACTGCCGCAAATCAAACTGAAAGTAAGTCGCAGGCGCTCAAAACACAATCATCTTCATTAAAAGTAATGAGACTAAATGATCTTACCAGTGCTGCTGCCGTGCTCTCTCCGATTGCGGTCTTGATTTTGAAATTAGCTGATGATCAATAAAATGCAGCTCATATTTGTTGCTTTCAGTGACATGAACTCCATGAAATCTGCATATAGCGCAGGAATTGAAGATCGGATATATTTTGCTGTAAGTGTATGCAATCTTTTTCTTATAAATCAGACAGCTATCCAATCAGAGAAAACGCATGAAGTGACCAGGTGTAATGTTCTCTCCACTTTAGCCCTGATGCCTTTGATTATTTTTCATACTTTGGGGCAACAGTAATCTAGTAACGCATACAAGTCTTAATATCCGCAGGGTTCCTTTAAAAACACGAAAATTAGTGAGGATGAAAACATCGAAGACGTGCAATGTCTCTGTGGCTATTCGAACTATTCGGCTATACTGTTGTATGGTGTGTAAAAATCGTCTGATATGTCACCTGAATGTATACACACCGTTAAACATGCTGAGAAGATGCTGCCGTTTTATGCGATGACAGATATCTTGTGCATCATGGCACACACAAGCTTTGAGGCAGTCTGTTCAAGCATACACTTATATCCATCGGCAACTGTAAGCTCTTTCAGCTGTGGTCTACTAAAAGCCTCAAAGGCACCAGGGCTAAAGTGAAGAGAACAAAGACGCGGATCTTTAGGAAGTTTTATTCGCTATTATCGCTAGTAAAGCAGTAAAGACTTACATCACTTCTCTTGTGGCTCATCGACTGAAAATTACAACCAAAAGCTGCACAATGTGGCACTGTATATTATATTCCGAGTTGTGTTGCGGTAAAAATAGCCATAGAGTAATGTAAGTAGCTGACAGAGTGCAACCATTTGACGTCATCGACATAGAACACAAACAAAATCGTCGCAATAAAGAAGACCCTTTTCTTTATAGCATGTGGTTTTAAGATTTAAGATGATATGTATTCGCTGGTTATTGTTGTATACTGCTACTAATTAAGTACTTCAACTCTTCAAACTCTTATATTTCCAACATTTATTTTCCACTGGCACAATGTGTTTTTTAGTGGTATGACTTTAATTGTATTTTGTTAATTGATTAAATTAATATGCTGGTAGATCTGTTTTGAAGTTCAGCTATGAAATGTAAAAGATAAAATAAAGTTGATGTGAAGCAATAACTTGTGTTACTGAATATATAACAGTAAAATTAAAATAAATAAACAATAAAAATTAACTGTAAAAATAACCACAGTAGTTTTAAGCATACTGTAAAATAAAGTACAGCATTATACTGTAGTTATTTTTACGTAATTTTACTGTGGTATGAAATACAGCAACTACTGGATAATTGTTGCCAGTAAGTTACTGTTAATTTGACAATAAACATTTTACAGTGTAGTGCACATGAAAAATAGCGTATTGAGTGTTTTTGCTTTCTGTTTTCTGACACTTTCTTGATGTTTATAGTACTCTTTACATATGCAAAATATAACGTGATGCTCTCCAGATGATGCACTCTTTCACAGACATTTCATATGCTTAAAAAAGTGAAGGTCTGTGTCCACTTAAACACATTTAGCATTATCTGAGCCTACAGATTTTTCCAGTACTTCAGAGAACTTCCTCTCTCACCATTACATTTCTTACATAGTGCCATTGAACTCTCTGCACTTAATACCCCACATTACACTTCAACAGCGGAAGTGAACTGAACAGTGGCCCTTCATCAGAGAGCCCTGATTCTCACAGCACAAGCCCAGGACCACACTGACACATACAGAACATTTTTTACATGATTACTATAGAGCTTCAGTACTAGGGGAGCATTTTCAATGCTCATGTGTTATTACCATTGATTAAAATTGCACAGAGCCATTTAACCCAAAGCCACACGGACATATTTTTACTCAAGTTCCATTTTAAACAGCTTCAATCCTCCGGGAGAGTCCCCCAGTATGATTAAAGGTGCTTTAAAAAGAGTCATGCTTTCTTTGCCTTTTGCCTTCTGACTAATACAAGAGAGAATGCTGAAATGAGTAGACATTCAAATCACCAGCAAGACCTCTCACCGGAGCACATTTTCCTTTTTCATTGAGTTAAGCAGTCAAGAGCCCTGCTTTTCATGTCTCACAGGAGGTACATGAGCTGACAGAAATGGTCCTAACATACTTTGTGAACTACTGAGATACACAGTGACCTACACTAATCGCGGGGGGATGAAATTACCGGTAGCCAAGAATAAAAGTTCCACTGTAATTCTGGCACTTTTTGTCTCCTCTGAATAGTGAATTTGACGTGCTTTAACCCAGGGCTAGAATGTTCTGCACTATGATTTTTTACTTTACATTTTTGGCCTCTAGCAGATTTTCAAGTATTCAAGTAATTAGAGCCTCAGCGTTACATTCACGTTTGACACAAATTTAACTAATTTTACTCAATGCATTCTTCTTAATATCACAGGAGCAAGAATGCTGGTATGGATACAGTGATATTGCTTGATAGAAAAGAAGTCAATAAACAAGAAGTTAATATTGAGTAATGTGCATTTCAGACACAATATTGACAGTTTTCTGCTCCACTGGTGAAAACAGGTCCAAAAAAGTCAGAGCAGAATCCAATTAATCTGTTTTCAAAGGGGTGGTTCATTATGATTTCACTTTTTTAACTTTAGTAGTGTGTATTGTTGCTGTTAGAGCACAAACAACATCTGAAAACTTATGATGCTCAAAGATAAAAGCAATGGGTTTTTTTTAGTTTTTTTTTTTAGAATTCTCTGTTTAAGGACTACAACAAATGGCTGGTAGGGACTACAATGAGCTCCTTCTTGGGTTGGTGACATCACTAGCCCTAAAATTTACATAAACCCTGCCCCCAAGAACACGCAACAAAGGGGTGAGGCCATGTTATTGCAATACAGTACATAATACAAATGCAATAGCATGTCATAAAAACAAGATGCCAACATAAGTTATAACCGTAATTAAACTAAACTATATACCTGTTCTGTCTTCATGCAGCATATATTCTCTGGCTCTGTAGGATCTTACAACAGTTCCCACATGAGCGATTTATAGATTATCATGACAGAATATGCTAATCAATGACTTTAAGATATCCCACATCAGCTACATAAATTAAGCAACTAACCATTCAGAAACATCCTGTTGCATTCTAAATGTTGTCACTTCTTTTTGAGTCTCTCCATCATTGTCCAACTCCGGTTTGAACATAAAAGGCTGAACAGTTTCTGACATTTTCAGTCTTCATGAGGCAATCGGCACTGCTAACACTATGTGCTAACATGAGCTCTTGAAACCCGCCCTTTGCTTAGGAGCAGCAGCTCATTTGCATTTAAAGGGACACACACAAAAACTGCTCACCCTCAAAAAGTGACATTTAACATGCTATAAAAAATTATCTGTGGGGTATTTTGAGCTAAAACTTCACATACATATTCTGGGAATTTATCACCCCTTTCGAAAGGGAACTCTACACTGCGTTTAAACGCAGATGGGGAACGTCATCACGTGAACCGGTGTCTGAAAGGAATAATCAAATCTCACTAATCCTATTGGCCAGTGACAGGCTCGACGTACAATTCCTTTTCCGACCATAATCTACCATCCTTCTATGATGGTAAGTCTCCGTTCTTTGAGTCGCAGGTTATAAGCTTGGTCTATATTTATATATTTTAATATATTGACCGTAGTTTTCCTGTATAGCTTTTCCTGGGTGTGTAAAAGAAATAGAAGGGGAATTTAGGGCCCTGAAGTTCACATTAGGTTGGTTATCTTTGTGTTGGTTATATGGCCACCTTTTCAGCCACCATGTGGTAGAGAAGCTTTCTCCTCTGGTCATAGCTAGAGTTTGTATTAGAGATTGGCACTCTTTACTTCAGATAGATCTATGTTAAGCGTCAGACTTCGGGCCGCCTGACATTGTTTGACTTGGGTTGAGTATCGCTCCTCTGAGCTCTTGTTTTTAGAGTTTATTTCAGAGTTGCTTCCTCTCTATTGAGAGTTTTAGAGGTTGAGTTTTAGCCCCAGAAAGATCTATGCTTATGTGTGGCCTTATAGGCCCACAGCTATAGATGGCCTAGGCTAGAACTAAGGTTTAGGTGATATATTGAAGCATTTCACCACTTTTATTACTACCCCCTGTCAGGAGAGTGTAGTTTTCCTAGTTCTGGCCTCCTCTTATCAGAGTTGTCAGGCCAAGGCCCATTACCCCTTTGGTGTAGTTGCAGGATAGATAGCGGCTAAGGTAGCAGACTATTGCTAAGTCTCCATGGTGCTGTTATCTCAGGTGGTAGGCCCCTTATCACTATGTGAATAAAAAAAAATGCTAGTGTTGCTGTGGCCCCACTTTTCTAGAGCTTTTCATTCTATACTTTGTTTAGTCTTTTCCCCTGAACCACTTGAATTAAGATTCAAGCTTGAGTGAAACAGTGTTAACTTTCTTTTAGCTCCTGTTCCCTAGGGTTCAGTACAGATGTCTCTGTCTTTGGTGAAAAGCACCCACCCTTGAAATTCACATTTGCAGGGTAGCATGAATGAAAAGTGAAGCATTCCCCTGTTTCCCAGGGTTGTTAATGCTCTAGTTCTGATTTGCCCTACACAATGTGAGCCCTATAACTCTATTGTTGCCACAGGTTAGCACCTGTTTTCTGTAGTAGTAGGCTTTGTGCTGGTCTCCTTCAGAGCATAGTGACTAGGTTGTACTCCCCTTGCTATTAAGGGTAAAAAGTGTTTTTTTACTGAGTATATGGCCTGTTGGAATGCATAGCTCAGGTTGAGTTTGTTTGTGAACCTCACTATTCAGTTTGGTTCTTATGTAACTCCCTTTAGAGTTTGAACACTGCCACAAGATGTTGATTGTGTTGTTTGGAGTAGAAGGCTTTGTTTGCACTTCCTTCAGAGCACAATAGCTTGGTGTATCACAAGTTTTGTTGGTAGATGTTTAGTCAGAGTTTTGCTCACTTAGAACTAGCACTGCCACAGGTTTATGCCCGTGACCATTTGAAGTAGTAGGCCGGTTTTTGGCTTCCTTCAGAACATGGCAGCATATATTCTTTGTACTCCTCTTACTGTAGGGGTAAAAAGTGTTTTTACTGAGTACATTGCCTGTTGGAATGTGTAGATTTTAAGCTCAGGTTGAGTTAACCTAGGTAACCTCACTTGGTAGTTTGGTTCTCATATTAAGCTCCCTTAGAGCTTAGACACTGCCACTGGCTGACGCCCATGTCTTTCTGGAATAGTAGGCCCCGTTTGGGCCTCTTTCGGAGCATGTTGGCATAGTTTGTACTCCTCTTGCTTAAAGAGTTTGTGTTTTACTGAGTACATTGCCTGTTGTAATGTGTTGAATAGAATCAAGCTCAGTTTGAGCTAAATAGTTAACCTTACTGGATAAGTTTGGTTCTATGTTTGGCTCCCTTAGAGCTTAGATACTGCCGCTAGCTGACACCACGTGTCTTTCTGAGTCGCAGGCCCGGTTTGGGCCTCCTTCAAGAACATGATGGCGCGGGTTTGTACTCCTCTTGCTTAAAGAGTAAAAAGTTATTTTACTGAGTACATTGCATGGTGGTATGTTTGGTTTATTTTGACACTGCCACTGGCTGACGCCCGTGTCTTTCTGGAGTAGTAGGCCCTGCTTGGGCCTCTTTCGGAGCATGTTGGCGTAGTTTGTACTTCTCTTGCTTTAAGAGTAAAAGGTGTTTTTACTGAGTACATTGCCTGGTGAAATGGTGGCTCAGGTCAAGTTAAATTAGTTAACCTCACTGGAGAGTTTGGTTATCATATTTGGCTCCCTAGAGCTTAGAACACTGCCACGAGCTGATGCTACGGGTCTTTCTGGAAGTCGTAGGCCCTTTTTTGGGCCTCCTGCAGAGCGTGATGGCGTATGTTTGTACTCCTCTTGCTTAAAGAGTAAAAAGTGTTTTTACTGAGTACACTGCTTGTCGGATTGTGTTAAGGTTGACTGTTATGTGGGCACTCTACAGTCTTATCTGCTAGTTTGACTCTGTTTCATTCTGAACAAGTTCCATGTTTGTGGGATCTTGCTTATCAGCAAGTGAGCTGTTCTAGCTGTGTGGCCTTCACAGGCCGCCCTTTAAGCTTTCCCCCACCACATCTGGGTGTTCTTTAAGCAGATTGAGCATGTAGTTTCACATGTTGGCCTTTCGCAAGGCTGCTGTGATGTATTTCTACACATTGTAGAATTTATGTCATGTTGCAGGCCCTTTCCTGGGCCTCCATGATTTGTGCCTACAGTACAGTTTATCTGTTAGGTTGAGTCCTGTACTCCCCTCGTTTGTCCTGCATAGTACTTAGCTAAGTACATAGAACTTAGGTAAATGTACTCCCCTGTGTTGGGTTCCTTTAGAGTGCACAGCCTCCTCAGTGCAAATAATCAAGCGCTGAGTAGATCCTAGGATTGAGCAGAGTGTTACTCCCCTCATTGGTAAGGGCTAAGCTGAGTCCTGCTCTCCAGGATGCCCGTCTCTACGCTCTTGTCTGAGTTGGTTACTGTCTTTTTGCAGTCACTCTTACTGGATATCTTCTCTGAAGAATGTGATTTGAGACTCTGTGATCAGACAGGTTGTTGGCCAAGAGGTTGCTTTAATTAGACTAGGTCGGCCTCCCTGGTGGCATTCAGGGTTGACTTTGTTCCCCTGACAAGTGACTGGCTAGGGTTCCTTCGGGCCCCCTGGCTACATTCCCTTAGAGGTACCCTCTATTCTTCTGAAAAGAAGTTTGTTTCCAGAAGCCTTTAAGCAGCCTTGGTAGGCCTTCTGTGGAAGGCCTTTTTGAGGCTTATATTTTGGGCGGTTGGCCATAGGGAATGCTGTCACTGACAGCCTATGTATGACCCATAGGGGGAGTGGTTATGGTACTTCAGTTGAAGCTGCTAGTTCTGACGTTTGTCTAGCCATTTTTTGGCATGCACTCCTCTTAAGCATGGCGGTGTGGGTATATCGTTCCCCATATGCATTCAAATGCAGTGTAGAGTTCCCTTTCGAAAGGGAACGTCTCAGGTTACGTATGTAACCATGGTTCCCTGAGAACAGGGAACGAGACACTGCGTTACCTGCCATGCATCGGGGCTGCCTGCTGAACAGTCCCTTCAGACGATAAGGTACTGACTGCTTCTCTAGGCGCTCCTTTTATACTTCCGGGTCGCGTCTATAATGATGTCATAGGCTGTCGCCAACCAATAGGATTGGTGGGATTTGATAATTGCTTTCAGACACCGGTTCACGTGATGACGTTCCCCATATGCGTTCAAACGCAGTGTCTCGTTCCCTGTTCTCAGGGAACCATGGTTACATGCGTAACCTGAGACGAGTTTTAGTTTTAGTTCACAATAACACGACAGATGCAGATTGAATAATGTGAATAATCTGCACTGAAATAATGTGTACTGATGTATCATGTACAGTTAGACCAATAATGTGTTAGGGTTAAGACTGAATGGAACCAAATGTAAAAGGTTTAGGACAAATAATACTAAAAGAAAAATACACACTGATTGACCATTATTCTGGGAGCATTATTGGGGTGGACATGTCTTGCTTAAAATATGTGGTGTTTAGTCCCTAATGGGACTGGGAGTACTTCAACTATGTGGCCTCTAACTTTAATCAGTTCTATAATGGATCGTAAATTGATTTAAGAACCAGTTACAATGAAAAAAATTCACTTCACATACTTCACCATGTGCTTAATCATTCATAAGGTAAAGAAGTGAGATAAGAGAAGAAAGAGAAAGTGGGCAAAGCTTGGCTTTGAACAAATCTTTAGCAATTTTCACAGTTATCATTAAGCCTGTGTACTGTTTTTATTACCAACAGTGGAGAAATAGAACAAATAGGAAAAAAGTAGAAAGTCCATTTGCCCACAACAGCAGTATGAGGAATGCCCCTCTTATCTTTTTCATAGAAATATTTAATTGAAAGAGCGCTAAATCAATTCTCCTGTTTATTAGCCACTAATTATTTTAAACAAATTCTATATTTCCCCTTGGGGAGTCTCATTCTCTTGTTCTTTCCTTGCCAGACAACCCAGTGATTTCAAACATGGTGGTGGTTTTTCCTGCTGTGATCGTTATGCATGGCAGGAAGCTCTGGTGATGTGAATTTGAAGCGTTTTATTATTCAACATACCTCTGTATAATAGCAGAATCATTATAGGTTTTACAGCACTGCTGCTAGACAATTTTACTGATGATGTGCTGCAATTTTACGCCTGGGGGCCACACAAGGGTCAGACGGGGGTTATTGATTTATTTAAACGTGGGGCAGAGATGAAATGTGCTGCTAAAGGTTTGTGGACAGACAGCCAAATCATATTGCTAAATTTTGCGTCTGAGTGGCTCCACTAATTACCTATTTAAGTGAAAAGAATTGGCATGATCACTTACTCCTGCAGTTGAAAGGGTTTGGATGGATGTTTATTTGGAGCTGGATACCGTAGAGGTTCATCAGGCACAGCTGCATGTGGTGGACTTCTGAAACAGAGAAAAAGTCTCCTGAGTTTTTTTTTTTTTTTTTTTTTTTTTTTTTTAAGTATTATGAAACATCATTTACTTTGCATATGTGACAAATTTCTTACTAACTGTTGCTCAAATTTTAAGTCACTTTTCAGATCATTAGTGAACAAATCATTTGTAAATATACTGTAAATTGTAAATCACAGATACTAACTAAAGCCCATAGTTTGTTTTTGTAAGCATAGTCTGGAAAATTAATTTCGTCTCTGGACACTGATATTTTGTCATTTCTTTCTAATGTTAGCAAATTCATGGACATTTGTAATTTGTTGGTGACTTTAATAGATTGTTGCTCAAACTTTAAAACTTGTGATTTATATTTCATCCAAGTAAGTAGATTAATATAACCTTAATCATATTAATAATAATTTGTTCTCACAAGGTATAACTTATTGCTAATCTTTTTGAATGTTAATAGATTGTTTTTGTTTGTAATATAACTTTTTGGAATTTATCATCTAAATACAAAAAAATAACTTGTCTGCTTTAGGTAGAAATAATAGACATACTCCTACAAGCTCAGACACATTTAGAATCTATTGATGTGATTAACAGACAGTGTTTGGTGCCATGGATATTGTTATTTTTTATTTTTTTTATTATTTTAAAACATTAAGATGATCACTTGGTGTTAGAAAACCCTCATATTCCTCCTTCCACATCATGAATAATTTTCTAGATCTGCTTTAGTTAAAATGACAGATTTCTACACTTATACTGTCTCATAATTTGTTATATTATTTTATTTTTCCATTTTCAAAAAAAAAAAAAAAAATCTGCACCAAAAAAATTATCTAAGATTGCCTGCAACAAGGTGGTCTCAGCCTGCTTGAAACCGAACTTTGGACCAACAAACCAGGCTGTATCACAATGCATGATGGATAATTATGTACGCTGCATGAAAAGCAGAAGTGTTTGTTTTGTTAATTCCTCTCAAAACAAATTGTAGGTTAACCTGGAGCAAAGACTAAGTGAAATGCCTAATTGAAATTAACATATTTCAGAACAACTGTCGAAAACACATGAAGATACCAAAGTTTACAAGGTGTTTAGTCTTTAGCAAGTGTTTCAAAGAGATGTGCTTTAATCACTCTGTGGAACAGTGCAGTGCGAAGGCTAAAAACTATACAATATATAAGATTCTCTTCGCAAGAGATGAAAAGATAAGTTTGTCAGGTGCACTCTGACCAATGAGAGGACCATTTACTTGCACATGACTTGTATTAACGAATATTGATCCAGTTAGAAATGAAAGCGAACCAAGAAGATATTGCAACATTGTAACAATTTTATTCCTTGCAAACAGTCTACAGGTCTAAAAACGCCCTAAGTGTTGGTCAGAGAGTGTATTTTATCTAAACACACTTCTGGTGTTGCACATTCTTTCTGATTCTACTGTTTTATGTCCTGCTGAAGCGACTTTAAATTTACGCACAACCAAAGCTCATCATTAGCCTTGACTGGGAAGGAATACAGATGGTAGACCACATGCAGATCTCAACCAATCAGATTGTCCGGACTGCTCTCTGCTGGAGTTGATTAAACGCCAAAACTCATCACTTTCAGAATACATTCAGAGAGATTGACATGACTGAGAAGCGCTTGTGTATGCACACGGTCACCATTACAATTGCGCTATTCTTTTTGTGTTTGTTCTTTTCTTATGTTTCTCATTTCACTCTTTAACTGAGTGTGATGAGACAGGGCAGGTAAGGCATCCCAAAGGGCCCAAAAAGCTCAGGCAGTGCTCCCTGATGGGTGAGGCGGCTGTTATTCACAGTTTATGAATTTTAATAAAGTTCAGCTTGAGCATCTCTGCTGTTTTCCTATTTCCTGCTGAAATGGCTTTAAACCACCAGGGATCTGCATGCTGTATTTATAGACATTTTAGCATCAGGGGAATCTATCGCAAAAAAGAGGTGTGTCCGCATGCACGGGTGTGTATGTGCGCAGCAACGTTAAATGACAATTCAGGGAGTTATGTTGACCTGACCCCATGTGGCTAACTACTGTGATGAGTACTTTTCCTGTCAGATGTGTTCAATAGTAATTTCTGATTGCTCTAATAGTTTCACATCTTTCCAGGAAAAAAAAAAAAAAAAAACCTAAATAATGATGACAGATAGTTTTGTAGAATAACAGTGATTTGACAACTCAATTAATTTATGGACATGTTGCACTACATAACATTTCAATGGCTGTAGAAAATCTTAAAGACCTTTATTTTATTATTTTGAAGTTTTCCTGTTGAAAGTTGTGGTAAGATATATTGAACGACTTGTTTTTTTGTTTTGTTTTTTAAATAACCAGTGTCTTTGGTTGCATTACAATGTCTATTGTTAAAGTAAAAATAAAATAAAAGAAAGAATAAAGTCATAATATTATGAGAATAGAGAAGCTTAAAGATGTAGTATTGTGTGAATAACATGTGGGTACACATACAACAGTATTATCACAATATAGGAATAGGATTTAGTTAAATTATACTTTACGACAGGATTTATCAACAAAGAAATGCTTCGCCTTTTGGCACATCAGCACCCAGTTATCTTGAGTAACCGGACCTTGTGGTTGTTGTAGGAAATTAAATTTATTCATTAGAAAGAACCAAACAGACATTCAGGAAATTGCCTTTTTTGTGCAACCTGAAATGGCAACCAGGGGTCAACTCCATTTTCATTGCAATGTCATGCTCGTAATATTATAACTTTAATATATATATATATATATATATATATATATATATATATATATATATATATATATATATATATATATATATATAACTATAGTTTTACTCTTGTAATTTTGATTTTATTCTTAAAATATTACTACTATAATTACATAATGCTACAACTTTATTCTCATAATTTTGGCTTAAAATATTACTAATGTACACTACTGTTTAAAAGGAATGTTTACCCAAAAATGAAAATTACTCACCCTCAAGCCATCCTAGGTGTATATGACATTCTTTCAGATGAACACAATCGGAGATATATTTAATTCCTCCAAGGTTTATAATGGTAGTGAATGGGGGCCTGCGTTTTGAAGCCAAAAATAATGCATCTATCCATAAAAAAAAGTAATCCATACGACTCCAGGTGGTTAATAAAGGCCTTCTAAAGTGAAGCGATGCGTTTTTGTAAGAAAAATATCCATATTTAAAACTTTATAAATTCAAATAACTAGCTTCCAGCGGATGACCGTATGCAGAATGCACAAGTAGATTTGCGGCGGAAGAGTATCCTTTGACCTGACGCACAACGTAATGACAAACACAGAGGCGCAGAGGATAAAGCAAAACAAATCTCCGGTCACAGATTAGAAGTCTAAAACTATAATTTTTAAAGAGAAATGTCAGAGGATTTCAATATAAGAGAAGAGGAGCTTAAATTTGTTGCACAGCCCTATTTATTTGAACCACGAGAGGCGTCTAAGCTTACAATACTCCTACATCCTGGGTCATACATCGCGTCAGAGGGTTATTCATTTGGCGAAGTCGAAGTACGGTCGTCTGCCGGAAGCTAGTTATTTGAATTTATAAAGGTTTAAATATGGATATTTTTCTTACAAAAACCCTTTGCTTCAGAAGGCCTGTATTAATCCCCGAAAGTCGTATGGATACTTTTTTTTTTATGGATGGATGCATTATTTTTGGCTTCAAAACACGGGACCCCATTCACAACCATTATAAACCTTAGAGGACTAAGGATATTTTTAAATATATCTTTGATAGTCATATACACCTAGGATGGCTTGAAGGTGAGTAAATCATGGGATAATTTTCATTTTTGAGTGAACTATCCCTTTAAATGTTTTGGGTCAGTAATATATATATATATATATATATATATATATATATATATATATATAAAGAAACTGATACTTTTATTTAGCCAGGACGCATTAAATTGATCAAAAGTGACAGTAAAGACTTACAGACATAGTTACAAGAAAGAAAAAAGAAAAACGTGAACTTTCTATTTATTAAAGAATCTTTAAAAAATTTTTTTTTTTTTAAAGTATCACCATTTCCACAAGTATAAATAAATTAAATATATATATATATATATTTTTTTTTTTTTTTTTTTACAAATGTACATACAAAAAATACATTTTGAAATATATTCAAATAGAAAAAAGTTGTAACATTATTTCACAAAATTACTGTTTTTTAATTGTATTTTTGATCAATTAAGACTTCTATCTTACCAACCACAAACTTTTGAAGGGTACTGTTATCTTAAGAGAGAAAGACTTGGTAAACTTTTAGTTTTGCACTTACTTTATACTGAAGATTTTAGCTTTGTAATCTTTGAGAGCAAGTCTCAATCACATGTCCAGTGGTCCATTCAGAGATGTGAAGATCCTGCAGACTTGTGCATGTTAGTGTTTGTGTGAGTCTGGGAATGTGTTTGCATGTCTGAGTGTGTATGTGTGTTAGCTTTGTCATAGTGTAAGATGGAAAATGGCTGGCACTGTGGGCCAAAGAACGGTGGCAGTGACGGTTATCACAAGCACACAGACCAGCGTTTAAGGCCCGTGCCAGTGTGTGTGTATACAGTATGTGTGCTCCCCATGGGCCGCACTGAAATGCCATCAGCCCAAGTGCCCAGGGTGAGAGTGTGTGCTGCCACTTACCCTCCTCCAAGAGGGCATCAGACTGACAACACTGACATACCACCGGCACCATGCCAACTATCTGCACATACTGAGAGAGAGCATCAACACAACAGGGTGGAATTGGGATATTTGTCACTTGGTGAGTGACAGAAAGGGCAGATATTCATTTTTCGAGAGTTTTTTTTTTTTTTTTTGCACTTTATTGCACCTTTTTGTGACCTTTTTAAAAGTAGATATTTTTGCAGAACTTTTGTCCCAAATCTGTGTGCGCGGATCTATTCTTTTAATTTGATTTTGTGCTGGATTTATGCACCTAAGCTTTTTGACATTGGACTTTGGGATGTACATTTGGCACTATACCATTCTCTTTACTGTGTTTAGAGAGAGGGGACAGCTATCAAACAGACAGAAAAGTACCATGTGTTTTTTTGCCAATGATTATGTAACATAACGGTTTCTGGTATTTTGGGGTCTTTACAAATTTTTGTTATACCTTTAAGTCTCTTATGCTCACCAAGGCTGCATTTATTTGATAAAATTACAATAAAATTATTATTTTGTAAAAATACAGTAAAATTATATATTAAAATTAAATTTTAATACATTCATATTTTGAAATGGTATTACAATTCAGAATAACTGTATTATGTTTGAATGTGTATTCCCGAGATGACAAAGCTGAATTTACAGCATCATTACTCCAGTTGTCAGCGTCACATGATCCTTCAGAAATCATTCTAGATTCGGTGCTCAAGAAACGAAACATTTACTATTATTATAAATGTTAAAAACAGTTTAATATTTTTATGAAAATAGTGATTTTTTTTTTTTCCAGGATTCTTTGATGAATATAAAGTTTTTTTTTATTTAAATAGAAATATTTGGTAACATTATAAATGTCATTTTTAATAAAGTTGTTGTATCCTTGCATAAAAGTATTAAAGGGGTGGTTTAGTGTTTTTTTTTTTTTTTTTTCTAGACTTGATTGTTTATGGGGCGCAGTTTAACATGTCTTAATGCTTCGTTTAAAAAAAAAAAAAAAAAAATTGCTGTATTTTTCATATATTTTACCCTTTATTCTACACTGCTGTTTCCATTGTCATTTGAACGGCTGGTTTGACTTCCTGATTCTATGATACCACTCCCGCAGAAATATGCAATGTGCTCAGATTGGTTAGCTGGCCCAGTGTGTTGTGATTCGCTGAAGCAACTGGAAACGCCACCCCCCTTACCATTAGTTGTTTCATGTGCTTCAGTGGAAATGTAAATAATGGTGTCTATATTGCCATATCAAAATGAGCCCTAATCAGACCCAGATAGCTGTAATGATGAAGAGGGTCAAACAGAAACGCTGCAAGCACGGTTTTTTAAGGACATTTATGAATGGTAAGTATTTCTTTTTGTAAGTATTTTTTCTTCTTGTGTCAAAGTGTGTAGATATGCTGTCACTTGTAAATGTTACTGCTGTTTGTTAGCTTTCAATATACGGTTTTATCCTGATTACAGCTTTACTGTAGCCGAATACATGACTCAGTAGTAACATTTTTGTAAAGGTATCCTTTAATTTATAGCATGAACAATTGTTTGTCTATTAACATAGAAGTTTGTTTGGCGTTTGTTGGAGAAGTATGCAACAGAATTGAGCTAACTGGCTAGCGAAGCAAAAACGTGTTGGTCTTTGTTTATGTCCTTGATGCAACCAAAAAATAGCAACATAATACATTTAAAAGACATGTACAAACAATAAAACGTACTTACAGTTAGGGCCTCATAAACAGCAGCTTCTGCTTTTAAAGTAGGATTCTGGAAGCTGTCTGCCACGCCGCATCCAGTGTAGACAATATCACTGATTATGACAGGTTCTATTATCTATTATCTTTTGATTGTCTGGTGTAGACAACTCTAATGCTTCCATAATGCCGCACGACATGGCCTCGCCCACTTTGTTGCGTGTTCCTGGGGGCGGGGTTTATGTTCATTGCAGGGTTATTTATTTATTTATATTTTTTTAAGCCAGTGCAGTTTCTCTTTTCTTTCTTTCTTTCTTTTTTTATGCTTTATTCAGTAACAAAAAAACAAATAAAAATAACAATAATACAAAATAATAATAATAGTAATAACAACAGCAAGAAAATCATTAAAAACATATACATTACAAAAATAACAATATAATTGCAGGGTTTATGATGTCATCAGCCCGGGAAGAAGCTCGTTGTAGTCCAAACTGGTAGTTTTTGTAGGCATTAAACTGCCATAACTTTAAAAGACAATATCTCCGTTTGCATTGAACTTTCAGCGCTGTAACTTTCCAGATACTCTTTGTGCTCAAGCAGCAACATTACACACTAACTAAAGTTAAAAAAGTGAAATTGCAATGAACCACCCCTTTAAGCATCAAAAGTATAAAATAGGCCTATATACTGGATAAAATAAAATGTAAAAAGTCATACATATATTTATTTATATTAAAATATATTTATGTACAAAAGTGCAAAATACCTTTATTCACTAAATTATGAAATATTATAATAGATAAACCAAATTTGTTGCCACATCTGAAGCAGTTTTGGTCAAATGCCACCAGTGTACCATGGTACCACCACAGTACCTTTTTGTGAGAAAGTGTTACTCATTAGAGAATACATATCAGAAAAGAAGACAATGAGAAACTATACAAGCTCCCAGAATTAAGTGTGTGTGTGTGTGTGTGTGTGTGTGTGTGTGTGTGTGTGTGTGTGTGTGTGTGTGTGTGTGTGTGTGTGTGTGTGTGTGTGTGTGTGTGTGGAGATGCTATATTTGGCACTGTGAAGATAGTGACTTAAATCTCACACTAATTGCTCACAGCGCTAGTTCCTCACAGCAAAGATCAGCAGCGCTCCAGCGGTAATTACATTTTTAACTCAAATTATATTGGTACATTCAGAATCGCTTCGCAAAAGCGCTTTCGGTGAGACCGGTGTTTCTCGCTAAACTCTCTCTTTACTATGGTTTTGCTGATGATATGAACAGTTCATTTGTTACCAAATGTTGCATGCTTCTCCCTGTAGAAGTGCTAGACATCTTAGTTTTCTTTAAAGCGTGAAGAGGCTTATTGGTTTCTTTTGTTTAACTTAGCGGGAGTTGTCTGGAAATTACACACACACACTTACATTTTGTTGAACTTCTGTGATTATGCACCAAAGACAAAAGCTGCATGTGTTCATCAGTCAACAAAGGGGGAAAAATGTTTGACAGAAAATGCTACTTTTCCATTGTTTCATTCTGGTTATGTAAACAAGACTGATGTCAAAAATGTATAATTTGTGCAGAGAAATGTTCAGTGAACGCACCGAAGCGATGCACCATCCTGAGACATTCAAACTTTTTTGACATGCCTCTGAATTCTACAGCATACAGGTTAACCTGTCATACATTTCAAGGGTAACCAACATTAAAGACTAGCTTTAATGACTGAATATCTTGTATTGTGGTGAGGCAGGTGTCTCCACTTGACAACTAAAAGAACATCTTATGTGAGAGCTTTAGAAGGCCTGAAAAGCTCTCACTTGATTGATTGTGATGATCACAAGGCACTGAAATATTTGTCTTTGTTAGTTGCTCCATTTGAAATCTTCTGAGAGGTCGTGAAGGAGATTGAAAATGATGTATGCGCTTCTTTAGTATGTAATGGATTACATTCACATTTAATAATTTAGCAGATGCGTTCATCCAAAGCAGCATACAAATGAGATTTTGTACAGTGTTATTTTAATATTATTTATATGCTATTATAGTATTGATTAATATTTTAAATTAGGATTTTTTTTTATTTTAATTTTAGTGCTTTTGTCTTTTAAAAAAAAAAAAAAACATACACTGTAGAACTCAATAAGTTCTGAATAGTCAAAACATTTGAGGAAACCTGTTACCTCAACATTTAAGTAAACTAACTCATTTTTTAAGTTAGTAGAACTTAATTTTTGTGACAAGTGTGGTGGGGCAGAGAGCACTGGAAGCGGAGCAAGGCCAGTGTGGTGCACAGGTGTCTCATTAATAATCAGGTCACCGGCATCCCTTCCCTCCCACAGTTCTCAGCCTCGCCCAACTCATCATAATGTTAATTACATACAGTTAATTTACATAAACATCACCTTCAGATCTTGGTTAAATGTTAGATAGCAAATAACACATGCTTTTATAACCAAGAGACTGTCATTATATACTTGCATGTATATAATCAAACAACATACAGTATATGGTCTTTTTGCAGCCCATCCTATGGTCCTATGGACCTAACCACAGGCTCTAGTGTTCTACTCAATGGTAACCCTACAAAACATAACGGAACCCCCTGTAAATCCCAACATAACACAACATTAAACACTAACTTATTGTGCAATATTGTGCAAAAACACACAAAATAACATTTACTTTCAACATTTATTCATACAATCTGATGCAAAGCATGCTGGGAATTAGACATCTGCTGCAATTCAACTCAACCATATTAAGTACAGCTTACTACAATGAAATTTTGAGTTTATTTAAGTTGCCAAGGCATAGTTTCTATTATTATTTTGGTAACAATTTACAATAAGGTTTCATTCGTTAACATTAGTTAACTACTTTAGTTAACATGAACTAAGAATTAACAATACTATTTGTTAACATTAGTTAATGCACTGTGAACTAACAATCATTGAACAGCTGGATTTTTATTGACTAACATTAACAAAGATTTATAAATACTGTAACAAATGTATTGCTCATTGTTACTTCATGTTAGTTAATGCATTAACTAATGTTAATAAATTAGACTATTGTAAAGTGTTATCATTATTATTTCTAATATTTAAATTTTATTTTATCTCATTTAGCAGAAATCATTTTAATAATTAATATTTAATAATTCATTCATTTATTTTTGTTTAATTTGATTTATTATATATTATTTATTTATTTATATTATAGTTTAGTATGTTTTGCTGCTTGCATCAAGTTCAAGGCTTGTGTACACCTGTAACTTAGAAATATACAAGTTTCTAAATACAAAAAAAGGTCAAAGTTCATAAAGAATTATCAATGCATAACAGTTCTTTTGGGATAACTAGATCATTTATGGTATTGCAAAAATGTTTCGTTTCATTGCATGTACGGCTTTTATGTTCCACTGTATTGTGAATGTGACGTGTGTGTACTGTATGTGTGTGTGTTTATTGGCCATCGTGTCCCCTCTCTTGGCTGCTCATAAAGAGATTGCTTTATGCAGCGAAGCACAGTGGAGGAGTCTGCTTTGATCTTCTCCCCATTCCTTCACTCTACTCTTTCATCGCCAGGAACCCTCTCCCTCGCTCCCGCAGCCCCCTTTCTTGTCTCTCTCTCGCTTTCTGTCTCTTTAGCCTCCAGTCTGTTCTGCCGACTTCGCCCGATGGGAACTCGCACTGAAATGCCAAACAGCAGAAGGGGTTATTTCCTGTAGTGATATGAAGATGCTAGGTGCCCTGGGCTTTGAGCGCGGGCTAAAGAGGAGAAGACCCCTCTTTCCACCATGTGTCGAATCCCAGAGGAAATAAAGGGATCACATTCACGCAAATGAACGGCAGGCCAAATTTACACCTTTTCCCTCCCTGTCGAAGCAGCTGTGATGGATCACGCTGATTCGGGCCTATGCATGTGGCACATTAGTGCGAAATCTTACAATGGCTGCAGGCTGCTTCATTAGTGGTCCACGCACACCCAAAGACTGCCTGTCAATTCACTATTAATGTAGCATCTGTGTGAGACTAGCGGTCGCTGAAGGGTGGGAGCAGTGAGCCCTGCAGGGAAGCTCTGACGGCCAGACACTGTTAGCCAGACGCTAACAGAGCAGCTAACTGTGGAGCGCGGCATGTGTGCCAAGTTTGGAGGCAATTAGGCAGCATGTCAAAACGGAATCTAGCTTTTGATTGCCGAATGTGTCTGTGAGCTGTTTGTGTATGAAGAGGACATAATGAAGAGATGGTGTCTTGCTACTATACTAATTAACTTCTTGTCTTAGAAATAATAGATGTATTTATAGCAAAGATTACATGACTCTGTATGGTAATTCAGACTAAATATTTGTTCCTTTTAGCTTTAGCACGCAATGCTAACACTAAATCACCTGTAAAGGGGTACATCTGAGGTGATTTGAGGTTACACAGAGGCCAGCCACCCCATTCTATGTATACACATCTCACAATGTTTGCTGCCAGTCAGTTCTTCTCACCTCCCACACCTCCATTAGCTCCTTTTAGAGGTGGAGTCATCTACTTTTCTGACAGGACCTTGTGCTTGTGCTCAAAATATGCCTTCCTCAAGCCCACATTAATTCCCCGGTGTCTCACAGAACTGTTTTAGACTAATTAGGGTCTCCGCCAATCCTCAGCAATTCCCTTTTCCGTTTTTTTGCCTCAAAAGTTTCCTCAACAACCTCGTCTGTTCACATACAGTTAAAAGTTGCAGCCTTCACAGTCATACTTGTGCTTTAGCACAAACTTTCTTTATCAGATTCAAGGTTGTTTTCCCTTGTGAAAAAGAAGTGTGCTTAATAGATTGTTTGCACATGACGTCATTGCTGCACGCAAAATGCGGCTGGAGGGCAAGGAGTGATTTTTCTATATAGGAATCCTAACACAAACTCAAAATTCCTATGTTTTGCGTCGTTTATGGTTGCTCAAATCTATCAAACCAAGAAACCACAATGAGCTTTTATCGTTTATGTAACTTATATTGTTTTTTAACTTTAAAAGTTGTGACCTTTTATAGCGTTTTGCGTCTGCCAATACTAAAAATGAATGATACCTGCTTACCTTTTTTGTTTTTGACTTGGTTGAATAATCACATTCTTAATAGTATCGTTTGCAGGGAAGAGAAGATATTTTATCCCATTGCATGATCATTTGGTGTTTTCACTTCAGTTTTGTAGAATTCCGTTTACAACGTTAATCTGGTTACCGTGAAAACAGTGTCACGCACTGGGCAGGTGCTGCTGCTTCAGCCATCATATGGTGGAAAATGTCCAAATAAAAAATGTGTTCAACAAGCTGACATAAGTCGATCCATTTCTTTGGAAGGGTGTAAATGTAACTGTAGTTTTAATGTTTTCTTTTTCTATTTCTGTAAATATTCACTTTCCCATATGACCACGGAGGAGAATCAGCGGACAGACACCGACACTGTATTTTTTTATTTTTTTCAACAAATGACAACCAAAATCAAACCCATAGAAGCTTGTGAACAGTTTTGAAGTGGCTGCGTGCAAGTTATAGGCTACTAATTTACAAGCCGAGTAAGGATCATACTCACAAATGTAATGTTAATTACAACACTTTCAAAAACACTCAGCTTTGTGATTATTTTATTGAGTGATAGGGAGTGGGTTCAATCACTGACTATACGGCGTCTCCCCGTCACCACCTCAACTTGTTTCCCTTAGTGTTTTTACACGTAAAAGGCGAAAATTGTATTACACCGTTCAGTTTTTTCCCTGAACGATGATGTGAGCTCTTGTTGCAATTCTCGATTCAGCATAAATGACCAACAACTGCGACATTTTTCACAATCACAACAGAAAATCAAAAATACTGCCCTCAATGGCACTAGTAGAAAGGCAGCGGGATATAAACAAACCCAGACCTGAAGGCGGAGTGACGGCAGCTTCACATTCTCTATATCTACCTCCTCAATGGCAGTAAAGTCTTTCAATTCATTAGAAAAATTGCTCCTCTTCATAACATAAGGGTCAAGTCCAAAATATGTTGTGATTTTCTGTTTATACCTTTCTAAACCAGCACAGTACGGACTTTTCCCCATCTCTTCCATTCTAATTTTCACTGCTTGCCCTCCACATTAATTTTGCGCGTCACTAGAACCACGTGATTGCAAACAACCTATTGTACTGAACGTGCACTTATAGTGTATACTTCAAATCTTAAAATGTGCAGATAATAGGCCTATAACATTATTGAAATAAAAGGCCACTTAAGTGTGAGAGTACACTTTCATGACTATTTTTCTTAACACACATAGGCCTAAGTACACTTTTAATAGTGCACTTTATAATAACACCAAATAAAAAGTTTTCCTTCAAGGTACATTTTAAATCATTGTTTTAAAAATATTTTGTTGTGCTTTTAAGAAGTACACTTATTTTGAAGTGTTGACAGTACTTGACTATAATTTTAACAGTAGTGTTATTTAATATTACATTAAAAGTTTTTATATTTTAAATGTACTAAATTACAATGTAATCCTAACAAATATGTATTACAAATATTTTTAAATATATTTAAAAGACAATAGAAGTAATTATGAAACTACATATAAAGATGTATAAGTCCTACTTAAGTGGGTGAAAAGCTCCAATTTATATTGTAAATAATTGCATTTAATATATTTAAATAAATCATTTTAATGTAATTTTAAATAACACAGTTAAGTGTCTGTAGAATTACATTTGGACTTATAGTATATTCTTTTAAAAAAAATTGTTTTTGTAATAAGTGTACTTCTTTTTCACAAGGGTTAGTCCATACTAACCCATAGTCCAAAGTCCATAGTCTTTGAGGGTCGCAGTGTTTCTCAACCCGAACCATTCTGTAGTTTGCCATCACGCAAATTCGTGTAACTTTGAGTTATCAGGGAAGTGATTAACTGTGTAAATCTTATAAGAACATTGGAAGCGTTGCATCCCATATTGCCCTCTTACGCCCAGCATGCATATCCTTCCAAACTCCCTTCTATCAAGCTACGCTAATCAGTGCATCTGTCAGTCAGTCTACTGGGGCAAGCGAGCAGAATTAACAAGCCTTGGATGGGGTATTACTGCAGCAATAAGAGCAGCTTCAAAGCTAATGCGCTAAGTCATATCAACACTAGCAGAGCCGGGTTTAACGTATGCAAAGCACAGGAATCCTAGTCAAGTTTACAGACTTTGGAAGAATGGGTCTGATTAATCAAGTCTGAAGAGAATTTAAAGAGAGGGAAAGAGATGAAGACAAATATCTAGAGAGCGAGACAGACTGTTTATGTATGTGTACACACGTAGCCTAGTGTAAGCATAATAGTGCGTTGTGTTTCTGCTGTACAGATGGTAGAGGAATGAGGTGATGAGAGATTTATGAAGTGTTCTGTCACTTGGGCCTTAACTGCCATGCTGGACTTCATAGCTTCTCATTATAACTATATATAACAGACAGATGTATACAGTAAAAATATCCTCCACAAATACACTTAGGATTATTAAAGTTTTTGTCTTGCTTCTTGGTTTAACCCATGTATTTCTGGGTTTTAAATGACAATTCTTAATCTTTAATGTTAGATTAGTAATAGTAAGCCATTTTTTAACACAAGTCCATGACATTCAATTAAAAAATATTTTTAAAAAGACTATGAATCACTTTATGGTAGAAAGATTTTTCCTGGTGTTCTAACTGAGACATGTCTTCCAATTTCTCCACACTCCTGTGGATATTTCTGAGTATGAGAATCAAGCTTTACATACAACGGCATTAAAATCTGCTACGTTTTACCCTATTCAAATGAATGTTCTGTGTTAAATAAATTGGTAACACTTTACAATAAGGTAGATATGTTAACATTAGACTAATGTTTTAACTAACATGACCTAACCATGAGCAATACATTTTTTACTGTATTTGTTCATCTTTGTTAACGTTAGTTAATAAAAATACAGTAGTTCATTGTTTGTTACTTCACAGTGCATTAACTAATGTTAACAAATACAACTCTTGATTTTAATAAGGAATAGAAAATGTTGAAATTAACATTAAAGATTAATAAATGCTGTAGAACTGCAGTTCATTATTAGTTCATTGTTGAACTAACTAATGAACCTTATTGCAAAGTGTTACCAATATATTTAATATAACAAATATTTGAGTATACAGTAATGCATTTACAATAGGTGTCTATGGGGAATAGGCAATGCAGCAGGATAAATGATAAAATACTGAGTATCAAAGTACAGCCATAAGCCTTAAATAGTAAATGTGTGAACATGCAGCAAGTGTGATAACCTTGCCGGCGCAAACTCAATTTTTTCATGCCGTCATGTAAATCCAGTAAACCCTGTTACTTTAGCATGATATGCATAAGGATATCAGAAAGTGAGCTTATTAGAGCACTTAAAGTATGATGTAGACAACTTTGCAGCTTGCACATTTTTGTACAAAGGAATAAATGTAAGTGCTTTACCAAAAACAAGCTGCACATGTCTGCTTTTAAATCATCTTTGCCCCATAGACTTTAATAAATGAATGTGCATTAATGGAATGTATTGTGCATGGTAATCGAAAGCATGCCACAGATGGTATTGATAGAGCTTAACTTGTTTTGAATGTGGAGCATTCTTTTAAGAAGTCTTTTTACAGGATTGTGACAATCGTTTCAGTAGGCATTGCAATTTTGCTAATTTACTCTTCTGCTGGTAATTTTGAAACTTTAAAGTGCTGCAGAATGTTCCAAAGAGACATAAACTATTCAAATGACCAAAACTCAGACAAGATTTTCCAAAAATATTTTTGCAGTGTCTACCAAATGTTTCTTTTTTCTTCTTCTTCTTTTTGTTCAGAAAGCATTTCATGAAATTGCTTCTAAAGGCAGGAATAGGAGTGTGTCAAAACACTAAGAGGTTTTTATTTTTAAACATCAAAACATTGTTTATGCACTAGGTCTGGTGTGATGTAACACTATAACAGCATCACTCGACTCACAATTGTCCATCAGGGACTATTTGAGATCAAACCCTCTCTCTGGACACCAATTTACTGGGCATAATTACTCTGTTCACAGCACTAACTGTTCACATCATTTGAGTGTGTGTCTGTAAAGAGCTTTTTAATGCCTTCCATCAGCCCACATACCCGTAAGGCTGACCTTGGGAATGATTTTTTTTTTTTCATAATGTTATTAATGATAATTTGCAACTAATTATATGATATTTAAAAGAACACAAATTACAGTGGGACTTCCGCTTTAATAATGGACCATTCACAAAGCAGGAAAACACAAGGTCAAAAGAAGCAAATGATATTCAGAGAGCCGAAAAAAAGAGGTTAAATGTATTTCAAAGCTCAGAAATGATAATATGGGTCTTACTGAGATTTGAATTAATAGCTTAATTAACACGAAAAAAAGTATGTAATCGTCTCATTTGACAATCTCTGTCACCCGCTCGAGTACTTTGTAAGGTCTTACTGAACAGAGCAGCTACAGTATTTCCTCAGTATTAGAAAAAATGATATATAATTAGTTGTGTTGGTTGGCACCGTGGGTCAACTGATATGGGTTTTTCAGTCAGAGTTTCCAATTTATAAAAAAACAGATATATGGCATATATATATTGTGTTATGTATGTTATATATAGAGAGGAAGAATACTTTACAATAATGTTCAATTTGGTAACATTAACCTAGATTAATAAATGTTGCCTTATTTTAAAGTGTTACCTTACATATATTATTGAACTGACAAAATGTATATCTTGCATGCAATCTGCTAAATGTTAATTGGTTTAGATAACATAATATTTTGAGTTTCTGTTGATTAAACCAATCGCCTTCATTATATTAACTCAATTATATTATAATTATATTTTGGGCAACCAGGTAACTTACTTTATTAAGTTAAACCACTAATTATTTTTTACAGTGTGGATAGATAGATAGATAGATAGATAGATAGATAGATAGATAGATAGATAGATAGATAGATAGATAGATAGATAGATAGATAGATAGATAGATAGATAGATAGATAGATAGATAGATAGATAGATAGATAGATAGATAGATAGATAGATAGATAGATTGATTGTAAAATGAATGGTTCTTATTCGTATCCAAATAATCACTTTTGCATATATTTCTGCACATGCACAAATTATATATCAGCATCCGTTTGTCAGATGCACAGCATTACAGTTGAACAGACATGAAACTGACATCCATCTCTGGATTAACTCTGTCGAGGTAGAAGCAGCAGTGCTGTGTTTGTGCATGTGCGCTCAACTCTATGCGCTGTTGCCAGGGCTGATGCGGAGGTTAAGTGTGGATGAGTGATTTCTCTGAGAGAGTAGATTGTGCTGTAGTGCTGTACTGGCATATTCCTACATTAAAGTAGCACAACCTAGTTGACCACACTTAATAGAGAGAGGGAGACTGAGAGATGCACATCAATTTAACAAAAGCGGTATATTTTTTCAAAGCAAGAGAACTGTTTGAGGTCAGGTCCTCTCTTTCTATTGCCATCTCTTTTTTCCCTAGAATCACCATGACATCAATCCCTGTGCTCTGCTTTTGGTACTGAAGTGCTGTGGTGGAGTCTATGACAGAGCACAGTATACCCTATAACACACAAAAGAGTGAATGACTTTGACATAACCAGTGTTGGGTGTTACTGTAACGCGTTACTGTTATTAAATTAGGCCTACTTATCCACTGAAAAAGTAAATTAAGGGATTACTGTTCATTTTTAGGTAATTTACTTAGTTACTTATAATGTACTTGCGTTACATACTGTAAATTAGTTCAACAGTTCTGTTTAAATCAGTATTGAATTTAAAATCAAAATTTGTCATCTAAGAGAAAAAGTGAACGCTGCCTCTTTAAAATCGTTAACTGTAGTGCAGTTGCGCGTGAGTTCGCTACTATTTAAACTTTTCCATGATTGACTAAATTATTAAAAGAGTTTCCTTTCTATTGTCTATCCAGTCAAGGTTTATAGGGATTTTAAGAAATAATTAGTAAGTTACTTATTGAGTAATTAAATTACTTTTCAGACAATTAGAAAATAGACAAGAATTTTAAATACAACATTGATGATGTAATTAGTAATTAATTACTTTTTTGAAGTAACTTGTCCAACACTGGACATAACACACACTTTGCCATAATTATTAATGTACAGGTAATTAATAATGTAAAGAAAGCAGGTCTATGAGAACCTGAGAGGGGTTTGAGGGGTTGGTGGTGTCTTTCTGAAAGACTTTCTGAGCTATGAGGGTTTTAGAGCAGAACAGGTGACCATGTGCAGCAGAGGAAAGAAAGGCCTGTGGAAGATAAATCCAGAGAGAGCTCTGTGTGTACATGTGCGTGTGTGGGGGTGGGGGTGGGGCGCATTGACACATTAATGATTACATCATGAATTTTTTGATATATTTTGCCCTGATACATAGAGTACATTTTACTCAACAAATTAGACATGTTAATATAAACTGAAGTGCCTTGGAACACGCAGCATTTTTTCACCAAAAGCCTTCCTTCCGCCTGAAAAAATAGTCCCTGACCGTGAACAACAACAGAAGTTACATTACGCCATTAGATGGTGGCAAAGACTGTCTTTATGAGTGTGTCTGTCAGTAGCAAAGACTTTTATATTGAAAAGATTTAATTGTTGTGAACACGGAACAAGACGCAACTGACAAATGCTTTGACTAGCGCTGTCAGTCACGGGAAAACCCCTTAACTGTTAAAAGGACAAGATAATACATTTGACATTTAAACAGATGTTTTATTATGAACATATGACTGACCTGAAGGAAAATGCTAAATCTGAATGCAGGTAATAAACTCGCTCACTCGAACTTTTTCTCACAATACTCTTCTACATAATACAGTAAGCTTCAATGAACAATATCAACTGAGAACATACAGTTTACGTTGCTAAGAGTGTTGTGTAGTGATACACAGAACCGTTGGGTAAAGTGGTCATAGCCGTGTTTTATCATGAATAAAACACAGCTGTTGACCAATCAGAATCAAGGATATAAAACTATAAAACTAACCGTTTTATAACCTTCAATAAACGCTGCCTGTAAGTGCTTAGAACCTTCTGTCACCTCTCTACTGTAATCTTGGCCCATTCCTTGCTTGTAAAAGTTTCCGGATCACTGATAGTCTTACCACTGCTTTTTACAAATTCCACCAAATATTTTCAATGAGATATCAATCTGAAGACTGTACAGGCCACTCAAGAACATTCTACGACTGATCCCTGAACCAAGCTTTAGTAGATTTGGATATATACTTTGGGATGGCTGTCCTGCAGGAAAGTCCATTGATCATCAAGCTTCAGTCTCTGTTTGACCATGGAGATGGTGTTCTTCTGTTCTCTGCTCTTCTGCACACACACTAAACACTGCTGTGTGTTTGTGTACCTATGTTGTTAATACTATTTTCATTCATTGGTAGTCAATATTGTATGATAATACTTCACCATGATACTGATTACAGTATTTATATGCAAAATAATACAATAATTCAAATAATACAATGGTAAAAAGGGTTTCTGCAACACCAGACAGTCCCTCCTAATGTGATTGTGTTTGTGTGTTCATTCTCCAGGGCGTGGACCATGAAATTTTGCTTGGAGAGGAATGAAAATAAAACAGTACATTTGTTGTGTAAATGTTCACTAATGGATGTGTGTAGCATAACAATATCAGGCATGTGTTTAACCTCGTTCACTCAGAATGAAAGCAGAAAGAAGAATAGAAAAAAGAGAGAGAGGCAGAGAGATGCAGGCTTGTGTTAATAGGATTGACTTGGCACATGAAAGAGGCAGTTGTTGGCCCTGTCTCTGAGCATTAACTCCACTTTACACACACACACATACTCGAGACACACACATGTCTAAAATGACAACTCTGCCTCTCTCTCTCATTCCCTCTCGCTCTAATGAAGGAGCTGGTGAAGGAATTATATGCAGGTGTAAAATGTGAATGAAAGGAATAGAATAACACAGCACAATTGATTCATGTAAATCCACTGCTGGCGATATTGGCTAACAAGAATGTCTTTTTATTCCAGAAAGTGGGGATGTCGAGAGGAATACTTGCTTTCCCTGCCTTTATGTGGCTGAAAGAAAAAAGTGGTAGAGGGAGAGAAAAGGAAAAAGAGAAAGGGCGAAGACTAGAAGTTACTGTTGTCTGTCTCCTTTAGCATGGACAGAGTGCATTTGTCATGCATTATCATCAGTTACGGAGTAACTAACTAAAAGCTGTGGCTCTACTAACTTAACTTTTTTCAATAGTGTGACAGTAGTTGAGCTGCTTTAAAACAGTGTGACTTTTCCAGTAACAAGCAACCTTTTCAAACAAGTAGCAGCATGACAAAACACAGCATCGCTGGTTTTTATGTCACAATATACAGCCAGAACAAAGAAAATAATCAGACACTCTCCTAAACTGTCCTCTCTCTCATAGCATCTAGTGACTAAATGAACCGATTCACAGACACATTTGAGAGTCATTCTTTAAATTCCATTTAGGACAGGTGATTTTTCAGGTAATTCAATAAGAAATAAGAAAATGTCTTTAACTGCTAATAAATTGCATTATGCCATTTCAAGCTAAACAGAGATGAATAACTTGTTTATAATCATCAATCAGAAAGAATTGGCCAAATCCAATTAAAATTTAATTTGGATTGTAACGGGTGGTTTATTCCTTTTGTAACCCGATCAAGAGGACATGTGAACACTTGATCGGACTGAAAACCGAAACTGGAGCAATGTCATACAAATAGCCTTATGATGTGCGGAACAAGCTGTTCTTCCCGTTGAATAAAGCGTCATAAATGAGTGTCCTGTCATTCTGAAATTCTCTTTCCACTCATTGTGAAGTGAAGCAGGACAACATCCCACCAGTCCTTGTTTCAGTCTCTCATCCACAGACGACACGAGAAGGGACGCTTTTACTGCAGCACGACTCAACGGTTCATGTGCTCGTCGTCGCCTAATTAGGACCCGAAATAGATAAATATTAAGTCTGCTTTTTAAAACAAAGAAAAGGAGGATGGTTAGTATGCAACAACAGCAGGAAACTCTGTATATTTGTGCAGTGTGCGCATGTCAAAAGATTAAATCCAGTCAGAAGCTTGTGACATATAAACGCACACATCATCCCGATCACTTTATTTAGCGTTCATGTAAACACTACATTTGGATTCACCAATCACAACGAATTCACTTAGATTGAAGCATTTTTGTTTTCGATTTTTTTGATTAATATATGATCCATGTAGGCTATCTTGTAGTGGTTTAAATTATTTTTTTGATGGTAGTTTATCTGCTTTTAAATGTGAATAGCTTGTAGCTTGGCAAACTAAAGTTTCAGAGTGCTTCCACAACACTGATCATCATTCACACACAGGCTTCGCACACTCACAACAGGTGATTTGTTAAACACAGAATGGATTAATGTACCTTTCTCTGCTCTTCTAGCACATGCATCTGTGTGTGTTTAGTACAAGTTCCTCTCTAAAAGCAGAGATAAGGTAATTTGTGCTAATTGCTATTCATATGGATAGTAGCCTCATTAGCGATGTGCACACACCGGAAGGTGTCCTCCACTGCATGAGCGTTAGCTGTAATTATTGAGAGAGTGTGGTTCAGACGCAAAGACAAAAGTTCTCTGATGGTCTCCTCTGGCCTCGGTTACACCATAATGAATGTTATTCACATTATTTCTGTGTCTTATGTCTCTGTCAGTGCTCTGACAGAGGTGAACGGGAAATGAAGTGGATTATTGGGGGTAAAATGTTATGTCAGTCAAGCACAAGTTAAATTATAGAGTAATTTTATAATATAGATCTTATTTAGTTTTGTCAGGCTCTCATTTGGGCCTATCACCGCCATCATACTGCTAAATCATTTTAACGAAATCAGTTTCGGTCAGTAGATTAGATAAACCATGATATACACAAATAGGATTTCCCTTGCAAGAGTTAATATAGTCATCATTCAGCCTGAATAATCAGGCGCAAAGTAAATTGCTAATAATAATGTGTGGAACTAATCATATCTGATGAGTTTATGTAGCTGTTGTGCCTCTGTCTGATAACCTGTCTGCATTTGAATACTTAGATTTATAACGGTTGTACTTTGTGTTTGATTGATGGATGTTTTTGCACTCATTCAGGTTTAGTTCTCTTTGAAAGCTTTCTGACAGAGCTGAGATTGATGGCCAAAATGGTGTCCCTCTGAGGCCGCCATAGTAAATTTACAGCAGTGTAAGTCTCCAACTGCATCCAAAATCACATTATCTGAGTAGTTACTTATTTTGAATAAGTACTTACTTCGCAACCAATAATGTACATTCTAGTATGAATGTGTATAGTATGAATATAATCCGACTTACTACATTGTCATTTGGCCTACCAGCATCAGTTGCGTCGCTACATGACTATTCAGACTATATAGAGCGTACTTTTTTAATAGTTGCTAAGTTTGTTCCTCATTAAATGTAGTACCTACTCAGACAGTATGCAATTTCGGATGCAGCTATTGTCTTCAGAACCAAGTATCCATTAGCATGGCAGGATGCAGGTTGTGTACTAATGAATGAGAATGGTAATGTTACAATCACAGAAGGGCAGAGACACTGGATGTATAAAAGTAAGGTGTTTATTTTCACAACCAGAAGAACAACACTTTAGCAGGTGAGTGAATGGCAAATCTTCAGGTGAATGGTGATAAATGGAGTGGTAATACTGTCCTTTGTTTTGTAGGTGAAGGAGGATGGCTGAATGCAGGTTTCCAGACACAACCATGGAGCTGGACTTCACACACGAAGACGAAACACACAGGAGACAGATAAGTAATCTAACGGAGTCCTTGAGGTAAGCATACAGGTAAGATGCTAACAAGACCGGACAAAGAGCGTGTGTGAAAGAGAGTCCTTTATACTGCTGGTGATGAGTGTGCTGATGACGTGCAGGTGTGCGTGGTTAGTATTCTGGTAGCCTGCTGTTTCTGTGACAGGTAACGGATAGCCAGGTATTATTATATTATCTCCTTGCCTTGAATTGAAACCATATTGGCATGTTCTGAAGCAGACTGAGACTGCATTTCAATTTGCATGTACTACACCCTAAAAGTATGTACTTTTCTTGTCATAGGAAACTACATATGTTTGAGTGTGTAGTAAGATGTCATATACATCAATACACACATGAACGTCACATAAACATTATTAAAATTGCATCTGCATGTAAAATGAGCATTTGCCTTCATTCATTCCATTATTCATGATTACTCATGATTGCAAATGTATAGTTACCTTTAGAAGCTATTTTTATCTGACCCAACCCTTGAAAAGTTGCTTTTGTTAGTGTAATCTAATGTATTTAGGTACATTCAGCCATATTAAATAATATTTTTAGTTTGAATAAAACCATTTAATTAAGCTGTTAGCAAATGAAGGAAACACTTAGATTACCTGACAAACCATTTTACAGTGTACTTAAACTGACCTTGTGTTTCTCATCACCTTTCTTCAGCTGAGAAAGTATCAACCCAGGCTCATTGGAAAAACGTGCCTGTGGTGACATTTCTGCAAAGTGATATTACGTTGCTTCTTGCACATTTCGAAATATGAAAAGCGCATTCAGCTTTACCCAGAACAGATGAACGTGACTTTGGCAACATTTTATTACATTGGTTGTTGAATTTAAAGCGTTTCGGACATGAAATGTCCAGTAAATGCCTGTATAAGGTTAAAGAGGCCATATTACGCCCTTTTATAAAGTCTTAATTTTGTTTTTGGGGTTTACTAGAATAGGTTTTCATGTTTGAATGTTCAAAAAGCAATTGTTTTTTTCACATATTTTGCATTGTTGCAGCACCTCACTTTCCAGTCTGTCGGTAACGATCTGTTTAGTTCCTGTTTCTGTGAATCCTCTCCTTCCAAAAAGTTCCAATGTGCTCTGATTGGTCAGCTGGACCAGTGTGTTGTGATTGGTCAACCACAATGTTTCAGAATGTTTCAGAAATGTCACACCTCCTTACAATAACCACGAGTTTCAACTCAACGAGGCCTCACCCCCTTTTATATATATATATATATATATATGTATATAAATATGCTGAAGCAACCATGCCATTTTCAACTTAATTGTACAAGTGATTGAGCTCTTTTATTGTGACTCATTTTTCAAATGTCAAGTGTCAAAATGTATTATTTTACAAATCATGCTTTATGGTAAAAGTGGTTTTGAGGTCACAACATAGTATTGTGCAAGGAACCATGTCAAAATAAATCAATAATCTGTCCCTGTAATCATAAGTTATGTGAAAAAAAAAAAAAAAAAAAAAGAATATAAGTGGTCATTTCAGCTGGAAACTGCAGTGAATTGCATGTATAGGTGTGTTTTTGGAGTTTTGCACAAAAAAGAAAAAAAAAATATGTAGGTAAAAGCACATTTTTCCAATGAGCCTATGTTGACAAGTCTATGGCTGCATTCCACTTTGCTTTACACTTGCAAACTTCCTTAAGCATTTCTCCTCAGGGGAAATCCCAAGGCCATTTTGGAAGTGCATTCCACTTCATTGAGTGGGCATGGGAATTTCATGTGGTAGACCCTCGACCCCTCGATTTTCACTCAAAGGAGTTAGTCTACTCATACACTATGTACACTTCAAGCAGCTCCTGTTCCCAAAATGCAATTGAATTGTGAAGTCACAGCAGATCATGCTTAACTTATCCCCACCCCACACAACCACATAATTTAGCTACCTTAAGCTGACTGTTTTTTCACACAGTATTGCTATCATGTTTGTTTGTGTATCGTTTTTTATATTTTATCCAACATCTTAAATCATTAAAAGATTGCAATCTTGATTCAAACTCCCACGCGATCTTATTCCTAGACAGCGATTCGTCTCTGTCTATTAAACCTTTGACAAGTACGATCACAGCGACATGCGTTGGCACTGCCGCTGACCTAGAGAAAGCAGTTGTGATGTATAGGTATGAAGCAGCTCCACAAACAGTCTTTTCAATCACACCGTATCATTATTTCTGTTACATTCATATAGATTATCACAGAAGTGCTGGGATAAAAGTTTATAGTTCAGATATAAACACTGATGTCTGCAGTGATCAAAACAGAGTAAATCACCTTTTGATTGTAACTTGGCACATCAAATAAAGATTGTATCAATTACATTGATATGCCAGTAGGTGGTGACAATCATGATCTCTATTTTAAACTAAAAATTGTGGTTCTCAATTTATCCAGAATCATGTAGCTCTAATATATAGGATTAATTCAGGATAACTGGGACATTTTTCCTAGTCATCTCAATGGCAAAAACTGTTCCAATTTACCTGATTCCACCTAGATTTTAAACTTTGGTGCTATGTCTGCAGCTCTGATTGTGGAAAGATACTGTATATATTTTATTTTATGAAGATGCATTTTAAAATCCCTGTAAATCGCACATAATTAGCATGAAAATATTTCTGCTTGTTATTGTTTGTTGACGCTATCTTTGCATAAAGACTGATTGGGTGGGCAAGACAGATGTCTAGATCTGGCCTTGATTGCACTGGTTCAACCAGTAGCGGCCACTCGCACAACTTAAGCAAGGATGAAGATGGAGGGAAGTTAACGAGGGAGGGGCATATATACATCACAAACTCCTCCTCTTCATTAACGTAAGGGGTTGTGGGTAACGGCCAAAAAGCATGAACTGATCACTTTAACACTTCAAACATCCACCAAAAATCCACCGAAAATAGTACAACCTCAGGGATCTTCAGTACTCTGAACTGTACTATGTTTTGAGGGAATGCTAAATCCAATTTTGCATACTATTTAGGATAGTATGCAAATTGGAACAAAGCCTAGAAAAAATGTTGTGTGCATGTACTGTACATTGTTTGTTTGTTATTCTTGAAATAGAAACCTTTACTTTTCTTTCTTTTCTTTTCTTTTCTTTCTTTTCTATAGACACCCAAACAGCAACCCCAAGCAAACACACACACTCCCACATTTTCTCTAATTTCTGTTGTGTTTTTTGGTTTGTGTCTCTCTTTTGCCTTTCATGTTCAAAGCTGAGTGAATGAATGCATTCTCTGAGGAATGAGGTGGTTGTGGGGGGAGGGGGTCTATAATCAGCATGGCGGTGCGGAGGTGAAGAAAGTGCGGGAGCGTGGTGACAGAACGAATAAAAGAGAAAGAAGCATTGCATAATTAAATGGGTTTGGCAGTCTCTGGCAAACTAAGATTATTATGATTTTCTGGTCCATAAATATGACACTTTAATCTTTCCAGTGTGGTTCTCCAGAATCAGTGACAGAAGTCAGAATGGTGGTTGATATAAAACATAAACATGCGTAAATCATATTGTCACACACTAAAACATTCCTCATATGTTCATGAAGATGGCTGAATTGATACTGTGGTGTCATATCCTACCTATGTTATACGCTGTGCCTTATGCTGTTTTTTACTTTTATATTTTTAGGATTTATTGTATGTAAATGACCTCTGTTATGATTGGCTAGCCTCCAACCACTTGCATAGCTGACACTGTAGTTCATCATTGCAGGCCAAGTTGCTCAGTACTGAATATGCATTTATATGTAAATCATATGTAAATGTACCCCTGGTTGTCAATACCATGATGATTTGTAAATGACCTCTTTTTACAAGAGACTGTAGTTTTGCCAGCTACAATGTTTTAAACATATTTTGCGCAACATTCCTGCCAAACATTAACCATTAAAAGAATTGTTCACCCAGAATTTCTGTCATCATTTAATCACCCTCATGTCGTTCCAGACAACTATGACAGGTCATCTGTGGAATACATTTTTTTTTTTTTTTTTGTACTCCACAATGAAAGTCTTTCAATATCTCCCACAAAAAAAGTATTACAGATTAGGAACGACATGAGGGTGAGTTAATTATGATATAATTTTCATTTTTAAGTATACTATTCCATTAAGAACCCTTAAAATTGTAGGTTAAGGTTGGGGTGCACCACCTAGACCTAACAAAAGATAACTAATGAAAGATTGAGCATTAAAACATTGATTTTTATTAACAAAATCAATGGATGGATGGATATGGATTTTTTTTGTATACTTACTGTACTTACTACTGAAGTAGGCAGAAGAATCAGATTTTACTGCATTTTGGTGTTTTATTTTAAGGACTTTTTGGTTTGTCATTGCACGATAAAATGTTTTGGTCCTGTGTTGTTTTGCCACTTAATGTCCATTGTAAATTCTGGGTCTTGAAGCTAAATCAGTTGAGCACTGCATTGTGATTGTCTACACAATGTACATCAAACTCTTGTATTTTAAAAAGGGCAAAGAAAATCCTGTTATCCATGATATGAGCCCTTTAACTCAACATCTCTGTGTATTTTTCTGTCAGTGTTGCTGTGTTTGGTCCACTGGATGGCCATTATCTGAACTCCCCTCTGTCACTCACACACTCGTTGCATCATCCTGCTCACCTGGCTCACATGTCAAGAGCATCCCACTCTCTCCGGCTCTCTGTTCAGCTTCAGCTCTTCATTTACTCTTTCTCGCCATCTCTGATCTCTACCTTATGTCCTTTCCAGTGCTCAAAGAAAGAATCTTTCGTCTATAATCTGCTTGTTTATGGGTGTATATTTATAGGGGAGTAGCCGGGGCAAGTTGTCACATAGTGCAATTAGTCCAATTACACAGTAGTCCAGTTGCACAAATAGTGATGCTGAAGTTCATTTCAGACACTTGGTTCCTAACACTTCTTAAATAGGATTTTTTTTGTGAATTCTCTCCTCTGAAGTATTTTTTTTTTTTTGTGATTTTGTGTTATATGAAATGAATACAATTGAACTGCACTAGGGTACAATTAGGCCAGAGTCAATAATGACAGTAGATTTTACTCAAGATTTTTCAGTAAACATCAGGTCAAGTAAAGTTGTCACATTTTTATTGGGGCAAGTAGTTAGATGTTTTAAAATGTATACATTATTTTTGATATGTTATAATATTTATTGGTTTTATAATATAGTGTGTCACCTTATGTCTGCGTTTGAGTTTAGTTTTTCATGGACTCTTAGGGTAGGTTTGCACCAGGGGGTATTCCAGAAAGCAGGTTATGTGAAATACCCAGGTTAGTTTACTCAGAGTGACTTGATAACCTCAACTTTTTTATTTCCAAAAATGGAGGTAACTTTGAGGGCATGTAAGTAGCCATAGCAACTTATTCTCTGAATATAACCTGTTCATATTCATATTTATAAGCCATATTCATTTACTCTCAAGGACAATTTCATATTCATATTTATAAGCCACATTCATTTACTCTCAAGGACAAGATAAGAAAGTAAATTTGATATACAAGGACAGTGGCATAGTACTGAGACAAAGTATACTGAAAATTTAATATGGTGGGTTGAGGAGGCAATATATACCTCTTAATTTGCCTTTTTCAATTCTCCTTTCCTGATTCAGTCCTACACTGTCAATCATAGCAATAACTCACAGAAAAATTTAGCTGATTCACTCCCGTAATAAACTGCATGTGTCACTCCTGAAAACATTGCAGTATACGTTGACGTTGCTACTCTTACTCTCGTGACAAACAAAACTTTTCTTGAAATTGTAAATGGATTATATACAGAAAGCGAGCAAAGAGCACTCCCTTCAGACATGCACAATGTGTTCAATGAATGCGACTGTTAAAGAAAGTACACTCTATATGAATATATATTGACGTAAATTAAAATGATTGACATGATTTGACCAGCAGCTGATTGGACAGATCAAATGTCATATCTTTACAATCACCTGCTTATTAAAAAAAAAAAAAGTTTCAATAATAATAATAATAAATAGTCAGCCCAATCCGTGCCCCTGCACACTGCAGCCCAATCCGCGCCTGACTGCTGCACTCGCATTCGTTTCTATAGAGTTGGCATGAACGCGTTCCTCAGTTCATTTTTAGATAGTACCCGACTGACAATCAACACTGCTCAAACATTCTAAACTTCTACAAAACCAGTTGAAACAAATGTATTGGGCTGGATTTCCCGAAACCTTCTTAACTCTACGTCGTTCTTAAATTATACCTTAAGCTGTATCTTAACGTTAATACATGTTTCCCGAAACGTTCTTAGTTAAACATACCTTCTGTAAGTCATACTTTCGTACGGTTGGTCTGGACCACTCTTAGGTACCTTATCACTGTTGACAGACAATACGAATATAATTCTGAAGCTGTAATAGCTACACCCAGTGTTCGATTAGGATAAATGGCAAAGAATAAAATGCAAAGATTCACTGCTAAATTCAAATGTGCTCTAACGCTGATCCAGAGGCAGACGCGCGCTCCGCGCTTGTCATGTATCACAAATCACAAAAAGTCTGTGTTTTTAACCTCATCGGGTTTATTTTAGGTTTCAGACATTTAAATACACATTTGAATTAAGTAGGCTACTGCATAAAAAAGTAATTTATTGTTTGTTAAAATCAAATTACATACACTGATGTCTACGGAAGCTGCAACAATAACCCTTTCAATAATATAATTTGACGTGTTTTATTCATATCAGATACACATTGTGTATGAAACAATAAAGTTTACTATATTCTTCTCCCAGTTCACCGGCCACATACTTTTATGTTTTTCGGGGAAGATTTTGTAAATCTGACTGCTCTAAATTGTCGTGCGACAAAACACATTCACTTCCACATATTTTACAATCGAAATATATCATAAAATTCATGATATAGTTAACAAGTTTGTGAATATTTTGGATAAAAAATGAAAAAACGAAATAAACGCAATACCTACATGTCTGTCAGCTGCATGACGCGTCTCCAGTCAATTAAAACAGCCCCCGTATAGGGTGAATTATCGATTCTCGAGCCATCAATATCAACCAATTCAGCACCGCCGCCATGCACAGCACCTGGTAACGTCGCACTTAAGAAGATATACCTTAAGCAACCTCCTAAGGGATAGTTCGGGGAACACGCCTAGAAACGGTATATATTCAGTTAAGGTCTACCTTTAGAGTCTTCATATCGCGCTAAGAGACAACGTTATCGGGAAATCCAGCCCTGAACACTTCAATTGAACATTTTTATGAAAACCCTTTAAATCACAATATTCATAACTTAATTGACAAGATGGACACATCGAGAGATTTATCCTGAAGGGAACTTTGCCTGCTCTTTAAGTTAAAAAACGTATCCGGCTGGCTGTCCGACACTCTCCATATGAAAGAGCACGATTCACACCTCTGTTGTTCTGCACCACCACGATGAAGCTACTGAACTGCCTCTCCCAACCCCCATCTGCTATAGGAGAGGTGCGTCTCTGGCTACTAAAAACAGAAAACTAGCTACTCTAGACATTAGGCTAGCATTATTGTTGATCATGAACAGTGTTGGGCACATTACTTTTAAAAAGTAATTAGTTAGTTACTTCTCACAAATAGTAACTAAGTTAATGATGTAACTAAGTTACATCATTATAAAAGTAACTTTACCAGGGAAGTAACTATTGCGTTACCTTTTAATTTTTTTCCCAAATATGTCAAATAACTTGGATGCCCCAATATTAAATGTTAAATGAATGAAATGGCCACTAAATAGAATTAATTATTATTATAAAACATTGTACACTAATCTACACTATTTTTATTTTGCTGTGGGACAATGTGAGACACCTATCAAATTCAATATATTATTATAAATATTATCATTACTATAGTGGATCCCACTCGACTCATGATCCGCTCTTGCTCACAACATGACATTTCTCTGTACACGTTGGTAGCCCTTAAAGAAAACGTATTTAGTTTCATATTTATGTTTAAATATGAATATTATAATGATTTTTTTATTTTTTTTATTTCATCTATTTTATTATGAGAAGTGAACAGCATGAGTAAGACAGGATACATCATAAGATGCGCAATATATCGGGAGACATGTGGGTCAGACATGATTTTGACCACTTCATTAAGTTTTGTTTTGTAGAAAGCCTTTCTTTAAAGTGAATTTCGCTTTGTAAGAATTGTATCTTAATTTTAATCAACGTTTAATCTACTAATTGCCTGGATTTAATAAATAAGAAGCAAATATAATCATGACATGGAGGCGCCGGCGCGATCACTTGCAAGTGAACCGGAGCGCTTCTTATAGGCTAAATGAACCGAAACTCAGCGGCTGCTTGCCTTACAGACATGAGAAATATATCTATAGAAAGCTTGAAATGTCTACCTTTAAACGAAATAATTCAAAACGGAAAAAAATAGGCTACTCTAATTATGTAATCCGAATGAATTGCGCATTCTCTCTCTAAGCGCGTCCACATGCGGAGATGATGAGAGTCAGCAATGTCAACTTCATCTTTGTAGCCGACACTGATTCAGAAAACATTAGTTTATTAATAAACAATTAAAATGTCTCCTTACTGTTTTTGTCACATTCTTAATCATTACTTTTGCCGCTTCTTTACGGCAAGCTTTATGCATGCGCTTGAGTGCTTTATGCTTTAGTGCGCAGACTAAATTTGTAGTAGTATTGTGTATTTCCCTCATCTATAATGTAAAGATTGATATTTTCTGACGATATTTTCAGGTGTTTTGAAAAATATAAACAGATGATTCAATATATTGGTAATGAATAGGCTACATATGAGAATTAATATTTCAAGTTCAGATTTCAAATGTCACGCCCATAACGCTGGAATTGCGCAAAGTTTATTTATTTGCTAGTAGGTTGTGTATTTTAATATCAGAAACATAAATAAACCTTATATGACTGTAAACAATGAATAGTTGTGATCTTTGGTTGAAATAAATGATAAATGAGCGCATGGCAGTCTTTAAATCAGCGTAAGCCATGCAGCGAACGAATTTAGCAGCTGATGACATTTCTGACCGTTCTCACACTGGTGTGATTGTATCAAATCTAATATGTATATATTTTTGTCTTTTTTTAAGCTGCAGTGCATTTAAATTTAATTTGTCTCATAAATCTGAGAGGGCACATGCCTCCTCGGTTTGACTATATATAACAGTGACCTTATATAACATAACTGTTGCGTTTTTATTATTGTTGCGCCTTCTGGCGGTCATTTCGCAAACGGCTTTGAAATGCGACTGGTTTATTTTTGCCGCGGCGGCGGTAATAGGCATTCTGATTGACTACCATCTGTACATATACATTCCACAACTGTATTGTGTCCTTTTTTTCCGAGGGCAATAATGGTGGAAAATAGCCATTTTTAAATCAAGACTATACAATTAGCCTATAGCATATATTACCACTTAAAAGTTTAGGATCAGTAAGTTTTCTATTACATATATTTTTGTTGTAGCAGACAACATGAAGGTCAAAAACGGTGCTTTTCTCTTGTCTATGTAACTTTGTGTAACAATCAGCCATGTGCTGGACTTTAATTAAAAATAATATTTTATTTCTGTCTTGATACAGAGTGAATTTCAAACTTGCACACAAAGCCTGTCCTTCAGATGCAGAGGGCGTCAGTGCTATCGCATCCCTGTCAGCTCTTGTGCACAATGATCTTGGTTTAAACTCCCTCATCACATGCTTCTTTTTTTTTCACTCTCTCTGCTCTACCTGTCCTGCTGCTATTGATGTGATGGCTTGCAGGAGGCCTCCCTGCATATTTATTTGTGAGAAGTGAAAGGAGGTATCAGTGATATGCTTTGAAGCTGGGTTTTGAAGGGTTGCATGTGTGACTGGGTGTCAGGTTCGAGTGAGGGGATGGTTATTGCATTTGTGTGTGTGCTAGTGTGTGTATTTGTAGGGGTTGCACACTTTTTGCATCAGGTTGATGGAGAGCAACTTACGCCCATTGGAGTGATAGGGGTTTGATGTTTAATTAGGCCTTAGGCTCAGACATGTCTGATGGAAATGAATTTCTGTCTGTCTGTCTGTATTTCTTTCTGCTGCAGCATATGAAACCCTCCATATTTTTTGTTGTGTGTGTGTGTTCACTACAAATCACATTCTTAATCAATATTTGTAATATTAAATAAAATACTAAACTTACAGTTCATCCATTTGTGAAAAGGAAATCATAATTTAGTCTATTTTTTTAACAATTTAATTTAATGTCATTCAATGTTTATTTTGTAGGATGTCCTATCTGCTCTTCTCCATTAAAAAAAAAAAAAAGTATATATATATATATTTAGAATGTGTGTATTTGATCAACTTTGTTGGATAGTAAGCAGAATTTGTTCAGAACTTCTTGCAGAACTTTGGTAGGTACTATGAGACCCACAAGAACACAGGAATCAAACTAAGGCAGAAGGCAAGAGAGAGAGAATGCTGAGAATGACAGATGAAGGAGCGATGCAAGGAGAGGAAGGAAACAAAAGGAGCGTTTTAGACTCGATACCCAGAGGCTTTTTAGTTGCAAATAAAAATAAAGCCATGCTAATCTCGCCTGTGTTTAAATATGATAGAAAATACAGCCCTGGAGCGGCAACATAAGCTTTCATTTAGCCCAACAGAGGAATCAATTTGAAACCAAACATATCACACATACACACTTTAGTGCAATGGGGCCTCAACCATGTGCGGCACAGACATGCTAACACATTAATCCTGCAGTGGGACCTTGGAAATCACACATACACACAAATACACACACATACAACCACAAACTCACCCACTCACCTTTTAATTCTCCTTGGCTTTGTGCTACAAGAACTCAAACAGAGAGGAAAATAACAGAGAATTATTCAGTATGTCCATTATTTCACCTGTGAAAAAGGTGGTGTTTTGGGATTTATTTTTGTGTTTATTTATTTGATTAGTTGTAAATAAAGGTAATAAACAGAATCCTTCTTGTCTTGCCTCTTAATGCATAGTAAAATTTGATTTCCACAACCATTGGAATTCATGTTAGGAGTTGTAATGCCTAATTCAGGAATGATTCATTCTGTTGAGACTTTTTATTGAATCAATTGATTCAGTTCAAAAAAGAGACTGATTAATTCAGAAATCGGAATGATCCGGTTCTCAAGTTTAGCTCACTGACTGAATGATCTGGTCTCGACAGTTAACAGATAATTACAGGCATTTTTTATAGACAGTCCACAATAGAAAATATATCACTTTGTGAAGGAATATGTCATTAGGGAATAGGCAATAGTTAAACTGATACTTGAAACATGAAGTATGTATGAAATTTTTCCAAGAAAACATGTTCTATTTGAAACATTTAGCGAGATGGAATTATTATTATTATTATTATTATTATACATCATTAGGGTGTTTGGGAGTGCATGCATATAAAGAATGACCAAGGTGCATTTTGGGTTGCATCTGTATGCTTGACAAATCTGTTGCAATAACATTTACTGAATGTCAATTTTAGATGGTTGTATTATTGTCTTGGGGTGCGTAAAACTCTCAGTGGAAAATGTGTGTGCAATTACAATGTATAGCCCATACGCAATCAGAATCTAAAACGTTTTATGTCTTAGATCCTTCAAAAAGGCTTCAAATATGAAAATCAATATGCTGACGTAAACCTTACACAATAATGCTCTTTAAGAGCTTCATGATGGATTATTGCAGCAATCAATGTACTTTTCAACTTGTGACGAACCTATATTCTGCTCCAATTTCAAAGTCAATATTATGAAAATACACCGATCAGGCATAACATTATGACGGGTGAAGTGAATAACACTGATTATCTCTTAATCATGGGACCTGTTCGTGGGTGGGATATATTAGGCAGCAAGTGAACATTTTGTCCTCAAAGTTGTTGTGCTAGAAGCAGGAAAAATGGGCAAGTATGACAAGGGCCAAACTGTGATGGCTAGACGACTGGGTCAGAGCATATCCAAAACTGCAGCTCTTGTGGGGTGTTCCCGGTCTGCAGTGATCAGTATCTATCAAAAGTGGTCCAAGGAAGAAACAGTGGTGAACCAAGGCTCACTGATGCACATAGGGAGCGAAGGCTGGCCCGTGTGGTCTGATCCAACAGACGATATACTGTTGCTCAGATTGCTCAAGAAGTTAATGCTGGTTCTGATAGAAAGGTGTCAGTATACACAGTGCATCACTGGTGCAGACCAGTCAGGGTGCCCATGCTGACCCCCATCCACCGTGCCAACAGTAGGCACGTGAGCATCAGAACTGGACCTTGGAGCAGTGGAAGAATGGAATGTCCTGGTCTGATGAATCACGTTTTCTTTTACATCATGTGGATGGCCGGGTGCGTGTGCGTCGCTTACCTGGGGAACACATGGCACCAGGATGCACTATGGGAAGAAGGCAAGCCGGCAGAGGCAGTGTGATGCTTTGGGCAATGTTCTGCTGGGAAACTTTGGGTCCTGCCATCCATGTGGATGTTACTTTGACACGTACCACCTACCTAAGCATTGTTGCAGACCATGTACACCCTTTCATGAAAACGGTTTTCCCTGGTGGCTCTGGCTTCTTTCAGCAGGATAATGTGCCCACAAATCAAAAATGGTTCAGGAATGGTTTGAGGAGCACAACAACGAGTTTGAGGTGTTGACTTGGCCTCCAAATTCCCCGGATCTCAATCCAGTCGAGCATCTGTGGGATGTGCTGAACAAACAAGTCCGAACCATGGAGGCCCCACCTCGCAACTTACAGGACTTAAAGGATCTGCTGCTAACATCTTGGTGCCAGATACCACAGCACACCTTCAGCGGTCTAGTGGAGTCCATTCCTCGACGGGTCAGGGCTGTTTTGGCAAAAAGGGGGACCAACACAATATTAGGAAGGTGGCATAGTGTTATGCCTGATCGGTGTATATAGTGGCAGTGCATGTATTTTGATATATTATTGGTATATTCCAACAGCTCTGATTGGGTGGACCAGTTGTCAGTCTGACACTCATGAGGCCTTGCCTCAACTATTCTAGTTCATCCTCAAGGAAAGCAACTACATTCTGGATCTCTCTCTCTCTCTTTCTATCACATTTGTTTTCATTTGCTGGGCTGTTGTTTGTTCTTGAACAAGCGTTGAAATATTAGAGCGTGGAAAATTGACTGATTAAATAAAACAATTATTATATCCTGATCAAAAGGCTCTCTGGCTGTACCCTTCTCTCCATCACTTTTCATGCTGTCAGACTCCTGCTTGGCATATGCTGTGTGTGTGTGTGTGTGTGTGTGTGTGTGTGTGTGTGTGTGTGTGTGTCACCATGGCACTCGCCTCAGTCTGATGCTCTCTGAACAGAAAAAAAGATGAGGGAAAAAGAAAATATGAAATGCTTTTGGCAGATATGCACTGAATGACTAGACATCAAAGATTTGGCAAGGTCCCAATCAGGGCAGCAGCACTAACCTAACAGCATTGTCTCTGACAATGCTCTAAAAATGCAACGTTTTGTTTGATGGGTAGGTTTAGGGGTAGGGTTAGGGGATAGAGTACACAGTTTGTACATTATAAAAATCATGATGTCAATGGAAAGTCCCCATAAAACATGGAAACCAATATGTGTGTGTGTGTAACAATAGTGAAATATTTTAGCTTTAATTGAAATCTAAAAAGGGGAGGGAAAATGATACCGTATGGTTAGGTTTAGAGTGTAATAATTATAAATATCTATATTTAAAAACATAAACGGCTATGGAAGGTTACTTTGTATGCATTCTGTGTTTGCATGTTAAACTGTACAATTTTATCAGTCTTTGGCTATCTCAGATAAAATTTCAATGTCAGGGCCATGTGAATTGTGATTAGTATGCTGTGACAGAGTCAAGGACAGCTGATTAATTACCCAGCATTCTCTCTGATGGCTTAGTGATGTCCCGAGGAAAGATTATCGGCATATGAAATTTTCAGCAGCAGTCAGGCGATATTGCCGTCAGTACTAGCTCCAAGCAATACAAACACAGGTAAGCATGTGTCATATATGAATTCATTTTTTGAAATGTCATAAGGTCACCGTAAACTGATTTTAATAAGATGATATGAAAGTACTGCAACACATAGATTTCCATCAAATTAATAGTTAAGGTTAAAACAAATAAAGCAGAAACAGTAGCTTAATTTAGTGAACTGATATTAGGCTTTGAAGTTTCATAATGCACACATGATTAGGTTTTGTGTATATGAGGGTCACAGTGTGGTTCAGCTTCTCAGCTGTTTCTTCTAGACTTCAGAGAGTTCAAATGCAAATGGAGACTTTTGTTTAAATCTGGCATGCACAGTTTGAGTTTGCCATTATTACCACATTTTGGCAAGATTTCTATTGTTGTAAGGCAAAATCAGCAGTCTTTGATTTCTGAGTATGACATGTTCAATAACTTGCCTTTGCAGTGAAGCCTCAGATAGCACCAGAAATTTACGGTTGCATTCCCGCTGTGTGACTGTCTCTACAATGTCTGTCAAATGAAAAGGAGCACAGCAATTGATGATGTGTGTGAAAGAAAGTGACACATATTCAGTTAAAATGTTTGCACTATTTTGTTTATATGATATGGAACAAATGTTGTTAATTAGCATTTCTTTCATGTTATGATTGCAGTATACTATGTAAATGACCTCAAGTTAAAGTTCTGAAAAATAAGCAGTCCACAGCCATTAGATGGAAAACTTCAGAAGTTTAAATTAAAACATTTAAATTAGAAATGTTGCCATTGCAACAAACTGAAACAGAATAAGTTTAAATTGAAGAATTAAAATTACTAAAACTGAAATAAAAAAACTAAAAAGCTGAATAGAAATATAAGACAAATATAGCTGCAAGTAGCAATTACGGGGCCAAGCACAGAGAAGGCACAACAAGTCATGCCAACACTGGGAGCATCAGCCCAACCGCAACAGTGAGCAAGTAAATACCTATTAAGATCATTTAGATCAAAAATAGCTGAAAAATCAAATTGGACCAACAGTCTAGGAGTAGTTCGAAAAAAGTATGATTTTAAAGGATATCATAATGGCAGACAGGAAGTTTGGCTGACTATGGCAAAATTGGCATCAATGTGCTCAGCATGACCCACAGATTAAGACCAGTTTCATTACAATAGGCCACATTTATATAAAGCTATTAGCATTTTTTTAAATGTCATCATAACATTTGACCACAAGGAGGCACTGTCTCAAAATCTTTTGAGTATCTTTAGGGCATTGTGCTGATGGCACATACTGAGTTTCGTAATGTTACATCAATGCATTTATAAAATGTAGCATTTTATATCATAATACTGTATTGTAGTTAATGGCAATTTCTTTTTTTTTTTTTGTTTAATTATAGCGCCACCTATTGCCCCATCTCCACCAATTGTTTTTATGTGTCCTCAGAGTAAGCGCATACATGTGTGTGTCAAATTTGGTGAAAATATCTCATTTCGCTTGGGAGTTATACACATTTATATGTATGAGAACATTTTAAAAAATGACCCATGGGCGACATTTGGGCATTAGCGTTAAGTTAACCAGCTATTGTTCCGTGTTTGCTACGCTGGTTTCGTCTCGATCGGAGTAATGGTTTAGAAGATATTCACAAAAGTCATGCACTAAAGCACCACATAGCACAAACCATAAGGCGAAAAGCTAGCATGTTTGGTATCGTTGGACTCGGCAAGGATTCAAGAGTCTAAGGAGATGACTCTCGTGAAAATATGTAAGCCACACCCACAGTTATAAGCATATAAATTTTTTAGTCCGAAACTTCTCAGACTCCCTCAGGGCATCGTGCTGATGACCCATAGCGAGTTTCGTAACGATACGCTAATGTGTACATTAGGGATGTGACGGTGGCCGGGGCGCGGGGCCTCCACCTCTTTTTTTTTTTTTTTTCTTTTTTTTTTTTTTAATCGCTTATGATTCCCGGTGTGCGGCCGTGTGAATTTTATTTTCACTTTCAAATTAGCGGCAATTTTGAATGGTGGGTTATTATACTTATTGAAAAACAACAAAACAGTACAATGACAAACTCGCTTATATTAGGCTGAAGGACAAACTCAATTATATTAAACATAGAACGTTTATTAACAAACGAGTAAGAATACACCATGCTAGGCCAAATAAAATAACAAATAGCCAAGGCTAACTTAACGTTTATAAAAAACTGAAAATCAAACCGTGGAAACTCTGGAACCAAATAAATAAGGAACAGAACATTTAAGTTCTTTAGTAAAGAGCAGTGAGTAATTCTCTCTCTTACCTTTGTTCTTTGATTAACATTAATGACACTTTAAGATCTGCCGCTGCTGCACACGACGCAGATCCGACACGTTTTCTCACAAATCTTTACATTCAAGACTTAATTTAACTCAGTGAAGACTGCTCTTATTAGGACACTCGACAAAACAGACATTTTGGCATAATTTGTGTGTGTAATGGTTCATTCAGGCGCGGAAGAGAACTCAATACTGGCGCACGTTGTGTGTGTGTCACATAGGCAGGACATTCACAGACAGCGCGTTCTCTTTTGTCGTGCTTGAATGGTTTAAAAGCATTTGCATGAATAAGAGCTTAAAAATATAATGCAAAAAAAACGGATACTGCTTTAATTGTGTTAAATATTTTTTAATGCGTTAAACTGAAGAATAAAAAAATGCCTCGGTGCCGCGGTGGGCAAGTGATGAAACCGGTGTTGCGACTGAACACCGGTAACACCGACTATCATAGCCAGCCTAGTGTACATAAAATACAGCATTTTAGGATATCATAAATTTGGATATCATTTGACTCAGCATGTCGCCCTGTATCTAACAAGACCAAATTTATGATTTTTGGACAAACCCATCAGAAGTTATAAGCAAAAATAACAATTTTTCGTATCTCCGGACCAGTAAGTGGCGCTGCACCGAAATGCTGCATGTTGCCTCAGGTCATGCTTGTGATGACATGTACCAAGTTTGGTCTGAATAGCACTTCACGAGTTCACACTTGCAAATAATTCCGATAAATAAATAGTATGCATATTTGGCGTGCTGTCCGAGGAGAGGGCTCCGAGCTCGGTATTTGGCCTGAACCCAGAGTACTCCCCCCGTATTCTGGTTAAGGAAGATAACCAGGTGAGGGTGAGATTTGGTTAGGAAGATAACCGTGCGAGTGTGAGGAGACGGGGTGGTGGAGGGAGGCTGAAAAACTGTCGAGGAACATGGGTGAGTCGACTGCGTATTTATAGTGTTCTCCACTTATGCTGACTGGGTAGACATGTTGATTACTGATTTCAACCATTTCTGGTTGAAATGACGTGATGATTGAAAGGATCATTTGAAAGTGCTCCTCCCCAGTTTTGTTCATAAAACATCATAAAGCGTTGGAGAGATATAGTCTCAAGTCTGATTTGGCGAGCTTTTCGTTGAATTCATTTGTGCAGTTTTCAAGAACGGATGGTTCTATCAAAAAGCATTTAATAACTTTTGGCGGGAAAATTTTCATGGCGGGAAAACGAACGATTTCTATGCACCTTCGGTGCTTGGCCCCTATTAATAAAAATGACAAAAGCACATAATAGTTATCAAAACATGAACTAATAATAAAATAAACTTGAAATATAAAAATAAAAGCTAATTCAAAATATTATACCATAATTGTATATTGTAACATTTTAGTGTCAAAATTCAAAACCAAAGTAGATATTTATTAAAGTCCCCCTGTGGTTTTTAATGTTGTTTATATGCCTATGTGGTGTTTTTAATATGCTTTAAGACAAACTGTGCAAATTCATAAGTCAACACCATTGGCGAGTATTTTTTCTTTAAAACTGCAGTGATCTAAAGACAGTTTCAAAAACACAATTTGAAATCACAAACTACCTTGTAACCAATCGCGTCAACATGCCGGCGGGCTTTAGTATATCACTGACTGCTCTGAAGCAAGGGAGTCTCGAGAGAAGCCAGGTTATCCCTGTATATTTTTCTGTTGATATAAAAAATCGGGTAGATTTAGCAATATAGCGTGTGTATGATGTGTATTACGATGTTATGTTGAACTATGCCTTTCTCCACTGACGTTCTACTGTAAGTTGTTCAAAGCGCTTCTACTAATACTAATACTAATAATTTTTAGAAGACAGTTGTCTGACTTACGAACGGGAACATGGTTTGTGTAACATGAACAACACATTATTAGCTGTTTAATAACGTAGTCAAGCAAAAGGCTAATCATGATTACCGTTATGTGTCCAACGTTGTAAAAAGCAATACCATTGTGCAGCGTTTACCTCAGTAAGTTGACTGAGGGGATCTCTGAGCTTGTGCAAGTAAGTGGAGGCGGGGCTGTCACCGGACCCCTGTCGCCGTCTGTTGGCATTGGTCAGCGCTTGTTGGCATTTGTCTGGTCATGGAATGTCTGAGAAGTAACATACTGTAATCCACCGATTGTCGGCATCTTTCGGTGCAGTATGAATTGGACTTTAGGCTACATAGGCAAAACAAGCCTAGAACTGTTCTTGAATTGGTGTATGCAACGTGAGCAGATCTAAATTTAAAGCCACAATCAAGAAGTTTTATTCATTTTATCACTTTTCATGTTAATCACGACTCTTATCACACTTTATACGCACTTAAGTGGCCTTTAAAAGGGCTATATGTAAGAATTTTTATGTATTAATCTTTTTTCTTTTTTTTTGCCAATTTGTGAACAGCTTGTAATGAAACTTTAAAAATGAGACCTTGATGCCAGTGAATGATGCCATCTGAATTGCAGAGCTTGTGCGAACAAATCCACATTGCTATGATCAGATGCTTTCTTAACTGCTGTTTTCTCACCAATTTAATTTTTGTTTTGTGTTTATTTTGTTATTCAGAGGAAAGTGCACAGGACATTTACATATTCATCTAGACGTTGCTCTCAGCAGTATGGATGGCATTGGGTTTTCATTAACAGTATATCGCTGGTTATTCTATTTATCTATCTATCTATCTATATATAGCCCTTTTTAATTTCATTAATATGATATTATCTGCTAATACTTTTTTATATATATAATTCATAATCATTAAATAATCATTTAAGATCTGAGGTACACTACAAGTGCACCCTTTTTCCCAAGGGAAGGCTATGATATTCTGCTCTCTATAATATGGCTAATATGGAAATATAAAAACATACTTTTAGACTTTTAGACCATTGTTGATATACAGATAACCAGATCATGTATTCCTGAAAGCATTTTATGAGAATTGTGTTATTAATTTTTAACTTTTGGCCTCTGTTCTCTCAAAGTCCATCATTTGTGATACTAAGTATTAATCGCAGTAAAACAATTAAGGATTTGGCATGCATGTGGTATTTGAAGGGAAAGTAGAACAGAAAAGGTTGCAATGAGGGAATTCATATTCTCCCCCACAGCAGCATACATGCACACACAGACAGCACACGTTCTGAATCAATATTAGAGAGCAGCACCTAATTCACTGTATTAAATGTTAACCTTTAAAATGATGCTCCTGAGCCCCTGGAGGTCTTTGACTGGCAGCCATTCTGGCACGTTTAACCGATTCCCTGCAGCCAATGGCAGAGCATGGAAGACATCACATGATGGCACATATGTGTTATAAGTGGATTACCCCACGGCCTGCTGGGTAAAACAGATTAGAGCAGATCGCTTGAGTAGCAGGCACAGTGTGGGTGCTGTAGAGTTAATGTTAAACCATCACATGCTTTTCAACACTTCAGTAGTGTAGACAATAAATATCATTAAGGCCGTGCCCTCACTACATGTTTTTTGCTCTGAATTTGCTGTTGCAGATTAATGTTCAAGGTCTGTAACCAAACCCCCAGATTGTTGCCAAATCTGAGCTCTCTCTAGTCACCGGCACACAAAAGTGATGTTTGAAAGGAGGAAGCATGAACAATATCCCCTTTTCCTCATTTTCTGCATACAAATCTTGACCTGCAAAAATAATTTTTACTTGAATTTAAATAAATTGAAAAATTAGGGGAGGCAAAACAAAAATTTTCCATGTTTGTAAAATTGGATACGTTTTCAAAATAATCTATGTTTATCTCATATTTACGGATATTCCATAAAGTCATCAGAGCCAAAAATAGAGTGATATTTAATTAAAAATACATAAGTTTTAAAAACAAAAATAATAATTTCTACAACTCAATTGTACACTTCCGTTCAAAAGTTTGGGGTCAGTAAGATTTTTTAAAATGTTTTTAAAGGAAGAAGTCTCATATGCTCATCAAGACTGCATTTATTTAATTAAAATACAGTAAAAGCATTGTGAAATAGTATTACAATTTAAAATAACTGTTTTCTATTTTAATATATTTTAAAAATGTAATTTATTCCTGTGATGGCAATTCTGAATTTCATGCAGCCATTACTCCAGTCTTCAGTGTATCACATGATCCTTCAGAAATCATTTTAATTTGCTGATTCTTTTCAATGTTGAAAACACTTGCTGGCTAAAGGATTAGTTCACTTCAGAATTAAAATTTCCTGATAATTTACTCACCCCCATATCATCAAAAATGTTCATGTCTTTCCTCTTCAGTCAAAAAGAAATTAGGGTTATTGAGGAAAACATTCCAGGATTTTTCTCCATATAGTGGACTTCAACAGTTAGGCCGTTCACATATCGCGTCTAAAAATGTGTGGAAAGCGTGGCTGCACCGCTTTCTCCCTCTTTCCAAAGCATTTGCGCTCCAGTGGTGTCTATCATTGCTATGCAATCATTAACTGTGGTGTCCCTCTACTTTACAACAGTTGAAATAAACTTTAAATACCAATAAATTATAAAATTTTTGCATGTTTGTATTCTGTAGAATAAACACAATTTGTGCACTATTAATAGTTACATTTTTGTTTTAAAATACATATTTAATTAAGTTTGAGAGATTGCATTTGTAAGAAAATATGCATGTTCCCGCCATACCTCAGAGAGGTATCATGTAATGTAATTGCAACAATATAAAATTTTTAGAACACAAATAAAGTAGTTATATTGTGAATATAGATTTTATTTAACATGTACAATTGTATTAAATTGTTTTAAAAAATACATAATTTGTAATCTCTAAGAAAAAAGTAGTGTCCCCCAAAATTATGTCTGTGGTGTTACAACAATGGATGTCGCCCATTTAAGTAAAGGGGGAAATCTATTTGGACTACTTCCTGTGTGTAAAGGTCATTGCAGGTGCTGGTTGATCTGAGGGGTGCATGGGGAGTACATTCTTGCTTATTAATTTTCTTAAAGTTAGCTAAATTTCGGACAATTTCATGTGTCGCACTTCATTAGTGTATGTGGTGTTATGTTGATTACTTGCAGATTTTACATATTTTAATCAAAAATTTTGATAAATACATGATTAATATTTCCAAAATGTCCCCTGATCTTGAAATCATCATGATGGCAGCCTCCATTTTAGAAAAGTCTGGATTTAGAAAGTGTTGTATTTTAATAAAACACATAGGACATTCATAATCACATAATTGTATCTCTCTTGTCAGGTATAGCAAGATTAACTGCTGCTGAAAAGCAGCATCTTTATAGACAGCGCAGAGATGCAGAGTACCTTAAAAAAAAACATCAGACCTATTTAAAAAACATTCAGTGCAAAAAAAGACTGAGAATAGGAGATCTCTCAGGGGAAAGTAAGTTTAATAAGCTAAATAAGTTTGTGGATACATGTTTTATTCACAGAAGATTTTCTGTGAATCTAAATCTAAAGTTACTGTGCTACTAAAATAAATGGTGTTTTTACGATAGTTGGATATTCATATCCGCTACAAGACCATATTACGGCCCAAGCAATGGAACGCTAGATGATTCAGTTGCTTGGTAGTAAACTAAGTGACTCTTTATAATTCTCTATAAATTAATTAATAATTTCACAGATTTGTCCTACAGTCGCGACTGCATCGCTTCCATTATGAGTGCGCCTGCATTTGAAACACCTGACTTGCGTGCGGAAAAGACGCGATATGTGAACGGCCCCTAATGCAGCTTCAAAGGGCTCTACACGATCCCAGCCGAGGGAAAAGGGTCTTGTCTAGGGAAACGATCGGTCATTTTCTAAAAAATATCAAAATATTACCACAAATACTCGCCTTGCAGTAACTCTGTGATGCGCATCCACGACTTAACGTTTTACGTAATCACGTTGGAAAGGTCATGCGTGGTGTAGGAGGAAGTACCGACACAGTGTTTACAAAGCGAACGTGCAAAGACTAAGTCAAACGCCCTTTACAAAAAAAATGTAAAACAACGTTGTCGGATGATTTTGAAGTGGGAGGAGAAAATTAGATGGTTTTTCGCCCTACCGTGGTACTTCCGCCTATGTCACGCGTGACCTTTCCAATATGATTACGTAATGCGTGGCACATCGCGGAGCAGTGCAAGATGAGCATTTGTGGTTAAAAGTATATAAATTATTATATTTCTTTAGAAAATGACCGATTGTTTCGCTAGATAAGCCCCTTATTCCTATAGGCTGGGATCGGGTAGAGCCCTTTGAAGCTGCAATTTGTTAGTCGTATAGTGAGGGCACGATCTAAGATGTGCCAGAACAATGTGTGCCCATGTAGACGTGTCTGTGTAAAGAAAGAGATGTTTAGCTCCAACATTCCCTTGTTCTCAGTGGAATGTGGAGCATGTTCAAAACGCTTTGGAAGTAAGGAAGTTGGAAGCACCTCGCCCTTGTGTTTCCCCATCATAATCATTTATTGATTCGCGAGCACAGCTGTGTCACGCTTTGCTTGTGTTGTTTGTAATTAGGGCATCAGAACCATCTGTCTCAAAACTTCCGTCTCAGAGGCTGCAGGCTAATAGAACAGAATTTCCCATGTTAATCCTGCATTTATATCAGTATGTCTTTTCCATTCAATATATATTTTATATATTGTATATAATAAGAGACTGTCTTAAATATCATACATTTATGTTAGACTGCATTTATTTTATAAAAAATACAGGAAAAACAGTAATATTGTGAAATATTATTACAATTTAAAATAGGCTACAGTTCGCACTGGTTTACCAAAATTAGACAATAAAAGATCGGAAAAACGTTGCCTGGTCTGATGAGTCTCGATTTCTACTGTGACATTTAGATGGTAGGCTGGTTCAGGCTGGTTCAATATTTTTTATTTATTCATTTATTTATTTTTTGGCATACTTTGGGCCCCTTTAAATGCCACAGCCTGCCTGAGTATTGTTGCTGGCCATGTCCATCACTTTATGACCACATTGTACCAATCTTCTGATGGCTACTTCCAGCAGAATGATGCGACATGTCACAAAGCTCAAATCATCTCAAACTGGTTTCTTGAACATGAGTTCACTATACTCAAATGGCCTCCACAGACACCAGATTTCAATCCAGTAGACCTTCAATCCACTTTAGGGATGAGGTGGAATGGGAGATTGGCGTCATGGATGTGCAGCCGACAAAACTGATGATTCTGTCATGTCAATATGGTCCAAAATCTCAAATAATACATATTATTATATAATATATATTATATTTTCTTCTGTGTTTGATATATATGTATATATTATATATCAGATATACTGTATATTCTTCTGTGTTTGATATAAGTACAGCTGTAAGAAAATATGTAATACTAGATTTTTTTACCTTTATAATTCATATATATATATATATATATATATATATATATATATATATATATATATATATATATAATGAATATTTTAATATTTGAAACTTAAACATTTAGAATTATAAAGGTAAAAATAGTTAATAAAAAGTTTTATTTCATATTTTCTTTCAGCCGTACTTGTAGCATGGTAATATGATCCGTTTAGGGGTTCATAAGGAGCTAATCTATTTACATGCAAATTTAGATGCTTTGAAAAGTCCAAAAACTGTCCAGGGAGGATGATATAACTGATGATAATGGTGCCATGCTCATGTTGAAATGTCACTAAGGAACATCAATGGAACCAAATGAAACGAGAAGATCTGGTTGATTGTAATTGGACTATAGAGAGGATCTCCTCATCAAGTTACACCAGAAGCTTTGAATTTTTGACTTCACTGAGCTTCAAACTCCATTAGACATAGTGAAACTGCATAGTTCAGGCCAGCAGTACCACATAAAACTGAATACAATTAGTCTGATTGAAGCACTTTATTACATAATACATTATGTATTATAAAATAACAGGGTCTGGAACGACATGAGGGCGAGTAAATAATGCATTTTTGGATGAGCTCTACCTTTTACAGCTTTTTTGCTGGTAAGTCTTTTAACAGACTGATGAAGTGTTAAAAGATCTGGTACGATCGCCTCTCACAATCTAAACCAGCAGGCTGTCACACCGAGCAGATGAAGCCTGTGAATATATTAGTGAGGAGACAGACAGTGAAACAGGCTCATTAATTATGTCTTGACACTGTGTTTCATGTCAGTCTCCCATCAGTGAGGGATTATGGGTAAGAGTGTGTTTGTTTGTGTTTACCCGGCTTTTTGACAGCCGCTTGCAGTGCATACCCCCATAACATGTGGAGTTGTCATCAGGGCGAATCCCTTTAGGTTTGTGTGTACATGATCACTTATACATATGCTCACGGAGATCATTGAATCCTGAAGAGTTTTCTAATGCTCTACATATGTCTCCGCGTGAATGTGACATGTCTTATGTTTTTGTGATGAGGCATAATTGCCCTTGGTGAACAAATACCAAATGTTCCTCTGAATGGAAAGTGTCGTAAATGAGACAAATCTGTGGGATAACTCATCAGAGATGTGACAGAATGATCTCATATTATTATTATTTATGCTTTACAGTGACAAGACAAGAATATGATTATAATCCAACATGTTTATAGTCTCGTGATAGAATTTTTCATCAATCTATTACTCATTGTGGCAGCTTTAGGAAACAATGCTCGATGCTCTGCACAAGTCTTATTTTCCGGAAACGTTAAATTAACCATTAAATCAAACATTTACATGCATTTTAGTTTTTCAGCTCCATCTGCATTACATGAGGCATTTTCAGCATTTGTATGAAGTAAACTGCACTGGCATTAAGTAGGACTGGGAGATATATCGAAGTGTCAAGATAAACGATTTGCTGGCAATATGGCTATATGTTGGAGGTGGAAAATTTGATTTCCACGAATCATTTCAAAATGTTGTTTCAATGAACTGATTTATTTTACATTTGATTTAAAAGTCTCAAGTCTCAGAGTGGCATTTTTTATGTATTAAAATATTTTTGTAAAACCATAGATAGGTGAGGGATAATGTACATTCAGCCTGTTATCAGGTCCCCAACGTAAAGTGGTGTGAGAGAGTGGAAAATGGTTAAATATTATTCTTCGTCGTATTCAATTAATGAAAAAAGCAAGGAAAACATGCTTAGGTTATTTTACGCAATTTTTTTAAATAATTGCATATTGGCAACAATGGCTGTTTGGTTGAAATGATTACTCTAATTAAAATCCATTGTAAAGCAAATATCATAAATATTATATAATCTAAAGGCTGAGATACATATATAGGTATATAATCCCCTTCAAACTTTTGGGGTCAGAAGAATATTTTTTATATTTAAAGAAATTAATGTTTTTAAGGCCCCCGACATACTTCAAGTTAAATCAAAGAATGAAGTGGTGTGACAATTTCGAACAGAATCAGGCCAAAATGAAGTTTGTTTTGTGTTTGTTTCAGGAGTTCGAAACAGCTTGCCAAAGCAAACTTTCTGTAAAACACCTTCAAACTACCATTGGTCCATGGTGATTCCGTAATATATAGGTGTGTTCTGAGGCTCTGCCGTCTTTGACGTGGAAATCTTCTCGGGTTAATTTCTTCTGTTCAGTCCCTCGAGGTCGGATGTCCGCAAGTAAAAACATGAACACAAGAGCCGCTTTATAGTAAAAAATGTTTTTGTAATTCTAATTGAAAGAGACACTGACACTGTTTTTTCATGTTTAATACTGCTTGCTTTTAAACAATCTATTGTATAAAGTGCTATATAAATAAACGTGTTGTGACTTGACTGTAGAGCTCATGCAAACATCCACATCACTATGATCAGATGCTTTCATAACTACTGCTTTCTCGTCGCTGTTGTTTTTGTTGTTTGTTATTTTGATTTTTTTAAATATTAAGCAGCACAACAACATTTCAACATTGCTAATAATAAGAAATGTTTCTTGAACACCAAATCAGCATATTAGATTGATTTCTGAAGAATCGCGTGACACTGAAGACTGGCGTAATGATGCTGAAAATTTACCTTGACTAAATTACATTTTAAATATATTAAAGTAGAAAACAGTTATTATGTATTACAATATTGCATTACTCCCTAAAAAAGTAACTAACTGTGTTACTTAGTTACTTTTTCTGAAAAGTAATGTGTTACATTACTTTTTCTCACCTGGGCTGGGCTTGCTTGTTTGTTTTTTATTAACTACAAGAAGTTCTATTTTTGACCCTTCCACACCAAAAGTGAAATGAATAAGCCTCAGGCTGAAGGAAATGCATATTTACACCTGTACAGTAGAGGGCGCAGCTCAAACAAACCTTTCAGCTGTGCTGCCATGAATAAAGAAAAGGAAGACAACAGTCTTATTTCTAAATCTAATCTTTTTTTCAATTTTTGCTTATTAGTATGGTTGAATTAGATCATTGAAGGTCACAATTAGTCTAGAACTACAATAACCATCAGGGTCACACAGCACACACAACACCTCTGCACTTTATTTCTCTTCACATAGGCACAGGAGAACTGTCAGTCAATAAATGTGAAAAAGTAACTTAGATGTTTTGTTGTAAATTGAAAAAGTAATGCGTTACTTTACTAGTTGCTTGAAAAAGTATTTGATTGCGTAAATCTGATGACGTAACTCAAGTTACCAAAACATTGTATATATATCTTTCTTTTTCTCCCCACCTGCATTTCATCATTGCATTGTCTCTGAAAACAACATGAGGAGTCTTGTGGCCTGACAGTTTTTTTGCAATGCCTTAAATAGTCTTAACAACCTTTGACTTAAAGCTGTGAAAGGCTCTTCAAACTCTCTTCAAAACTTCTCAACAAAGCTCACTCGCAGACAAACTAGCCAAACAACCACTGCAAGAGTCTTCACACAGCAAAGAGTAGATATAGACGACTGATTTAATTACTCTATTGCAACATCCCTGTTATACTGCAGGAATTAAGCACGTCAGATGAAGAAAAAAGATGAATGAAAGAACCCCCCCCCCCAAAAAAATGGATGTAAAGGACCCAGGGGATATTGTATGATGGAGAGAGAAGTACAAATGGATTTATTGGAATATAAAAGTCATCATGTTCTTTTTAGAATAATCTCCTATTTCTACAAAAACGAGACCTTCTTCTTTTCGTTGCTGCACCCAGTTTGACTTGAGCGCATTGAACAAAGTGATGTATTTTTCAGCAGGTACTTTTTTCTTCTGTGTTTGAAGATGAGCTCTTTTCTCTTTAATAAGAAACGTTCTCCAGTATTAATATGGAAATGAAGTGATGTTAATAATATAAAAAGTCTGTCTCCAGTCAAGTCTGAGCCAATAATTAAGTCCCCAGTGTAGGCAGACAGAAATCTGATGTGTGTGTATGTGTGTGTGGGCGCAAATGCGGGTGAGTAACGGCGTCGTCATTTATTTGTCCCTGTTTTTGTCTGCGTGATGTGTTGAAATGTATTCGAGTAGTTTAGGGCTTCTTCCTAACAGAGGATATTTAGATAAAACATAAAAGAAAAAGTATTCATGGTCGGGGTCTTGTGGGGAAAAAAAAATTTGATGGTTGGAAGCCTTGAGACACTGACAGCAGCGTAATGAGTACTGAGAGGAGAGGACATCCGATCCATACGTAGGGCACGTTTTCTTGCACAGACTCTTTTCTCCTTGAGAATACAGGTAGTGGACAGAGACCAGACTCTGGAATGGCAAAACAGACTGTTAGACTTTGTTTGGAATATCATGTTAGGGCTAAATTAAATTAACCTTATGAAACCTACTATATTATGTTTGATACCCAAATTTCTAAGCCTTCTAAATTATCAACCTGATCAAAACTTTGCTGAAAAAACCTTTTGTACACAATCTACTACATGCCTTTTGCCATCCCATCTGATTGATAGTTTATATTTCTTAGAAAGTAAAAGGCCTTTTAGTATAATTGTAAAAATGTCCCCCTTCGGGTCACATTGCATGTCTTTTTGCTGTCCAATCTTTGCTGATTTTTATAAAGTAAATGTAAGAATAAATGTTACATTGTTAGTAAATTTTAAAGATGAACACGTACTGAAATGAAGCAACTTAGGTTTACTTTATTATCCATATCTTCTTCCTTTTTTTTTTTTTTTTTAATAAAAAATCATTTTAAATGGATAGTTCACTCAAAAATGAAAATTATCCCATGATTTACTCACCCTCAAGCCATCCTACTGTAGGTGTATTTGATTATCTTCTTTCAGACGAACACAATCGGAGATATATTTAAAAATACCCTTGCTCCTCCAATGTTTATAATAGTTGTGAATGGGGGGAAACATTTTGAAGCCAAAAAAAAAAAAAATGCATCCATCCATAATAAAAGTAATCCATACAACTCCAGGGAGTTAATAAAGGTCTTCTGAAGTCATATGGATTACTTTTTTTATGGATGGATGCATTTGTTTTTTATATTGTGTTTGTCTGAAAGAAGATAGTCATATAACCCGAGGATGGCTTGAGGGTGCGTAAATCATGGGATAATTTTCATTTTTGGGTGAACCAATCCTTTAAGTATCCAATATAATACATCAGGCTTTTGAGGAATGTTTGTTTGTACATCTTTAATTGCATTGCATTATATGTTTTGCCCCCCACAATAAAAACTACAGAACTTTGATAATAAAACTAAGCAATTAAATATCATCTTAGTAAGGCATATTATTGAGATATATAGATCGACAACTGATATTGCATTTAATGTGCGTTTTATAAAAGTAGTCGGTAACACTTTACAGTAAGATTCATTAGTTAACATTAGTTAACTACATTAGTTAACAATAACTAATAATGAACTGCACTTTTACAGCATTTATTAATCTTTGTTAATGATAATTTCAACATTTACTAGTACATTGTTAAAATCAAAGAGTTGTATTTGTAAACATTAGTTAATGCATTGAATTTACATGAACAAACAATGAACAAAAACAAAGATTAATAAATACAGTAACAAATGTATTGGTTAGTTTGTTAGTTAATACGTTAACTTATTGATTTACATTACAACCTACTGTATCATTGTCTTAATTACAGCAACTACACCAAAATGCATATTTTTGCTCAGTTTTGGTATCTGAATAAAATTTATATTTTTCCTCCTCAAGTATGAGTTCCATGTTCTCCTATATTATACGAGCCAAAAAATCCTGACGTATCAAATATGATACTCAAATATAAAACTGTTCAATTTAAAGCAAATTCATTTTTCTGACTTTTATTTGCCAGTGTTTACAGGGTTAAAAATACAAAATAAACATATATTTTTTTAAGATGTTAACTGGATGCCACTCACTGAACTGCACATGCAACATAGTGGCAGTACTGTAGCATAATACTATTTAAAGCATTTATCATTATATACATAGTACATAATTTCCCATTGGAATTTTTTTAAGGAGGCAGTGCACAGCATGTACTGCACACTATGCAGTATCCGCTAGTTTTCCATTACTAACATAGCCTGTTGCTCTCCCTTTGCCATTGCTGATCCCTCATTCAGATATGTTTAAACATCCGTCAAAGTAATGATGTATGGCTCAGTGCTACGTGACGTTTGGGAAAGTGAAGTCCCACTGTGCCTCTGTGCTTGGCAGACCTTTTCTTTATGTGTTTATTTGTGTTTATGTGTTTGTGTTTACTCTTTTCTGAGGCAGATTGGCTTCCCAGGGACCTGCCTGCAGTTTAGTGCTAACAGCCAATTAGGAGCATAGAGCCTGAATACACTAATACGCACAACAACTGTGCCCAATACAGACAGGAAAAAAAGAGAGATTTGGTGAAAAACAGAACGAGGCACCTCCGCTGGCACTGCTTCAGTCCCTACCCTGTTACTGTCTTCGTATTTCCTCTTAGAAAACCTATTTTCCTGGAATGGCTGAGAGAATGACACCGAAGCTCTTTTCCAAGACCTAAAAAACTGCCTGCACTAGATGAATTTTAGGGAGTGTGCAACACAAAGTCTTTTCCAAAAGGTAATGTGCCTAATATATCTTCTTTTCAATGAGTGAACCCACTGTATACAAATGTTACAAACAAAGCCTCGTTTGTTTCGGCTTCTTCACGGGGCTGAAGTGTGAAAAGTGTTTATTGTCAATTAATTTGATTAAAGAAAATCACAAATGTTACAAACAAAGCCCTAATTCTTTTGGATCTCTCGGCAGTGTTTGATACCGTTGATCACTTGATTCTTTTGAACTGGTTAAAGCAGGCTGTGCAACGCTATCCAATTCATACGTATTTTATGAGGTGGCTAATTCGTACTAATTTGTACAACCTCACTCGAGGGGGTAGGGTTAAGGGTAGGTTATTCGTACGAATTTAGACGAATTTGGCAACTCGTATAATAAGTATGATTTAGCAAAAAACTTACGAATTCATACACATTAGCCACCTCGTAAAATACATACAAACGGGTTGGGCTGTCGGAATCCAAGGAATGGTTCTTACGTGGTTTGCATCTTATCTAGAACAAAATAATCTTTTACAGTGAAGGTTGGTAATTGTTTTTTATATTCAGCACATTTCACCAGTGGTGTCCCTCAAGGGTCCATTTTGGGCCCTGTCTTGTTTTTTGTTTTTTTATATATATATATATGCTCCCCTTGGGATAGATTTTTTAAAAATATGGTATTTATTGCCATTTATGTGCGGATGACTTTGCCTTTAAGACCTAAAGGCAAAGTTTCCTGTGCAACACTCCATATGTGTCTGAATGAAGCGAAAGATTGGATGGCTGATAATCTTATGTTAAATGAACGTAAAAGACAAGCTATGGTTTTTGGTCGTTCAGTTTTTAATAAGGCTGAAAGTAACATCTTAGGCCCTTGGACTTGCTACCTACAGGGCAGAGTAAGGAACTTGGGAGTCATTTTCAATTCCTCGCTGAAATTAAAAAAATAATAATAATAATAATAAAAACTGTAGTTTGGAATTGAAGACTATTGGAATAGAATTTTCTTCTAAAATTAGTATTTTTATCAAGCTCGTATGTTTATGTTCAGTTATTTCACTTTAATGGCAATGAAAATGACCTATTGCCATTAAAGTGAAGTTACTGAACCTAAACATATAAAAATGCTCATTTTAGAAGAAAATTTCAGATGGCATTTAGAGGCTTTTGCATCTGAAGTTTTCTTTTATCTAAGGGCAATAGCCAAATTAAAATAATTTCTGTCAACTAGTGACTTAGAAAAAGTAATCCATGCTTTAATCTTTTCCCGTTTAGATTATTCTAATAATTCCAGGACCTGCCAGACTCATGTTGCACGTCTCCTGCTAGTACAAAATGCTGCTGCTAGAATGCTTATAAAGGCTAAGACGACTGATCATGTTACCCCACTGTTATATCAGGCTGGCTACCAGTGCATTACGAGATCCAATACAAGGTCTTGGCATATGTTTTTAAGGCATTGCATAGAATGGCCTCTGTCGATCCTGCAGCCAAGGAGATTGCTCAGTTTGTTCATTTATTTTTCTTTCTTTTTCACTAATTTTACAAAATTATTGGGGCATATTCTTTGTTCACAAAAATTGTATACCCTTTCAGTTTCATCTGTAAAAACCGAATTAGGGAGACAAGCTTTTCAATGTACTGCAACTATATCCCACAAAATAACTTGAAGTTTACAAATACAAAGCCTAGTGCCAATGAGTAATTTAATATATTTTATCTGTGAAATGGAAAAATTTCACAAATGTTTTAAGCATGTATCTATATCTGTGTTGATGTAAAGTAACATTAGGTGAACGTCTTCAGCTGTTTTCCTTGGCCAGGTCACTTCTATAAACGATTTTTAATCTCAGTGAGTTTTAATTCCTGGTTAAATAAAGGACAGTGACTATGTGATGACAAAAAAGAACCATTGAATCTTTTTTTAAATAAAGAACATCCCATCGCAAAGAGCATGGGACACTACCTGGCAGTGTGTGATATTATATAAGGTGAGAGGCAAACACACACACACACACACTTCTACGATACTTATTTGTGATTTACACAAATATGAACAGATTCTCATAAGAAAGCATGCAAACAAATGTGAAGTTTCAGGAAGAATTAGACAAATTAGAGAAAAGAAAGGTGCAATAGAGTAAATGAGAAGGAAGGGAAAACAGCAACATTGCTCTGTTTGATGTGATGTTACATGGCACCAATAGAGTGTGGCTACAGAGCTTAGCAGGACACATCTAATTGCACATCCTGTGTATGTGTGTGTGTGAGAGAGAGAAAGCATGAACGTGTGATGAGGTGCAGTGAAGTAGAGACAGCACTAATTACAGTTCACATTGTTTCTGTTCGAGAGTACTGTGCATGTGGATTTTGGGAAGGGTGCTTTAAACGTGATGTTTTTTTATATAGTTAACTTTCCTCTTTGTGTGTGTATCTGACTTGAGCCAAGTCTGAGGTTGAAGTTGAAGTCGAGTCGTGCCATGTCAAGCCCTGAACTGTGGCGTGCAAGTCTTTAAGACTTCCAATAAAGAAATAAAAAATAGAGATAAAACTGCTTATTGTCTGGATTCTCCTTATCAAAACAACAACATTGTAGGTGGTACCATAGCAGACCTACAGTCATGGGATCATCACCTTGGTGGTAATACCATGGCACTTTGATATACTGTGTACAGAATTAATGGATAAGATGTTTTAAAGAAAACCTTGATAATACCATGATACTTTTTGTTAGGATCATCACAAAAAAAGTAATTTAATTATTCCAATTAAAAAATACCTTTGTGTCCTTTACTAAATATCCTCACTTTTTAGGTGCAGTGGGTCCGCAAAAAATAATATTTGGCTATTAAGATATTAATACCTAAAAGATGATAATTAACTATTGACATTCATTGAAAACATAATTTTCTTACAGTTATACACACACAGTAGGCAATTATGTATGCACAAGCATGCTATATACAAATCAAATAATTTTGTAGAAAGAAAATGTAAAAAAAAATTATATATATATTTTTTTTCACATAATATTTTAATAATTGTCTTTAGTGCAATGACATTTTAAAAGCTTTTTAAATTTAATTTTAGAAACAATTATTTAATTTGTTGTCTTTAATGGCACACTTACACAATATAATTAGTCTTTATAAATGAAAATATTTAGCTGATTTTATATTTTGGAAAGAAAAAAAAAGGTCATAATATTTAGGGGTCCTTGGCATCAAAATGTTGACATGTAGCTGTTCTATTAAAACAGTTTCAGCCTTGCATGTTGTGAAAGATGTGATTGAACACATAGCAATATGTATTGTTATAGGAAAGGATGGAGACCAAGTGTCTATTCTTAGCTTTATTAGGAGTAGAGGACACTCTGACCATCAATATTACAAGCAAATACACAGTACAGACACATATATTTATGCAGTTTGAAAATGTAATATTCTACAACACTGCAGGGTATATTGTACCATGAAACAAAAGCTACTAAATGGAATTGTACTAATGTCCCTCCTCAGGCTTGGTCAAATTGACAGAGGGTGTCGTCGGGTAGTCTGAGTCCAGGTTAAATGTGGCTTCGGACTGGAACTGTGGGTGAACCAGGCTTGTATGTGTCACTGAAACCCAGCCAAAAACTGGTTGTTCCAAGGCCAACAGAAAGAGCAGCACAACAGAGGCACTTGGATGACGCAGAAGAGACAAAGTTCCATACAATCAGACAGATGGAAGAAAGAATGACTCGGCTGAAGTAAATTCTTTGAAGAATTTAATCATCTAGTGTTTAAGTCAAGTATCTTGGATTTACATCTATAATGTTCTGTATATTTGTGTAGGAGTCTTTATTTTTTTTTATTTTTTTTTTTTATCTTGATTTATTCCATTATCCTGTGTATGTGTGTATATATATATATATACAGGTATATATTAGAGCTAAACGATTCTGGATAAAATAAGAATTACGATTATTATTATTTTCAAATAGAGATCAAATTGAGATTCTCCCACAATTCTGAATATAAAACTAAACAAAATGTAATTTACTAGAGGTTCTGACAAAATAGTAATTGCTGGTCTCTAATTGCTAGAAAAATGTTTAATTAATTGTAATGATTTTTTTTTTTTTTAAACTGTTTTGAATGAATTAAATGACACATTAATAAATACTTGTTTCATTACTGGAATCAGTGTTTTTGAACAAATCTTATGAATTAATGATTCAATGACAAATACATTTCTTAACAGTCACTTGTCGCCACCAACCATTATTTGAAGCGCCAAGTTAGTTTCAAAAGGTGGTTTGCTCTATTTCGCTATTGTAGACATCAGTGTTTATATCCTAACTTTTATCTCAGTACTTCTGTGATAATTTGAATATTTGTAACAGAAATAACTAATGTGGTTCAAAACTGCTCTCGCTGGTTCAGTGCGGCAGCACGAACAGACACGGGTGAATAAAAATCTGAGTAAAAATCTGTGTTGGTGAGTATACGAAACTGTGTCAGTCGCCAGATGGCCCCATTTTTATGAATTCTAACAATGAAATGTTATGAGAACATGAAAGTGAACAAACACTTGACAGATCAGTGCTGCATCATCACGAAAATTTAAGCCTTTCTAATGTAAATAATCAAGCGCTAGGACACACGAAAAGGCATGCTATGTGGGAAGTTCAACATCTGAAGCGCATGCCTAGAAAGCCGCTTCTCAGACAGTGTGCAAATACTAAGTTGCGCTCTCTTTCATGCCTTCCTGTGCTTGAACTGACAAATTCACACAAAATTGTTTAAAAAAATGCCCGTCTTGGCGAGTATCCTAGTAAACATAGTTACGTCTATCCGTGCATGCATTCGCTCTTAAAGTGCTGTCTGCGTTTTTAATGTTGGGGGGGGGGTGCTCTTGAACTTTAAAAAGGATGTGAAGACTATTTGATTAGAACACTATTGTTAGACCTGCCTGAAAAGCAATGTTTATTTCATTTGTATCTTTGTTGTATTATATTTATTTGTGCTATTGCTTGTAATTTGATTATTTGTTCTTATTTTATTACTTACTGTTTACTTGTCTTTAAAAATGTAGGCTATTAAAATTATATTAGTTAAGCTAGTAGTTTTAGCTGCGGTATCGAAATTGGAATAGAGGATTGTGAATTTTCACTAGTATCTAAAATATTGGTGTCATAACTGCCTGTTTTTGTTTCATGGCTGTTAAAAAAAAGCATTATATTTAAATCTAATGTTTTGAACAGGTTTTTGTGAGTGAAACAAGCATGTGTGTGTTTGTGTGTGTGAATAAACAAAAACTGTGTATGAAGATGTATCTAAGTCTCTTTCCATTCTCTCCCTTGTGTTCTTGATACATAGTCAGACATTGACCACTATAAAGCACAGAATCTTGAATGGTGTGTTTCAGTGTTCAATAGCAGTTGGTGTCAGCTTTGAGATATAGTTTAACGTTAACATGGGGTGGATGGGTCAAAAGGTTGTGATCAATAGCTGGTGAAGCTTTCTCCACAGAACAATGCTTCGACGGGAGAATCAAGAATATAGCATAGGCTGCATCAGCCCTCCTGGAACTAAATACTCTCATTCACTCCATAAAAAAACATTTCTCACAGCCTGCTGACATGATTCAAAAATGGATCTTGTGTAGCCCTGCTGAAAACAGTATTTTTGATTCCATAGCCTCCATCGTGAAATGGTGGGGTGCTGCTTAACTAGTCTAACCAGTAAGAAGACAAGGTCAGCTAAGCTGACCAGCTACATGTTGAGTGAACAGCATGGCTCAGTCGGTCTATCAGCCAAATTAGCACCAAAGTAGCACTAGCCAAACCTTCGAGCTGGTTTGAGCTGGTGGGGAAGACTATATTTTTGTTACATTGTTTGCTGTCTGTAAAATTGGTTTCCACTTGAATTTTTGTGTGAATCATGCAGTGTAAAGTAGTGATTTCTGCTATTAATGAGCTCTACTGAGACCCTTTGGTGAAGTACTAAGTTATATTGAATGATTTTTGCTGTCTTTTTTGGAGAAATCAAGCAAAAGACTTAACTCAAACTCTAAAATTCCCAATTTGGAATTTGGACTAATGAAGATTACAAAATTAATAGATAATAGAAGTACTAGATATAGAAGTAGACTAGGGTGGTGGTTGGATGGAGGAAGAATTGTCACAGCGGTAGGGTGGCCATTTCTATAACACCAAAAAGGAGGACACTTTTCAGGATTTAGTGAAGCCGGGATAACAACTGGAAAATAATCTCAAACCTATAAGCAGTGACAGAAATTTACTTTTCCATTAAGGGGTGATATTTGCCCCCTTAAATTGATTTACAGGGGCTTTTTTTTACCTTCATAAGGGTTTTTTTTTTTTTTTTTTTTTTTTAAGTATGCGTCCCCATTCATGTAAATTCTTAAATGTATTCGATAAATGCAGTCAGAATTATGATACACTACAGAGCTATTACCAGTCAAAATGAAATCAAGGTACAGACGCTGCATCTGAAGACGCATTTAGATGTATTTATACAGACTGTTTATTCCAGCAGAGAGATGCCATGAATGCCTTTACACTGCAGTTACAATTGCACAAATAATGTTATGAGATTAGTGTTTTAAATATAACATGAATATAGAAATATGAAATGTTTTGCTGTGACTACACGGAATAGTGCAAAAACAGTCAATATTGACAATATTGTGTCTTAAATGTACGTCACTTAATTTAAACATAACATATTTTATTTATTTATTTAGTATAAAATAGTGTGATTTTAAAACTAGAACAAATAAACATCCGACTCAAGGCTGCACCAGTACGCGGACATGGAATTTCAAAACTGGTCCAATCTAAAACGAAACAAAAAATGTGTGTGTGTACTGTTTATGTATTCTTTCATTGTGATTGACAGGATTAGATGAACATGCTCCACCCATTTCATTCAGAACACCATATAGAATCGCATACTCTCTTGAGTAGGTACTTATTTTTAAGTAAGTAATTATATTATAAGCTAAGTAATTATTTCACGACTGCTAAAAAAGTATGTTCTATATATATGAATGTGTGTAGTATGAATGTCATCTAGACATAATACATTTACCATGTTGCCCTTATCATGTGACCTACCAGCGTCAGTTGCGTCGCTTCAAAGCCATTCACAAATCCTCTCCCGTGGTCTCATGGGATAGCAAAGTATGCACGCTTCAAAATCTCGCCAGAAGAAGTAGGTCATCCGGGTACTTTTTGCCTACTCTTTTATGAATAATGTGAATTCAGACATACTTCTTTTGTCACATACTGTTTTTACCTAGTAGAGAAGTATGCGATTTTGGGTGCAGCCATAGTCAACAATGTAGGCTTGAGAAGCAACTATATCTGATTCATCAACAAATCTTTTCAGTGAATTGTTTGCTCCTGTTTATGAAATCAGTGTGAATGAATCAAATCAGACTGATTCTTTTAACTCACTGGTTTAAAGCTCTGCTGGTAGTGGAGGTCACTGGAGTGGTAGATTACAATGGATTTAGAAGTCATATGACTACTTTTATGAAACTCCTAATGTGTGTTTGTGTCTGTTTGAAGCTCGAAAGCAGGTTTAGAATGTAGTATTAGAATGTAGACTTAGTATTAATTACCTTGGAATTCCATGACAATACATGAATATAGTAGTTAATGTGAGTCTCAGAGTCGGAGACTAGGCCTAGTTTTGGTTTACAGAGTTTTACTCGAATTCTGTTGTGGGTGTAGCATGTTTGTGTTGTTCTGTGTTTATGTGTGTGGCCCATGTTCCAGTCAAGTTATTAAACACCACAACCCCAGTGGGACGCTCCCTCACCACGGTCCCGGTAGGAAACCAACATGCTGTGAGCCCAGCACGCTCTGATACCTTCAGGGCCATGCAAACACACTCCAGAGGTCTACCAGACACACGTACACACACGCTCACAATTCACCCGTGACCAGCACGTGGAGGGCAGGCGCTGGTGTGTGTCCTTGTCTCAGTCTTTGGCAAGGCCTTCTTCCACTCCCACTGGGGCCGCTGAGGGTGTGTATCTGTTTGTGTGTGTACAGTCCTGCTCCTTACTGTGCTTGTGAGTTGGGCATCTCTGCGTGTGTGAATGTGGGTGTATGACCGTCACGCCTCTCGTTGAGTTAAATCTGTTCCTCCTCACCGCTCCATACGCTATGTGATGGATGGACTGTTTTAGAAAAGAGCTTCTCTCTCTCCTTTTTCTGGATCTCCTCTTTCTTTCTCTCATATTCCCTTGTCTCATCTGTCTCCCCCAATACTCCTCACTTCTGTTTCACATTTCAGCACTAGAGAATACATTTCAAATTTCAGTCATAAAAATGTGTTTGTTTATTAGTGGTATTTGCTAAGGCAATTCTTTATGGGTTTGTTGAAGATTTGAACCTCTACAAAGGAAGGAGGATGTTGCGCTGGATGTTAAAGTGAATGGCGACTAGGGGCCAATGTTGTCATTGTTAAATGGATTAGTTCACTTCAGAATTAATATTTCCTGATAATTTACTCACCCCCATGTCATCCAAGATGTTTTGTCTTTCTTTCTTAAGTAGAAAAGAAATTAAGGTTTTTGAGGAAAACATTCCAGGATTTTTCTCCATATAGTGGACTTCACCGGGCTACAGCGGGTTGAAGGTTCAAATTGCAGTTTAAGTGCAGCTTCAAAGGATCCCAGCCGAGGAATAAGGGTCTTGTCTAGCGAAACAATCAGTCATTTTCTAAAAAAAAAATTTTTTGAAATATTTTTAACCACAAATGCTTGTTTTGAACTGCTCTGCGATGCGGCACGCATTACGTAATCATGTTGGAAAGGTCACACGTGACGTAGGCAGAAGTACCGATTCAGTGTCTACAAAGTGAACATGCAAAGAAGTCAAACGGTCTTTACAACAACAAAAAAGGTAATTTTTCGCTATTTTGAGACTGCTATTTGGACCTTCAACCCGTTGTACCCCAGTGAAGTCCACTATATGGAGAAGAATCCTGGAACGTTTTCCTCAAAAACTTTAATTTCTTTTCAACTGAAGAAAGAAAGACTTAAACATTTTGGATGACATGGGGATGATTAAATTATCAAAACAAACTCATAACAAAATTACTACACCTTAAAGTATAAAAAATAAAACAAAAATAAGATCGAATTCAAGATATTAATAAATACTAAAACATATACATAAATAATACAAAAACAACACTTCCAGGCTGTCAAGCTCCAAAAAATGTGATAACAGTAATAAAAATCTAATGAGTGTATAGATTTTGTGGGAGAAATGGGAAGATAGAAGATCAAAAAAAATGTGACCAGCAAAGGCCATGATTAGTATACTTCGTTGCATTTCGAGGATATTCATTTTAGTCCCTCAGGTTTGGTTTTAATATATACTGACATTTCAGAATCTCAGTCCACATGTAAATTCATGAGAATTCCCAAATTATTTAATTACAATATCAGATCACAGTGTAGTGAGCAAGAATCACCTTCAGTTCAGTGGGTCTTGAGAATCAAATTTTTTATTAAGAAAGAAAGTATATAAAAAGTCACAGGTCAAATTAAACTGTGTTTTTTGAAGCTTCAGTAATATCTGTGCCAAATGCAAAAAAAAAAAAAAAAAAAAATGAGTACCCATGTAGGTTGATTTCCCAGAAAAATGGAAACACTGTGGCTCTGTGGTGCAAATATCAAAACATTGCTTTGCATCATTGCATCCAGATTATTGGCTTAACCAATAACACTTTTGGCATGAACAGAATGTTTGAAAAGGGAAAACCTGCTTGAAAACAGTAATGACTTTTACAATTCCGTCTGGTGACACAAGTGTGAAATTATTCACTTCAGCTTTTACACCCTGTGTTGGCAAATGAAAATGGTAAACAAAAACTAGAACTGTTTTGAATTTTGCATGTGTGATGCATGAACAAAGAAAGGATTTGATATGGATGTATTTGAGAATAAAGAGCATGCAAGTCAGCAGTAGCAGTAGTGGTCCATCTTGCTCTTTTCTTACTCTCTACATCCCTTTGAAAACAAACCCCATGAGCCTTCACAAGCTAAGGAACATTGCATGATGACATTTGCTTTGATGATCTCAACATTTTCGATATAAACACATTTTTATATGGAAGAGGAGAGAAATAGTTCCTTGGTGAACTACAAGAGACGTGAATGTGCATTAAATTGCCATTTCTAGATGAACACACACAATATTAGCCTTTAGGCCGGCACTGAGAGATATAAACAGCTGCAGAACTGTTTTTCAAGACCTCTGCAATAGCCAAAGCACTATAAACACATTTCACACATGGCCTTTGAGAAATCCTGAAAGATCATGTTGCACTAATCCAGTACGATACAAATCATGAATGATGCCTGAAAACATATAGTGACAGTGACGAAAGTAAATATCAAAAGGTGACTTCCATAACACAGAAGTCTTGTCAATGTTATTTAATAAATGAGTCTAACCGACATGAGTTCATTTGTCAAACCTTAATTGACCGAAAGTGGCTTTGAATGCTTTTTGATTTATTACTTGAGTGTGCAGCACAGCATTTGGGTCAAAACTGATGAGAGCGTCTCCGATGGAAAGACGATGACTGAATCTAAAACATTCAGAAGACACACAGAGTTACTAAAATTCCACATGGAAAAAAAAAACGCAACAACCATGAGAAAAGCGTGGTGAATGTAGCCACTGTTTGACCTTGACAGGTTGTAGTTTAGTGGGAGTCCAATTCAGATTTACTGTGGATCTGACAAGAAAGACAGTCAGAGGTAAAAAGGGAATGAGAGAGAATTTTGTTATGTGACATATGCTAAAAAGACCATGCCACATGCCCTCATTTTAACTCCTCTCTTTCTCTCTCTCTCATTTTCGTCTCAGTTTCTCTTGTCAAATTGAACCATGGGGAAATCATGCAGGCCAGACAATTGTAGTGTTTTCAAAAATGTGAACTACATTCACAAGCAGTTCTCACTGTCAATTAGAGCACCCTTTCTGGTCACAAAAACACCACTAGAATTTTTTTTTTTTTTGACCAATAAGACAAATTAACTTTGTGTATTTCTAACACCATCATAGTTAGTCTGTTTTGGCTGTAAAAATATTTAAGAGTCCTTGTAACAAGATAAATTTACTTAAAATCTTTTTTTAAATCTTTTATTTTATTATTGTTTTATTACCTTTTTTCTTGTTTTATGTGAAAACTGCTAAGATTAGTTATATTTTTGCTTTGCAAATTGCAGATTAAATGCAAAATTCTGTTATAAAAAATTCTAGATGGCGCAGGCTGATAGGTCCGTAACTCAATCTCTAATGGCACAGCTGATTGGTTTTTGCTGTATCAGTAGCCAGTGATCTCGCTGCTTAAAGTCGGCATGATGCGGAAGTTGCATTTCTTTTCTTCTCTACTGTGACATCCATCCAAGTGAAACAGCATCTGAAATGAGAGGGCGGGACTTGATTTCGCCCTTCGGGAATTGATTGGATTGTTGGAAGTTGGGCGTTGCTAACAAAATGGAGGCAGAACTGAATGCCCGTTTGCAGTCAGTTCAGTTGTGGGGGATTTATCTCCACCGGACTCAATGACAGCACCCTCACGTTACTGTAAGAACTTGAGGATGACGACGACGGTCAATGGCACTAAACAGTGAGTGAGAGAGTGCGCGCGCAAGACTGACTGCTGGTGGACTGGGAGTGGAGAAGAGTGTTTTCGGTTTATTCCTATGGAAGTTGAGCCTCACATTCACACGTAAGTTTAGCATGACTCTCAACTTCCATAGGAATTCATTTAAATACGCTCAGGACGCTTGCTCCAGTGGACACGCAGCCTGATTGACTGACTGAGCGTGTCCATCAGGTTAAATCATTCATGAAAAAAAATTGTTTGCCATGTCCAAAGAGTAATGTTTTCGTAATATCCTTTCAATGTTTAAGGGTACTGTACACCCCAATGACTGGCATCAGCGGTGGTTAATGCATTGATCTCTATAAAGTGAAACATCAGCTTTAGCATTTCCCCCTTATGTCACTGGATCTTCTGGCAGTTCCAGATAGCTCCGCCCTCGTGCCATAGCATGTGACAGGAAGAGACTATGAGTCGTTTTGAGTGGGAGGGGAGGTTAATGTTTTTGATTAAACATTAAGAGAGCACATGAATTTAAAAAAAATAATGAAGTGCACGGATAAATTATTTATAATAAATACTGCAATATTCCATAAAAAAATAAGGATTGTCAGTTTTGATTTCACAGCGACTTTAACCTTCAAATACTTGGTCAGCATTTGCTGTAGCAGTTTGCAGCGCACTTTCAGAAACCCTCCATTTTCCCCAGCTCCACCAGATCTGCTATGGCAATTCATGTATGCTATATTGTACAGCAGCAGCATGTCTTACTTGCTCACAGCAGCGTGTCGTGTAAGTATTGGCAGTAGCAAGTCCTGTACTTGCAGCAGCAATAACAGCAGCAGCGTGTCATACCCATTAACATGCCAAACACCCCAAAAGGTGTCATGACAGAAATATTTTATTATTTTGTTTTATTGCCCTATTATTGCTTGATTATTTTTGTCATATTACTGCACTTTGCAAATGGGCTACTGAATTCAAGATGTATAACAATCTTTTAAAGCGTTTCTCTCTAGATGCCAAGAAACCATAATTGCCTGACATAGATAAGTCAGACGGTTAGTCCAGTGGTGGTCAGCCAGCTCAGAGGATGGTCACGCACACAGACACACACACACACACGCAGAAATACACACAGTGTGGGATCGCTATCTATTTGGACAGGCTGTCACAATTCTGAGCATAGTAGGGCAGCTGTCTATGGCTGACTGGACAAGGAGCAGAGAGATCACAGCTGGATGGCACACACATTCACAGACTTTCAGCCCTTGAAACCCCAGAGACTTTGCCAAGTTTGGCTGTCTGACTGTCTGCGACCTCGTCTGACTGGAGGAGGTGTGTGTGTGTGTGTGTGTGCGCGCGCATTAAATACACTACTTCTGTTCACGTCTTGTAAATTTCCTATCTCTCTCTTAATCCTTCCATTAATGTACCTATTCCCCACCTAGACCTTATTCTCTCAGTCCATGTGAGCTACGAAGAGTAAGAGTTTACACTTAGACATCTGGGACTCTTTAAAAATCTACACAAATGTCAGACAAAAATGTTGGGGAGGTTTGCAGATGTTTTGTACAGGTGCTTTTTTTCCCTGAGGCATACCACCTGTTTTAAGTGACTATGTCCTACATGTTAATAGTAGTGGGTTTTTTTCCTTAAGAGCATTTATAATGTTTGTCAATGTTTCTTGCAGCACATTGTAATTAGATTTACGTGACTATTTTCTAACTTTATATTTAATCTGGCTGTTTTAATAATGTATCTTCCAGACTTCTTTATGTAAATTACCTCTGTTATGATTGGCTGACCTCTATTCATGTACAATTGACAACACTTACTTAAGAATTGTGGCTTTGCTGTCAGGCCCAATATAATTGATGCCACCCCATATTTCATAATACAATACCATTCAAAAGTTTGGGCTCAATACGTTTTTTTTTTTTTTTTTTTTTTTTTTTCAGAAGTTAATACTTTTTATTCTGAAAGGATGCATTTAATTGATCAAAAGTGACAGTAATTTGAAATAAATGTGGCACTTGTCGCATTTATCATCAATGAATCATAAAAAAAAAAAAATTGAATCATAGTTTCCACAAAAATATTAAGCAGCACAGCTGTTTCCAACATTGATAAAAAGAAGAAATGTTTCTTGAGCACCAAATCAGCATTTCTGAAGGATCATGTGATGGCAAAGCTTTGCCAACAAAGGAAAATTTTACATTTTGAAAATATATTAAAATAGAAAACAGTTATTTTAACAGTTGATTCACATTTTTGATAATGTAAATGCAGCATTGGTGAGCATGAGACAAACATTTAAGCAATAGTGAATATCTGTCACGGATCGGTGGCTGTAGTGAAGCACACGACTCAGGAGATACACAAATTAGTCTTTTAACTGAAGATTCATACTAGGAAACACATAATATATAACAGAACACACAACCACATTACCTTGATACAACATCAACACAAAACCAAGAACAGACTGAAACTAAAGGCTTATATTCACAGCAAACAGAAAAGCTAACGAGACTAATTAACAAGATACACCTAAACTAAGGACTCTAAACAAATCTGTAACCAAGGAGACAAACAAGCAGGGGACCTATAAACATAGATGATTAACAAAGAACACAACAGAGAAATAAGTTGAAGATCAAAAAACATGTACAAATAAACCAAACGTGACAATATCACTGTATCTCAATTCTTTTTCTCATTATATTGTGTCAATACTTTAGGCCCTGCTATAAATATTTTTTATTGATTTATGTGTCTTTCACATAATTTCCTACGGAATCTCATCTCATTGGTCCAAATTCCCACTCCACATTAATATTAAACCTTTTAAATAAGTTCTAAATGGCTTTGATTGTGTTACGTCTCACAGAATGTTTGCTTTCAAGTAGCGTTTCAGTGTGTATGGGTGGATTGTGGAGCCAGTTTTGCATCACCATGAAATCAAAATTGACAATTCTTTTTTTTTTTTTCTTCTTTTTTTTTATTATTGAATATTGCAGTATTTATTGTAAATGATGTATCTATGCATTATCTTTTCTTTTTCTTTTTTTTTAATTCATATGCCCTTGTAGACTTTGATAATAGTGTCCTCTCCTTCTTGCAGCAAAATCTTCTCTGATGATGTGTTTACTGGCGTGAGGACGGGACAACCTGTCACTCACATGACATCACAGCAATAGAAAACCACAATGATCCAATCAGTTCCCGATGGACAAAATCATGTCCTGTCCAACATGTTTTCTTGATTGAAAAGCCATTTCACTTGTATACAAAGCACAATAGGGAAGAAACGGAACTTCCGTTTCATGCCAACTTTAGAGTATATTTACACAGCACATCAAACACTCTTTTACATCAATGTTTTTGTTTTTAAACAGTAAGGTTTTCTATTTCATGGGCTGTTCATGGGCTTTGCATGACTTTTCTATTTTCTATTTCATGTGTGCATGAGAATCTGGGTGTCTGAGTAGTGTGTGTGTGAGAGAGATACTGACAGAGGGGCCGTCACACATCAGCGCATCTCCCTCTGTCTCTCCACATGAGTTCATCCCACCTTCCATGTATCAACTACTTTCTTTCTTTCTTTCTCTCTCCCTCATGCTCTCATGTAATTATTCCTTTCCTCTGTCATCCTCTGTGCATCACTCTTAATTGTCTCCCCAGCACCGCAACCAAAATTGAATTCTGCACAAAGTTCCCCCTCCATCTCCCCCGTCACTCAACGATCCCAGCACTGTCGTGCTCTTTACGCACACAAACACACACATACCGACCTTTTCTCTTTGTAATTAATTACTTGCGATATATACACCGGGCCTTTGCTGTCTGATGTGAAATTGCTTGTGTTTGGAGTTTTTTCCACCCTTTTCTCCAAAGTCATTTATATATTTACTCTCCGACTCTGACCTAATGACTGCGTTTGTTTACCCATTAGATGTGGTCTCCCGTGGCGACAAGATGAACCATAAGCATGTTGTGTCTGTGGGAGGTGTTGGCATGTCAGCCCTAAGCCAGTAGTCGGCTGTGTCATTACACTCTGAGCCGTACACACACAAAATTCATCCACGCAGGGTGTCACTGTCAATCCATAAATCTGAACAAAGCCCAGGCCCATGTTGCTCTGTCACTCTGTCGCTTGGTCATTAGACAGTTACGGTGCTATAAACGTTCCGTCTCACTCTCTCACAGTGATGGACTCATCTAGAACTGACAATAAAAGACACAAAATTCTGTTTCTGTCCAACTTCAAGACTGGCAAGCTAGTCAATGTTTCCATCACACAAATATTCATGAACATGTTAAAGGGATAGCTAACCTAAAAAATTTAAATTCTGTCAATAAGTACTCACCCTCATGTCATTCCAAACTCGTATGATTTTCTCTCTTCTGCGGAAACACAAAAGAAGATATTTTGAAGAATATTTCAGATTTTTTGACCATACAATCAAAGTCAAAGCAGTTCAGAAGTTCCAAAAAGGTCATAAAAGTATAGTGTTAAAGTCGGATTGAAATGGATAGTCTTTTCTTCCCTATTGTGACTGTTGGTGCCTGTATATTTAACAACTTAAAATCGTATATTGTAAGTGATATAATTTTAAACCTAAATAACAAAAAATGCAACACAAAACACTATATACATGAACATTACTGCATATTAGTGGCATATTTAATGTATTTATTTAATGATTTAATATATATTAAATGTATTGATTATATTTAATTTATATACATCTACTAATATAACAAGACAAATGCAGTTATGTTCTTTGAAAATATGTCCTTATTACTTTGTTTAGGTAATTTTATCTTATTTTAAGGATGTTTATATATATATATATATATATATATATATATATATATATATATATAAAGACATTAAGAGTGTTATTTTTCTGTATGCTTTTTTGAGATGAGGTTTGATATGTTTAATTTTAATACTACATCACTGAGCATTGTCTTTTAATTATGATTTAAAGCTGGGGGGGGTATCACACACAGTTTCTGCCAATCTCATGTTAATCTTGAGTACATATAGAGTAACAATGCATCCTTCATATCTCCGAAAAGTCTTTAGTTTTGTCATATTTATAAAAGATAGATACACTAAACCGAGTCTTTCTGAAAAAGCCGGGCTCCTGGAGGCGTGTCTGCCGTCAGTGCCGTGGGCGGAGCTGAAGTGTCACGATCGCATGCTAGCTGCGGCATCATTATAAATAAAAAGGGAACAAAAACATTTGTGTTGTTTACATTATATGCACTTGGATGCCGACTGCCAACAAAACACAGACATTTGATGCAGCTTTACTCACCTCCCGCAATCTGCAAATCCAGTGCCGAACTGGGACTTGTTTACAAAGCATTCATCACCGAATTCCCGGGAACAAACAAACATACAACTCCGTTGTTGCCCCGGAAAAACAAACTTAATCCATTTTTCCCATGACGCTGGGTTCTTTGGGAAGCTGAAAAAGGTAATCTTTCCCTCACAACCAAAAACACACTCCTTTGTTTACAGGAGCTGTGTCTCATTTCGGAGGCTGTGTCCTCCGGAGGTCGCATTTGAAGGCTAAATACTTCATCAAGAATGTTATATTTAAGAAAAGTAACCGTAATAAAATTGACTGATATTCATTGTGAGGTGTAAAATACTGTAATTTCTTACTTACTTTGCAATCTAACGGTTATTTTTCTTAAATTAGACTGCCTCAGTGATGTATGCAGCCTTTAAAGCCCCTGAATTGGAACACAGCTATTGTTGAAAAATCTCTCGGCTTCCGTATCCCGAACGAAACGCGTTGATGGGCGTGCTCTTGCTCTGGGTGATGTGTGCGCACACTTATCAGGGAGAAGTGCCTATACAAGAAATTCCGCTCTCTTTTGACGTCATACAGGAAACTCACCAAATTCTGTACCGAAACCGGAAGTAGTGGATTTGGCACAGAAATTCGTCATACGTCCAACTCGTGTTTTGAAACTTTGGCCATGTTTAGCATGAGAATGCAACTCTTTAACAGTGTAAATAAGTCCAAATGCATGAAATAGCATTACATAATAGCATTAGACAATTAGACAAAAACTAAAGATTTATGAGGAGGAGTATCACAAGTTTCAAGGGGTGTGTGTGCGTGTGTGTGTGTGTGTGTGTGTGTGTGCGTGTGTGTGTGTGCGTGTGTGTGTGTGTGTGTGTGTGTGTGTCTATACGAGTAAGGTGCTCATATTTAAACCCCTGTGCTTCATTATATCTTGATGATTTTGCTTCAGTGTAATTAAGTACCACTCAGACCTTGGCACACATGCATACACACTCACTCACACACATACGTATACATACACTTAAACATATGAAAGAAAGAGTCACAGTGCCATCTATTGATCACACAGCCTTTACTCTCTCTTCTCTCTCTCTCTCTCTCTCTCTCTCTCTCTCTCTCTCTCTCTCTCTCTCTCTCTCTCTCACACACACACACACACACACACACTCTCTCTCTCTTTCTTTCTCTGGTGGGTGCAAAGACAGCCTCCTCCATCATGTGCCCCTCGTATCAATAACAGGTAGACACGGCAGTGCTACACTGCAAAGGGTGTTTGTGTTATTGTGAAGCTGTAAATGTGTGGGGAGGGGAAAGAGACAGTGAAAGCGCATGGAAGTGAAAAAACAGGGAAAAAAAGTGAGTAAGTCAATGTTTGTTTGAGCACACCAGGCTCTTTATATAAGTCAAATATGCAATTATATTATGATATAAAATGAAGAAGAAATCTTTAAATTTTGCACTATATATAATATAAATTAAGCTGTACTTAATTACACTGAAGCAAAATCATAATATACATAATATATATACATTTTTACTTGTGGTCTAAAACCTTTCTTTCTCTTCCTCTCTAGGTCTTACAATATGTCTACACTGGAATCTTTGAACCTGCATGTCACTTCTGAATGTTTACAACCAACTGTGAGCAAAGCAAGATGTTAATATCAAAGCCAGATGCCTTCTAAGTAAGCATCCATCCTACTGTAATATACACACAAAATATTGGGTAAAATAATCTATTTATATCAGTTTTACCATTATAGTATTTATTCATATTTTTGAATTAGCTTTTATTTGTAGTATTTCTGTTTTCATTTTTGTAATTTTGATATGTGCCTTTTTATTAGTTTTTAAATATTTGTATGTAGTGTTAATTACTTTTATTATTTCAGTTTCAGTCATTTTAGTACATTTCTTATTATTTTTGAAGTTTAAGTTTTTCAGCTAAAGTGTATATTTTATTTTATTTCAGCTTTGTTTCAATTGACAAATTAGTTTTAGTTAACAATAACAACAACACTGATTTACACCGATCAGGCATAACATTATGACCACTGACAGGTGAAGGAAATAACACTGATGATCTCTTCATCACGGCACCTGTTAGTGGGTGGGATATATTAGGCAGCAAGTGAACATTTTGTCCTCAAAGTTGATGTGTTAGAAGCGGGAAAAATGGGCAAGTGGATTTGAGCGAGTTTGACAAGGACCAAATTGTGATGGCTAGACGACTGGGTCAGAGCATCTCCAAAACTGCAGCTCTTGTGGGGTGTTCCCAGTCTGCAGTGGTCAGTATCTATCAAAAGTGGTCCAAAGAAGAAACAGTGGTGAACCGGCGATGGGATCATGGGCGGTCAAGGCTCCTTGATGCACGTGGGGAGTGAAGGCTGGCCTGTGTGGTCCGATTCAACAGACGAACTACTGTAGCTCAAATTGCTCAAGATGATGGAAAGGTGTCAGAATACATAGTGCACCACAGTTTGTTGCAATGGAAAGAAGCAATGGAAGAACGTGGCCTGGTCTGGTGAATCATGTTTTCTTTTACATCATGTGGATAGCCGAGTGCGTGTGCGCTTACCTGGGGAACACATGGCACCAGGATGCACTATGGGAAGAAGGCAAGCCGGCAGAGGCAGTGTGATGCTTTGGGCAATGTTCTGCTGGGAAACCTTGGGTCCTGCCATCCATGTGGATGTTACTTTGACACGTACCACCTACCTAAGCATTGTTGCAGACCATGTACATCCTTTCATTGAAACGGTATTCCCTGGTGGCTGTGGCCTCTTTCAGCAGGATAATGTGCCCTGCCACAAATCAAAAATGGTTCAGGAATGGTTTGAGGAGCACAACAACGAGTTTGAGGTGTTGACTTGGCCTCCAAATTCCCCAGATATTAATCCAATCGAGCATCTGTGGGATGTGCTGAACAAACAAGTCAGATCCATGGAGGAACCACCTCACAACTTACAGGACTTAAAGGATCTGCTGCCAACATCTTGGTGCCAGATACCACAGCACACCTTCAGGGGTCTGGTGGAGTCCATGCCTTGATGGGTCAGGGCTGTTTTGGTAGCAAAAGGGGGACCAACATAATATTAGGAAGGTGGTCATAATGTTATGCTTGATCGGTGTACATTCATGCTTTTCAGTGCTGAATGAAATATACATTTATATATAATCACCATTAGCCATCTTGCCATTGGCTCAATGCATTGTGCGACTGCATCCTTTTCAAAGCCTTAAAATGCCTTAAAATGATGTTTATGCAGGCAGCTCACCAGATTTTGGAACATCCACAATAATGATGATAACCCGTATGTGTGGGAGGATTGACACCATTTTAAATAAAAATAATATGTTCTCAAGGAAACACAGACAGCCATACTAGCTGCTGTCAGTAGTTCAGAGCGATAGGGGAAGGAAGATCAGGTGGGATCAGCTAAAAGACACACTCAACATTCTTATTCACATCTTTCGTAACAGGATGTGACAAGTACTAAAAAGACTCCAAAACTCACAAAATCATTCTGTACAAAAACAGACAAGTTTCCTCACTGGACCATTTTTTTCACCTTTAAACTAACACACATGCACATTCATGCTCTAGGATATTCCCAAGGCAAACATAGATGGCAGAGTCAAGGTTAGGACCCCGTGTCCATTTTAGGTAGCAAGAGACCATCAGAACCATGAGTGGATCCATTTAGCCCTTTTCATAGCTGCACTCCCTCCCAAGAGACAGATTGATAGAGAGACAGATAGGCAGAGATAGAGAGAAAGAGGAATGACCATTTACCACAGCCAGAGGGTACTTTTTAAGGTCTTACATCATCTCATACACAATACACCAGCTAATGGCGTGTAATAATCCCCCCTAAAGACTTAATGTGCTTAATGTGTGAGGTCAGCAGAACACTTCTTCAAATAATTTCATATGGCAGTACACGCGAAACAAAAAAAGTCTAATCAGACTGAAGAAGCACCGGGCCACGGCAAACCAAGAATGGAAATTATATTAAAATTCTGACGTTATTTACTCATCGTAATGTTGTTCGAAAGTTTCTTTCTTACGGGGAACTCAAAAGGAGAAAATTGGCAGAATGTTCACGTAGCTCTTCTCCATTCAACGAGAGTCAGCAGGGGCTGTTATTGCCTTCAGATGTGGTATGTTAGTACATGTCGTGCCAGGTTTTACATCAAGGACATGAAACCTCACCCTTGTGATAAGTACACTTTAGCATACTTTTAAAAAAGAACTTAATACAGAAATAATACACTTTAAGTGTGAACTAAATGTAATGTATTATAGTTTAAATTTGTTTAATGCATTTAGCTGAACTTTAGAGCGATGTTTTTGACCCACTTTAGTAATAGTAGCCAAATACTTTAATATAATTTCTATTGAAACTTATAGAGACTTATAGAAACTTATAGAAACCTTTGCTTTCCCTTGCAAAAACGTTTGTGTTCGCTCGCAAAGAACTCAAAAGGTTTGCAAGCAAACGCAACGTTTCTCGGGGGAACGCAAACATCTTACGAGTGAACGCAACATTTCTCAGGGGGACACAATCATTTTACAAGCAAACACAAAGTTTCTTTGGGGAACACAAACATTTGCGACATCATCTTACTTTTCTGTCCATCACCATGTCCCTTTAGGGGCTCTGTAGAAACTTGTATGTCATGTAATTAAATATATTTGTAGTTAGACATTTGCAATGATTAAGTTGCAATTTAGTGCTTTTAAACTTTCATTTTCAAAATGGTTCAGTTGGGTTCTATATAAAACTCTAGGGTATATTTCATAAAATGTTATTAAAATTAAAAATGAATTAAAACAAAATGAAATCATTAACGAAATACATAAAATGATCCCATGATGAGAACCCTTAAAAGGTTCTATATACACTGAACAAAATTATAAATGCAACACTTTTGTTTTTGTTTTTTCTCTCAAATATTGTTCACAAATCTGTCTAAATCTGTGTTAATGAGCACTTCTCCTTTGCCAAGATAATCCATCCACCTCACAGGTGTGGCATATCAAGATGCTGATTAGACAGCATGATTATTGCACAGGTGTGCCTTAGGCTGGCCACAATAAAAGACCACTCTAAAATATGCAGTTTTATCACGGAGATGTCGCAAGTTTTGAGGGAGCGTGCAATTGGCATGCTGACTGCAGGAATGTCCACCACAGCTGTTGCCCGTGAATTGAATGTTCATTTCTCTACCATAAGCCGTCTCCAAAGGCGTTTCAGAGAATTTGGCAGTACATCCAACTGGCCTCACAACTGCAGACCACGTGTAACCACACCAGCCCAGGACCTCCACATCCAGCATCTTCACCTCCAAGATCATCTGAGACCAGCCACCCAGACAGCTGCTGCAACAATCGGTTTGCATAACCTAAGAATTTCTGCACAAACTGTCAGAAACTGTCTCAGGGAAGGTCATCTGCATGCTCGTTGTCCTCAACGGGGTCTCAGAGTGGGCAAATGCTCACATTCAATGGCGTCTGGCACTTTGGAGAGGTGTTCTCTTCACGAATGAATCCCGGTTTTCACTGTATAGGGCAGATGGCAGACAGCGTGTATGGCGTCATGTGGGTGAGTGGTTTGCTGATGTCAACGTTGTGGATCGAGTGGCCCATGGTGGCAGTGGGGTTATGGTATAGGCAGGCGTATGTTATGAACAACGAACACAGGTGCATTTTATTGATGGCATTTTGAATGCACAGAGATACCGTGATGAGATCCTGAGGCCCATTGTTGTGCCATTCATCCACGACCATCACCTCATGTTGCAGCATGATAATGCATGGCCCCATGTTGCAAGGATCTGGACGCAATTCCTGGAAGCTGAAAACATCCCAGTTCTTGCATAACCAGCATACTCACCGGACATGTCACCCATTGAGCATGTTTGGGATGCTCTGGATCGGCGTATACGACAGTGTGTTCCAGTTCCTGCCAATATCCAGCAACTTCGCACAGCCATTGAAGAGGAGTGGACCAACATTCCACAGGCCACAATCAACAACCTGATCAACTCTATGCGAAGGAGATATGTTGCACTGCGTGAGGCAAATGGTGGTCACACCAGATACTGACTGGTTTTCGGACCCCCCCAATACAGTAAAACTGCACATTTTAGAGTGGTCTTTTATTATGGCCAGCCTAAGGCACACCTGTGCAATAATTATGCTGTCTAATCATCATCTTGATATGCCACACCTGTGAACAATATTTGAGAGAAATAGGCCTTTATTGTACATAGAAAAAGTTTTAGATCTTTGAGTTCAGCTCATGAAAAATGGGGGAAAAAACAAAAGTGTTGCGTTTATAATTATGTTCAGTGTATGAAACGCCTTCTAAGAGTGTATATTAAATTTAAATGTAATACAAAATAACATTACCGTTAAAAATATAATCAAATACTTTATATGTGCTGTAGTAATAAGTACTACTTTAACAAAGGACTAATAAAACAACGCTTTAAAATGTAATTTCAAGTAAAACTTTTCATTTTACATTTTTACAAAGTGCTCTTTTTAAAAGCATGTTAAGAAATATACTCATAAAAGGTGCTCTTTAAGTACACTTAAGTGACCTTTTATTTCAATAATATTATATTATGCGCAAGTACAGTTTTGTCAAATATACTTTAAAGATTTGAAGTACACTACAAATAAACTGTCAATACAATTATGCAAACATGTTTTTCACAAAGTATTTGTTTTTTTGTTTTGTTTTGTTTTTTCACTTTCTGAAAAATATGTTAATGATGACAGAACTTTCATTTCAAGTTTTGCCCAGTGCAGGATCAGTTCAAGCAGGTGAGTGTGAACAGACAGTAAGCGGAGGAAAGTTTGAAAAACTATTTTACCATGTTCAAAGGACAGAGTTAGTGATAATATCTAACAGATGTTAGAGCTTCTCGATGTATTGCAAACAGAAACTCCAGTAGATTGTTTCTTTGTAAATGGCTGCGTGATTACAATGGTCTTCTGCTCTCTTTACAGTCTCTCTTAGAAAAAGGCTCTAACGTAAGAGTACCTTAGTAATACCATGGTATAATAATGGAAATACTATGGTGCTTTCATATATACAGTATTTCACAGAATATCAGAGTACACCCCTCACATTTTTGTAAATATTTTATTATATCTTTTAATGTGACAACACTGAAGAAATGACACTTTGCTACAATGTAAAGTTGTGAGTGTACAGCTTGTATAACAGTGTAAATTTGCTCTCCCCTCAAAATAACTCAACACACAGCCATTAATGTCTAAATCGCTGGCCACAAAAGTGAGTACACCCCTAAGTAAAAATGTCCAAATTGGGCCCAATTAGCCATTTTCTCTCTCTAGTGTCATGTGACTCGTTAGAGTTACAAGGTCTCAGGTGTGAATGGGGAGCAGGTGTGTAAAATTTGGTGTTATCGCTCTCACTCTCTCATACTGATCACTGGAAGTTCAACATGGCACCTCATGGCAAAGAACTCTCTGAGGATCTGAAAAAAAGAATTGTTGCTCTGCATAAAGATGGCGTAGGCTATAAGAAGATTGTCAAGACCCTGAAATTGAGCTGCAGCACGGTGGCCAAGACCATGCAGCGGTTTAACAGGACAGGTTCCACTCAGAACAGTCCTCGCCATGGTCGACCAAAGAAGTTGAGTGCACATGCTCAGCGTCATATCCAGAGGTTGTGTTTAGGAAATAGACGTGCTGCCAGCATTGCTGCAAAGGTTGAAGGAGTGGGGGGGTCAGCCTCAGACCATAAGCCGCACACTGCATCAAATTGGTCTGCATTGCTGTCGTCCCAGAAGGAAGCCTCTTCTAAAGATGATGCACAAGAAAGCCCGCAAACAGTTTGCTGAAGACAAGCAGACTAAGGATCACTTAGGGGTGTACTCACTTTTGTGGCCAGCAGTTTAGACATTAATGGCTGTATGTTGAGTTATTTTGAGGGGACAGCAAATGTACACTGTTATATAAGCTGTACACTCGCTACTTTACATTGTAGCAAAGTGTCATTTCTTCAGTGTTGTCACATGAAAATATTTACAAAAATGTGAGGGGTGTACTCACTTCTGTGAGATACTGTACCGTGGTACTGAATGATTACCATATTTATATTCTGTGGTAATTACATATTATTTGAAGGAACTTAAAAGAATACTACAATATTACCCTTACTAAATGTAATGTGGCAGTATCATGTTAAAGTGATAGAATCAGATGGCAGTACTATGGTATTTTCATGGTACTTCCAAAAAAAAAGGATGGTACTACCATGCTACATGTCCAAAATACCATGGTAGTACCTGTCAGAGGTTGTTGTGTAAACAGCACGAAGACGAAGGAAAATCAAGATAACAGACCTTTAATGACAAAACTCAGGAGAATAGGGAGATTTCCTAACTTCACACAACAGAACATAAATGTAACTTCAACGAGAATGGACCAAGACTGCAGGAACACAAGGAGTATAAATACATGGAGCTAACAAAAGGAACTAATGAGATGATGAACATCAGGTGAACTAAATGACTAATGATTACACACAGAAAAACTAGGTCACAAGGGAAACACAAAGAAACAGAACATAACTCTAACAAAAGCTCCCCCTCCTAGAAGGGGGAAAGAGTACATCAGAGAAACTGGAGAGGGGTGAAACAAAACAAAGTCTAACACAAAAGTCCAAGGGAGAGTGTAGTGTGGGAAGAGACAACAGAGAGCCCAGAGCAGGAGGAGACAGATGTTGGTCCAGAGACCAGCCAGAACAAGGCCCCAGGGTGGAGTCGAAGGCAGGAGAAGCCATGGTGGAGACTTGACAGGCACCACTCTGATGGCCAATGGAGACCCAGGTGAAGCTGACAAGCCGAAGAGACCATGTGACATCGCTGGCACTGGAGACCAGATGGAGCTGCAGTGACGATCATCCAAGGTGGAGCACGGGCAGAGCTAGACAGAGCCAAAGGTGCAGGCAGGACGATGTCTGATCAAGTCGAAGCCTGTGGGAAGAGTAAGCCTGGTGAAGTCGTAAGGCTGAGGGTTTCCGGTAGAGCCGAGGGAGGAAGAAGGCAAGGTAGAGCCGACAGGTCGACAGGCCGCGGTGGAGTAATGGTTACTGGGGCTGGGCTAGGCGGAGCTGGTGTCCTGAAGCAAATAGGCAGATCCACACAGTTCAGTCCAGGAGATGAAGAGGGGCTGAAGGGTACCAGAGGAGGCAGGGTTGAGGAACTGACTGTTAGGGGAGAGGGAGGCGGGGAAGGATCACAGGAGATTCTGGGCTGGACGGAACCAGTGGGGACACTGAATATTCAGGGCTGGACTGAGTCAGTGGGGATACAGGAGATTCAGAGCTGGGCGGAACCAACAGGGAAACAGGTAGTTCAGGGCTGGGCGAAACCAGCGGGGATTGGAAAAAACAGGGGATTTATGTCCACAAATTCCTTCAATTATCCAAAAAATGTTCCAGCAACCATTGCAAACACATCCACCACAGGGGGTTGTGGGCGGGTCTGTCCTCCCAGCCCTTTGAACTCCAATAACGCTCCCTTGGCAACACATGATGTTGCAGGCTCACGCACCTGGTCTGACACACCTTGTGGTTCAGGCTCCGGGGTGCTGACTCCTTCGCCCTTTCTTCAGGCTCCGGGCTCGTCAATCGCAAAAGCCTGAAGTCCACGGTCTGCAGTGGGCTCATGTATCTCCATCGTGCCAGTCGCTAATATTCCCACAGCTGTCTATGCTTTTATTGTTAATCAAACAACAAAAGACAAACAACAATCACTCATTGCTCTTGTAACTTTAACAAGGATTAATCTATAGCTGCTTTTCCACCTCATTGCGTAACCGTTCCATTCTGTGCCGATCCGGGCCAGCTGGTACGGTTATGGTTTCATTTTCCACTGTGGGGCTGATAACGGCCGTCAGTCTTTGCCTTGGTAACACAACGGCTTACTGATGATATGAGATGTAAATAATGATCACGTTATGGAGGATGATGAGATATTTATTTTAATTTTGTTATTAATTTATGTTTACAACACTCAAATAGAGTGCGTTTAGCCAGTTACAGAGAAACTGGTAGCCAGGCAACAGACAAGTGACTAATCCTGAGAGGCGACGTCACTACACGCATTCTACAAGCACGATTCAGCACAGTTAGACAACCGTGCCAAGAATTCAGGGCCCTGAACGGTTTGTAATCATGCCGTGCCTCACCAGGCTCAAGTGGAAACAGAACTGGAACCATTCCTTACCATTCTAAGAACCGTTCGGCCCCACAGTGGAAAAGTGGGTTATGTCTAATGGCTGGTAAAAAATATTTATGAGTAAATATGAGTTTCTTTCTTCTGTTGAATACAACAACCAGACAGTTGACGGTAGCCATTAATTTCGATAGTATTTTTACTATGGAAGTCAATGGCTGCCATGAACTGTTTGATTACCAACATTCTTTAAAACACTTCTTTTGTTGGCAGGTGTGGCAAAAAGTTATTTTTTTAGGCCCTGTGCATATGTAGCCTGTGTATGATGTGAAAAATGGCTATGTATTTGTGTTTATTGCTTATTATACACTTATTATTGTGTGTGTGTGTGTGTGTGTGTGTGTGTGTGGGTTCTTGTATGGACACAAATGTGTATAATGACATGAGTATTACAATGTAAATAGGAAGTGTCCTTGTAAATCAAATGGCTTAAAAAACATGCTAAATGGTGTTTTTTTAAATTAAATAAATGCCAAAAGTTTTCTGTGATGGGGAGGTTTAGGGGTAGAGTTAGTGTAAGGAGATAGAACACACAGTTTATAAAAACAATTACGCCTATGAAGAGTCCCCATAAACCACATACAAGTATGTGTGTGTGTGTGTGTGTGTGTGTGTGCGTGCGTGCGTTTTTTGTGATTTATGAGGACACAAATTTGTATAATGACATGAGTATTACACTGGTATTACGACGTAAACATGAAATATGAGAACATTTCATGAGTCCTCATATTTAAAATAGCTTTAAAAACATACTAAACAATGTTTTATTAAAAATGTAAAAATGCAGAATGTTTTCTGTGATGGGTAGGTTTAGGGGGAGGGGTAGTGTAGGGGGATAGAATGTACAGTTTGTACAGTATAAAAACCATTACGTCTATGGAATGTCCTCACTTCGATAGCAAAACAAACCTGTGTGTGTGTGTAAAAGTCAAAGCACAGAATAAAAAGGTGGGGGTAGAGTTGATGTGTGACTTCCTTAAACGGGAGAATGAAGGTCACGTCTATGGTCAGCCTGATATAAAGTCACTGAGCTATCACTGTAGCAGTGGTTCTGTCACTGAGGAGATGAAACAGTTGCTAAGGGGTGCTGCTGCTGTCCGTTTGGTGGCTAGTAATGCTCAGTGTGTGGTCATCCTTACTGCTGTCGGGTTTTTAATGTCATTTTTTTTCTCAAACCCCAAGTGCTCACTCCATTCTTCCCTTCTTATCTACTGATGACAGAAGTCTAGTCCGCACCTCAGAGAGAACCCCTCACCCTGACATATCCACACACACACACACAAGGGATCACACATATCTGACGACCTCTGTGGATTTGTCAGTCTATTCTGTCTTCAGTTCCTATAATGTTTTTCCAAAAAGTCTCTTATGCTCACCAAGGCTGCACTTATTTTATAAAAAATACAGTAAAAACAGTTTGGTAATATGTTTTCTATTTAAAAATGTCATTTGTTCCTTTGATGGCAAATTAATTTTCAGCATCATTACTCCAGTCTTCAGTGTCACGTGATCCTTCAGAAATCATGCTGCTGATTTGGTGCTCAAGAAACATTTTATATTATTATCACTGTTGAAAATAGTTTTTGCTGCTTAATATGTTTGTGGAAACCGTGATACACTGCCATTCAAAAGTTATGGTAAGTAAGTTAAAATATATATAATTAGAAAAGGTTTATTCAGCAAGAAAACATTATCAAAAGTAACAGTAAAGACATTTAATGTTACAAAAGATTTATATTTTAAAAAAAAATCTGTTCTTGTGAATTTTCAATTAATCAAGAATACTGAAAAAAGTATCATAGTTTCCACAAAAATATTAAGCAGCAAAAACTGTCAACTGTTTCAACATTGATAATAATAAGAACCATTATTAATAATTTACTACCAATCATAATTGATAATTGTCAATTTGACCGTTCGCAAAGACCGGCCCCCTTTAGTTACTGTTGCTATGTCTGACAAGCCATGCCGCTCTCACGTCACACATCATGTTCTCATGCAGTGAAAAGTAGCCTACATTATGGAGCAAGAGGAAACTAAAAGCGTCGACAGACAAGACAGAGCAGGTTACTTTTGATACCTATGAAACAGTCTTCAATTATAAATTTTGTAATTTTTAAAGAAATTTAAACAATACATTTTGTGGCTCTTCAATGTGTCGTGACAAATCACTGTAGCGCCTCAGTTCAAGCGGCTCATGAACCGATCAGCTGTTCCTACTAGTTCATTTATAGCATCAATTTCCAATTAATGTAGGCCTGTTACATTCTTCTAGTCTATTATTATAACTATAGGTTTGTCTTCTTTTATTATTAAATGAATATTATACGTGCTGTGAGGATAATAAAAGATTAGGCTATTAGCTATCTTTGAAAATGTTTTAACATTAGTTTTTTTTATGTTTTTTTAGGTCTATTATACAATGAATTATAGGCCTATAATTAAAAAATTATTAAGAGTGTAGGCTATAATATTTCCTTCTTGTTTTAAAATGGAAAGATTTCCAATATTATGACGAAGGGATACAGCTACGCCACTGCCTGTTGGCATACATCTTTACAACTAAAGACGTGAACGTGAACTTGCGCTTACATGGTCATTTTTTGCTGTTGGATCAGCTCAGAAAAGAAATAAACCACCCCTTCCAATCCGATCAAAATTTCATTCGGATCGAGCTCAATCGGATAGATTAAGGTGTTTACATTAAAGTTTTTCAATCCGATTGAGCCGTCAATCCAATTACAAATGGATTATTTGGGTGCATGTAAACGTAGAAGACTGGAGTAATGACTGCTGAAAATTCAGCTTTGCTATGACATTAATAAATAATATTTTGAAATATATTAAAATAGAAAATAGTTCTTTTAAATTGTAATAATATTTCATATTGCTGCTTTTTCTGTATTAGACATCTTTCTATATATATATATATATATATATACAAGCGCGCTGTTGACATGGGGGACAGGGGGGTCAGGACCCCTGCAGTTTTAAAAAGACAGAAATCGACCCTTGCACTTTTGATAAGGACTGCTTCAATTAGCCACAAGCTACAAACTCTATATCATCTTTTAGCTTATAGGCTATTTTCAAATGAGACCATTTTTATGAGCTTTCATTCGTAAATAATCAACTGTTTTGTTGCGGATGTGCAGAACAGGAAATGCGCTCTCTAGAACAGAGAAACACGCAATCTCCAAACCATCGATCAAAGCATGGTAGCGTTTTCTGAGGACATGTCGATGGTATATAAATCATGCGAGGAACTTGTCGTGTGTGGGGACATATGACAATCAAGCCATCCATCCATTCAGAAACCGAGAAATTTGACACTTCAAGGTCAGGAGGTTGATCTTTCACATTTAGTTCCGGTTGACGCGCAAGCTGGCTTGACTGAAGTTTTCGCGAGTCTTTGTGTGGATTTATAGTTTATGGACTGTTTTGATTTCGATAATTACATCTAGAAAGGGAAAATCATTGGTGGCATCGATAAAAGAGATCTTTGAAAGTTAAACTAAAGTGATTATTGCCTCGGCCAGCGACGCAGTGGGGAGGACGCGAGAGAGGAGGATCCTGCGCATTTGGTATGTACTGGTGTATACTGTATTACTGCATGCTTATACACTCATTTTTGATTGAATTAATTTTTATTTTGAAATGTGAAAGCACAGCAACCAATCTGATAAACTAATTATTTGACAAAAAAAAAAAAAGTCAAAACTACGTTTAGGATATGGCAAGGCTGCTTGCACAAGTATGCAGACTTCAATAAAATTGTCATTTAAGTACATTTCATCTACATTTCGATATTGTGAAAAGGATATTATTACAGTGCAAAAACTGTGTGTATAAACAGTGATTTCTTTGTTTCAGTTGCTGTTGAAGTTTAGTGAGTAGCAGCAGCAGCTGGCATCACATCTCTGGAAATATCTGGAAATCTGATCTTACTATCTGGGCTTTTGCTTACAGTTTGGTCTCGTATATATATATATATATATATATATATATATATATATATATGTGTGTGTGTGTGTGTGTGTGTGTGTGATGCTATCTGCGAAAACCCGTCAGATGTCGCGATGGAACGTTTTCAGTAAAGTCCAAAAATAGGTAAAATGTTTTTGTTTTGTTTTTTTGTCAAAATTGGGTTTTTATTAAATTATTATTCTATAACATCTTGTCTATCATTTCTGAAAATATCTTGGCAAAATTCGCCTGTTAAGTGCAGAAAAATAGCGATTTATAGTGGCAAGCTGAAAAGACTGTCTTTCTCTAACGTTACTGTTTAAGAACACACCCAGCGGAGGTGCAAAAACACTCTTAACACTACAAAGACAGTTCAAAATAAACCACAAAACATGTAGAATGAAGGTGTATTAATGCAAATTTCCCGCCAGTCCTGTATAAACTACGGCACGCAAAGATTTTTTTTTCTTTCTAATACAACATTATAGTGAGAAGGCGGAGCACAAGAGAACAAAGTTGGAGCTATAATGAACACACATGTTCTAATTATGTGTTTATTAGAGGTTGAGTTCAAATTAAATACTGCCAAACTGCACATACTACTTCTGAATAGGATGTCTACTTCATAAAATGTATGAAAATATGGAAATAGATGGTTCAGATCACGCAAATGAATGGAGGCGCCCTTAAATGGTCAGTAATGGAGCTTGGGTGTCACCTACTGAACGTTTGGTACTGCGCCCAAACAAAATCTTACTGAAAGCTCATTTTTGAAATATATCAACCTAAAATTTGGAATGTTGACATTTTTGGCTTTGATTTTCTTGCGGTTTAAGAGTAAAACATGTTTTGTAATATATTATTATAAAATATAAACAATATATAACAATTGGTCTATATTCCAAAGCATTCTTGAATTACAACTTTTTTTTCTTTTTCTTTTTTAATTTCACATTTCTTTTAGTCACACCGGTATAGATTTATATTAGAATTCATCCCTCTGGGACTCTTTTCCAACCCATTCTTAGCCTATGAATTCCAATTCCTGTTGAGATCCAAAAGCATTTTAAATTCTAGTTGAAGTCCTGATGATACCAAATGGAGGGCCCTTGATTCTAAATGACACATTAGATGAATCTTGATGGTGAAGTCCCTCTGATCTTGGCACGCTTGTCTTTATTTTTAGTGTAATTTCTCTGAGACGTATGAGCACTTGGAGTCCTGATTAGCTGGTTGCACTCAGCACTGAGTAAAATTAATTGTAATTAATTCAGAATGGCATCAGATACATGTAGATGTCTTATGGCAGTTGGGATATGTCAAATAAATGCCCTAAAGCAATCATAAGTTGATGGTCTTGCTGAAAGATTTGTGCTTATCAAGGCTGCATTTTTAATTCCTATCAAAATTGGTAAACATTTTTATCATTTTAAAATCATTTTTAATTCGATGTAGTTGTAATGGCTGCATGTAATCTAATATGTGTATTTTGTTGTCAGGATGTCATATTTGATAACTGCAAGTGTTAACTCTAGAGGGAATTTTCTGGTGCAGCTGATTTCAATGACAGCCATGTGTTTTGTTAATGTTCTTTCTTGTTTTAGTCTTTTAAAATAACTGAATACTGCTTGTTTTTATAACTATACTAACATGGCAGTATTAGATGTTGCCCCATTCTAGCACATTACCTGTCATTCATTAGCACTGTAAACATTATTTTCCATTGTCATTTTTGAGTTCTGACATGTGGTGCTGTCAGATTGCAGTTTGTGTTGTGTAGCTTGATTTGTGTCACAATTATTTGCACATATTGGTTCTGTATGTCTCTCTGGTTGCCTGTAATTACCCTTACAAAGAATAACTATGGTAACCAAGTTCTGCCAAAGTACCAAAGTTACTCCAGTTATTTTTGTTACCTCAACCAAGCTGCATTAACATTGTATTTGTTACCACATTCATTAAAGGTACAAAAAAGTTACATAGTAGGCTTTAAATAAATTAAAGCTTACATTGTTTGAAGGAAATCCTATTTTAAATTATAATTTTATAGTATAGCAACAATACTATGGTATTTGGGCATGAGTGTTTATAGCTGTAGTAGTGTTACGGACATGCAGATACACAAAATACACATATTGATATTGGGCAACTCATATTTAAAGTCAAGAAACTTGAGAAGCTAGATGAGTGTTATAAATAAACATGTAAATAAATATAAAATAAATAAATAAATGAGAAACAGTCAGAATTATGGTGTAGGAGGAAATATTTCCCTCAGGCGGATAAAGCGGAGGATGAGAGAAGAGAGAAAAACAGGGCTGGAGAGTAAGAGAGAGAAAAAAGAGAAGTCAGATAAATATGAAAACAAGATTTTCCACTGGATATGATAACAGTGGAGTCATCAAAGGACATCACTCATCCCATTTGAGCTGTGTTTCTTGCTTTTTATGAGCTAGTACTTTGTGTACAAAGCAGGGCCTGAAATACTTTTTTTTTTTTTTTTTTTCAACCAATGGTCAATGAAAGTGCTGCTGATCACCAACCTGAGGAGATCAAACAAAATATTATGCGCTGTTTTATTTTCTTTTATTTTAATATACTGCTAGCAGGTTTTTGTTGTTTTTTTCTTCTTCTTTTTTTTTTTTTGCTAGCTCAAAAACGTTGATTTGTGAGATTTAGTATTTTCTATCAATAAATATTTAATGTACTTCCAAATAAATAAAAAAAAAGATAAATAAAATTCATTAAAATGTGTCTAAATTAAGCTGTCAATCAGTTGAGCATGACAAATGCAGTCAACACTACAATTTATATTCATAATTAGCAATTAAATTTATAAATTAAAAAATAGATTTTTTAACTAATTGAATAGCAGTTCAATAAATTTGGTCAAAATTATGACTTTGAGAGTGAGTCTTGCACCTTTTATCAATTTATATGAATTTTTGATTTCTGGTTGCACCTCTTCTTTTGTTGGAGCATCTCTTTTTAACATTAATTATTTGATACAAGCCATTTTTAGGGGGTGGGGGGTATAGACTTTTGATGGATTGAAAACTATTTACTTTTCATTCTAGTTAATTTAACTTTTTAACACTTTATCTTGCAATCTAATAGTTCCCACAACCAAAATCATAGGATCTGTGGCTCTAATGCTTAAAAAAAAAAGTATACACTATTTGTGGAAAGTGCCAGCAGTGCATGGACCTTTCCCATCATTTGTACTGTGTAAATGGATATTTCTTTTTCCTGTAATGGTCCATTACTTCCTGTACTCTGGGTGTTGTGTTCATAACACTGAATAATTTCAGCATACTCTATAAAAAATAAAAAATAAACTTATTTGTTTTGATCCACAGAGCTGAATTGCACTTCTTTGTCCAGTTTTGCTTTGTCATTTGTCTTTTTTATTTCTTCTCTTCACCTAAGATCATAGTGTGCTCCAAAGACAGTAGTATCAGACATTATGAATGCTTATTGATTTTGTCAAGGTAGCAACCTAAGCAGTACATGCCTTACCTCTTAGATAATTGGATAATGCTGAAAAACTCATGCCGTGAGACAGATGGTACAGTGTCAGAAAGCAAAGTGACACAAAAAGAAAAGAGGGCTAAAAGCGAGCAGATATGTCTGAGCTTTTCTGACTTTAATCTGAGTGCAAGAGATGATCCTATTGGACATGCAGATGAACATTTCTGTCGGCAGAAAGTGAAACAGAGTTAACTGGAGTGAGACGTTTCAGTTTTATCTTTTGCCTGCTATATCTACTCTGTGGCATTCTGATATCATCACAGTCAGAAGATAAAGAAGCAAATGACTAAGGAAAAGCAATAATAAAATTCTCCCCCTTTCTCTCTCTACAGTCACCCGCATTATGATGCCTTATGAAATATGATAGTATTTGACAAGCAAATAATGCCCTCTTGTTTTGTGTTTGTGTGGACTTTTTAATTGAGAAAAGGACAAGATGTCTCAGACATTTTCTGTTAATTAAGCAAAGAGACTTAACTAATTGATGATTTTCCATTGACTATGTTGATGTTTTTCAAAATGGTTATTTAATGTTTTGTGGGGTAATTAACACATAGCACAGTCCATTAAGCCTTATTCAACAATTAATTTGAAATCCTTCTGAATGGCTATAGTCATCTGCAGAACCTGAGATATTCCTGCAGTAACATATGAAAACCATCTGATATTACTTTTATATATCAATTAACAATAAGATTTAGTAACTTACATTGCCAATTACCTAGTCTTTTTAATGGTCTGCCAATAAAAATAGCCACAGCAGAATTAGGACATGTGTGTCTCCAGTGTTCCTGAATGAATCCAGTGTTTTTGAACTATTCGGTTGAGTGAATAATTCAGTGACTCACTTATACTTGTTTTGTTCCTGAATGAAGTACCCTATTCCCTCGTTTACTATTCCCTTCATTACTCCACTAATATTGTTCACTGAATTAGTGAACAAAAACAAGTGAGTGGATTAGTGTGCCTGACACTATCTTCTTGCAACATGCATGAAATCATTCATCGACTCACTCACAGTGCATTTATTCTCTAGTGGCTAGCTGTTGATTGTACATTGGTTGTGCACTCTTTATTTAGGTGCATTATGGGATTAAATAAATGCACTCGATAATGTCCATTGTGGTTTCAGACACCACTACAAGTGGCTGTCCCCTCAAATAAATGCTTTTCACACTTGAAATAGTTAACCCTGGGCCAATCTAAACCCTGGGTAAACCCTGGGTTATCTTGCTTCAAGTTTCACACTACTCATAATTTACCCGGGGTTAACAATTAATCCTGGGCATTCATAAATTAAAGTTTCACATTGCACATTCCTAAACCGTGGGTTAACGTTCTATTTGCATATTTGCGGTGCCAGTGTAATTGATTGGATGAGCGCAGCCCGCAACCTGTTTACATAAAAGCTCTAGCACTGCACATCCTCCTATTGCTGACTGTACTATTGAGTTTATACTGAATGGACATTTCGGACTATAAAGGTAAGAATGAAACGGTCTCTTCTTCACTCAAATTGTCGCATTTTCTGTCAGAATTTGACATATTTTCTCTCAAACACTAAATTTACTGTTTATATACAGGTGCATCTCAATAAATTGGAATATTATGAAAAAGTTTTTTTTTTGTAATTTAATTCAAAAAGTAAAACTTAAATATATTCTAGATTTATTAGACAAAGTAAAATATTTACTTTTTTGTTTTCATTTTGATGTTTAAAGCTTTATGCGGCTCATTAAAATAAAAAAATCAGTATCTCAAATTATTAGAAAATTTCAGAAGCGTCTTACCTGGGCTAAGGAGAATAAGAACTGGACTGTTGCTCAGTGGTCCAGAGTCCTCTTTTCAGATGAAAGTAAATTTTGCATTTCATTTGGAAATCAAGGTCCCAGAGTCTGGAGGAAGAGAGAAGCACAGAAACCATGTTGCTTGAAGTCAGTGTGAAGTTTCCACAGTCAGTGATGATTTGGCCTGCCATGTCATCAGTTGGTGTTGGTCCACTGTGTTTTCTGAAGTCCACAGTCAACGCAGCCATCTACCAGGAAATTTTAGAGCACTTCATGCTTCCTTCTGCTGACTAGCTTTATGGAGATGCTGATTTCATTTTCCAGCTGGATTTGGCACCTGCCCACACTGCTAAAGGTACCAAAAGCTGGTTCAATGACCATGGTGCTACTGTGCTTGACTGGCCATCAAACTCGCCTGACCTGAACCCCATAGAGAATCTATGGGGTATTGTCAAGAGGAAGATGAGAGACACCAGACCCAACAATGCAGATGACCTGAAGGCCGCTATCAAAGCAACCTGGGCTTCCATTACACCTGAGCAGTGCCACAGGCTGATTGCCTCCGTGCCACGCTGCATTGATGCAGTAATTCATGCAAAAGGAGGCCCAACCAAGTATTGGGTGCATAGAAATGAGCATACTTTTCAGAAGCCTGACATTTCTGTTTAAAATATCCAATTTTTTTATTGATCTTATGAAGTATTCTAATTTATTGAGATTATTGAGAATTGGTGGGTTTTTTGTTAAATGTGAGCCAAAATCATCACAATTAAAAGAAACCAGACTTAAAGTACTTCAGTCTGTGTGCATTGAATTTATTTAATACACGAGTTCCACTATTTGAGTTGAATAACTGAAATAAATGAACTTTTCCACAACATTCTAATTTACTGAGATGCACTTGTACAATAGGCAGTGTTTCCGTGACTGTCCAAAGCAGGCAAATATGAGTATGCAATTGGTTGTTTGTTGCTAAGCGTCTAGCTGTAACATTCTAACACCGCATTGTTTCACACTGTACAAGTCTGGGTTGGCACCGCAAAAGCAGGGTTTCATAACCCCGGGTAAAAAGCGGTGCTAACCACGCTTCTAAATTACAAGTGTGAAACGTTCCTTTACGGTGTTTAGAAAGACGATAATCCAGGTTTAAGCGCAGTGTGAAAAACCCAATAGTGCACTATGTATATGTAACATAAGAATGCCGTTGCCATTTGTAAATTGAATGTGTGTGGTTTCTGGTGTCATCCATATCCATTTAGCTGTACAAAACAGCTTTTTATGGTTCTTGACATTGCAAATTAATATTTCTTATATTATTTTAATTTAGTATCGTATTCATAAACATACTGGATTGTAGCGCAAAAGGTTTTACCATTATTCTTCTAGTAATTTACCTAGAGTGGCTAATAAATCGGAAGTCACGCACACTCATAGAAAATATATTTCTTCCACGTGGATGGGGGGTGTGGGAGTTTGGAGTTTGGAGTTTTGAAAGAATCGGTTGAATTGAATGATTCAATGACTCACTTGTCACCTAATGCGCAATCACAGATACTTATCTCATCCTTGCAGGCTTTTCATTTCCTATCAGAGCGTAACCGTTGTTTAGCTAGTTTGTTTTGTCAGTGATATTAATCAATACAATTCCGTGCACATCAGGATGAAAATGTTGTTTTGGCTGTCTAACTGCAGCATTTGTCTTCAGCTCAGCCATCTGTGGCTCTCAGACAAATGGGAACTGATATTCTATCAAACTGACCCTCGTGCACAAACGAAACATCTCGCTGTGAGTTAACCACTTTATGAACAACTCCACAGTTACCACGTTCACTGTAGAGCATGACCTCTAAATGTCTTGTGGAAAGACTTTTGGCTCCATCTCTTACTTCTCCCCCGCCTCTTTCTCTTTCTTCATGGATTTAGTATTGACAGAAAAGCTGAGAGTATCCAGGTAACATTTTCAACCCCGTCTCTCTAAATGCTATCCCATTTCTGGCCACATAAAGTTCAATTCTGTTATTTTGTGATTTAGTGTCTCTGCTGGCCCCGCGTGCCGTGGCCTCAGTGGACTGGCTCATCTTGTTCTCATCCAGTCATTCGTTTTCCTGTGCACCGTGATTGGGTTATATCGAAATATTCATTCATCACACGGAACGACCTTTATTCCACTATCAATCAGAGGGTGTCGTGCGGGTAAAGGCTCTCCTCAGCGGCCCTCCCCCCTCCAGCACTTCCACACAGCACAAACAGCCTGATAATGTTGTGTTGCCTGCCATCCTCTCTTATTACTGCCTCCCAACTCAGATTTATCATCTTCCCCTCCCCTTAAAATCTGTAAAAATAACCTCCACTTTGCGAGCATGGTTCTTTATCATCCTTTACTTTTAAGCCTCCTTCTTTTATAGTGGCCTTTAATGGGCTTCACTGATGTGCGTGCGTGAGAGAGAGTGTATTGTACTAATGTTTATGATTATGACAGAGTTATAAAGGAAAATATTCTCCCTGACAGCCCCTTTTATCTAGAAAAGCTTTTGTTGCCATGGAAACACATTTTTGGAGCTTGGAGCGCAATGATTGATATATTTTAGTGATGAACAAAACAAAAATATATATCAAAATTATCTCTGATATAAAAAAAAAAAGTCCCACTAGACACTGTCGCAGGTCTCTGTGTTCAAAATATTTGTTTGTTAATGTGTTTTCGAATAGATGGGAATCAATATTTTAGTGCAGATATTACCTGCCTGTGACAAATGGATGGAAGGGGCAAAAGCGACAGGTAAACAGGTCCATTATGAATATAATGGAATCAAATAACAAACATGATTCATTCTTATTTTAAAAAAAGGAGTGACAATATTCCCCCTCCCTTTGGCATTCAGGGTTGTATCTAATGTGTATTCGATGAAATCAATCCCATTTCTGTGCGGCTAACGGTGTTCAGCTCGCAGAAATACCACTGAAAACATGCCAGTGCCCAGTCTACCCATGCAGTTTTGAACAGGCCTCCTATCAATTATAAAATGTCAGCGCATAAATTCTCCCTGATTTAAAAAACATGAGTGGAAGGCCATCTGATTGACTTAGCTCTGCTCCTAACAAGAAGCAATTTGTACTCTGCTATTTCCCCCAGTGAATAGATTGCATGTGGAGAGAACAAATGCGATTACTCCGAGTCTGTGTATGTAATTTGAGTGCTGCCCTGGATGTGATTCTTTCTATTGGTTTCAATTTTTATTTATTTATTTAGGCTAAATATGTGGGTAATGTGTCCTGTAGTGCCTCCCTGCATTCCCAACAGTTACACTTATTACATATAAATAATTAATACTATTATTAATTCACACATTAATATAATGTACATTATAAGCCTAATTAATTATAAATAATGTATATAATAATATGCATGTCACCACAATTCAATTAACAAAGCATCCATTTACAAGAAGCTCCCGAAATGAATTAGCCTAGATATTAACATATCTATGACTTTAAGAGTTTAAGTAATTATAGGGTTTAAACACCCTATAACACTAAAAAGAAGAACAACAAGGGCTGTAGAATACCCAAACAATAATAATAATGAAAAAATATATGGCGAGGCGTGTTACACTCACGCGCTTCAGTGTGTGGCGGAAAAGCAGAGGCTGACAATCATACGAGCCAAAACGGGCAGAAAAATGTGCGTGCTATGAAGGTGCGAATTACGGGGTGTTGTAGCCTACATTATTTGTAAATATTAATATTTCTATAGCTCGACACATTTTAAAGTGTCATTTGGCTCGCATACTAAGGTGGACGGAGCAAGAATATAATGCAAGTGTTTAAAATACATATGCATTGCTCATTTGAAACCTTGCCCTCTTTGGCTTGCTGTTAATGCTGTTAAACTGAATGTACGAGGCAACACTAAAGTAAGAATGCGCTGTTTATCTTTGGACCAGTCACACAGAACGCGTTTTTGCAGTTAAAATCGCGAGACGCAGGTCAGTGCAGGTCTAGAGACGCCCTTTTTTAACAAGTTGAACGTATTTTAGCCTAAGCGCCGCGTTTTTAGAACGCTGCAAAATTATAGATGCGAGACGCGAGCGCAACGGTCAAAGTCCGTCTCGCGCATGTTTACATTGAAAAACAATGGAAAAGTAGCGCAATGGAATGGAAAAACGTGTTCTGTGTGAACGGCCCCATTCTGCGTAATTAAAGTTGCGTTCATTACTAAAATAGTATAGGCTTCCGTCGCATTTACTTTCCAAATTGTCACTAAACAGTAGTGAAAATGGTAGCATTTTATTTGAAGTGTAAAATAAAAACTCCCATATCATGGAGAGGCAAGTTATTAAATTTTAAGTATAAACTAAGAACAGGGCCTATCTATCTACCTATCTACAGTGGTGGTCATAATTATTTGCCTCCTTGGTAAATGTGATCAAAGATGGCTGTAAAAAAAATTAATCTGTATTGTTTATCCTTTTGATATTTTATTTAAAAAAAATCTAAAATCTTTCATTGAAGGAAAAGAATTGAAAAGTGGGGACATCTGAAGGATCTGGAGAGATTCTGTATGAAAGAATCCCCCCTCCCCTCCTCCCCTCTAGCTGCCAAGAACCGGGCCTGTTTCAAAATCTTTTTAATAGAGCTTCTTTCGTTAGCAGTTAGCCGTGACCTTCGCTCCCCAGGTACAGAGCGCGCATTCAGCTCACGCCCGCAGTGCGCGCTCCAGTCAAGAGTTCGGCAGCGGCTCGGTAATTAGTCACTGTTAATATTCATTTAACAGACAGCGGCTGTAATTATAAACCCGTGTTCCGTCTTATTAGCCGCTAATTTGTAGTTTACGCAGCGCCTATTGATTATACGCATGGGTTTGTTGAGAGAGTTAAAGCTCGGCTGTTTTTAGAAGCGGTTTTATAGGTCTACCTAGACTATCATTGCAATCCAGCAACTGTCAGATACTCAAGGTTGCAAGAAACCTAATAAAACACAAAAAGGATCATCTTATTGTAGGTTTAGGCACATATTAAAGGGATGGTTATAGCCTACTCGTTTTTCTATGCAGAACATAAGGAGAATTTCTGAATAATCTTCACAACTCATACTTCTTATAGATATGTGATAGTCCATGCAACAACTTCCAAGCTCCAAAACAGGACAAAAAAAGTTGAATGTTATCATTTGTTTATTTAATGTTCTATTTTCACATTTACAATCTACATTTTTAATTTCATTTCAGTATAAAAATGAACATGATTCTCATTTGCTATACATATTGCATAGATATTTGGTGCTGGATGGAATACTTAACTGCTGAGATTAGTGCCGCATTACTGATAGAAGATTTATTAAATTGTGATAATAAAAGCCATTATATTGCCATTACACCCACATTAAAACAAGCCACATCATTAACTTTGATTAGACTGCAGTGGAGTTTGTGCTCTAACATAGCCATGGAAGCAAATTACAAGTAATTGCTGCATTAAAAAGCTGGTTATGAGATAGGCTTGACTTCATTTGAGATTTTCAGCTGGTCATTTGCTTGCTAAATTCCACAGGTCAGATTCTGGCTGAACCCAGTCTTCTCCCATGATGCTTTGCAGAGTGAAGTCTTGAAAATATTCAAGTCGATGACTGTTCAGATGAAAGAAGAAATGTGAAGATCATGGTGATGTTAATATCCAATAAAATGAAACTGAAATAGTTTTAATATATCTAAACTTACAAGTCTGGTCCCTGTCCTTCTTGCAGGTCTTCTCTAGGAACAGGATACAGAGCCTCGTAGGTCCTTCCTGCACCAGAGCCATGGATGGCGTAGGAGTTCATCTTATTAATGCCCTGAGGGAAATACCTCCAAGGCAGAAGTGCTTCTCCCTTCCATGTGTTGTCCTCTATATTGGCTTTGAATGATAGAGGGAGTTGTTGCTGTGACAGGTTATAGCAAAAATAATTATTACAAAATAACAAGCTAATGGTTAGCAAACAGCAACTTTTTTTTTCTTTTGGCCAGGCTGTGTCTGTGTGTGTGTTAATCAGTTTAACACATCCTTGCTAAACAAAAGTATTCACTTCTTTAATTAAAAAAATGTTTCTGACCCCAAACCTTTGAATGTTTGTGAATGTGATATGTTAAATACGTGCTAAACTGATCAAAGGTGAAAGTAAAGACAGTTATAATTAAAGCTGCAAGCAGCGTTGAAAGGGCCCTCGCACCTGGGGCCACCGCCACCTGTTGGCCTTAAGAAAACAGTGAACAGTGGGCGACATGTATGCAAGCAAATAAATACAGGAGAATTATGGCAAAGTCATTTCAAAGTGCCACACTTCCTGCTGCCAACAGGTGGCGCTTTGACTATAACTGAATATTGCCATGTAGATGTCTTCAGGTTAGGACTCTAATAAAACATGTGACGTTTGGGGCAGATCGGACATTGTATACTCAAGTTACAACAACTTCCTGTTTCTTGGTGGAACATTGAAATTTGTCAGGCCGCCACAAACACGCCCTTCAGCGAAGAGTCAAGATCTTCGCAATTTAACATCACAAAGTCCTTTAGATTAGACTGACCAAATATGATCTTGATCTGATTAAAGCTCTAGGAGGAGTTTGTTAAAGTACAACGTCTGGAAATGGCAAAAACTGCAGAGAAAATTCAAAATATCTCACTTCCTGTCGGGTTTTCAGATTTTGCACCCAGGGACTTTTTTGTAGGTATTGGGCTGTAATGTGTCTACCGAATTTCATACCTGTCCGTGAAACGTAGCGGCAAGTGTGCTTAATTGAAATTTTGTAGGTGGCGCTATCGAGCCATTTTGGCTGATTCTGAACCCCATATCAGACGTAAATTTTCACCCCTTTTGACGCGTGTGCAAAGTTTCATGAGTTTTCGAGCATGTTTAGGCCCTCAAAAATGCGATTCATTTCGGAGAAGAAGAATAATTGACCGTGCAATTACAATAGGGTCCTCATGCCGCCGGTGCTCGGGCCCTAAATATATCATTGGTTTCCACAAAAATATTAAGCAGCACAACTGTTTAATTGTCATAATATTTCACAATATTACTTTTTTTTGGTACTGTATTTTTGATTAAATACAGCCTTGGTGAGAATTAGAGACTTCTTTCAAAAACATTAAAAACCTTACAGACCCCAAACTTTTAAACAGGAGTGTAAATGTTTGTTAAAAACTCAAAACATGAATCAACTGATGTACAATGTGCATTTGCTTACCATAAACGCATTATGTTTTCCATTCAGCAGCAGAATAAGGTGTTGTCCATGTCTGTAATATCAAAAAAATAATAATAATTTAAATTACACATTAGCAATGAAAAAACTGCCTGAAATACAGAGTAGGCTTAACTTACGGGCAGACTTCCACCTCTAGATATTGCTCAGTGTTGCTGTTCAAGAAGAAGGATTCTACCACTGAAAAATAAGTCAGTAGCACAAACCGTAAAAAAAAAACCTGGTTTCACAGATAAGGCTTAAGCTGGTCCCAGACTATAATGCATGTTTGAGCTGTTTTAACTGAAAGCAACTTTTACTGACACGTCTTAAAATATGTCAGTGCCATTGCTTTGTCTCAAGATGTACACAGTAATGTTTTTTTCTAGTGTACGTTTATAAAAGCTACTTAAATATCCTAATTTAACTAAGGCTTAATCCTGGCTTAGGCTAAGCCCTGTCTGTGAAACCAGGCCTTAGGGTTTCATAAATCTTTTCATCTAATTCAAATTCAAGTTCTCACCAAAGTTAAATCAGACTTTTATTTATTTGGTAATTAGACAGTCCAAGGATCAAAGGTCATGTGTTTATGCAACAAGATCAGTTGTTTCCAACAAGCTGGTTTATAATTATATGAAAGAAACTTAATCTATTAACCAGATTTAACAGTATATATGAACATACCCTCATAGTCCCAGAGACCAGGGAACGGCTCTCCAGATGGTCCGGCTGGTGCAGGGGGGTCATTAAAGAAAGGAGCAGTCACCTCCATTAACAAACCTTCCTCACCAGGTGAGAAGCGAATCTTTACCGGCTTATGATCCACAGGTAAGCTGTCCCAGGTGTGTCTGATATAGAACTCCATGGCAGTCAGAAGGATACAACCACTGCAGACACTGTTAAGCATGGCAAAATCTTATTTTCTTCTATAGCTAGATGTGAAATATTAATAAATGACTGTCTTGTTCAGTTCTCAATATATATACATTTGTAAGTAGCCTATCAATATATGATTTATCCACAGTTCTGTGCTGTATTACAGCTTAAGCAGCTCAGGACACAGGACTGTCTGATATGCAATAAGGTTCAACAGTCATTGATAAGCAATGCATCTGATATCATAAACATGACACCTGATGTCACCTGATCAACATGTTCATTCATTTGACCAGAGGAGAACTGGCCCCCCGACTAAGCCTGGTTTCTCCCAAGGTTTTTTCTTTTTCCATTTCTGTAACTGATGGTGTTTAGGTTGGAGTGGACAACTTAATATTCAGTAATATTATTGATTTGACTGCACTGACACTATTGGATGAGAACAAATCTTCAACTGAATTGAGATGTATGATAATACAGTCTTCTGCAGCGCTGCTTTTAATCGCCTTCATTTCAGAATTGACGAATTTTGCAACGTCGACATTGTTACAACTACTAAAGTAAATCAACAGTGAACAGACTTGAGCTGAATAATGACACTATTGTTTGTTTGTTTGTTTTTTAGCTGCTTTACAGTTGAACTGATGTCATGGGAAAAACACTTCCTGATTTCTGGCATAGATCAACAATGCATCCCACAGACGTTTCAGTAGTCAGGCACATAGTCGGTAGTAAATAAAAGAGAGAGTTTATTAAACAAAATGATGAAATAAAGTATTACCCTATTCGATCACATCGAAGGGCCCCATTTTGTTAGTTCCTCAATTCAAGATTAAAAACCATGAGGAAAAAGAGGAACTCCATAAACCACACGGAACGTAAGCGAGTTGAAGTTTTCCCGGAACATTTTAAAGAGTTACACCGCGTCCCTGAGGATATATCTGATTGGCTCTGAGGGTGAATCTGAGCGTCCGTGAAGATGAATCTGATTGGCTGGTAGGCTCTTTAAACTACAAGGCGGAAGGATTTGGAGGTATCTATAATAACCTCGAGGTCTTCTAATCTGATATTTATTCACAATTTTCTGTTATTTTATAATTTGTCATATTACGCATTGAAAAAATAAACATTTATACTTCCCTTAAGGTTTTATGACAGAGTATCCAGCCCATTTATTATGAATTTTGACATATGTGTAGCCGTTAGCCTGCTAGTTAGCCAGTGTAAATCTCCACCTGGATACCAATGATGCTCAATACTGTTGCTGGGATTACACTCTAGATTCGCTTCTTTTTCACTCGCTTATTCTATTGAAGAACGTGTAATAATCTAGTTTAATATTGTACGTTGATTCGATTAAACCAAAATGATAAATGCTAAGGTTCTATAGAGTCAGTTAATTCAATGGTAAATCAGTATTCCTACACAAAGACAGTCTCCAGGGATCATTTGTGCTTGGCTGTGTATTAACTGACTGTTTCAGTAAGGCAAATTGTTCCCCGTTGCATGCTGCCTACCTACCTACCCACATAATGTTATTATAGTTCTTGATGATGCATATTAACAAGGCATATGCTTTGACATAACAGAGTTTATTGCTGTTGCAGAAAAAAAAAAAAATGACAACAGAAGTCGAGTTTCTTCGAGATCAAGGTGAAACGCTGGATCTCAGAAATAATAGTGTGTAGATACACGTTCGGATTTACAATCATACATATTCATCAGTATTTGAACTTTGTTTGGTGTCTTATCAGTGAATCGTTTAAATTCCGTCCTTGGTCGATATCAGGATGAATTTCCTCCTCCCTCCTCAATGTCACAGGTTAGTTGTATGATGATTTAGATGGCAATTTTATTGTTTATTTCTTTGTTTGTTGAAACTGTAGATAATTTATAGAATTAATAACATAATGCTCTTATGGTGCACAGAGAATGTTTTAAAGAAAAAAGTATTAAGGGAAGTGTTCACAGCTAAAAAAAATAAATAAATTAAAAATTCTGTTGTCATCCTCAACCTCATGTATGACTTCCTTTCTTCTGTATTACACAAAAAGGAGATGTTTGGTATGTTAAGACTAACAGCTCTAGTCACCATTCACTGTTATTGCTGTCTTTTTTATACAGTGAAAGTGAATGGTTTCCAAACAGTTTGGAACAACATGAGAGTAAATTATGACAGAACTTTAATTGAAACTTTTTAATGAAAAAACAGAACAATTCCTAATAATAGTAATAAAGGATTGAAGGGTGTTGTATATAGATAGACACTTAAAAATATTCTTTCACTTTTTTTAGGTAGATGACATGGTCATGGAATCTGCAGCTCCCTGGCTCTCAGACAGAGGGTAAGTCCCTATGGCCAGTTACAAACCTTAATTAGACCACATGTCATAAAGAGAAAACAAACATATTTTAGGAATCTGTCAAAAACTTGTTTAAAAATGTTGTTGACATTTTTAGACTGCAACAGTCTTTGGCTCAAGTCATCTATTATTTTAAGCAACCACTATTTGTTCACAAAAAAATAAATAAATAAATAACCGAATTATTATTATTATTTATTTATTTTTCATTAACACCATACTACTGGAAAAAATCTCCAAATAAAAGTTTGGCTGAAATTTCTTCTACTAAATTTATTTATATTTTTTATTTTAAATGTAAAATTATTATATATAGTAGTACACTGTAATTACAGTAATGTTAGTTTAATTGTACTGTTATGTAATCCATAATGTAATCCAGTACCATGGAACTCTAAATGTTAATAGCCTATAATCTCATTAAACATAATGTTGTTTATGACCTAAGTGTGTGTTTTCAGTCTAATGGCTCCTCTAATAGAAGAATATGACAGACACATACAACAGATGGAGATGCAGCTCAAGTTCTATCAGGTACACATGAAGACTTACACTATACTACTCACAAACGCTCACACCACATGAATGCTTGCATTAGAGTGAGGTTTTACAACTGTCAGGGTATGATGGGTCTGATTTCATGCTGTCAGCTGTAAATTGCAGCTTAATCCCAAATCAAGTGAATTTGTCTTATAATAAGTTTGCCATTCAAGAGTACACTTTCTCTATCTCTCTCAATCACCCTCCTTCCACCACTCACTCACACACTTGTTTCTCCTTGTCAAACACTCAGAGGCAGATGACGGACGTCAAAGCAAGCCTGGAGCAGGTGGTTAAAGAAAATGAGCGGTAAGAGCTTTCAAATGGATCTCCTGCTGATTTCTCCACCTAGACACTGGTTTATTATCGCAGTCAGTCAGTGCTAACAGCTTCTGCAGTGCAAGATGAGGTGCTTCTGGTAATCACAGGACACCCTTTACGTAAATTCACTTTATTGTTGGGAGAAAGTTTGTGAGTTTTGCTGTATTCAGTCTATTTTTGTTCATATCTGAATCTGGAAAACTTTTGCACCTACTACCATAATCGAAGCGTACGTTTACACAACAACAGTGTACTAAAAATAGAAAAGTTGTTCCTTTGCATTTTTGAAAAGTTTCGTATACAGATGACAACGTTGTCAAAATGATCCATGTTCACACAGATTCGTGAAAAATTACTAAAAACGCTGTATTATACATGCCAGGCCAGTAGATGACGATGTCACTTTTGTGTAAATTGTCATGTAAATGAACGGCCAAATCATATTTTTATTTGAAAATGGTGTTTAGTCAGTATAAAGGACAAAATCACAATTTAAGCAATGAAAAATAACAGCGGCAACAATATTTGCATTTTTTAAAAAAACAAAAAAACCCTACTATGAGTATAGTACTATAACGACAGTTAAATCTACAATAGAATATTGTTTCATGATAAATAGATTGGTTTAATTGGATTATATGTACTACTGCCAATTGATTACTAGGACTTCAAAGCCGTAATATTTTAGAACAAATTAAAGCAAGTCTGCAGATAATTCCTGAAGGTTTATGAAGGTTGACCTTTTGCATTAACGGTTTATATATATATATATATATATATATATATATATATATATATATAATATAATATTATATTATTCTCAGGCTTCATGCAGAGCAGAGAATATCCATCGAAAAGCAGCTGCAGTCTCTGTCCACTGGAACAGAAGGAGACACTGCAGCGGATGCAATCGCCATCAGCAATCTGGAGGAGCAGGTCAAGTGTGCTGTGGAGGTAAGTATCCAGACCTGCTGCATAACAATCTCTAAACTCCCATGAGTTGGTCTGTGCAGCTACAAACCCACAGGCACTTTCCTGGCCCTGTATTCCAGCTGTCCTCTGACATGTGCGAGGGGTGATCTGGGGTTATTCGTTCTTTAGTTAATATGTGATGCGGCGGCGCAGGTCGTGTTGTGCTGAGGGAATCGGTTTTAATCAGCGTGGAGTACGCTTCAGGTGCTCCCGAGGATTACATATCAACACTTGACATTACGGAGTAATGAGATATTAGTGCGTCACTCATCAAGCATCCCACTTTCAGCCAGACATTGCACATCTTTGCCCTCCTTTAGGGAGCAGTTCACCAGAATGTCATGCTGTAAATCACATCTAAACCTCTCTAGAGAGTGTGTCAGTTCAAGTCAACCCTTAAGTGACTTATTTTTGAGTTTGTGGACTTTCCACTTTTTCCAATTCATATTCACAGTTTTAATTTCTTAATTAACTGAGAATGAAATAATTAGCCATAAATTAAACATCCAGTGAGACATTTTCTGCCTCTTTCTCAGCGTAGAGGTGGTAATATACAGATACAGCACAGTTAAGAGGAGTAACTATATTATTATATATTATTACATTATATTATATATTAATGTATTTTACAAAATATTGTTTAAAAGTTTCACATTGAATACAAAGTGAAGCAATATTGTGAAAATTGCATGACTCTGTACTAGTTGTCCACTCCTTGTCTTGCAAAAAGAAGAATAAAATATTTTAATAGCATCTCTGGTTTAAATCTCATTAGCAAGAAAGGGTGATAGATCTGGGAATATGATTATTCATGCAAATCAGTTTTGCAAACTGCCCATTTTAATGAATCAGTTTGAAACCAGCAATTCATTTGCATTAATACTCAGGAGCATTCATAGACGTTTTACATTTTAAAACCTTTTTTTTTTTTTTTTTTAAAAAGAAGCCAATTTGTGTCAAAATGTAATAGCCAAAACTTTTAAAAACTATAATTGCTATAGTTATAAACAAATCTCTTGCATTCAGCACAAGTAAATATCACTACAAATATTACTACAGCTACTGTAATTAAATCGTGTTTATGAGCGCTATGTTTTTTTTTTTTCTGTAAGTTACAGAAACACTGTTCAACCTTTATGCTTCTGGAAGACACTTTTCAAAATGAATAAAATGCAAGGAAAATGTGTTCGCCCTGCCAATAAATCCCATGACTTTGGCATTGTTAGCTTCATGCTTTATAAGACCATGCTTTACAAACTGAGCTACAGGATAAATATATCGTTTCAGTTCAATTAACATTGCTTCTGTACTGTACATTAATATCACATCTCAGATCTCAAAGATATTTAGAGAGAAGTTTAGTCATGAAAGGCCACAATCATAGTATGTTTAACTTAAGTTTGTTCTTTGTGTGTCTTTAGGAGAAAGAACGGGCTCTTCAGATGTGGCAGACAGCTTCGCAGGAGTTGGATCGTCTTCAGACCCAGTACCAGAGCTCCATGAGTGATGGACAAATACAAGCAGTTGAACGGCAGCACATGCAGGTAGCCAATGCAAACTCACATTCGTGTTTACATACTCGACACATTTGAATTTAAAATGCGGGTTTGTTTTCAAACTTGACAGGTTTAGCACATATTTGGTGTACAGGCAGCTTTATCTGAATCTCTCTTAAACACTTGAATTTTCTCAGAATATGTAATATGATTATTGAACACTAGAGGGCAGTGTTTAACCACATGCAGGCACAGTTAACAGAACAAACAGACCCCCAGCACTTTCATACAATTATACATAAACCAGAAGGCATGCTGAGACGGATTATTTGAATATATGAATTCAATATTAGCTGTTGGCTGTAAAATATTGGCTTAATTATGGCTTGAAGCTTATTATAATACACATTATTTAATTATTGAAATACTTTGTCTGTGCTCTTACTGAGGATCACTGTGCTGTTTTAGAATCAGCTGGCACAGATTCAACAACACGCACAGAAGCTCCAGCTGACCAATCAGAAGCTGGAATCGGTAAGACTGCCTCTTTCAATATGTAAATAGTACTGGTTAAAATCTAAATCTACTGTATTTACTTCTCCCAAGTAATATCTCTGGTTTATTGTGCATGTTTCATTGTTTTTTCCTAATGAAATAATCTTTCATGGTCATTCACAATGTTATGTAAAGCTTTCTGCGCCTTTGAAAGAACTTTCTAAAACTTTGTCTGTCATATCGCTTTGCAGTCTCTTTGTTCTCCCATAATATCATTACATTTATCCATTTAGATGTTCGATCCAAAGCAATTTACAAATACATTGCAACACATTGTCCATTTTTGTATTTATTTGGTAAATAAACTTTAAACCCTCTTTATTTTGTGATAGTGGTTGAGTGATTGTACATTATCTCTCAAATTATGTCACCAGCCACTTTTCACATTCCAATCAGATCCAGATGGATAAAATCAAGTCCCTTTTTACATAATTTCCCACTAAAATTTCAGCTGTACCCAGAAAATGTGATGGGAATATAATTTTATTTGTATGGAGGGATTTTATTAGTGATATTAGTGCTGTTTAAGGGTTCTGTGTTCAGTCAGTTGTTATGCAATGGTTTTAAAGGCATAATCCTTGCACTGTCTTAGTTACACACACACACATTCTCGCACTAGTCAGAACGCCACCCATTTGAGTGAGTGTTGTTCATTGTTCAGCGTGTATGTGTGTAGTGGTTGTGGAGAGAAACACTACTCTGCTAATTAAATATTTAGGAATAGTTTAACTCTCACACACCCACCTTTTTCACACTTTGACCTTTAAACAGCCAACGTCCTCTCCTCAGTCCTTCATCCTTTTTAATTTCTTTGAAGTGTGTGTGTGTTTGGCGTTATGCCCAGCCGGCGTTCATGTCTGTCCTGTCACACTCAGACCAATCAGCAATTCCTTAAGACGGTGGCGGAACAGAGCAGTGAGCTGGAGGAGTTACGCAGCCAACTCAGGTAGCGTTCCAGTGTGTTTCTCAAGAGTTGAACTCAACTGTAGTGCAGTCACATTTACTCCAGAAGATTCACTTTTTGTTACGGTTCTTCTTGAAATGCGTTTAAATCTTTCTAAAGATTGTAGTGCATTTCCCCGTCTTCTCAGTACTATACTATCAATAAAAAGTAGTAAAAAGATCACATTTATTTAGAAAGTGCTAAAAAAACAAAACAAATGTATTCATGTGTTTATTTTTGTATGATGTTGCAGGCAAGCAAAACTCGAGCAGAGATCTGCTGCGACTAAAGTGGAGGAGATGACCAGACTCCTGCAGAATGTCCAGGATCAGATGCAGAGGAGGGTGAGAGATGTTGCTATAATTGTCCTTATGTAAGTGGTGTATCACCCTACTGTGTGTTTTCTAATAATGCCATGTCTGTGTGATGGTGCAGGAAGAGGACGCAGCAGAAGCTCACGGTAGAGAGGAAGCATCTGATCGGAGACTACAGCAACTACAAGCAGCACTGAACCAGCTAGAGGCCAGGTGAAGTCTATCAATTATGATTTCAGTGTGACAGTTGGAGTGAAAGGTGTGTTGATGAAGAAACTGTGCTAGTAGTTAGATGTTGTATGTATTATGGTTGTATGTAGTATGTAATGGTGTTCAAAAGCTTGGGCACCAATTTTATATTTATTCATTAATTTATTTAAAATTAGTACTTTTATTAATCAAGGGTGCGTTAAATTAATTAAAAGAGATGGTAAAAGACATTTATAATGTTACTGTAGGGGAATTTACAGTTAAGACCCGAGGACCAGATATGATGAATGAAGACCAGGAATCAAAGATGTAGTCAATTGAAGAAAATTTTACTGAACAGAATAATTTACGGTTTCATCAGCAGAAGTCGGCTTCAACACAGCAAGGAGTTCGTAGGCTGCTCTACGTACACCTTTAATACAACAGCAACTATACTCTAACACAGGTCACTAAATTAAGTCATTACTTCAGGTTGATTCTGATTGGTTATGACATTAATAAACATAGGAAATCTCCACATATGGACAGATAGTGCGAAGCCTATCTCCATTGATTATCTGCATGACAATAGGTGTCCTGGTTTAGGCACGAAGTAACCCACCAAGATCACGTATCAGCCTTTCTAGGCTTCAGTTTGCCTGAAGATGGTCATTTCATCTCCGTTTGTTGCCAGTTGTTCCCCTCATGGAAGCCAGGACCTGTAACAAAGGATACTGACACACACACAGAGATACACAGCTTCCTCAAGGTTGAAGGTCTAGCTCTGATCAGGAAACTTTTCCAAAACCTACTGATAAGATGTATTTTTCTCTCCGTAAGAGGATCAGACAATATTCTTTATCATCTAGTGATTGAAGATGAAAAGCAAAGTGCTTTTGTGTCATGCAGTAGCCCTGTGACCCCAGTGACCTAGGCTGTCAGAGTCAGCTAGAAGAGTAAATGTATGTTTTAACGTGTTGGGTGCTTCTCTCAAAAACAAGGAGAGAGCATGTTCCAGTGAGAAGACATGTAATTATATAACTACTTAAATCTCATAAGCTTGAAGAAGTCATTCAATTTGTTTAATATTTAGAAGGATAAATATTGATTAATAACTTGAATACAAACCAACTGAGAGGATAGATATTGAAGAATCGACCCATTCATTACAAATGATTTCTATTTCAAATAAATGCTGTTAAAATATACTATAAATGTAATATTTCACAATATTAATGTTTTACTGCATTTTTGATCAAACAAATGCTGTCTTGGTGAGCACAAAATACATTTAAAACATTCAAAAAATCTTACTGACCTCAAACTTGAGGTGTGGTGAACGTGATGTTTTAAAGGTGCAGTGTGTAAATTTTAGCCACATCTAGTGGTGAGGTTGTGAACTGCAACCAATGGTGCTCACCCCTCCCTTTCGAAGCACATAGAGAAGCTACGGTGGCCGTCTGGCCAACACAAGACAAAGATGTAGTCGTCTGAGACAGCAGAGAGTACGTTAGGTTTCTTCTTACTTCTAACAAAGAACGGTCTCTGCTTCTAATAAACCAGACTACTACTACTACTATTTCTTCGTGCGTATTCAATGTAGTGACGACACAAGCTGCCTCTAAAAACACAGACGATTTAGAAGTGGAACAACATACTGATTAATCGTGCTTTGTAGAGCAGTTTGTCCATTTAGGGCTGCTGTAGAAACATGCCGTGCGAAATGACGACTTGACATGGAGGGGGACCCGCGGTGTATGTGATAGAAATGGCTCCTTCTAAGGTAATAAAAACATAACGGTTCATTATGTAAGGTCTTTATACACCAATGAAAACATAGTTATGTGTATAGTATATTGCATTTCTGTCAATGGATCCTCCCAAATTTTACACACTGCACCTTTAAGGCCTATTCACACCAAGTCCAAAATAACTAATGGACATAAACTATTCATACGTCGTCTGAATAGAAAAAAAAAGTGTCCTTTTAAAAAATTTTACATTTGAACGAATTGTTTGGCATATATATCTATATATCTAATCCGTAGGGTTTCATATGGAGTTGGCCCACCCTTTGCAGCTATAACAGCTTCAACTTCAGCAGTCTCCGCTCTAATTCATCCCAAAGGTGTTCTATCGGGTTGAGGTCAGGACTCTGTGCAGGCCAGTCAAATTCCTCCACACCAAACTCGCTCATCCATGTCTTCATGGACCTTGCTTTGTGCACTGGTGCGCAGTCATGTTGGAACAGGAAGGGGCCATCCCCAAACTGTTCCCACAAAGTTGGGAGCATGAAATTGTCCAAAATATCTTGATATGCTGAAGCATTAAGAGTTCCTTTCACTGGAACTTAAGGGGCCAAGCCCAACCCCTGAAAAACAACCCCACACCATAATCCCCCCTCCACCAAACTTTACACTTGGCCCAATGCAGTCAGGCAAGTACTGTTCTCCTGGCAACCGCCAAAACCAAGACTCGTCCATCGGATTGCCAGACAGAGAAGCATGATTCGTCACTCCAGAGAACACGTCTCCACTGCTCTAGAGTCCGGTGGCGGCGTGCTTTACTCCACTGCTTGGATGCAGCTGCTCAGCCATGGAAACCCATTCCATGAAGCTCTCTATGCACTGTTCTTGAGCTAATCTGAAGGTTATGCGAAGTTTGGAGGTCTGTAGCTATTGACTCTGCAGAAAGTTGGTGACTTCTGCGCACTGTGCGCCTCAGCATGCGTTGACCCTGCTCTGTGATTTTTACGTGGCCCATCACGTTGTGGCTGAGTTGCTGTTGTTTCCAATTGCTTCCACTTTGATACCACTAACAGCTGACCGTGGAATGTTTAGTAGTGAGGAAATTTCACGAATGGACTTATTGCACAGGTGGCAACCTATTACGGTATCACAATTGAATTCACTGAGCTCCTGAGAGCGACCCATTCTTTCACAAATGTTTGAAGAAGCAGTCTGCATGCCTAGGTGCTTGATTTTTTTTTTTTTTTTAAATACACCTGTGGCCATGGAAGTGATTGGAACACTTAAATTCAATGATTTGGATTTGTGTCCCAATACTTTTGGCAATATAGTGTAATATATATATATATATATATATAAACTGACCCAGCCTAAAAAAACAATACATTTTAAAATATAATTTTATAATTTTAATAGCTTAGAAAAACAATAATCTTTTATATGACCTCATTTATTTTTGCAAATAAAAGGAGTGTATATATATATATATATATATATATATATATATATAGGAGTTTGTATATATTTTGCTTTTAATAACTTGTTGAAAAAATATGGATGTTATTTTATTTGTGTATTTGTTTGTTTTCCAGACTCAAAGCTGCGACGCTGGATTCTGAGTCAGTCCGCAGGAAGCAGACGGAGTGGGAGCGGCAAGTGGGAGAACTGCAGGGTCGCTGCTCCTCTCTTGAAGAAGAGAAATTTGAAGCCCTCAGTCGCCTCCGCAACTCCATCCAGCTGGCTGAGGAGGCCTCGCTTCAGAGAGAACAGGTCACGCTCCAAATAACCACACCGCATGGGCCCAGTGCATACCCTGTTCATTATGTACCTAACTTCATAAATAATAACTTCAAAAATAATTTTGTGTGTGTGTACATTACTGTAGGCTCAGCTGAGGGAGAAACAGAGAGCAGAAGAGCTGGAAAAGATGAAAGACGCTATGAAGCAGCTGATCCAGGATGCTGCCTTGCGCACCAGGAAAGAGGTGATCACAGCCAGGGTTCTTGAACTCAGCAAAGGGAGACAAAAGAATAAGCTGGAGGCATCAGGTCTACTCTCAGACAGGTTAAATTAGGCTCTGCTCCAACCCTAGTGAGCCTAACTAGACAAGAACAGACATGAGGGGCTTTTGCACTGTGTAGTTATAGGAACTATCCCCCAAGAACCTCTAGGACCATTTCGGCACTGGCACTGGCACCGCATGGTTATGGCACAGTGAAGTCAGCATCGTTCTAGCTTCTAATTCCAGTGTTTTGACATCCAGCTAATCTGTGATCACAGTGTGCATATATTGTTATTTCCATCTTCAAGTGTGTCTTTATAGTTATGAATATTTTCTTTTCCTCCTTTTTTAGGTTGAGAGTGTTCGTAAGCAGTGTAATGTTCAGATTCTTCGCATGGCTGAGGAGCTGTCTGCCCTGCAGCTGGTGACACATTCATCATCAGCATATGTACATATGTGTACCGCAACAACTGTTGCTAATGTATATTAACATATTGCCTATGGTTGTGTGTAGGAATGTGCCGATAAAGAGACACAGATTGAAAGAGCCCATCGGGAGAGAAAAGCTGTGGAAGAGGAGCTGGAAAAGGTGAAAATAAATGCACGTTTTTACACAGACATAATTAAATGGTAGTAAGGCTGTATGTTGCTGTGATATTATCACAGTGAATGGGTGTTATAAGGTATGATATGACACAATTATGAATTATTATTAATTTAGATATAGATAGATAAGCATATTAGAATGATTTATGAAGGATCATGTGACACCGAAAACTGTAATGGATGCTGAAATTTCAGATTTGCCATGAACACGAATAAATTACATTTTCAAATATATTCAAATAGAGCAGTTATTTTTAATTGTAATTTTTTTTCACATTATTACAGTTTTTATTGTATTTTTGCTATAAAAAAAACATGCAGCTTTTGGTGATCATAAGAGACTTCTATCAAAATCATTAATCAAATTGTGTGTGTGTGTTGTAGGTCTATAAAGAGGGCCGAGTTGGAGAGCCTGAGATGAGGAAGATGGAGGCTCTCCATCAGAGATGTTTAAATGCGGAACGACTGAAGGATGAAACGCAACTCACACTCAACAGCACGAAAAACAAGATGAAGAAGATGGAGATGGAGTGAGAACACACACACGCTCAAGAACTAGACAGAGGGCAAATATAAGGGTGTCCATAATTGTTTCCTTCCTCCTCTGTGCTTGTGTAGGTATTCAGAGGAGCTGTCGCGCTGTCAGGAGGAGGTGCGGAGGCTGCAGGCCGGGCTGACGAGTGCGAGAGAGGAGAGCACAGCCATCAGTGAGGAGAGAGTCACACTGCAGCAAGAGAACCAGCAGCTGCACAGAGACATGGAAGCACTCCGCAAAGAGTGTGCACAAGCTCAGAGACGTGCCAAACAACAGGTTATTAACAACTGCATTCTGATACATAGTGACACAAAGCTGATGTTTGCCATTAAAGGGATAAAATCATTTACTCACCTTCATGTAATTTCAAACCTGTTTGACTTTATTTCTTCTGTGGAACACAAAAGATGATGTTTTGGAATAGTACTCTGCTTGTTTGTTTGTTCTTTATTTATTTAGTCCACATTGATTTTGGACCCCATCGACTTTTGGACAAAAACATCCTTCAAAATGTTTTGTTGTTGTTCTGCAGAAGAAGGGTGAACTATCCCTTTAAGTCATTTTAAGGGCTGCATCATAAAGAACTGATTTTTTTTTTTTTTTTTTTTGAACTATGAGCACATTAATGATAACAAACTTTTTTTTTTTTATTGCACCTTTAAAAGTTTCATCTCAAAGTGCCTTACAAAGATAAAATAAAAATACATAAAAATAGGAACGAACAAAATGAAAACATAAATCAAAGCAATTTAAGAATTATATATATAAAAAAATGCTAAATATTCTTCAAAATAAAAATATTTATCAGTTTTTCGGCCACAGAAAAAGATAACCGGGGTTCACTCTTGCAATGTTTTAACAGTATTCTGGACATGAGGATCAAATGTTAAATTTGCGTCAAATATCACCCCCAGATTTTTTTATTTTGTTTGAAACTCCAGAGCAGAGCCATCCACATTTAAGGTTAAAGAACCAGCTTTATGTATTTGGTGGGGTGAACCAATGAGCATAAGCTCAGTCTTGTTACTGTTGAGACAAAGAAAATTGAGACATCCATATTTTCATCTCTTTATGTGGCGTCTTTAACAGGTATTCTTTGTGTGTGTAGGTGTCTTCGATGCAGCAGGAGCTGTGTGTGAAGGAGCAGAGTTTGGAGTCTAGGCTGAGAGAGATGGAGGAGAGCAGTAAAAGCTCCAGCGCCGGTTTGACCAGACTGCTGCTCGCTCAACAGAAAACCATCAACCGCTACAAAGACGAGGCCAAGAACCTCACACAGGCTTTCCAACAGAAACTCAGCAGCCTCAGGTGAACGCTCAAACACACTTGGCACGCACAGATCCCACAGAAGTGTTGTTTGCCAAGGCAAGAATTGCTAAAAAAACAAACAAATTTTTAATGCTCATGCACCACTAATGTAAAAAAACAAGTTTTTTTACCATCATATTAAGACATTAGCTTCCTTGGTCATTTGGTCCTTTTAGGCTTATTGATTAAGTGTAATGTAAACTTTATTGAATAAAGCTGGTCAAGTCTAGGTTGCAGCATCAAGGTTACATGAGATGATTGTGGTCATTGCAGGTCAGAGCTGAACAGACAGAAACAGCGTGTTCAGGAACTGGAGATCCAGATGGAAGCTGATCATCAGAAGATGCTGGAGGTGTGTACAGTACATGCATATTTGTTTCTACCTAGAAAGATGTTGTATACTGTAAGTGACTGAATTTCTATGGGGTTTCTGCCTCTAGTATGAGAGGCAGGTTTCAGAGCACCAGGAGAAGAACATGCGTCTGCAGAGGCGTCTTTCTCAGGCAGAGCAACGTGCAGCAAGTGCTTCACAACAGGTATACATGCCATACTGGATATTTACACTCTTCCTGCCTATTGAGTGCAATCGTGCCTGCCCACATTTCCATAGCCTGTTCTGAAAGTATTTTTCCCATAGGCATTTTAAGCCATTAACCAAACCAACTAGTTGTTGCGTGTTCTCTGAGGCAGGGTTTTATGTACATTTTAGGGTTGGTGATGTCACCTACCCAGGAAGAAGCTTGTTGTAGTCCATAAACAGAGAATTCTTAAAAAGAAAATATCTCCCTTTGCATTGAACTTTGAGCATCGTAACTTTGCAGATGTTGTTTATGCTCAAACAGCAACATCACACACTAAGTTTAAAAAAAAAAAAAAGTGAAATCATAATCAACCACCTCTTTAATGAGGGAAAGGGAAAGAACTACAATCCCTTGAAGCAGTAAAACTATTAATTTAAAGGTGTGTGTGTGTGTGTGTGTGTGTATATATATATATATATATATATATATATATATATATATATATATATATATATATATTGCATGATTCTGTCATGTCAATGTGGACCAGAATATCTGAGGAATGTTTCCAGCACCTTGTTGAATCTTTACCATGAAGAATTATGCAGTTCTGAAGGCAAAAGGGCTCCAACCCAGTACTAGCAAAGTGTACATAATAAAATGTTTCTATATACACTCATTGGCCACTTTTTTATATATATATATATATATATATATACATATATATGTATTCTTATTTTGCAATAAGTAGTAGAGAAACAGCAGTGCTTAATGCTTGCGATTTGCTTTTCACAATTCTTTGATTGGTGGAAGTTTTTTTTTTTTTTTTGTAGAATCATTGGTAATATAGTTTGTCATCAGGAATTCCACTGTTGAACAGCGTTTAAAAAGAAAAGAAAATAAATTCCCCTATGAAGAAAATAAATGGGATTTTTACATTCACAACTGAACTGTTGCCCTCTGTAGCTCCTGGACAAAGGGTGCACAGAACCTCCTCTAAAATGCTTTTTCTCTTTCAGCTGAATGTGATGTCACAACGGAGAAAAGCTGCATCCATGATGGATCTTGAGACTTTATCATAGATAAACAGCAACTGGTTTTTGTCACATCATCATCTTCTAATAAGAAGCACCCTGATCAGTTTGTCACTGGGCTAATCATTTAGAGGCCAGAGCTTTAACTGGCAGGATTCCTTGTTCATTTGATAATTATTGTTAATGAGGTTGATGCTTTTTTTTTTTTTTTTTTTCAAAGTTACTACCAAGCAATTTTTTTTTTAATTACCAGTAAAACTGCAGATGATTTTATGGTCTTCCTTGAACATATTTTGTATTGGTTAGCTTGTGCCATTGTAAGATTTGATTAATAAATGCAATAATTTAAACCATGGGGCTTTTGAATGTTTGATTTCATTGGTTCACAGCCGTTCTTAGGTGTACAATTAGTTTTCATTTTAGTTGCAAGCAGGTTTTTACCACATAGTTCCACATCACTTATTTTAAGACAAGATTATTTACTTTTAAATAATCTTAAGTTATTTCACAGAACTTTGCAGCCTACCACAGTACAAACTACCAAAAAAATGACAATGATTTACATCATACGCAGTATTTGTTTTATGCTAATTTTGAGTGATTTCTAGACCTGGAAAAGTCATTAAAATACAATCTAGTTCTAGTTTTGTCAAGCAAAGAAAAAATTATTACCACACACACCTAACATTTCAAATGTGTTTAATCATACTGAAACAGAATGGACAAAATGAGGTGACATTTACTGGGGTACAGCTCTGTTCATCAACAACTTGTGCCATAATCTTACAATGAAGTGTAGAGGACCAGTCTTTATGTACATAGTTACACACACACAGGCTATATCCACCATCTGTATACAACATACACAAGACATTTAGTACTGTATTCCCAAACAGCTTAGAAGGAAATGCATAGATAGTGTCACAACGCCACACACTGTCTCTAGATGGAAAAATCAACATGAAGTTTGGTCCTTAAAATAGACACCAAAAATAAAAACAATCTGAACATTGCTATATATATGTATATATTTATAGATGGAATATATATATATAAACATATATAGATATAGCTATATCATATTATGTAATATAATATAGATTATTTATATATGGAAATTGAGCTCAAAGCCATTGGGATGGGACCACAAAGGAATCAATATCGTGAAACCCAATGGCTGCTGGGACTTGTGGTTTTGAAGACTCCAGAGGTGGAGCTTAGCGGACGAGGGGGGCCTGTTTAAGGGAGATGAGGACTGAACGCATGCGGGAGACATCCTTGGCCTGCTTGCTGGATTTGGGATTGAAATCGCAAAGGCGCGCCACACGCTCCCATTCTGTGCCAGGGCTGTTCTCGTCAAGCTCCGACACCATGGCTTCCTCAGCCGCCCTGTCGACGAGAAACCACAATCAGCTTCGGACAGAAACCGGAAACACTCTCAGACACGTCCCGCTTAAGCACACAACCACGGACCTCCATAATGCCTCGGGAATTGTGATATCTTATTGGCTGAGAATTTTTACATCACATAAATTTGATTATACAGTTGACATAAATGAATATGCAAACTCAATATAGATTTTGAAAGCTTGTTCACCAAAAGGTGCTTCTAAAAATGGTTGAAATGTTTCACAGGGTGCTTTGTTAGGAGGTAAGAGGTAAGTGTACCAAAGCAGCTCTGTGTCTGAGTGAAAAACAATGGTTATTTCCATCCAACAATAATACATTCATAAAGAGACATTCTTCAGGTGACCACATCCAAAACAGATGGTAGTTTGAGCATCATGCCCCCAACCCACCATTATCAGAACTAGTCTTGATCTTGAAGGCAGGAAAAGGTTCCAGAACAGCCACAGTCAAATTTTGCAGCGATTCAGTTGGTTAAAACAATTTGCTGTACTTTGAAAGTCCTTATATTGTGGGACATTTCTCATCTCTTGGCGGTCAGAGGAATGTCAAGGAGTCATGTACGCTAATAGGCCTTCAACGCAGCGATTGACAGGCCAATTAGCTTATTTTAACCACTAAATCTTTGTGCAAAGGCTGAACGTGCCATGCGTTGGCAGTGACCAAAAGCGGGGCCTTCTGCTGAGCATGGGGGAACTAAACCAAGTTTCTGGCAAGCCAAACGCTAAAGAGCTCTTAACATAAAAATATTCAGAGAGCTTTTTGAGACCATATTCGACTATTCCCGCTTCTTCCCGGCCCATTACCAACCCTTTCCGCTGCCGTGGACTCAGTCCAGTAGAGTTGCATTAGCCTCTCCACTATCACACAATATACACAGCAAAATGGGTATGAAAAGCCAATGAGGTAAATCACGGTCACAATCAACTACATCAACGTACAGGACTAGTGCACCAACACATCACCACAAAAGGACATCCAGAATCTTAACTTTAGCAGAAACATGTTGATAATAAAGACAGCAATTCATTGGTGTATAACTTTGCAATAAGTGGTGTTTTTCCCCTGAGCATATTTGGTTTTCTTGTCTTTATTTTTCTTTTGCTTTTTTTTTTTACTTAACTGGTCTAGGCGGTAGCAAGGATGGTTAATGTGAGTGCTTAAAGGTGCATAGAGAAAAGAAAAACAAGGAGAAACAGATCACAAGTCAGATATATAGAAAACCAAAAGAAATGAGATTTATGCAGATGACCAAAGCAGGCATGCACTGTTCAAAACCCAAGTCATCTTAGGAGTGCTTCTATGTGCGCTTAGCTTGCAGCCGTCATTGACGTATGCGCCGCTTGCGGCGTTCGGCAATCTCAACTGGCGCTTCAGTTGAGAGACATTTACCAAGCAAAAGAAAAGCAGCTAATGTTTACAATAGTTCTGCAGAATAGGCAGAAGCAGTAAGAGGTCCATGATGAACATGAGGGCTGCAGAACTAAGAGGACAGTTACAATTCTAGCCTGGGACAGCTTTGCTCAACCTAGGCACACCGTACTCTACAATACTCAATCTAACACAAGCAACTAGGTGTCCAGCCAAAGTGCCAGCCATGGGATAGAGGTACACCAAGTCTTGGTTTAAAAAAAAAAAAAATAATAATAATAAATTATATTATATTATATATATATATATTTATATTAGGGATGTCAATTTAATGTGTTAATTACCGGGAAAAAAAATAACGCATTCAAATTTAGTGCATTTAACGCACCTGCCCCATCCCAGACCGACCTACATAGTTCATCTTACATTTCATAAAGTTGACTGGTGAGGAACATGAAGCAGGGCAACTCACTGCGTAATGGAGCCAAAAGAACCCAGTTCTATGTCCCTAAAATTCAAGATATCAGTGCAAAAATGGCCCTGTACGAGTTGTCATCTCATATTTATATCATGATATAGTTGAGCAAGTTCACAAAAACGCAATCACATGAGTGTTGTTTTTGTCCCGAATAGCACAAATGCAAATGTGATATTGATTTTATACAACAGTTAAATAAGTAGTTAACATTGTCATATTTTAGAAACAATATTGTGGTGGGGTTTTTTTTTTTTGTTTTTTTTGCTTAATTTTTCTAAGGAAAATGTCTGATATTTGTGTGATTTAACACAATAATTACTTTAAAAAGATTTTTTGAGAGTAATTTCTTAGCCAAATTTTATGTGTGATTAATTAATCGGCAAATTGTGTCATTAATTTTAATCGCTTGACAGCCCTAATATAAAAATCAATAAATATTTGGTCAATTTGAGACTGACACTAACCAACAAAAGGAAGATTAACAGAATTGGTCAATGCCAGTATGTAAATGGAAAAAAGATTTTGATTTTAAATCTTTGAGAAAATGTGGCAAAAAAAATTCAGCAATTTGTCTTTATACAAGTACATTTTTTTTATACTACTGGCTGGTTTACTCTGTTGGCTTTGATATGATCCAGAGACGTAGTTGCTTAGAAAGTCACTGCATTACAGATACACTACTACTGCACTAAATTGCACTAGTATAATCAATAATCTCAATTAATAATAATGTTAGACAATAAATAACATTAAATCATTGCACAATTTATACAAATGTTTAGACATATCTTGAATGTAAACAAAATGCAGACATTGTGACAAATGCACGACACAAATGACAAAAAAAAGGGTTTTTCATAAACTTTAAAAATGACCATGAAAAAATATTAATAACAACAAAAAATAAATGACACAAATGAAAAATAACTGAATGGGCAAGACAGACATAAAATCTGCTAGTATGTAACGAACGTAAGTGGGGGGAAATGGACAACATGCATAGTGTGCAGAATTTTTTGTCCAATTAGTCTTCAACAAAAACTATCACCCTGGTTTTAAATGAAGTTAACCAAGTATTTGGTTAGAAATGTCTAAGAGTAACAAGTTATGAAAAAAAGATGAGATGCAGGAAAATGAGTTAATGAGAAATGCATGTGAAAAGAAAGGATGTTAGTTTAGCAACATACACATAACCAATCAGATCAGCGAAGGGTTGTTTGTAGAAATCCTCATCCAGCACCCTGGGAGTCCCAGAGGAGAGCAGCGAAGCAGGAGAGAACAGAGAGAGTGGTAAAAAGGAGAAAAATAACACTCATACAGAACCAAAACACACTGCAGTGTTACCATACCAGTGTTAACACCAGGCCAACTACATAAAAGTGGACAACACGGCACACGAGAGAGAAAGACAGAGACAAACAGGACAAATAAACAAGGAATTCAAACACATTGAGAGGAATGAGGACTGATATACAGAAAGGTTTAAGGAGATGTCATTTTTATTTGTAACAAAACATACTTGAAACTTTCATGTTGGAATCAATGGGAAAGCACAAAACATGCACTTTTGACCCAATACCACTCATGTTCTTTTTAATACAAAAACAGACTGAATCCTATTAAGCACATCTAACTAAAGTTCATTCAGATGCTTCCCTGAAGCGGAAAGAGCTTTGCATATAACTCCTTTTTCTATTCTAATAACGGAGTACAACATCTGGTGCTAATTAGGGGTGTGATGAGATCCTGCGAGATTAAAATGTGACGAGATTTCTTGGCGAGGTGAAAAGCTGTCTCGCAATATTGCTGTGACGGAGTGTGAGGGTGAAATTAGGATAGAATATTCCACTGCTACACTTACATTATGCCTCCACTGTCGTTTTGCTTTTTATAGGAATAAAAAAAACATTTAATTCAGTTGGATAACGGTCACTTCAATCCCATCTAGCTCATCAAACATGATCTGCAGAGTTCTACGTAGTGCAACAGGAATCAGGAGTTCACTGATCACGTGACGAGAGTAAGTGGTGCGATAACTGACAAGACCATGACTGAGGTCAACAACAGAGCCTAAGCATCTGACAAAATGTAGAATGTGTGCTCAGCACTATTTACAGAATACGTGCAATTGCAAAAGTAAAATGCAAGTGTGCATTCAAATACGATTTCAATACCCTGCATTTTGAAAGCACCTCCCTGATGCATGCAAATATCCCCCAATGAAATCATACAGGTGAGAAGGTTTGTGGCAAAACCTTTTACAGTGCTAGAGTATTGTTTTTTACTGCATATGATAATTCATACTCAAAGTAGAAACTGAAATGACATTCATTAGAAGTGATTAGTTAAAACATTTCAAATGCACGAGAAGACTATTTTTCTAGTCATGTATTTCATCATTGAAGATTTCTTAAAAATACTACGTAAAAATCTTCTCGTCTCGTGAGCTAACCGTCTCAACACACCCCTAGAGCCAATCATAGATATAGCAACTTTTTTGGATTGGACCAGATATGATCATGTGACCAAAACACAGCAGGTCTTCACTGTTCTCATATCATTAGCATTATGAATAGTTATCATTAATGGTTCACTCAAATTATCATGAATCATGTTTGAAGCAGTTTGAAGTTTTTTAACATTATTTTTTTATTTTTGCCCTTTGAATACACTGTGCGAATTCCCAGCATATACCTTGCCGTCGAGCATGATGGAGGAGCTGTGCACTTTCTAGTGCTTTTGTAACCAGACAGCAAAAGATAAAAGAGGCCTCACTTCTAGATTTCAGCTGCTCGAACAGTGTTGTGTACCTGTTGTTCACTTTGGTCTTCTCCAGCTGCTCGTTCTGTCTGGTGTGCCACTCTTCCAGCTCCAGCTTTGCCTTCTCCTTCCACTCTACCTCCTGCTTACGTGAGTTAGCATCTGAAAAACAGCAGAGAGGAATATCGGTCAACCATAAATTAAAGGTTTCAATATATCTTAAGAAGAATGTCTACATCTTTGCTCAAGTTACCAAGCTGTTCCAGCCTCTCGCGCTGCTCCTCTCTCCACTTCCTCAAGCTCTCCGGCTCGGCCTGCAACCGATCAACACTGGAGATGGCCGCATACACATCTGAAGGACCGTTACTCTCCTACAGAAGACACACAGCAAAGATTAGGAGTCCAAACTATACAAATCGCAGTACAATATTTAGTTGATACACTTCATCAAAAATATCAAAAGATGAACAAAGGTCTTACAGGTTTGGAATGACATGAGGGTGAGTACTTGACAGAAATTTCATTTTTGGCTGAATTAGCCCTTTAAAATATGAGTGACTGGTAAAATGGGCCTTCACTATCCAGCTCACAGGCAAAGTTAACCCAGTAAAGCCTGACATTAAATAAGTCAGACTAATCAAATTCTGCCATTTAAATTGCACATGTGTTTTATGTATTGTATAATATTTGACACATCAGGCTTTTATGGCTTATATAATATGATATAGAAGAATATGGAGATCACATTTAAATTTTATTCAGAGGCCAAAACATGTATATGCAATTTGGTTGTTGAAATTTAATTCATGCATCAAATATGAAAATATGCTTTATAGGTATAATAAATCCATTGAGTATTGGCTAAATATACACAGCTTTTATACCAGTTATATACCAGTGCTTTAAAGGAATCAAAAGTTCAAAGCAAAAGACTTTTTGTTCTGTTTTACAAAAGACAACCTAACACAGTCTTTGCAGTGAAAATGCAGCTATATACATGCAAGAAACAACACTAAATCAAAAGCATTCAACTACTATGCCACAATATTAACAGATTGTGAGTTTAATGGAATACAGGCAAGAAGTCTTCAAGGTCTTACCCCATGCAGATCTCCATTCAATGCTCCTGCCAAGATAAAAGAAAGAGAAAAACATAGATGTGTTAAAAATAGTCATTGTGCAGTCAATTTTTCATGCATCTCATACAGTTCCTCTATATGAATCATCCTCAGTATAGTCGTTGAGTGAAAAATGCATTGCAAGGCTGTTTAGCCTTCCTGTAGTTCAAACAGCAGAGCACAGCACTAACAATACCATGGTTCAATTCCCAAGGAATTAATGCAATGCAAGATACTTTGGATAAAAGAACCTGCCAAATAAAAGTATTAAAGTATTTAAGGAACAGTAGTTAATTTGCAATAATGTGTCGTCCATAACATAGCTTTAATTTAGTGTTGAATTCACAGACAGGATATACAGTCTTTCCTCCTGCCTAAGTCTCTGGTTTTGCTGACTTCTTTTTCTTTCTTCCTGAATCAGTGAAAAACATTATGTAACATTCCGTCACTAGAAGTGATTTGATCACTTGAACATTTTCATTTAGCAATACATACTTAGCACACAAGCAGTAATAAGCGACAAAATGTTTTCAACACATTCAAATCAATTTTTAACCCAAGACTGTTTTTATGAACAGACAATATGCAGGCCTGACTGATTTTCTGCACACTGTACTTCCAAGACTGTTGTCTTCAGTCATCCTAGACCCAAGTCAGACTGTGCCTTTGTGCCTGTGAAACAACATCCCCATCATCATTTATTTAAACCTTTCGGCCACAAAAACATTCAAGCCAACGGTCAGTAAAAACATATCAGACACTTCTGCTGACTGGTAATATTCTCCTCATTGTAATTAAAATACATGAAGACCACAACTGCATATTTAATTTTAGAACGCATACTGATTTTTTTTTTTTAAACTATGAAAAAAGAAAACAAAGGCCTCCAAAATATACTAATTTCAGTCATTGTCTGGTCTCAAATTAATTAGAAAAGGTATTATAGCTTCGGTACCTGTAGAGATTCATTCAGCTGTAAGATGCTTGTGATGGAAATCTGACTGTGTCCTGCCCACCTAAGATCATTTTGAACTAATTTCGAGAGCATACAATGAACTAATAATGTATACCTTGATGCAAGTCGTATTGGATAAAGGCATCTACAAAATGCCTTTGTAATTTTCACATCACAGGTGCGTTTAAACATTATACGTGCATTCGAATCATTTATTTTTATCCTTCACTTCGGAGTTCGAATCGGTTCATTCTTGGGCATCACAGACACTTCTGAATCTGCGAAACAAATCTTTTTTGGGCATCATAGAAGAGTTCGAATCAATTTCTGACTATTATAAGCATATTTGAACCGAATTTTCTAACAGTACAAGTGTGTTCGAAATAATTACTCCTTATGAACATGACAGGCTCGTTCGAATTATTCATTATTAATTCCTGGCAGTTTATAGCCGCGTTTGAATCGTTGAATCGAACATTTCTGCACATATGAGCGCTGGAATCACTCGTTTTCGTGGATCACGATGCGTTCGAACATTAAAGCATTTTTTAAACATTCATTAACGTTCGAAGGCGCCTTTGAGGTCCCAAAATGCTGACTAAATAGGCTTCTTACAAGGTTTCAAGACACAGCAGTGGTCCTGTCTTAACCATAGCTAAACGATGCCTTGACACTTGAGTATGAAGTCTAAAGAAACTGAACACACACACACACACACACAGCCTTCAGTCCAAAGGTCATTATATAATAAAAGGAACTTTATTATACGTTAACGTTAAAGGAACTGGAATTTTGATCATATAATCAATAAGAGTAATCAATCTAGACAAAAAGCTGTAAATGCGTCTCAAAAATGAAATTATAAATTTTAAAACCAAATAAGATTACGATTAAACCGTTCCGAGGTCTACTACAGGGAGTCTCATAAAGAGCTGAGTTAACAACAGATAACGCCATTTTCCTGCTTCCTTACTTTAACTACCAGTATGTAAACCAGTAGGACATTTAAACGGATATTTGGATGCATCTTTGGCAGTGTAATCTATAAACAGCGCAGTAACTTGCGTATTATTTATACACATACTGCGTTACTTCATAAATAAAGCTTTGAATGAAGGCTAGCTGGCTAACGAGTGAGTAAAACAGTTCTTTGCTTAGGTTTTTTTTTTTTTTTTTTTTTTTTTTGGGTTATAAAATTATAATGGGAGCTTTTTATTTTTATTGTCGATGTCGTGTGAACACACCGTCCTGGTCTTGGCTCAGGGATGAAGGCACATCTCCGCTGTCCAGGATGCTGAAGCCCTCGTCATTCTCGATGCCCGCGATCTCACTCTCTTGTTGGGCCAGGAATGCTGCTGCCGGGTCCTCGTCTGCCCCCACACCGTTTCCTGCGCTTCCTTGGGGGGCACTGAGCATATCAAAATCGTCCATGGCTCGCTAAATGTGTTCAGAATGAGAACAACTGAAAAACACAAATCACCCTACTGTCTTCCTCGTCGACGACTCCAATGTCAGCTGGGGAGGTGCTTAAGAGTGAACGGACACGAAAGAAACGAGGCTCAGCCAATCAGAGTTGTGTATTTATGATAGGCAGTTCTACTGCCCATACAAATGACAAGGAGTTCAGTTGTCGACCAATGAAATGACTAAACCGTGGCTGTGCGAGTCCCGTGACCAACAGCGTGCCCTGATAGGGCGTTGTAGCAATATGGGATTGCATACGTATCAGTCTATAATGAATATAAACTGACAGTGTAGTGTCCTTCACAGACAAGACTCATGCTGGATCTTTAAGGTCAGTTGAGAGCAAGATGTATGTGTCATTTTAGGTGAAAAGTAATAAATATATACATATATACATACATGATATTATCCTGCTAAATTAATCCCATATTCATCTACCATGGTATTTAAAAAGTACCAAGAATCATGGTAGAAGTACCATGGCAAACAAAATTGGTCAGACAATTGTTTATGCATAAAAATAAAACCCTTCATCTTTTTGATTCCAATATTTTAAATCTTTACCTTTAATTCAACGTCACAATGAGACAGATTTCAATTGTTTCTATTTTATTTTTTTATTTTATTTATTTAGTATCAGTATTTGACAAATAATAACCCACATAAACAGAAAAAAAATGGGTCTGATGATATATACAGCATTTGTTGTATTGTTGCATCTGTCTGTCTGGCCATTTTAACCGTGGTTCCTGAATAATTAATTTTATTTTGGCTAAAACATACATTTCCAGTCTGATCAAGAATCACATGCAGAGCCAGTTTTCCTCAGGCTTTGGCTTTTTTCCCATAGTTGTCGACTGCATCCTCAGTGATGCTCTCATCCTCCTCAAAATCTATTGTCACTTTCTTCCCCACCAGCTCGAAGATGTCTTCTGGAGCTACACCCTTGGGTTCAGCTACTTTCACAGTCAGCATGTCAAGGGTTAGTTCTGTACCTTTCGGTATGGCTGTCTTTGCAACCACAGACTTCCCGAGCTAGAGAGGAGTGGAGGATAGAGAAGAAGAATTACAGGAATGTTCTGACAGAGCAGATTACTTGAAGACAATGTGGTTGTGCTGTTCAAAACATAACATCCCACTGACGTTAAAAATAAAAAAACATTTCAGAGGAATGGAATATATATATATTGCATATGGGTAGCAAATGGATACATTTGAGGGTAAAACGGAAGAAAAGTTAAGACAGGATGTTTTGGGAGGAAATGGGTCAAGAACAGGAATGCAACATAAGAAGGAAAGAGAATGGAGCTTTAAAAAACTGAAGGAGTTGGAGTAGGGGGTAATAACATTGCAATAAACTGAGAGAGTGCTATAGCACACCTTTCCTCGAGTCACATGATTTGAGGTATCATATCTGTAGCACAGTGTTGTTACTGTTATCTAAAAAAATAAAACTCCAAAAAAACTTAAAAAATTAAAAATAGTTTCCATTAACTGAAATGAATCAGATAAAATAAAAGACAAATATTAGATGAAAAACTTAAATGAAAATAAATTAAAACTGAAAGTAACACTAGGTAACAAAACAAAACTGCACGCATTTTGTGGAAGAACATTGTTTTGGCTGTGCTTCGGCTCTGTGTGACTGTGTGGCTGAATATGGTTCTTTCTCATAAATAAATAAAAAAAAAAAGAGAGGTCGATTAATCTACTGCTCATAAAACATTCTCTACTAGGCTTAAAAAATATAACCAGTTTAGATGGAAAGGATCTCAAGCTGACTAGCTGAAGAAATTCTGTTAGAGAGCTACATACAGCAATTTATCTGTTCAATAAAACACCTTACTCAACTGTTGAATAATAAAAAGTGATGCAGAGCATTTCAAAACCCTCAGTTCTCGGCATCTCTGAAAAGAAAAGCCAATGTTGATTCTTGTTTTATTACTAGCCGTCACATTCTTTTTTGCCAGCAGATTCTCCTCTGTTCGCTGTTTGTTTGAAACGGGGGTGATTCCCCAGAGGTTCGAGATTTAGCTGCTCCATGTCAACCTTTCTCACTTGTTGAGACAACTAACCTGTCACTGTAGCAACTTTTCTCTATTTACAGAAATAACGAGACACACAGGCGAAAGGCATATGTACGCAACTTCCTGCGAAAACCATCCCATCAGGTCTAAAATATAAACACTTAAAATATAACCGGCTTACCATAGTTAATCAGGGTAAGGCAAAAACACATTTTAGAAGAAATATTGATGATGTATTGACTCATTATTTAAATTTTGTTAATTTTGAACAAAAGTTACATAATGTACCTTGAAATCAAAATAAATGAAGACAAAAAAAAAATGCATCCATCCATAAAAAAATTAATCCATACAACTCCAGGGGGTTAAAAAAGGCCTTCTGAAGTGCCGGAAGCTCATTATTTTGCTTTATAAAGTTTTAAATAAGGATATTTGTCGCTCCACAAATGCATCAATTCACTTTAGGTGGCCTTTATTAACCCCCTGGAGTCATATGGATGAATTTTTTTTATGGATGGATGCATTTTTTTTGTTTTCAAAATCTGGGCAGCCATTCACAACCATTATAAACCTTGGAGGACTAAAGATATTTTTAAATATATCTCCGATTGTGTTCGTCTGAAAGAAGACTATGCCTTTAACACCACAAATTGACACGTAGACATGACATAAAATGAAAAGGAATGTATTCAAACTGGTTCTTATTGTACCTTATCATGGCATGGCACCTCACAGGGCAGCATGCATTTCAGCCCAGTGCCCAAAGCTCTCTCCACAGTGCGGATGGATCGCACCAGCTCCGCCAGCTCTCCTGGCTCCAGAGATGCCGCATGATCGCTGCCCTTCCAGGTCTTGTCCAAGGTCACATGCCGCTCCACGACCTTTGCTCCCAGTGCAACTGCCGCCACAGTGATGATAATCCCGCTTTCGTGGCCTGAGTAACCAATGGGAATGTCAGGAAATTCTTTTTGATATTCCTGTAGGTTGGAAAAAAGCATGTATTTTATGGTTATGCAAGATTCATTTATTTAAAGGCTTAGTTCACCCAAAAATGAAAATTCTGTTATTAATTACTCTACATTATTTTTGTTGTTTTTGCACACCAAAAGTATTCTCGCCGCTTTCATAAAATTAAGGTTGAACCACTGCAGTCATGTCGACTGTTTTAATGATGTCTTTTGTACCTTTCTGGACCTTGAAAGTGTTGATTATATTGCTGTCTGTGGACAAGTCATATTCCTCTCGGATTTCATCAAAAAATATCTTAATTTGTGTTCAGAAGATGAACGAAACTTTTATATAATGTAAGGTTTTAAACTATCAAGTAGGTAAAGAAACAGTAGAAATACAGATACATGATTCTAATGTTGATACACATGCACTGTACTTAAATTACATATAATGGATTTTTGAGTGTTCAAGGAGCTGGTTCCTGTACCATGATAACCCGCAGGTTGACATCCTCAGGTTCCAGCGGATATGCACTTGTGCACTGCAGGATACAGAAGTTTTGGTTGTGTTCCTTCACGGTCTTGTAAACGCGCCGCATGGTCTCCATGGACTGCATCCCACTGGATACAACCATAGGACGTCCTGAACACACACAAGCATCAGAAGTTAAATCTGTTTCATAATAAGTATTAAGAATATTTAATACATATTAAAAAATTGTAAAAGTATGTGTGTGTGGTAGTAAAATAGTAGCAATTTTATAATTTTACAATATCTTATTGATTGTTTGTGATAATATCAGTTTATAATGAAGAAAAAACTATGAAGACCTTTTTGGGCAGTTTTCTTGAGATAGGGAAAGTTGTTGGTGTCTCCAGATCCAACTTTGAAAAAAGGCACATTGAGCTCATGCAGGAATTCTACAGCCATCTTAAAGACACAAAACAGAAACACTACAATTAATATCTTACAATTATTTTTTTGTTTGTTTTTTGTTTTGACATTTTGGGGGCAGGTGCTCAAACTACAGAAAAGCAGAAATGGAACCGCTCTCATTATTACTATAAAAAAATACACAAAAGTTAGTACATATTGTAGAACACCTTTAAATTACGTTCATACTTATATCTTTATTTAAATAAATGCATATGTCCTTTGTTGGTATTATGCTCTAATTGGTAAATGAGCAAAATCAACGTTGTGCATTACTGACAGAAATTACTATTTATTATTACTGTTATTATACTATTATTATTGAGATGTATTTACACTGCAATTACAGTTTTGGGAATAATGTTATGAAATTAGTGTTTTAAATGTAAATTTTTGATTATAGATATAAAAATTGAAATTCTATGGAGGTGCAACTGTTTTGCTTTGTTCTGAACTATTTTCATTTTAATGTAGTGCCGTGGAATATATCATAGTATCATTGTACTAGGTGCAGCTGTGAACATAACATGACAAATGTGATGTAACAATAGATGAAACAATAACAATAATCCACAAGACATTTTGAAATGTCATTACATTCCTATTCGATGAGTTTGGCAGGCTCATGCCTATTTTCATAGTTAACAGAGAGCCTGAAGCCAAAAAATAAAATATTTTAGCATTACTTGCGCATGCGTTCTGGGGCTGTAAGTAACCCGCTCACCTCGTCCATTCCAGACGCAGTGAAGAAGATGCCCACTTCTTTCGCGTACTGCTGCAGCTCTCTGTACTGCTCATGGCTGAACTCTAGATGGCGCTTGTGCTCTCCGTATGTTTTTCCCCAGGAGTGTTTGGAGGTGTACGGCCGCTCCAGCGCTTTCTTATTGAACTTAAACTCCAGCTCACTCTTCTGAAACTTCGCACAGTCTGCCCCGCTGTCCTAGTAGAGGAGGAATAGTTATATACACTAAATAATACAGGAAACGTAAATTAACGAGACCTTAAATGTAATGATGATAGGGGGATAAGAATGAGTACATGGTTTTATAGAAAAATAAGAAAGACCAGTTGTGCATTGTGATCACTTCAAAAGTACTATAAGTTGATATGGTGTATTATTAAAACATTTTTTTATTCAACAATTCCATTATGAATGGGATTTACAGTATGTACTCAAGGAGTACTCTCTATCGGAAAAGAAACTAAAATCAGTATCAGAACTAATTTAAACCATGTTTATAGCACTTGTATCTACTAATAATGTGTAAAAGATATGTTTATGATTGTATGTAGTCTTATTAAACGTCTTTATAAGTAGAGTTATGACTTGAAAGATACTCTACTGCGACAAATTTCCAAAGTGTGAGGAAGTGATTTGAGATGAATCATTCTGAATGATAATTTCTAAGTATTTTATATCCAGTATCAGATTAAGCAGTCTGGACAGATGTCGTGCACTGTACCACTGACTGCTGCGAAAAACGTTCAAAAAACTACTGCAAACACTAACTAAACAATTCCAGAAACATTTTATTTAATTTGCAGGCTTACAGCCGTTAATAAATGTACTATATCGATGTTGATAAATACAAATAAACTCTTACCTTTGCCATCTTGATCATTTTCTTGGCGATTTCAATGTCTCCCTGATGATTCTGTCCGATTTCTGCAATAATGAAACACGGGTTGTTTCCTCCGATCATGCGACCGGGGCATAACTCAAATTTAAGAGGCATTTTAAATCAAAGTACACAAACACGGCAAAAAGCTATAGAAATGACAGGGCTGAGTTTGTCTCGCTGCTTTGGTTACACGCGTCAAATGCCTAGATGAAAGAGAACGTAGAACTTCCGGGTTTATTTGTGCACACGCCCATGTTTTTCAAAATAAAAGTCCTTATCTTTTCGCTTCAATAAGAGTTCTTAACCTTTTATTATTCATCTTTATTTGGGTTGTTTTGTTAAACAGGTGTTTTTAACATATAAAGTAAGTTTAACCTACTGAAAACTATTTTAAGTATTTTAGTCCAGTGACGCATAAAAACATTGTGCCACATTTCGTATTCTGTGTTGTTTATGGTTTCTTGTATATTGTTTATTGTGTTGTATATCTCAAGTGTCTGCTTGGCTAAATAATGAAAAAAAAATTGTTTTTGCAGAGGTACAGAAATCGCTTACAGCACAACATTTGCCTCTAGGTGGCTCATCTCAGGATATCTACTACCAGCAAAGCATAGGAAACCCAAAAGGCTACACAAATAGGTGACAAGTGTAATAACGTAATCAGTTCAGACGACTAATTGTATGCAAATGTTTATTTAAGAAGAATCATTTGAGAAGGACAAAATAACAGAAACATACAAAAGCAGCAAAAAAAAAAAAAAAATTTGAAACAATTATTTTCTTCAGAATAGTATTTGTATTTTAAATAAATATATCAATATTCTGCAGATATCCTACAGTTCATGTATTGTGGGACTCCAATATAATAAATCAATTCAATGGCAATAGAAGGAAATTTTGTTTGTTGATTTTAATGTACATAAAATCATAAAACAATTTTACAGGTTCTGTGATTCAAAAATAAAATATTAAATTAGAGTAAACATAATAGACAAACATTTTTCACTCATTCATACAGGTTGAGTAAATGAATAAAACTAAACGTATGGTACTGAAGACAAAAAAGGCTTGGTAACAGGCGCAAAGAAGAACATGAAAAAAACACAAATAATAGAAAGCAAGACACAGAGCATGGTGATCAAACCATAGCAGCCTCTCTGTAACAAATACCCCTTAGTTCCACCGTGCAAATCTTAAATAAAAATCTTACTTTATATACTTAAATTATTCTTCAAAATTACAAACCTTTCATCAGGCTTTTGATCCCACATAATATAGCACCTATTTCTGACTACAGTAAAAACTAGTAAAAACAAATAAAAGCTTTTTCTTGTCAGGCTTAAAAAGCAACTATGATCCTAACAAGGACATAGCACATGATTGGCCCTCGGTCGTTAAGTCTGTAACTGATTGGTTCCTGGTTTTCGAGCTCTGTCAGTAGGTACGGCGTGTGGTATAGTCCAGTACCATGCTGGCGGCACCCAGCAGGGCAGGATCCTCCAGCTCAGACACCTTGATGTTGGTCTCCTGCGCTGAGAGCAGAGCGTGCTGGCTGATGACCTGACGAACTGGATCCTCGTAATGCTTCGACAGGACACCAGACAGGATCACCAGAGATGGGTTGATCATGTGTAGGATGTTCACAATGCCCAAACCCAGCGCAGTACCCGCTGTTAGGGAGTAAAAGAGAGACTATCAGTGCTTTTCTTCACCTTAGACCTGCTTGAGAATAAAGTATGTATTTGAATGTGCGTCTTACCCGTGTGAAGTACGCTCTCAGCTTTGGAGTTGCCGAGGCGAGCAGCGTTGATTAGATGAATAGCATTCACCTGTTCTTTGTTATTCAAAGTCATTCCCTCCACCAACAGCAAGTCCTCTGTCATCAAATGTAAAAAAAAAAAATGTAATTTCAATAATCACATTTTACTTGGAAACACATTCATTAGGCACAACTTCACTATTACAAACCCAACCCTAAGATGTTTTTCTGTTATTATAACTGATTCCAATAGAGACCATAAAAATCAAGTCCACCGCTGCGTCCAAAAACGTGTACTGAGTAGCTACAACATTTGAATTTACTTTGCGACCATTAAAAAGTACGAATATGGTAGTATGAATGAAATTGGAAATGTATTACATAAAACAGTTATAATTCATGTTAATTAAAATAAAAATATTTTAATAAATAAATAAATTCGTAACACTTTACAATAAGGTTTTATTTGTTAACATTAACTAAGATTATTAAAAAAATATTTTTCATTGTTAGTTCATGTTTTATTATTTAATTAATTTATTAATACTATACATTTTATAATATATTGAAATTAAAATTGTATCTTAAAATTATTTAATTGAACTGAGCTAACGTGAACTAAAAATGAACAGCTGTATTTTTGTTAACTAACATTAACAAAGATTAATAAATACTCTAACAAATGTATTGCTCATTTTTAGATATTTAATGCATTAATTGGACCATATTATAAAATGTTTTAACATTAATTCAAATAAAGTTCATATTTTGTTGAGACTACTGTCACATTATGAAAAAAACATTAATAATGTTACTACTTTTACACATTGTGATTTTTCTCTCAAAACAGAGCTAGTTCAGTTTTTGTTTTAAAAGAATGAATAGATAAAGGCTGGCGGAGAAGAGTGAAAACAGAAATACATTAGCAACATTTCTGAGTGGGTTTAAGCTTGGATTTTGAGCTTTGGTATGGTAAAAATGATGTGGAATGTGGAAAACAATACTAAGGGTTTATACTACTGTTACCTGTGACGTTTTACTAAAGGTAAACTAAACCAATTTAGTTGCTCATTATCAACTGAAAAGGAAAAATTGCGAAAATTTGCGACAGAGTGGGCGAGGCTGATAAGCATTCTTTAGTGCAACTCTTGATGTAGGTGTGTCTGGTAGTCTCACCGTCATGGAGTCTCTTGGCTTCTCTCTGCAGGGCGAGACCTGATGAGTAGGCCTCTATGCAGCCGTGGCTGCCACACATGCACTCTGGTCCTTCCAGTGAGACCACGATGTGTCCCAGTTCAGCCGCGCAAAATGTGTTACCATGGATCAGTTCATTATGCTGGATTATACCACCTCCAATTCCTGTACATGTAAACACAAGGCAAACATAAGAAACAATTATACCAGCATCAGACTTTGCAGGTACACTGCATTAGAAACATGTGATTGAACTTAAAAAAAGTTTCTTATGCTCACCAAGGCTGCATTTATTTAATAAAAAAATACAGGAAAAAATATATTATAAAATTTAATGTATTCCTGTGATGGCAAAGCTGTATTTTTAGTAGGCATTACTCCAGTCTTCAGTGTAGAAAGTTCAAAAGATTTTTTTTTTAAATGTAACATTTTAAATGTCTTTACTTTCTTTGATCAACTTAATATGCACGAATAAAAGTGTTCATTTCTTTAAAAAAAATAAAATAAAAAAATAAAAAATGAATCGAAGTGTACATAAAGTACATAAAAGAGTATATTAAAATATATAAACATTTATAAATTATTATCATTAATAATAAAATTATATACAGCATAATACTTCATTTAAATAAACAAAATAAATAGCGTTCAGCAGTAACCTTTTCAATTTTTTTTTTAAACATCTTAGGCATAAATGGCACTGTTTTGTGAGAATGACCCGTGTATGAAAAGGAGTAGGAGGCTGCTTGACAAAAGCTAAAGACGGTTTGATTGTAGTAACCTGATTAACCAGTGTCACCAGTCTGACAGTTTTAAATCCACTTTCCGTCAGGTCTCATTGTCAAATCAAGGAAAAACCCACTATCCTAGAAACTAGCAGCAGTAAGGTACATAAACAAAGGAACAAACCGGTTCCAGTGATAATGGTGACAAAGTTCTCCACGCCTTTGCCATGGCCAAACTTCCTCTCAGCGAGAGCTGCACAGTTGCCATCATTATCGACCCACACAGGCAGATGAAGGGCGCTAGAGAGAGGTGTACGGATGTCCACCGAACTCCACTCATTTATTAGCTTGGTGGAGTGGAGGATGACCCCATCTTGTGGGTTCACACGCCCCCCTGTGCTCACACCTGAAAGAAATACCAAACAAATGGACAGTGAATGACTGAGTGAATGTATGGATAGATAGAAGGAGACATGGGACAAATGCAGACATACCGACTCCCAGGATTCTGCAGTTGAGTTGAACGGCCTCAGCCATTGCCTGTTTGCACATGGTCAGAATCAGCTCTATCCTCTCCTCAAATGTCTTAGGATTCAACTGGATATACTTCCTAACCACTTTACCCTGAAACACAAGCATACATTTACAAGATTATATATATATATATATATATATATATATATATATATATATATATAAACACCTAATTTAATAACAGACTAACAATTACCACTTAACCATTAATTTCTTAACCCCATCATGTTCCGTAAAATATACTACTGTTCAAAAAATTGGGATTAGTAAGCCTTTTTTTGAAAGAATTAATACTTTTATTCAGCAAAGATGCATAAAAATTGTGGTGACAGTAAAGGTGACAGTAAAGACATTTGTTACAAAATATTTCAATTTCAAATAAACTCTTTTCTTTTGAACTTTCTGAAAAAACTTTTGAAATGTACAGTCAAACCAAAAATTATTCAGACATTTTTTTTTTTCGAACTTTTGAACAATAAATTTATATGTGCAAATTAAAAAAAGCATTTCAATAATCTATCTCTACTTGCTACCACAGATTGATATATTTTTTCTTTTATATTGTTGATTTGATCATTTGTGAGTTGGTAACTCTCCATCATCACTCTGACTGGAAGTATGGACCCTGTGATTGTTATACACCTAAACCAATAAAACACCTGGTCAAAGTGAAGCATTCAAGGAATATAAATGGAACTTACTTTATAGACTGCATTAGCATCTGGATTATGTTTATGTTAAGAAATAACAGATCAATATACTGTATATCAGGCATTCTGAGATGTCGCATTGGTGAAATCTTTTTTTTTTTATGGAATATTACAGTATTTATTATTAATATTTATCTATGCATAATACCATTATTTTTTTAATTCATGCCATGTGCCCTTATAATCTTTAATCAAAATAACTACCCCTCCCTCTTGCAGCAACATCTCTTCTCTTCTCTGATAACGCTTTTACTGGCATGAGGGTGGGACAAACGGTCATTCACATGACATCACAGCAATAGCAAACAATCAATTTCTCACAGATCAAAGTCCCGCCCAATATTTTTTCTTGTTCAAGAAGCTGTTTCACTCAGATATACGTCACAATAGGGAAGAAAAGGCTATTGCAACTTTTGTTTCATGCCGACTTTAATATCAGCAACAGCTTTATAAATGGATAGTGGATATTTTCTGTTTTAAAATACAGTCAAACCAAAATTTATTCAGACACCTTGAACATTTCATTCATTAATATAGTTTATTCACAATAGTTTAAAAAAATGGTAATAAAATATGACAAGAACTCAGAGTTAAAACTGTGTCAGAAAAAATAATCTTAATTATGTCAGATAACACTTAAGCAAAACATAATCAGGTCAAAGTGTCTGAATAATTTTTGGTTCCAAATTGTTATCAATTTTACTGGTAGTCCACTGTATGAAGAATTTTTGGATATAATATGTCACAGTTTACTTTATTTTGCTATCCTCACTTACATAAATGAACTATAGCGTCATGAACCAACTATTAAAAAAATATAAAAAAATGTCTGAATCATTTTTTGTTTGACTGTTTTTTTAGTCAACTTTGAGTAATATTGTAAAATAAAGGTAACACTTTACCAAAAGGTTTCATTTGTTACATTAGTTAACTATATTAGTTAAGATGAACTAAGAATGAACAATACTTACACATCATTTATTAATCTTAGTTCATGTTCATTTCTACATTTACTACAGCATTATTAAGAACAAAAGGTGTCTGTTAACGTTAGTTAACGCACTGTGAACTAACATGAACACGCCTTTTTTATTATCTAACATTAACAAAGGTTAAGAAATGCAGCATTTAAATTCAGTAATGCTTCCCCGTGGGCTAATATTAAAAGCAACTAATTACATATTTAAGGGCATGTCTTTTATAGCCAAAGTTCTATGTGTCATATAAATGAAATGTTGACTTAAGTGCGGCATATCCTGCTGAATAAAAAAGCATGTACACGTCATAATTGGGCAAACACATACATCCTGTCATAAGCAATCACAGTTGTGTTGATAATGTACAGCATGTCCTGCACCTTGTAGTTTACTTCCTGACATTAAAAACATGTCCTAAAGATGAACTGGATCTGACTCCAGAGGGCCTCTCTGCATACCTTCATACTGACGATGCCGACACGCAGGTTCGTCCCCCCCAGGTCAACAGCAAGGGCACTCTGTGTCTCCAGAATGTGGTCAATATCTTGAGAGATACACTCCTTCACGGGAGGGAAACAGAACTTCTTCTGTAGTGGCTCAGACAGGTCAATGGACTGCAAGAACTTCAAGATGCGCTGGACTGCATTTCCATCACCATAGATCTTGGAGCTTGTAGACAGAGCCAGAACACACAGGACATGTTGAGAGTCTGAAGTTATGTCCCAATGATGCACTATAGCTTGTCTGATATATCAGTCTATAACTACATTCAAGTGTGATTTTAATCAGCTTGTTTATAAATAGTGTTTAATAGATTAAGACACTCAGTATCTTGAGAGATATTGTTATTGTTAATGAAAACTATTAAATATTGATGAAATAAATAAATAAGCTTATATAAAATAAATATATCATATATTAAAATAAATATCAGATGAAAAATTTGACTTGCCTTAGCAACAAACTGATATAAAATAAAGTACACGTCACAATTGGGCATTACAATCGTGATATTTGATGCTTGCAAATATAAGATGCCAAAAATGTAACAAAAATAGCTCATTACCAGGGGTAGCGTTTTCCAAACTGCAGCTCCAGGGCATGGTAGATTTTATTATGTGTGTCTGCGTCTCGCACATGTAGAACATTTTCCCCTATTGTCAAAATAACATGAATTAGTAAAACTGGTCCATCAAGGATAATATTAAAGACACTCAATTAAACAAAAAGCAGTTTGGGCTTGTTTATAAGAATAAACACGCCATGCTGTTTTTAAGGATCCAAATGAAATACATCCTGAAATAAACACTATAAACAGAACCGTAAAATGGTGATCATATCCTGCCATAATGCCTTAACTTCTCTCTAAAGGTCAGTAAGTCATATTCGTATCTAATCTTACCTGTTTCTCGACCTGTCTGGCGAGTACCCAGGTTAATGACAGGTGTTCCGAACGCTCCGGCCTCACGAACTCCACAGCTGCTGTTCCCAATCATGCAGCCGGCGTGTGCGACCAGCTGGATGAACTGATCGAACGGAACATGCTTTACTGCACGGAATTTCGGATGCTGCTCGATTCCCTTCCGTCTCATCACACGAACCATCTCCTTACTGCCTGCATGAGACAGAGCAGTATGGTGTTACTGGGGCAGAATTCTACTACAGAATTCATTTATTCTGTTAATAAGGGAAGGATTCCTGACTGTTTCACGTCAAGTCAAGTGGCTTTTATTGGCATTTCTCTCCAGCATGCAGGAAAAGATACAAACTGATAAAGTCTTAAGAGTTTGGCAGGTTTTTTTTTAAATAATTCATTAAAATGACTGCCTCATAAGAGTCAAAATTCCAAAGAAAGGTGTATTTTGTGTCACACAGACATTTTTTCATCATATTCAATTCAGACTACGATTATTATATTCAGTGTTATTGTTAACTAAAACTATTAAAATAATAATTAATTTACATAAAGCTGAAATAAAATATAATATAAATATTAGATTAAAAACTAAATTTGAAACATTTCAAGTACTAAAATTATTAAAACTAAAATGACAAAAAAAAATAAAAATGACAATGCACATAACAGAATTGCTAAAACTTAAAATAAAATTAAAAATAAAAAGTGTCAGGTGTCCTTAGTGTCAGGGCCATTTTAATGTTTAGACTCCAAAACTCAAAACAAAACCATGGCTGTTTTGTCTGTTTCTAGAGCCCTTGCAAGTTATCTTAGACCGATGACAAAGCCACTGAGGGTCACATTAAACCTTTCAATCTGACAGAAACCGCAACTGTACTCAGGAAGCAAATGTGTGTATAATCTTCAGAGGCACAAAAAGTGAGAAAGAAAAACAGAAAACGAGAGAAACAGCTGACCTGCGTCAATATTCGGGAAGAGAATGAGAGTTTTCTTGTTGAAGGAGATGAGAGCGTCCAGCATTAAATCATAGATTTTAATGGAGTTCTTGATGTCTGTAGTAACAGGATGCTGCAGGGCCACAATATAGTCCTGCTCCTTCACATCACCTGTTTAAGAAAGAACCACATATGCACAAATGATAGTATTAGTCATTTTAACAAAACTTTAACTCTGTGGACTCCACAGGCTTCATTGTTTATCTCTACTGTTATCTTATCCCATTCATTTACTGTACATACCAATCCAAGATTTGATGATATCAGCATAATCTTCTCGCTGGTGGGCAGAGAGCAGCTTGTCGTACGACGGGCAGCCAGCCAATAAGATACGAGAGTGGTCTTCGCACATGGAGATGAGGTGTCTCTCAGCTGAGAGTGTGCAGACGGCGTGGTAGTGTGCCAGTTTGGAGATGGCATGACGAATTGAATCATCAATGGTTCCGCTCACTTCTCCACCTTCAAGGTGCAATATGCGAATGTTCATTAGAGACGCCGCTGTGGCCAAGGCCAGCGCGTCAAAACGGTCGCCGTGAACGAGCAGAATGTCAGGGGCGAGACGCTGGAGCACGTCAGGAAGCTTCACGAGTGCAAGACCCACGGACTCAACCATGGCAGCTTCGTCTTCACCACGAACAATGGTGTGCAATTTGGAGCCGATGTCAAACTCATCCTGCTCAATCATACGGAATGTGTTTCTGAGAAAGAGAGAGAAAAAAAATGAATATAGTTGCAAGCGGCGATGACGGGCCCAAGCTCAGTGGCACTGCCAACCTGGTGGCTTCAGGGCAACTGTGCATGGCGGGCAATAGGCATTTAAAATGGGTAAACATAAAAGGACTATGTCAAAGTCATTTGATTACACCACATTTAGGTGCACCAGTTGGTGGCCATATGATCACAAACCACAAAAGCCACATCCATGAGATCGTTTAAATGAATTTCATGTCATAGCATGTCATAGGTCAATTTCAAATGAGTGCAGAATATCATCCTAATCTGCAATGTGTGTTTTCCTCAGACAACCTCTATAAAAATTCCAGAGCAAATTACATACTGTTATTTGTGCAAATTGAACAGTACTCTGAGAAATGTAATCAAGTTTTAATGCGAATGTCTGTGATTGCTGATGTTGTATTATCGTAACACTTCTCTTAGTGTTTTTTGACCTCCCTGAGCTATCGTTTGGGCACCAATTTTATGCACCAAAAGCATGCTGTCATTCAATTTCAATATGTGTGGTATACCATGAAAAAATAAAATTATAAAATTAATAAATAAACAACCCATAATAACTGACTTCCTGTTGAGCTGGCGTATAACTTAGAGCACGAAAGTTGTTAGGCCCGATGAGGTCTATATATGTACCGAGTTTCATACGAATACATGCAAGCGTGTTTGATATACGGACCAAGTTTTCGGACTCCATTCAAGGGGGCTTGACACGCCCAGGTCCCATCCTTTGCAGTGTCCTAATGGCCGCAGATTCCAATGTGAGTGCCAATTTTCAAGAGTTTTTTAGCATGTGAAGGCCCCCAAAAAGCCTTGGATGATTGAAAAAAATAATTCTCCTTAGAAAAACAATAGGGCCCTGTGCCCAATATATTGTTAAATATGACTTGCAAATGCTGCAAATAATGATTATTTATAAAATGTACTTTTCTCTTTGGACGAAAAATGTAATATTATTAACAAATAATCATTTTAATTAACATATAAATACATTTTAATCCATTATTTACAAAATTGATATCCCACATCCTGCCCAATGTAGTCTGTGAAGTTTAACTTGCTGTCAAATTTTAAATCCTCACAGGACAGTCTCAGAATAATCAAGTTATGTGCTGAGGAAAACAATTTTGAAAACACTCAACAATTGCGTTTTGTCGATAGAAACAGATGCATTTTTTCCATAGAAATGCATTATTCACTGCTGTAAATCAGTGTGACTGGTGGAGCTTTTCTGTACACAGTGGCAGACACAATTAATTGATAATACATTTTTTTGTCGATTTTTTCATTATCAATTTTTATTGATTTTTTTAATAGTTGTTGCAGCCCTAATCTGTATCAAAGAGCAATAGTTTTTAAAAGCTGTCAGAAAGAAAAGATCAATCACAATTCAGTATGCAAATAAAGGCAAGAAAGAAGATCAACTGGGATTCAGTATACAAATATTACAAGACATCATCGCTGCATGTCATAACTCTGTATGTTCGAATGGTGAACATTTTGACAATGCAAGTCCATTTTCAACATGTAATCTTATATTTCTTTGAGTAAAGAATGGTAGTGTGAATGGTAAGAGACGGTATGTTTTCCATTTGTTTTGAAACAGAATAATAAAGGTAATGTCAAATTTATTTGACCCAAGGAGGAGTAAAGGCTGGTTTGGCTTCATTAATAAAAGACAAGGGCTTCTAGCCACCATCAGCAGCCCACTGTGAGAGCCAAATTCCCACTGTCAAGAGCTACATTCCAACATTTCCATGGCAACAGTGAGAAATAGTGCTGATTCATGTTTTGAAGCTCTCATGCCCAGATGAAGATAGAGTTACTGGAGCTATGACTTGGCTTGTTTGTTTTATATTACTGCTGTGAGACATTTTGACAACTGAAATTGTATTATTTCATAAATTCATTTTCATCATTAACTCGCTATATTTCCACCTGAGCTTGGTTCGGCATGGAACGATTACAAACCGCTCTTGGCACGTAATTCTCAGCACAGTTGGCTGAACTGTGCTGGTAGAAAGCGTGTAGTGACATTGCCACTCAGGATTTATCTATTTGCCTGGCTACCAGTTTCTCTGTAGCTGGCCAAGCGTGCTATTTGAACAACATAAACACAAGTTAATAATAAAGAAATACCTGATCATCCTCCATAACGCTGTCACTATTTACATCTCATACATCTCGGTAAACTCTTACATTACCAAGGCAATGACTGATGCTTTTGTATTACATTCTAAAGAGCTTCGTTATCAGCCCCATGGTGCAAAATGAAACAATATCCGTACTGGCTGGGCCAGATCGGCACGGAATGGATCCATATTCATATTTAATATTTTATAAGCTATAATCACTGGCTCCCGGCAATGGCCGTACATGCATTCACGAGAGAGTAGAGTTCTGTCGGAAGAGTGACCTCTGACCTGACGTATGATGTAGACATAACATAAGTTTAGGTGAGAATAGATGCCTCTCGCGTAAACCAAGTAACTCTCTCGTGAATGCATGTACGGCCATTTTCATTTTTGGGTGAACGAGAACGGTTTGGCCCGATGGTGGAAAAGTGGCTAGTGTTTCAACGGTTTTTGTCCATACAATGAAAGCAAATAGGGACCAAAACAACATTGGACTCCATGACTTTCAAAGCATGGACAAAATATCTTCTTTTGTGTTCCAAAAAGAAAAGCATTTCAGGCTTGGAATGACAAAAACAATTTATAAGTTTAGTTTTAGAACTACAAATTTAGTTATGTTTGACAAACCCTCTGATATCTACTTTCCCTTCAACAATTTATTGTAGATTAGATGATGTGGCTTAAACAAATAAATTATGTTCAGCAGTCTTACCCGTAATCATCAATGAGATGTGAACCCAGCACCACCACCTCCAGGTCAAAGATTTCAGGGTGAGACTTGATGCCGAACATGATGGGGGCGAGCTTAGAGTAGTCCGCTCTGTTACAGGTGGCCACGCACACGCGTAGTCGTTGCTTCAACTCCTTCTCCGTTCGTTCCATCTTCACCTGTGCTCGCTGGGTCCTCAAATAGTAAAGCTCCTAAACGAGGAACATGATTACAAATATATATATGGTATTCTGAGAAAGCATAAAGAAGAATGAATATGCACATTTATAGTTACGGATAAATGCATGACATGTATCGGAGAACTTTATAGCTTTGCACAATGGTTACAACATAAGAAAATCATTTAGCAAATGCATTAAGCAAAATCCTTCCACTAGAAGATATAGTCTCTGATGTGTAAACTAAAGTTATATAGATAAAATAGATGTATTTCAGCATAGCTTGAACCCTGTATTAACCAATCTGCATGCCAGATTGGAAATGGATCTGTTTTATGCACTACCGTTCAAAGGTTTAGGGTCAGTAAAAAATTTGTAAGGAATTAATGCTTAGCAAGGCTGCAATAAATTGATCAAAAGTAACAGTAAAGTCATAGAGATGCACTGATACTAAATTTCTCCACGGATACCGATAGCGGATTATTCAGAGTAATATCTGCCGATACTGATACCGATATGATGATTAATAATAAATCATTATATTTTAATTATTATATTTTGAAAGAAATGCAAATAAAGACTTTTTTCTCTCCATTTTATCAACTTGTTTCAGAGTAACTGGTATCAGTTATTAACAAACACATTACTCAAATTAATATTAACGCACATTAACTAAATTCTAAAGAATAATTTCTTAACTTTCTGAATGTTATTTATTCATATAATTACTATTAATATTTCTTAGCATTTTCTTTACACAAATCACAAATTCAGCATTTTCCTGCCCTCTTTTGATTGACAGGATATATCTGCTGTTTTTAAACTATCAGCCGATAGCCGATAGTTATACCGGTTATTGGCCGATATATCGGTACATCTCTAATTTATAATGTTACAAAAGATTTCAGAGATTTCAAATAAATGCTATTCTTTAAAGAACTTTCTTCTTTCTATTCATCAAAGAATACTGAAACAAATCACGGTTTCCAAAATTATAGGCCTGTTAAGCAGCACATTTCTTATCATTGATAATGATAAGAAATGTTTTATAAGAATGATTTCTGAAGGATCATGTCACATTGAAGACTGGAGTAATGGCTGCTGAAAATTTAGCTTTGCCATCACAGAAACATTACATTTTTAAATATATTAAACTAGAAAACTGTTATTTTAATTTGTAATAATATTTTACATTACTGTATTTTTATCACATAAATGCAGCCTTGGTAAGTATGAGACTTTTTTCAAAAACATTTTTAAAAAAAACAACAACTTACTAATCCCCATAAACTTTTAAATGACAGTGTGTTTAAATAAGAGAAAACATAATCAAAACAGAACTGTAGTAAATCAGAACAAGCCTTTCATGCCGGGTTGCCAAATTGAGAAGGATCATACTTACATGAGTATTCCTGACCTGAACACTCTGAGGCATGAAAACAGAATAAGGAAAGAAAATAGGTATTTTGCTACGTCACTTCATAGAGGAATATAAAACTATGCATATGTTACTAAAGCGACCTGTCTGACTAATGACTACAATCCTTTACTGCTCCTCAGCAGACATTTCTCAGCCCTTTCTATGTCAGAGGACACCTTCAAATGCTTGTTTCTGTATTTGGACATTGACCATTTAAACACTTCAAATCTGGCAAAAAGCAAGCAACACAAGAAGCAAAAGTACATGGGATATAGGGTCTATCATTATGAGTGTCAAAGTCCCACTGCATTATTGGGGAAATTACCAAACCAGGCAAAGTCAAACTATATTTAACCCTCAAAACAGTTACACTTGAAATAATAAGAAAAATCTTTTCTTTTCTTTTTTTTCTTCTTACTGATCCTTTATACAAAATAGAAAATCTAAAAAAAAGTTTGCCAGTGTTTTTTTGTGTGTGTGTCATATCTGATACATCAGGCTTTTATGACCCTTATAGAATGATATAGGAGAACATGAAACTCATCCTCGAGGATTTTTTTCTTTCAGTTGAGATGCTACAGGCCTATGTCCTATATATGATATATCCGCAGAAGTGTTACTAGTATCTAATTTCCCAGATAGTTTGTTTCTGAATATAAAAGAAGTCGATACAATGTAAAGTATTTTCTCTGGCTCTTGTTTTGAATGATTCTGTTCTGTTGTTGTCATCTGTTGCTGGCATCCCATCAGGAGGTGGTTGGTCGACGTGGTATTTGTGATTGGACGGCTACGGACAATGATAAGTAGGGGTGCAACGGTTCAGATTACTCACGGTTCGGTGTGAATCACGGTTTTAGGCTCACGGTTTCGAAGCAGTTCGGTACGTGCTATGTTCGGGTAAAAAATTACTACTGTCAAATAAAAATAAAGAAAATAAGAACAAATAATCAAACAGCACAAATAAATACAGTAAAGCAAGGAAAAAAATAAATAAAGCTTTTCAGGTTTTTCATGTATCCAGTTTTCAGGTACAGAAATCGAATAAAGTAGCTAATAAAATGTAAAACATTGCATGTAATCTTCACTGTATAAATTAAATAAAGATCAATCATTATTAATTATTAAGTTACTATTTATTCATGAGCAATGAGTTATTTTCTTTGTGTTTTGTTGTTTGATTAACATTAAAAACACATTCAGACAGCAGGAATGCAAGGGCTGCTGTCTCTTTAAGACACAATACACGGATCCGTACACTTTTTGCTAATGAACCGAGTGTGAGAACGGTACAGTTCGATTTTTTTACCGAGAACCGTTTCACCCCTAGCGATAAGCAATGCGTTTTACCCAAAGTTGAACATTCTTCAAACGTGAGATAAACATTCAGCACCTGTCACTCTATTCATTTGTCACTCTTTATCTCTCAGTAATTTATCTTAGTAAGATATGATGATATTTAAATGCTTAGTTTTATGATCAAAGCTCTGTAGTTTTTATTGTGGGGGGCAAAACATATATGCAATGCAAACAATTATAACAGAGTTGCTTCAGCCAGTAAATATTCATCTTATCATTTTTTAGTAATGTTTATATTGGTATAAACATTATTTTACTTTATAAAAACAGCAAAGACACATGTACCACAACCTGAAGATGGACATTTTTACAGTTATACTAAAAGGCCTCTATAGAAGTCATGTAGTAGATTGTGTACAACAAGGTTTTTAACAAAGTTTTGATCATGTTGATAATTTAGAGGCCTTAGAAATTAATTTATCAAATATGAAAAAGTAGGCTTTGTAGGGTTAAAGGCTAAATCGTGTAATACATTGTATTGTACACCCTTGAGAATCAACTAAGGAATTAAATTTTTAGTGAAGACAAAAACATTGTCATCCGGCGAGAAAATAATTTTAATGCCAGAGCAAATAGTTGTGTTTATCTGATTTGATTCAAGATGAGCATATTGTCATAATATGATTTCATACAGCATTGTTAGAAGAGAGATATTTAGAGGCTTTCAACCATTCATACTCAAAAGAAAACTATCCCAAACACAGAGGAATGCCACAAGGGTATGCCTTGGAGCCAATATGTTAAATGCAAATATGTTAAATTTTGTGGTTTGAGTCGTCTTTCTCTGTCACAAAGCCAAAGATGACTGGAAAATCTTGTTAGAATGTCAAATGTAAATTGTCAACTAAGTGCCATGACAAACCAGTTCAACTGGATGCTTAAAGGTTCACCTATGGTTACCCATTTTCTTCAAAATATCTTCTTTTGTGTTCAACAGAAGAAAGAAACTCATATAGGTTTAGAACAACTTGAGTGTGAGTAATCGATTTTTAGGTGAACTATCTCTTTAATGGAATGGAACCGATTCAATGAAAAATAAAGCTGTCCAAGCTGTTTTAATGTTCTTTCAATTGTACAAATGCAATATTTGTATTCCTGTTGGCTTCGTATGTTTTTGAAAAACATTTATACCCTTTTTAGTTTGATTTTTTAAATATTGGTAATAAAACGCAACAGCTTCATTACTATTAAATAGTACTATTAATATAAAATAAAAAATTATGACAAACTCCTTACTATTCCTTAAAAACTTTATTAAAAAACAAAATCTTTTGAAGCTTAGGTGGTTACACCCGCTTGACATTTTTAACTTATAATATAATTTTATTAATTATATAATTTTTATGTATCAAGGAAGAGATGTATCCAAAAACCTTGTCTGTATGTATTGCATGTGCATGGGAAGGTTTAGTTCATAATAAAAAATAAAAAATTAATTTAAACTTTGAAAAAAACTATAGCAATATTTTAAAAAACGGTGACAAATGGCAAAAAGCATCTAAGTAATGCATTTATAAAAATCTAATTTAAAATGGCTTGCAGAATTACGTTTCTCATAAAATTATCATTTTATGAGAAAAATCAGTTATATTGTGTTTTACGTTCATATTTCAATATCTTGTGCCACTGAGAAATGTATTTACTGTTCAACTGTGACACTTGATATGTCACAGAGATTTCATCAAGCTACAGCAGCGATGGGCAACTGGTGGTCCACAATGTCTTTAATTACGGCCCACCGGACATAAAAGCAAGTAATGTAAAGATTGCATTCAGATTATAATGTTAATACTAAATCAGTTCAGGAGGTTGCTATTTCCAGCTGATCCCTGTATTAATAACAGCGTAGGATGTGCACGCTAATGTGAAAGTTTACTAAAATTAGCAAAAATAAATGAAAAATTTTCAATAAAAATCATGTTTTCACCATCCAGTCAGGATGGTTAACGGATTATCTTTTTACCAAGTTCAAGGAGTCACCCATATGTTTGATTTGTTTGGAAACAAAATCTGTAATGAAAGATTTTATTGTAAATTGTCATTACACCACTGCACTGCTCACAGAATCCGCTTTCCACCCTCGGGCGGAATGAATAGCAAGGAACAGTTCCAATCGAGCCCGGTACGGCACGGCATGATTACAAACCGTTCTCCGCCCGGAATTAGCCAACCGTGCTGAACCTGCTAGAATGCAAGTAGTGACATGACGTCGTCACTCAGGATCAGTCACTTGTCTGTTGCCTGGCTGCCAGTTTCTCTGTAACTTGCTAAACATGATATATGAGCAACATGAACACAAATTAATTATACAATTAAAAGAAATAACTGATCATCCTACATAACGCGGTCACTATTTACATAGCACATCTTGCGTAAACCCTTGCGTTAGTAAGGCAACGACTGAATAGCTCCGTTATCAGCCCCACAGTGGAAAACGAAGCCATATCCGTACCGACTGGCTCGGATCAGATCGGCACGGAATGGAACAGTAAAGCAAGGAGAACAGTTTGGCCCGACGGTGGAAAAGCGGCTAACGAGAAGTATGAAAGATACACATGTGACGCCAGAGTTGCACTTGTCTTAGATTTCAAAGGTAAAATGCATAGTCAACAAAACCATTTTTTGCCTAATGAACGACAAAAATGTATGCACTTAATTATGTTCTTGTACATTTTTAAAAAATAGTATTTTTCATGGTAATATGTGGATGTGGATTATGGTAATGCCATATGAAACAACTATTTTTTAAAAATCCACTTTTTAACGAGACCAAGTTGAAAATGTTCTCTAGGCTTGTAATCAAAAATAGGACTTCTGTACATTTGTTTGTTGCAAATTTACAGACAATGCAATTGAGATGTTTACATTTGCTTGTTGGGGTAATATTGCTTATCAACTGAAAACCAAAGTTTCCCATTTGTATTAGCAAAATTGCACAAGTTTAACAGTTAATAAAATCTTTTAAAAAATTTTTTTACATTAATTGTACATTGATTTGAAAAAGTAAATTGAGTAAGACGTTACCTTTTACTCAAAAAAAATGAGTAAAAGGTGCGAGTGTGGATTAGTAATCTGACCCCCTGGTATTAGGGAGAAAAAATGTTGGCCCTCATCACTATCGAAGTTGCCCATCCCTGAGCTAGAGAATCAAACTCGTTAAACTGGATCATCAACATATGAATGAATGAAAGAAATTAAATGAAAGAATGAAGTTTGAGGTCAGTAAGATTTTTTGAAACAAGTCTCTTATGCTCAGCAAGGATGCATTTATTTGTTTGTTTTTTGTTTTTTAAAAACAGTAATATGAAATATTATTACAATTTAATTTAACTGTTTAACATAAATTTTTATATAATTCATTCCTGTAATGGCAAAGCTGAATTTTCATCATCATTATTCTAGTCTTCAGTATCACATGATCTTTCAGAATTGTTTTTCAGGATCTTTTGATGATTAAAAAGTTTTTTTTTTTTTGTTGTTTTTTTTAAAACAGCATTTATATGAAATAGAAATCTTTTGTAATAAATGTAAATATCTTTTCTGTCACTTATGATCCATTTAATGCATCCCTGCTGAATAAAAGTATTAATTTCTTCTATTTCTTTTTTTACTTACTGATCACAAACATTTACCGGTAGTTTAAATGCAAAATAAGCTTAATCTGACATTATCTAGACGTGTATGTGGATTCTCCAGGCAGAAGAATCCTGCAATAAAATGACTGATTTAAAGATATTTTAGGGACTTGCACATGATTTTACTCCCGACGCTGTGGTATGGTATGACATGAACACATTCTCACACAGTACAGTTTCTGTGCTCTACCAAGAGCTGTCTACAAAACATCTTCAGGGCCAACTCCCACACATCTACCACAAATTAAGTTAGGCAGTGCTAGGCCTTTTGGGAATCTTCATCACTTCAACACACTTCATCACAGTTGTCCTACATAGGGCACTGCTCATCTTTCCAACCAACCCCTGTGTTTCTGTTGTATTCTCTACATAAAAATAAAAACCAGAAGTCATGTTGCTAATACCATTCTGACTCCGTGTCCACATCAAGACACTGAGAAATCCACCATGTTTCCAGCTTAAGGCATAAAAGGCATCACAAGACTCTAGCTGCATTACAAACGGGGGAGGGAGGGATGGAAGGAGAGAGAAGGAATGAGGAAAAGCAAATAACAAAATGGCATCTGACTCACATGTGGATTTCTAGCATGTCCCGGCATCATAGTCTGTGCAGTGTTTTCTTTCGCACTGCTTTCTGAATCAAACGGAACCCCTTTCTAGCTGCTCTCCCTCTATTCAGTGTCTCTGACAGCCATTAAAGCGAAAGGGAGGAGGACAGCGGCCCCCTGCATGCTTCACACAAAGCAGCACAGGAAGGAACAACCCAGGAGGCGGAGTCAGAACAGCTCTTGCACACCAATTGGCTGCTTGGAAGAGAGGAAAGACGGGAGTCTCCGCCCCTGCATCCTCTCCAGTCCAGAAATGAGTTTCAAGTATTCAAAGCTGGGGAGGAGAGAAGGAAACACACATACACGCAACAGTTGCCAAGCATTTGTACAGATTCCTCCCTTTGTTTTAATTGCCATATTATTTCATTTCCTTTTAGCAGATAAATCATAAGTATGTGTATATCCTTTGTACATTCCATCACATTACTGTAACTCCACAACACATCTTCAATAATAACAGCCTTCATGATTATGATAAATTAGATTCTGTAGATAAATGGCAATATTTTTTCACCTTGAAACTGATTTTCAGAGGCATTTTTAGCTTTATTTTTTTCTAACAAGATAAAGATTTATTTTTTTATTAAGTAACTGAAATAAAATTTTTCACCAGACTAATTATTAGTTAAAAATTAATTATATTAAAATATAGAGATTACAAATAGAAACAGAGAATTTTTTCATATTTTTCTGTGGTTTTGGTCTGAAGAAAGGTCTGAAAATAATATATTTATATAATAATATTTATTTAATATATTTATCCATTATAATAATTTCTTAAAATAGGTAATATTCGACTATGCTGATATGCAATAGCGATTTTAATTTATTTGTTCATCATAATTTTTACTTGAATTACTAACAATTCAACATCTTAATCAACAATTTATTAGTATTTTTTCCAGTGGTACTTTGGACCCAAGACATTACACATTATTTAATATAATTTAATTTATTAATTATAATAACCATGTTAATAAATGTAAAGTTTACTAATAAAATGCATGTATTGTATTGTATGTTTTGTATGATTTATTATCCTTGCTGACAAAACTTTGATGAGATAATAAAAGGTCATTTACAAAAACACTTTTTGCATATTTTTAAATTATAGCCACTTTGATTTATGTGTTTATCATAAATGATTCTTTTCATTGAATTACTTTACAATAAACAATTCACCATCAATCAAATGGCAATAAATGGCAGGAATTTTAGTATTTTTTCCAATGGTACTGTTTTGATCCAAGACATAACATTATTTGATATAATTAACTTATTATAATATTTATTAATTATAATAATCATGTTAATGTATAGTTTTTTTATATAATGCATGTATTGTATTGTGCGTTTTGTATGATTTATTATCCTCGCTGACAAAACTGTGATATGTAATTACATAAAAGGTCATTTACAAAAACCTTCAACAATCCAACATCAACCAAATGAAAAAAAATGTTTAGCCCAAGCTATATTTGATGTGACTCTTCCATTGTGCTCTGTAAAAGAGCCACGTCCTCATAACCTGTGACATCCACAATAAGATTGACGAAGAAGGAACAGCGTGCCTCTGTATGCAATTGACTGTGTCTGCATTATCTCTTTCCATCTGTTAGGGTGTGTTGTGTGCTGAGCATTAAACTTTGGTGTGGTGGACAAGGATCTGTTTGTTTGCATTTCAACATTTACATCCTAAAGCAGAATTTAAGCATTGCATTGACAGTGCTATAATCTGCATCGAGAAGTAACTACGTCACAAATAAGAGGTAACACCTTAGGTGTGAAGCAATTATCAGCTATAAGGAAGCTCTTAAGGCGTTACTACTCAAACCTCCCCATATACATCTTATTTTCTCTCTCTCTCTCTCTCTCTCTCTTTCTCTTTGTTGACGTAAGACTGAATATTGATCCGAAATGGTGCCATATCAACATCAGTGCTCCTTTTTTGGATCTAGCAGTAATAGCATGTTGAGCTGCTACTGTTTCCTATAAATGTGAGTTACAAAATGGCTTGAAAAGGCTCAACGAGGAAGAGATCAAGACACACTTACAAAGTGCTGATCAAGTGCTTCAACCAGAGGTGAGAAACAAGCCAAAAGCATAGATACAGCTAGTGCATGCAGTCTGTTCTGGAGTAGTGGGATAATTCATAGTTTCCACGTGACGTCTCACCTGGAGGGCAAAACAAGGCTTTCCTCCATTGCCCGCCAGTCATTTTTACCAGGTTTGTAGTAAGACTTTGATATTAAAAGACCAAATTCAGTTTACACCTTATTTATGATGCATACTATGTACACGCAAAAAGATTAACCCAGAATAAAAACACAACGTGCAGTTTCTCGTTAAGCATTTTTCCAAAGAAAACCATTTTAAAGAATACACTTATCCATTTAGTGTGTTGCGTTCATATTCTGGGCTCATCTGCTCACCTGTATGCATCTTCAATAAGGTTTATACTGAATTTGATCTTTTAATAACAATGTTTTAGCACATTAAGGGACTTTAAAAGTTTTTCACGTTAAGCGTTTTAGAACATCTCGCTGTTTGTAGTAGTTGAAATGCTGCAGCAGGTGCTGTATATTGAAAACTTGCATTTTGTTCACATATTTTTGATTTTCTTCTTGAGATGGAAAATTGACAGGTCTGTAATTAAGTTTTATGCATGTTTTGCCCTCCAGGTCTCCGTGGCAGTCACATAACTTAAAACTATGAATAATACAGACAAGCATCTGAAACTGAGGCACATTTACGTCAGAAGAGACTAGGCACGTCAAAACAAAGGGAAATGGTGCCATCTACTGGAACAATAAGAGACAAGCGCAGGACCAGGGCCACCTGATCACAATAGCCTTGGGGTGCCCAGTCCTGTTCCTAGAGATCTACCTTCCTGCAAAGTTCAGCTCCGACCCTGATCAAACACAACTGATGCCCTGTCCAAATAGCCACACTTGCGGTCTTGGCCACTTGAGAGCATGTGCACGCGACAGAAAGTAAGTGCGCAAGACTGTCCCATGTCTTAAAAATGCCTAAGTGTAGTGCCGTTAATGCACGCTAAACCCACACTATCTTAGGATAAGCGTATCCCATTATGCATTATGTTCGGAAACTCACGTGCCCCGAAATCATGAGATGTCAAGCAGAACATTCGACTGCGATTTAAATTAATTATATATTACATATAATTTAATAGTAAAATATAAAGTGTTGCACATTTTATTGATGCAAAGATGAGTAGGCCATGTGTATTTTGTACATCATTTGCAACTGCTTTTTATCACTTAAATGCACCACACCACAATTTTAAAATTATGTCTTGTGTTAGTTACATAGCAACCACTGAACCAACATTTAGAAGTGTATTTTAAAATGCAAAGTACAGAAAATATATATATATATTTTTTTTTTTAAGTAAAAAGCTGTAAACGCTTGCATTTTTTGCAAGACTATAAGTGTGTCCCATCGGGTAAACAAAAGTTCTACACACACTTGCAGTCTTCATGCCCACTTGAGCCAAATACAGGAAATACATCATGTAAGTAGAGATGTGGTCAAATGCAAAGACAGCAAGTGTGGGTATTTGGACAGGGCATGAGCCAGCTAATTAAGATCTTCAGGAGCACTTGACAGGTGTGCTGAATCAGGGTTGGATCTGAACTCTGCAGATAGGGCTGATCTCCAGGAACAGGATTGGGCACTTCTGCAACATACAATACTGGATGAACGAATGATTGTGTGCAATATGATAATCCTCATTTCCTACCAGAAAGCATCTATAGATTTTAACCAATCAGCATGGGATATACAATCTAACCAAACAGGATGTGTGTCCAAATGACTAACCATCAGAAGATGGATTATGATGTTCAGGTTTTGCCTGAATTCATTCAAGTTTGACAGAAGAGTTCAAAGAGACTTTCACTACATGAACTTACAATTATACTATTACCTTCAGAACATTTTAAACGTACATTATATATATATATATATATATATATATATATATATATATATATATATGTATAGAAGTACCTTACCATACACCATGTTATTTCCACATGATATTATCAATATTACATTCACAATATAGCATATAAAACATTGTGTAAAAAAAAAACTGGGAAGACAGAGTCTACTGAATTGGGTACTTATTTCAAGTTAAACTCAATTAAAGGAGTCCACATATGATATCCGCAAATACTCTACAATAATTATTCATAAGAACTGTATATTTCTATCCTACGACAGATGACTCAAAGTAAAGCTAACGTGGCGAAAAGTTTCGTCTGCTGGCACAAGGAATGCTAGCAAGCTATGTTAGCAGTGGACATTACTTACGTTTGACACGATTATCTGTAGTACATTCCCTTTCGTGATAACAGGCGTTTATAGAATCGAATATGCCAAATGCTGATATACTTGATCAATTATAAATAAAAATAGGGGAGGTTAAACAGCTAACCGACGATAGCACTGTTAAGTATTCTTTCTCTGTTTCTATTGCACGAGCGGACAAGTCACAGCTCACTGCTGCCCCCCACTGGCAGGTGTCTTTGTTAATTGTCGATTAATTTTATCAAAGCAAAATATTGTACATTAAGATACATTAATATTGATATTTACAATTTCTCTTTATTTATTTATTCTTTAAACTCTAAAGTTTTAATATATTTCGCTGAAATCTCCATTAGTGCGATCAATAACAAATCTTTTAAGCATTGTGACCTTGGTTTTCTTTCTGATAGGCTGATATTAACATTGATATAACATAAAAGCAAACTTTTCTTAATAAAACACATTCATAGCTGATGGAGTAGATTAAATGGGCAAGGCAATTTATATCTCAGCACTTGTGAGCATATAGTTTTTCCCATCTGAGCTTGATTTGCCTTGCCCACCTTAATAAACGCACTCAGGCCAAATATAGGATATTATAGCCTAGCTAAAGGCTAATTTTAATGAGTGGTGGAATTTTAATTTAACTGTATTCTCTGTATTTTATCGTTGTAGTAAACGACAGAAAATACATTTAATTTCCACTAATTAGAACTAATGACAGGGTATGGGTTTTTATGTTTAGGTATTGGTTTCTCTCAAAATTATTTCTCATATGTGTCTCTCTTCCTGAAACATAGAAAAACATATCATCACATAGGCCTACATTATTCCGCAATTTTAGAAACTATTTTAGAGTCAGTACAAACATGTGAAACAGCTGCTCTGCACCTTTTCCCTTTCCCCTTTTCTCCAGTAAAAGAAAAAAGGTGGGGGGAATTGGCGCGGTGACTATAGGCTCACTCTCACGCTGCATCACGCCTTATCAATACTCTACACACGCCTACTCAATGCCGCGAGATGATCGCGTGCCAGTAGCACTACTGCAGAACAGCAGCAGTAGTGCTGCTGGACGCGCGCTCGGTCGATGCTGCATTGCAGTGGCATTGGCATGATGTGCGTAAAAGTGGACCAGGTTGCATAATCAAGAGCGAGTCGTTCCGCAAACTGCGCTTTGTAAAAACCCGAGGCATGGATGGGAGGGGTGGATGTATAACGGAGCATTCTTGACCCGGCGTGTCGCAGTGAAACGTGAGAGAAGGGAAGGGCACTTTCAAAGCATAAACGAGCACCACATACAGTCCACAGACTTAATGAGGTTATCTGTCACTGGATAACCACACAATGACAGGTAGCCTGCTATGACAAGCCGTTGTAATATGTGTTTCTTTGAACTTGCTGCATTTTTACGTTACTAGTGCTTTTTTGAGTATGCTAATCCAATTGTAACTTGTATTTTTTTTCACATTATCTCAATACTGGGCTATTACTTCGTTTTCTACTAGTCATTATCACAAATGTGACAAATACTTTGATGTCACTTATTGAATTATGAAGATCTACACTAGGGGTTGAATGACATCAGATTTTTTAAAGTCGTCATTTATGTGATTAAAGTCGAGTCAATGTTGACTAGTCGCTGATGACGTCATTAATGAACAAAGAAGACTTAAAGGTCCACTGAAGTGCCTTGGAACGCGCAGCTTTATTCACTGTGTTGACTTAAAGGGGTCATGAAGTGCGTTGTTTTATAATGTTTCCTGGGGTGCACTTATAATGTTAGTATGCTTTTTACATCAAAAATTGTCATAATTTAGAAATAAAAGGCATTTTTCCTACCCTGAATTTAGCCCTCTGATTTGAAGGCTCTGTTTTAAGGGCCATGTTTGCTGTGAGACTTCAGTGTAAACGCCCACTGCTGTGATTGGCTAACATCTTTCCATTTGAAATTACTCTCTCTTTTAGCGCGTTTTTACTATTACAGCTCTTAAGGTTAACTAATTGTGAAAAATGTTGCATTACATTTAGATCTATGCCACTATATTTAGATTGTGGCATGAAAGGTTGCAGAGATGAACATTGTAGCCGATCACAGACATGTTGAGCGCATGAAAGCAGTGATCTCGTCATTGCAACTTAATTTCTGCACACTAACGAATGCTTTCATCTTCACTAACAGTGCAAACGCGATATAATTAAGAGATTTGTTGAATAAAACGAAGTGAGTGCGTCAGTCACTGATAAACTTGCGCTGTTTGTTTGACAGCTTCAGCACGCGCTGCTCCAACGATTGAAAAAGGGAGCTTTCTCTGATTGCTTTCTTTATATAATTTAATCACCGTTAAATAACAGATTATTTTCATCCTGCTAAGAGAAACAATGTTTAGTCACGGGTTTGATTTACTGACACATAGACAAAAAACATCTAACAGTACATGAATCATTACATATCAGATCAGGCATTGGAATTAACACAGTTACATGTTGTCGCATTACTGTCGAGTCCAGGCACTGCACAATATTTTGTAATCCTCAACGGCATGTTTATTGCTTGGTAGCTTGATCTGGTTTAGCACCACGTAGGCTTATGCGCTATTCTATTGCATGTCATGCGCGAATCGGTGGGCGGGGCTAAACATGCAGTGATGAAGTAGGCGTCGATCTTCTTCTGCAGAGGCGGTGCTTGCTGCCCTTTGACGTCATATATCCCCACTTTGAAAAACCTGTGGTTCGCTGGGCCTGGTGTCAATAAAAGCTTTTATTGGACTAACAAGAAAGTTTTCAGTTTTGAAACTTACAGGATATTCTTATAGTATGATGACCTCTTATATGTCAAAAGCTCAAGGAAAATTTGATTTCTCAGTTCATCACCCCTTTAATTTCCAATGAAACAGGAACACAGGGTGGCTGCGGGATATATCTAGAAGTTCCTCCCCCTTTTCAAAATAGCCAATAGCATTTCGCCTAGATCACAGCTCGGCCAGAGCCATTGTGAGCTCATAAAGGCTGATTTATACTTCTGCATCAAGTGTACGCCGTAGCTATGGCATAGGCTGTGTGTAGCACACATAGCCTACGATGTAGCCTGACGTGCACCTCTTAAAAAATGTAACAACGCGTCAATTCTACGCGGACCGCAGCACTGTGATTGGTCTGCTAGAACTTCCCTCAGGTCAAAAAACTGGCGCGGAGCAATCAGAGAAGAGCGAGCGTTTTCAACTTCCATAGGAATGAAAAAATTCTCTGTTTCAGGGGACACATGCAGTCATACTGCAACAAAAGTCGTTACCTATTTGCCGCTTCTCTGCCGCTTCTATTTCTAAGCTTCTCAGACAATGTACATGACAAGCTGCTTCTTCTTCGGCTTTTGCCTTAATACTTAACATGACCGCGGACACTGCCTACTAGTGGTCTGCATGCATGTTGACATGGACAACGACGCAGAAGTATAAATGAAAACAGACACATAGCCTACGGCGCAGAAGCTCCAGTGTAGGTCTGACGCAGAAGTATAACTCAGCCTTAAAACCCCATTTTCCTCATAATCTCTAACTGTTTCTCCTCCATATTGCTTTAAAATGTAGCATTGTTTGTAGAAATCAAATGTGTCTGAAAGTTTTGTGGTCATATGACCTGCTCTGTGCTCTCGTGTCTCTAAACCGGAGCAGACTGTGCTCAAGCAGCGGCAGTTCACGTGACACTAATGCAAAAACGGTCATTCGCGTCAATGGAAAGCATATTTACACTGTATGAATCGTTCCCTATCCCCTAGTGTGCTATTCGTCATGTAGAAACTAGTAAATGTGTGAACAAATGACCGATTTCTGCCACAGGCTTCAGTGTTTGTTTACAGTGTAGGAGGGGCGGGACTTCAGATTCTAGAGAGCATTTGATTGGACAAAAGGACAAAAGGAACAAAAGGAAGTCAGTGGTGAATAAAAAAAAGATAGGCCTAATTGCAAGTTTTTATCTTACATTTATGACTTTTTTTCTACAGATTGAACATCTAAGATTTATATATCACAGCGTTTTGCAACACTTTTTTCTCTTTTTATTCATACTGAAAATTCCACAAATAAAAAGTGCCCTTTAAATACCCAGATGATGCACTTAATTAATTGAAAAAAATGTAATGTTGGACACTTCATGCACTCAACTGACACAGCTTTACTTATGAAGTGGAGGAACTTTGATGTTGGATGACAAAATAACCTCATAAAATTCACTAGACAGTAGAGTACATATATAAGTGTATAGTACGTTATTATGGATACCACCATTCACACTTTGGAATAAGTACAGGTTTATTTTTCACTTCTTCTCATTTTGGAGATAGAGTTAAACCAGTTTTTTTAAATGTATGTCTTTTCTCATGCTGTCCCTCTTTATTTTGCTGAGTTCTGTTGCAGTCATAACCTGTTAAAATTGTTCTGACCAGCATAAATGGGGAATGCCAGCACAAATAACTCTTCAGCGACGCTCTACACGGTGGAAAGGAGATGGCAGAGATGAATATGACTTGTGCAAGATATTTATAAGGCATTTCAAACACATAATTCTCTTTCTCTTATTCTTTCAGTTCTTCAATAATCAAAGTCTGCTCTCTTCTCCCCGCTCCCCGCTCCCTCCTCTTTTTGTCCACTCAGCTCTCTGCGCCGAGAGCGAATAAATCAGTGTTTCCCATTTGGCTGCAGTCCAGAAGAGATAAATGCTCACAGAATAAAAATTCAGCAGAAACAGTTGGACCATAAAACATCTTCCCTTCCCCCCTCCCTCTCTCTCTCTCTCTCTCTCTCTCTCTCTCTCTCTTTCTCTCTCAGTCCTTCGATATTGATGTACATTCATGATCAATGCAACTGATGATCTCAGTGGGCTTTTCTGTTCATTGCTTGATATAATGACCCACTATACCTCCTTTGTCAAACTCAGACATGAGAATATATCTGTGTGATGAAAGAAATGAAGAAAAGATGCTTGCTCACTTAAAAAAAAAAAAAAAAAAAAAAAAAATGAAATCAGATTGTTGTGAAGCATGTCCTCCTGAACAGCTTTTACTGCTGTCAACTTCGACACCCTATGACATACACTCTTAAAAATAAAGGTTCTTTATTAGCATTTATGGCTCCATGAATAAACTCTGACATCCATTGAGACTTTCAAATGCACAAAAGGTTCTTTAGATTGGAAAAAGGTTCTTTAGATTTTTACCCTCCAGGTTAAAAAACTGCATGCATTTTGCAGGAGAACGTTGTTTTGGTTGTGCTTCGGCTCAGCGTGACTGTGCAGAATATGACCCTTCACAATAGATATTCTTTACAATGAACTCTGTTAGAGAGCTACATAATGGCAAATTTATCTGTTTAATAAAATACCTTACTCACCTGTTGAGTAATAAAAACGCCATCACCCACCCCCACCTCCGTTGTGTAGACCTGGCAACCCCATTCCCCGTAGTTTCGATATTTACCTGCTCCATTTCAACCTTTCTCGCTCATTTGTGACGACTAACCTATGCCACTCCCACACCATACATGCGTCAAAGTAGCCAGAGCAACTTTTCTCTATTTACGGATATGTCTAGACACACACGGGCCGGTAACATACGTACGCAATTGACCATATGCACGGAACATTTTTAAGAACTTTTGGTATTTGGTATTTTGGTATTTTTCACATTAAAAATAACATTTGAAATGCTGGAAAAATGTTTCACCGCGTTTTTTTTTATTCAAACAATCCCATTAGCTTCGTCTTTGTTGCAATCAATAAAACTGGTTTACTGGCATAACCACATTAAAATATAAATACAGAATTAAAAAGTCAACCATTGATGGTTTTTATGTCGATGTACAGCAAATACAGAATGACAGCTAACAGTTCAGTTCATGCCCAAGCCGACTTAACGAAAGCCAGGAAGTAACCGTGCATAATGGTTGATTTCCCGCAAAAACCATCCCAACAGGTCTAAAATATAAACACTTATTATAGGCTTACCATAGTGAATCAGAATAAGACAAAATCACGCTTTGGAAGAAGGATTGATGATGTACTGACTTATTATTTAAATGTTAATTTTGAACAAAAAAACATATTGTTACATATTGTTACAGTTGTGTGTAGTAGAGAGAGCACAAACACGGACTTCAACGTTAAGAGGGGTTTAATCACCAAAACAAAGATACAACACAACATAGGATAAACAATAGAACGGACAGGGAGTGCTAGGAGTGAGTCCATTATAAAGGGTGTGCAGATGATCAAGTCCAGGTGATGAGTGAAGATGGGGAGATGACGAGGAAGTGAGTGCAGGTGATGAAACAGGAGGATCATGGGAATTGAAGTCCGGGAACGAAGGGAACTGTGACATTACCTCCCGGTAGGCGCGGCCTCACGCCGTGGATGGAACAACCGGGGAAGGGGGGTGGGCGCCCTGGAGACCTCACGCAGGTGCGGGGAGAGGAGCAGACGGTACCAGAGGTCTCCAGGGTGGGTCTAGGAGCTCGGGCAGCCATGGCGGGTCAGAGGCCTTGGAAGGCCATGGTGGGTCTGGTGCTTTGGAAGTTATAAACAGTTTGGTTGGTTCTTCTGTTACAGTTGTGTGTAGTAGAGAGAGCACAAACACGGACTTCAACGTTAAGCGAGGTTTAATCACCAAAACAAAGACACAACACAACATAGGATAAACAATAGAACAGACAGGGAGTGCTAGGAGTGAGTCCATTATAAAGGGTGTGCAGATGATTAAGTCCAGGTGCAGGTGATGAGTGAAGATGGGGAGATGACGAGGAAGTGAGTGCAGGTGATGAAACAGGAGGATCATGGGAAATGAAGTCCGGGAACGAAGGGAACTGTGACACATATAGTGTAGGTACACTATTTGTAACTTTTTTTTTTTTGTTACATATGGTTCTTAAAAGAACCATTTTTTTTTTTTTAAGTTTTTTTTAAAGTTTAAAACCAGTGTTGGACACATTACTTTAAAAAAGTAATTATAGTTACTAGTTACTTCTCACAAATAGTAACTGAGTTAGTAACTGAGTTACATCATTATAAAAGTAACTAATTACCAGGGAAAGTAACTATTGCGTTACTTTTTCTTTTCTTTTTTTTCTATAACTTGGATGCTATGTTGTGTTGTATCTTTGTTTTGGTGATTAAACCCTGCTTAACGTTGAAGTCCGTGTTTGTGCTCTCTCTACTACACACAACTGTAACAGTATGTAACTTTTATTTGTTCAAAATTAACATTTAAATAATAAGTCAATACATCATCAATCCTTCGTTCAAAACGTGATTTTGTCTTACTCTGATTCACTATTGCGTTACTTTTTCTTTTTTTTTTTCAAATATGTCAAATAACTTGGATGCCCCCAATATTAAATATGTTACATGAGTGAAATGGACCCTAAATAGAAAAAAGAAAAAAAATTATTATAAAACAATGTGGGACAATGTGAGAGACACCTATCAAATTCAATATATTATTGTAAATATTATCATTACTATACATGGAACAATAAAACACAATAGATGGTTTAGAACTTTTAATATTTATTGCATAGACCATAACTGGCCAACAAATAAGTCTAAAAATAAATTATGCTTGATCCGACTCGTGACATGATCCGCTCTTGCTCACGACATGAAATTTCTCTGTACTGCACTATATGTGGTAGCCATTAAAGAAGTTTTGATTTGTAGAAAGCCTTTCTTTTAAGTGAACTTCCTTTTGTAAAAATTGTATCTTAATTTTAATAATTGTTTAATCAACCAATTGCCTGGATTATAAATAAATAAGAAGCAAATATAGCAGACAATATAATCATGACATGAAGCCGCTGGCGCGATCACTTGAACGTGAACTGGAGCGCGTCTTATAGGCTAAATGAACTGAAACTCAGCGTATAGTCTGCTTGCCTCGCAGACATGACAAATATATCTACAGAAAGCTTGAAACGTCTACTTTTAAACGAAATAATTCAAAACGAAAAGAAATAGGCTACTCTCTGATTATGTAATGCGAATGAATTGTGCATTCTCTCTCTAAGCGCGTCCACATGCGGAGATGATGAGAGTCAGCAATGTCAACTTCATCTTTGCAGCTGACACTGATTCAGAAAACATTAGGCTAGTTTATAAATAAACAATTAAAATGTCTCCTTGCTGTTTTTTGCCACATTCATAATCATTACTTTTGCCGGTTCTTTATGGCAAGCTTTATGCGTGCGCTTGAGTGAGTAATTCGTTTGATTACTTGTTAAAGTAACGCTGTTAGTAACGCTGTTTATTTATAACGCCGTTATTCCCATCACTGTTTAAAACTAAGTAAAATTGTTATTTTGAGAACTTTTCACTTAAAGGTTCTTTGGGGAACAAAAAATGTTTCTTACAAAACCTCCCTTTTTGGAACCTTTATTTTTAAGAGTTAACTGAAGAATTATGCTTTTTATGCTTGAGTTTTAACACTGTCAGTTTGGTAAACATACCATCTTGTCTCAGCAGTGAGAACACCGGAATACTAAACCTTTTCATTGGTCAGTTGCATCAGTTTTTAATAATACTACAGCAACAGGGAGGTGTTGTGACTGTAGGGAGAACCTTTGCGCACTGCAGTGTTGAGCGAGGGTGTGTTTGAATCATGCAGAGTCATGTGGTGTGTCCTCAGCTAAAAAGTAGCTATGTCCCCAAGGTCTTTCTGGACATTGATTCTTCCTGGTGTCAGACAGCTTTTTGCATTACCATCATGAAAAATCACAGTAAACATTTTCTGTGCATAAACGCAATGTTGCTGTTACTACTTAATTACTAGTACTGCAGAATGCTTTGGATAAAAAGCACCTGCTAAATGCCACTTCATGCTTCTGATGTGAATATGTCTTTTTCTCTTCTAGCTAGCTTTCTTTTTTAGCATGGGAAGGGTGACCTCATGTAAGTAATTTGTCAGTGCAGAGCACTTAAAGTGATTGGGAAATGCATAAAGCTGACATGACAAAGCAGCATCTAAAACATGCATTTTTTAAATTATTATATTTCATTTAATATATATCATTTGTATATAATTTTTTTAATTATTATATTTTTATGTTATGTTATTGTGATTGTTTATTTCTGCACACATTAAATGAATTGTTTCTCAGAACTAACTATTTTCTTCATTTTTCTTTTGATTTTTGCATTTATGTTAAAGCAACTTCACTGCAGTTTTAGTTGAAGTCATTTTCTATGAGTTCACACAGGTGTCCTATACACTAAAAAATTATTTTCATGATTTGTTATAAAAAATGTTCTTTTGTCAAATAGACTTAGATCATTATTGTAGTTTGGATAACATAATATTTTGAGTTTCTGTTGATTAAACCAATCGCTTTCATTGTATTAACTCAAAATTTTAATGCAACCACTTACTTTTTTTAAGTTAAACCAACAATTCTTTTTTACAGTGTAGAAGAATAAAAACAAGTGTTTGACAGCCATATTTGTGACCCTGGACCACAAAACCAGTCATAAGTCACACAGGTATATTTGTAGCAATAGCCAACAATACATTGTATGGGTCAAAATTATGGATTTTTCTTTTATGCCAAAAAATCATTAAGTAAAGATCATGTTCCATGAAGATATTTTGTAAATTTCCTACCATAAATATATCAAAAAATATTTTTTGTAAGTAATATGCCTTGCTAAGGACTTCATTTGGACAACTTAAAAGGAGATTTTCTCAATATTTAGATTTTTTTGCACCTTCAGATTTTCAAATAGTTGTATCTCAGCTATATATTGTCTAACCATACATCAATGGAAAGCTTATTTATTTAGCTTTCAGATGATGTATAAATCACAATTTCATAACATTGACCCTTATGACTGGTTTTGTGGTCCAGGGTCACAAATTGTCCTGATAATTACTGATAAAGTGTCATTTTTAACAATTTAAAAATTTGGGGTAGGCAACCTTTTTATTTTACTTTTTAATTTTTTAAAAGAAGGCTCTTATGCTCACCAAGCCTGCATTTATTTGATAAAAAAAAAACACAAACAGTAATCATGTTAAATATTTTTACAATTTAAAATAACTGTTTTCTATTTTAATATATGCAATCACATTCATTTAGCTACTTTAGATGTGACTGAAGTGTGCATTTTGGGGCCACTGTGCATCCAAGGTTAATGTGGGTGAGTTGTACCTGTAAAGGGCAAGCCCAGTCTGAGCCATAGACCCTGAATCAGCACTTTCTCTTTAGAGACTTCGACGCCCATGTCATGAGGGGTGAAGATCCTTCCATCTTTCATTCTCCAGGTCTGACAGCATCTGTTATACGAAGCTTACAACAGTAGCGGAAGGATCAGTTGCTTAACACTGGCAGAGGCGTGTTTCACATCGGCACCTCCAATCAATTGCTCCTCTCTACGACTGGGGACGTGGGATGTTTTGATGGAAAAAGGCTGCGTGTGATGCACAGGGCTTTCACCGTCTTGCGTTCCGGCTGCAGTTCCCGTGGCCAACACTCTGACAGGCGCTGGGAGAGCAGGAAGAGACGCCTGGAGATTCAGGGATGCTCATAGTGGGCTAATAATACACATCCTCCACAACTGGCCCACGTCAACTTCCAAATCGGCACGGTTGCTCGCTCCATCCGCGGACCCTTTACAGGTATTTATATTGTATTTCTTACGGCTACTGGAGGTGCGCGGTCACGAGCCGGCGCTGTCCAGCGAATGTGGTGCTGAAAACGGTTTGTGTACTAGATCCTACCGAGCCTTTGCGGCGGGGGTTCAAGTAAGGTAATGCACCAAGACTACTGAGGTCGGAACGACTGCTCACGTAAAACACTTTGTTGAAATCCTAGCGAGATTGGACCATATGACTAAATAGACTGTCCTGCACTGGATTAAGGGAGTCATCATTGGTCGATAAGTCCAAAGTTACCTTCTGGATCTCTGACCCCCGGAAGTTGATAGGTATATTTTCTATCTAAAATACGCACGGTGGTGATAGGCAGTGACGCAAATGAATTGAATTAGCACAATGGGTTTGCTAGTGTGACAGGCTAATTGTCGCTATCAGCATCAGTTGCACGGAGGGATTTGATGATCTGTCACTGTGGAAGACGTGAGTGATATTTGCTCTATTATTTTTGGTCGAAGACCAGCGCTGAAATAAAATACATGTGGTTTCACATTGCACCTTGTGAGCTGAAGGACAAAACGTTCTGGTCAAGTTGTGCATGTTTTACTGAGCTGCAGTCGCGTCAGTTTTTGCTATTATTATTGTGTTTATGAGTTTAAGCGTACAATTTGTTATTATGTTTATGTATAAGGGATATGTATTAAAGTTTTAAGTGTTAAAATTATTATCGTTATTGAAACCAGTGTTTATTTTAATTACAGATCTGACGATCTCTGCTCTCACAAATTTGAAGTGCCAAGTACAAGGACAAGAACACTTGAAAAGCCATCATGAATTTCCTGATGAAGGCAGCTTTGGGAGGTGAGTGTATATATTCCCACTGGGAGATTAAAGTTGCAATGAAAGACTTGAGTCAGTGCTGTAGTGCTGCAGCAGTGGTCACGTGCGCGCTCCTTGGAAATCGTTCACTGTTCAGCTTTACGCACCGGAGAGAACGTTATGCTACGGTCTGAAGCAACACTAGTCGGCGTTTGTCATCTCAGAGATCAGTGTCAGAGACACACTGTGTATTTCTGCTTGGAGGACACTGTCCCGTACAGAGTGTCATTCGCGTTTTATCATCATCAGTAAGCACTTTCCACGACTGGGGTACTAAATAGGACTTGAGAATTTGTTTTTTTCTTTTTCTAATTTTCGAAGAAATGGTCTGTGAAATAGGTTCTTAACCGAGAAGTTAAACTGAATATCGAACTGTTTCATTTTCTATGAATTCATTGTCTATATTAATTAAATTAACATTAATTAGGCTAAAAATCCAAATTGCGTATAGGCTACACTTTTATAAAAATTAAAATTTTGAACCAGGTGTTCAAAAACAAGAAAATATTTGATATTTTTTCCATTCTATAACATGGGTAATGAAGTTGAATGGTTAAGTTTGACAAATGCACCAAATTTGTGTGTAAAAATCGACAAGAAAATCGAAAGATGCTTACTTGCTTTTCCATCGCGACGTAGAAAGGGTCCAAATGATGTCACTTCCTGGGTGTCTCCAATTTTAAGTAATGTTACGTTTGGAAATTAGGGGAAATCATGTGGGAACAGAGTTAGACACATCTAAATATTTTGTTTTTTGTGCAATAAAATTTGATTTTTAATTTGAATTGATTTGAAAATCAATTTTTCCAATGTATGTGCTTATGGCTACTTTTCATGTTGGGTTAATTTTATCTAATATAATAGTTTATTAAAGTCACCATGAAATCAAAATTGACATGTATTTTTATGCAATATTGCAGTATTTATTATAAATTATTCATTCATGTGCATCATTTTTTTAAATCCACGTGCCCTCATAATATTCAATCAAAATAACTTCCCCTCCCCAATCAAAATCTCTTCTTTTCTCTGATGATGTGTTTACTGGCATGAGGGCGGGCCACCTGTCACTCACATGACATCACAGCAATAGCAAACCACAACCATCCATCAATTCCCAATGGACAAAATCAAGTCCTGTCCTATCATTTTTTTCTTGTTTGAGAAGCTGTTTCAGTCACAATAGAGAAGAGTATCACAACTTCCGTGTTATAACGACTTTATATATCTCTTTAAATATAAGTCTCTACCCTACCCTGTTTCTGGAATGTGCCATGGGATTCTTTGAAATACCATAAAGTACCATGGTGCATGAATACAGAGGCATGGCTCTGGTTCATATAATAACGGACTATCGCTCACCTTCAGTATGCTGAATATGAAAGCTTGTTTGTGTGGTCCTGTGATGTGGATGCCCAAATGGCTATGCAGTTCAAATATTTGCTTCAGACACAAGCTGGAGCATGTTTACAGCAGAAGAGCTGATGTCACCGCTGGAGTGGGGCCACAGAGCAGCTGACTGCAGCAAAGGACAGTGTGAAGAGCACCAGCTGCCCTCACTGTTCCCAAGACTAAATATTTTAAAAACACAAGATTTAAACTGATTTCAGTCTTAGTGACAGTGAGTCTTCAAAATACCAGCTTTGTTTTAACATTTCAGAAAGAGAACCATTTTGATGCCATCTGTCGAGAGGTACAAAAGCGGAAAAAGAGCACATGCAACACCATATGTTAACACTGTAAAGTGAACCAGACTGGTGAATTTCACCATATCTATCTGGTTGCTGTTGTTCAGTTCTTCTTTACTCTCTTTTTTGAAGCTATGAAATTCAAGGTTAAAAAGGACACTATGGATTAAATACGCCCCAAATTCAGTCACAGGAGTCAAGAACATTACTTCCATATACATACACTACACTGAAAAATAAACAGGCTCTCAAGAGCGCATACAGACACTGAGAGGCACAGAGAGCATATACATATACACTCAGAAACGTACACAAATATCCCCTTCCCCCACTAGAAAAAAATAGTGCCACCTATAGGCAGAAGGTCAATCAGCAGAAGCCCAATTCTTCATTAAGCTTCTCAAACATCAGTAAGTTCTTTGTCTCACTAGAGATATTTATCCATTACAAAATAACCTTTTAAATATATCAGTAGCATAGATTGGTTGCTGACATTGAAATAATAATCTGAAACAACAAATATTAATATTATATTGTCTTCAAAAGTTGGTCAACCATTTGTTATTTGATCTCATTTGTGACAAAAATACTGTATTAGGTTAAGATTAAGATAAGTTTAAGTTTAATAAGATTAAGTTCAGCTAAATGCTTCATTGTCCCTTTCACATTAAATAGTATTGTTACAAATTAAAATGCAATGTACATCATTAGAAATTATATTAATGATCACAATAATGTATGCAAATACATTCATTTGGTACAATACACATTTTGCAGCTAATGCGCTAATTTTGTAGCACTGATAAACTTTTGCTCATCTAAACATACATTTCTTCTCTGAACTAATTGAACGGCATGTAATATTACAGGTGCATCTCAATAAATTAGAATATCATGAAAAAGTTATATTTTTTCTGTAATTTAATTAAAAAAGTAAAATTTAAATATATTTTAGATTTATTAGACATAAAGTAAAATATTTCCAGACTTTTTTGTTTTCATTTTGATGCTTCACAATCAAAAAATCAGTATCTCAGATTATTAGAATATTTAATTTCAAGTTCTATTAAATGACCATTCTCAGGGTATAAATACTGGGTTTAGGTCATTAATCCCAACAGCAGTCATGGGGAAGTCTTCTGACTTGACGGTTGTCCAGAAGACGATCATCAAGACCCTTTACAATGAGGGTAAGCCACAGAGGGTCATTGCTGAAAGAGCTGGCTGTTCGCAGAGTGCTGTGCCAAAGCATATTCATGGAAAGTTGACTGGAATGAAAAAGCGTGGTAGGAAAAGGTGTACAAGTAAAAGGAATGACCGCAGGCTTGAGAAGATTGTCAGGCGAAGCCAATCTAAGAACTTAGGAGAGCTTCCAAAGGAGTGGACTGAAGCTGGAGTCAGTGCATCAAGAGCCACCGCACACAGACGTCTTCAGGAAATGGACTACAACTGTCACATTCCACGTACCAAGCCACTTCTGAACCAAAGACAACGTCAGAAGCGTCTTACCTGGGCGAAGGAGAAAAAGAACTGGACTGTTGCTCAGTGGTCCAAAGTCGTCTTTTCAGATGAAAGTAAATGTTGCATTTCATTTGGAAATCAAGATCCCAGAGTCTGGAGGAAGAGTGGAGAAGCACAGAAACCATGTTGCTTGAAGTCAGTGTGAAGTTTCCACAGTCAGTGATGATTTGGGCTGCCATGTCATCAGCTGGTGTTGGTCCACTGTGTTTTCTGAAGTCCACAGTCAACGCAGCCATCTACGAGGAAATGTTAGAGCGCTTCATGCTTCCTTCTGCTGACAAGCTTTATGGAGATGCTGATTTCATTTTCCAGCAGGATTTGGCACCTGCCCACACTGCTAAAGGTACCAAAAGCTGGTTCAATGACCATGGTGTTACTGTGCGTGACTGGCCATCAAACTCACCAGACCTGAACCCCATAGAGAATCTATGGGGTATTGTCAAGAGCAAGATGAGAGACACCAGACCCAACAATGCAGATGACCTGAAGGCCGCTATCAAAGCAACCTGGGCTTCCATTACACCTGAGCAGTGCCACAGACTGATCGCCTCCATGCCACGCCGCATTGATGCAGTAATTCATGCAAAAGGAGGCCCAACCAAGTATTGGGTGCATAGAAATGAGCATACTTCTGACATTTCTGTTTAAAATATCCTTTTTTTTATTGATCTTATGAAGTATTCTAATTTATTGAGATAGTGAATTGGTGGGTTTTTGTTAAATGTGAGTCAAAATCATCACAATTAAAAGAACCAAAGACTTAAAAGTACTTCAGTCTGTGTGCATTGAATTTATTTAATACACAAGTTCCACAATTTGACATGAATTAGTGAAATGAACTTTTCCACGACATTCTAAATTATTGAGATGCACCTGTAGATATGACGTATTAGATGTGTTTTATAAACTATTATATGACATACAATGAACTCAACATGAAAAATAGCTAGTTGTAAACATATCAGATGTGTATCTAATCACATAGTATCCAAAAATTAAATAATCTAATAATTTTGACAAACTGTTGAAATGATATTCAGTTTTAGTAAAACTAAAAATGTAGTAAATCAAATTTAAATGAAAAAAATATTTAGCTATGTCATGCAGCCTATTGCATGATTTTCCCAAACTACAAATTATTTAAAATTGGTGACAATGTATTAAATTACATTGAAAATTAAGATTCAATGTACATGATGCTGTAATTCAATAAAAATGATTCATGTTTTTGCAATATAAGCATCACAGTATGTAGCCTAAATACATTTATATGGTACAATACACTTATTTTTAATATATAATATCCCTGTCTTGTCTCTTTATCCACCTGAAACATACTGAAGACCCCTGCTATAATGGTGAAGCACTGATAAACTTTTTTTCATCTAAACGTAACATTAAAACTAATGTGTTTGTGGAGGACCCTCTGAAAGTTTGAGAGGATGCTCAATGCAGATCCAATGGGAGCCCCCTCTCTGGATGTAATGGGTGGAGCTTGAAGATCCAGCCACACCCTAACAACACCCATAAACCTAAATTAGGTCAAACTCCAGTCATGACGTCCAGATAGGGGAAGCTGTACATCATTTGGTTCTGCAGTGAGCGCCACTTGGAAAGTTCAGGCAATCCGGCCCCTTATGGTGTTACAATGTTTTTCTGTCTATTTTTTGTTTCTTACCTGTTTGTGTGTTTCTGGACATCTTGGTTCTGTTATCAAAGGCCCGTTCTTCATAGCCACAGGCTTCCGTCGTGTTCTTGATGCGTTTACTCTCTTTCTTCTCTTATTTTGCACTAGTTAGAACATTCTTCGCCTTGTCATGTAATGTTCTGATAGTGTACAGTTTGTGTTTCAGTGGGTGGTGAGAGCCAGACCACAGAAATTGATCTGTGTGTGTGTGTGTGTGTGTGTGTGTTTTGATACATAGCACTCCCCCTCTTCTTCACATATCACACAAAGCCAGATCACTTTATTCTCGTTTAACATTTCAGATTTTACTGAGGAAGCCTTGGGAGATCTGAAACTGATGTAGCCTACTACTATAGAGGCCAGGATTTTTGCAAGTGACATTCCCTCTGTATATTTTTGAATGTGTGTTGAGGCATAGTGTGGCCTCCCCGGGACAGAGACCAGGCCATAAATTATTCCTGTTCCTAGGATGCTCTGCAGTTTTAGGGCTCTTGACAGACGCAAGGTCTCGAGACGCGTTTTTTAAAAGTTGAACAGATTTTAACTTTAACGCCGTGTCATGCGTGAGACGCTGCAAAAGACGCGAGCGCTACAGTCATACGATACGGTCTAGCACTTATTTACATATAAAAACAACGGCCACGGACAGGACTTCCTTCAGTGGTTGGATAGATTCTTCTTCTGATATGTTTCTCTGGAAATTGGAATGTGTCTGTGTGCCTCTAGGTTACTTGACCCGCTCTGGTGAATGTATTATTTATAAGTTCAGTTTTTGCTGAGTTGGTTGAGCTTTTTTGACTTCGTCATCACTTTTTTTTTTTTTTTTTTTCAGATAAAGTGAGAGGGTGTTTTTCAGTTTTTTTTTGTTTTTTTTAGAAAGTAATTAATATTTTTATTCAGGAAGGATGTACAGTAAATACATTTATAATGTTACAAAAGATTTCTATTTAAAAAAAATGCTGTTCTTTTTAACTTTATATTTTTAAATGCATTACGATTTACGGTTAAGACAAAACTATTAAAGCTGCACAACTGTTTTCATCATTGATGAAAATGTTTTTTGAGCACCAAATCAGCATATTAGAATGATTTGTGAAGGATCATGGTAGTGAATGCTCTTCTCCTCTGCCCTACACTACCTTTGTAAATTATAGGCTTAAAAAAACAATATACATACTTGTTCGATATTAATTTGTTTCATAACTTCTCTGTTGTCTGTTTGCAGGAGGCCCCCCTGATGTTGGTAAAATGCTGGGAGGAGAGGAGGACAAAGACCCTGAAGCAGAAAAAGAGAAGGAAGAAGAGAGACAGGAAGCTCTCAGACAGCAGGAGGAGGAGAGGAAGGCCAAACACGCCAAGATGGAAGCAGAGCGGGAAAATATAAGACAGGGCATCAGAGACAAGGTCAGAGCAACCAGCAGAACATCTTACATAAAGTCATTCATTATAAAAAAGTAATCTAGTTTCATTTACTTCTTGGGAAATAATCATTATCTATCCTTAAAGGGATATTTCACCCAAAAATAAAAATTCTGACATTAATTACTCACCCTCATGTCGTTCCAAAACCGTAATACTTTCGTTCATCTTCGGAACACAAACGAAGATCTTTTTTAAGAAATGTGACAGCATTCTGTTCCTCTGTAGACTGCCTTCACAACTGGAACTTTGACGCATCGTAAAACTAATCCATATGAATTGAGCAGTTTAGTCCACATGTTTTGAAGAGACACGATTGCTTTCTATGATGAACAGATTTAATTTAGGCTTTTACTTGCATATAAACATTGATCAGCAAACACACAGAAGCTCAACCGAACCTGGATGACGCGCGAGAACAAATCTCTTGCGGAAGCTCAAACGTACTGCGTAACCAATGATGTTCATTGTCATGTGTTATGGAGCATATTTAAGCTTTAGAAAGAGGTTTGTTCTCGCTCATCATTCAGGTTCGGTTGAGCTCCTGTGTATTCAGTGTTCTTCAGTCTATGGCGGAACAGAAAGCTCTCAGATTTCATCAAAAATATCTTAATTTGTGTTCTGAAGATGAACGAAAGACTTATGGGTTTGGAACGACATGAGGGTGAGTAATTAATGACAGAATTTTTATTTTTGGGTGAACTAACCCTTTTATGTCTCCGACAAACCTTCAGAAGTCAACTTGTCAAGTCAATATTTGTCGTAATATAATAATATAATACAATAATATTATAATGTAATAATAATATAATATCAGTCCACCCAAAAATGAAAATCCTGCCATTAGTTACTTACCCTCATGTCATTCCGAACCTGTATGTCTTTCTTTCTTCTGTGGAACATAAGATATTTTGAAGAATGTTGATAACCAAACAGTTTCAGTTCCCATTGTCTTTAAATGGACAGAAAAATACAGTGGAAGTCAATGGGAACCAAAACTGTATGGTTATAAACATTGTTCAAAATATCTTCTATTATGTTCCACAGAAGACAGAAAAACATACAGGTTTCGGAACGACATGAGGGTGAGTAAATGATGACAGGATTTTCATTTTTGGGTGGACTGTCCCTTTAACAAGGCAAAAAAATATTGACTTGAGTTGACTTCAAAAGGTTTGGCCGATGGAGGATGGATAATGATAAGTTTTATTAAATTGTTTAAATAAAAAAGGCACACAACTTCAAGTTAGTTTTGTAGTATAGTACTAACATTCAGTACCATATCACATAGGCCTACCATTCAGAGGTTTGGACACATTTTGACTCAAAACTCTTAAAATGCTGAAATTAGTTTTGTAGACTAATATAAACTATGTCTGAGAGTTTCTGTAGCTTCAAGCACTTTTATGGCGTAGGAAATGCTTTTTATTATACAAACATTTTTTAATGCCGTGCTCTATGGTTGTGTATCAGTACGGCATTAAGAAGCGAGAGGTGGCCGAAGCAGAGGAGCAGGCGGCCATGGAGCAGGCGAGCGAAGGCAGTCTGACCCGTCCAAAGAAAGCAGTACCATCTGGCTGCGGAGATGACGACGAGGAGGAAAACATCATGGACACGATGATGAAGTATCTACCGGGCCCGCTGCAGGACATGCTGAAGAAGTAATACCCCGAATACTCTTGAACACACGCAGCTTTAGATATTATTTTAACGTGTACCGACTTCGGCGAGAAGAGAGCACACTAGAGCAAAACACCATACACCTGACTACACCATTCACACATTTCGATTCATGAGGAGCTTTAGATATTAGTGACAGATCAATCAAACAAGAGGGGTTAATCATCAGAATATAAGCCATATTTTATCTTTGCGCGGAAACCTGAATCACATCATCTCTTTGGCAGTTATTTCTTATTCAATACGTAAAAAGCAATATATATGCATGAATTGTTCGAGTGTCTATTCCACTGTTTTGCATTATCAGTCAATAAGGTTGTCCATGTTCATTTAGTGTTTGATATGAGGAAAAAAGTTAACTTGAAGACATTCTAGTCTTGCATGTGTCCATAGTGTTTGTGTGCTCACTGACATCTTGTTTTTGTCACTGCAATCAGATAAAGAAGGCAATAACATTTCCCCACACTGTAAGCTAAATCACAACTACCTTTGTACATTTGTCATGACGCCATTTAGTTCATTCTGGCGAATCTTGTCTCACTTGCACTGTAGTATCATCGGTCTGGAACATTTAATGCCTCAATTCAGTTCAACAGTGTTGTTGAGATCGTTCTCACACCTTTATTGCGCTTTACGACAGATTCTGAATTTATGAAAATTTCTGATTTTAAGACTGTAACTCAGTTTCACAGGGATGCTCTGTGTGTTTTGAATGGACTGTAATTTCTCTGGTCTAGAGCCATGGAATTTTTGTCTGTTATCTACAACATTCTCAGCAATAATAACATATTCTGTTTGCTTGGCTTGCAGTAAAACAAGAAATAAAATCGTATGAATTGTATGAATGGCTCTGATGTTTTAAAAAAAGATGAAATGTGAAATGTATGTCTCAAGAATTGATGGCACTATAATAAAACAGTGACACAAATCTAGTTTTTGTGTTTCAATACTGAAAACAGCATTTAATGGAATTTGGAATATTTAAATATTTTAAGAGCAGTTGTGTAGATTTTATGAACAGATATTAGGCAAACTGAAAGACTGTGATATACAGTATATTCACTGATCAAAATGTAGCGTTTTGAATATTTATTTTTTTTATTATTAAAATTAATACTTTCTTTCAGGAAAAATGCATTAAATTGTTCCAAAGTCAAAGACACTGTTAATGTTCCATTTTATTTTTTAAATAAATGCTGTTCCATTTAGCATTTTCTATCAAAGAATCCTGACAAAAATGAATCGTGGTTTCCAAGCAGCACAACACTGATAATAGTAAGAAATGTTTTTTGAGCAGCAAATCAGATTATATTCATATTAGAATGATTTCTGAAGAATCATGTGACACTGAAGACTGGAGTAATGATGCTGAAAAGCCATCACAGGAATAAAGTACACTTAAAATAGAAAACAGTTATTTTAAATTGTAATATTTCACAATATTATTGTTTTACTGTATTTTCAGTCTTGCTGTAACTTCTTTTAAAAACAAAAACTTTACCTAAAACTTTTGAATAGTAGTGTGTGTGTTATTGAATGTTAAATTAAAAAAAAAAAAAAGATCTAAATTTCAAAAAAGATCTATAAGATATACAGTTGTGCTCAAAATTATTCATATGCTTGGTAAATATGAACAAAGGCGGCTGTGAAAATAAATCTGCATCGTTAATACTTTTGATTTTTTATTTAAAAAAAGCTACAAAAATCAAACCTTTCATTGGAGAATAATAATTTTAAATGGGGGGAAAATCTCATTATGGAATAAATGTTTTTCTCTAATACACATTGCTCACAATTAATCATACCCTTTTATTCAATACTTTTTGCAACCTCCTTTTGCCAAGATAACAGCTCTGAGTCTTCACCTATAATGCCTGATGAGTTTGGAGAACACCTGACAAGAGATCAGAGATCATTCCTTCATGCAGAATCTCTCCAGATCCTTCTGATTCCCAGCTCCATGTTGGTGCTTCTTCTCTTCAGTTCACTTCACTCATTTTCTTTAGGGTTCAGGTCAGGGGACTGGGATGGCCATGGCAGAAGCTTCATTTTGTGCTCAGTGACACATTTTTGTTTTGATTTTGATGTTTGTTTTGGATCATTGTCCTGATGGAAGATCCATCCATGGCCCATTATATGACTTCTAACATATTTGATAGAATCCATGATACCATGTATCTGAACAAGATGTCCAGGATCTCTGGCACCAAAACAATCTTGAGTGTTTGCTGCTAAAAAGCTAATTTTTTTGTTTCATCTGACCATAGAGCCCATCCAGTTTGAAGTTCCAGCAGTGTCAATTACTTTTCAAATGTTCTATGGTCAGATGAAAAAAAAAAAGCATTTTAGCAGCAAACACTCAAGATTGTTTTGGTGCACACAAGGGTAAAAAGTACCCCATGTGTACAATGAAATATACTGCTGTATCTTTAATGTTGTGGGCCTATTTTTCTGTCTGAGATCCTAGACATCTTGTTCAGATACATGGTATCATGATTTGATAAAAAAATCAAAACCTGACTGTCCCTATTTGAAGTCATATAATGGGCCGTGGTTGGATCTTCCATCAGGACAATGATCCAAAACAAATATCAAAATCAAAACAAAAATGTGTCTCTGAGCACAAAATGAAGCTTCTGCCATGGCCGTCCCAGTTCTCTGACCTGAACCCTAAAGAAAATGAGTGAAGTGAACTGAAGAGAAGAAGCACCAACATGGAGCTGGGAATCAGAAGGATCTGGAGAGATTCTGCATGAAGGAATGATCTCTGATCTCTTGTCAAGTGTTCTTCAAACTCATCAGGCATTATAGGTGAAGACTCAGAGCTGTTATCTTGGCAAAAAGAGGTTGCAAAAAGTGAATAAAAGGGTATGATTAATTGTGAGCAATGTGTATTAGAGAAAAACATTTATTTCATAATGAGATTTTCCCCCCATTTAAAATTATTATTCTCCAATGAAAGGTTTGATTTTTGTGGATTTTTAAAATAAAAGATCAAAATGATTAACAATGCAGATTTATTTTTACAGCCTTCTTTGGTCATATTTACCAAGGGTATGAATAATTTTGAGCACAACTATATATATATATATATATATATATATATATATATATATATATATATATATATATATATATATATATATATAAATATAAATATATATATAAATATAAATATAAATATATATATATATATATATATAAGACTGGAGTAATGGAGTAATGAATGTGTGTGTGTGTGTGTGTATATATAATTATATATCACACACACACACTACTGTTCAGAAGTTTGGGATCGGTAAGATTTGTGATGTTTTTAAAAGAAGTTTTGTCTGCTCACCAAGGCTGCATTTATTTAATTAAAAATACAGTAAAAAACATAATATTGTGAAATATTACAATTTAAAATAACTGTTTTCTATTTGAACATTTTTTTTAAATGTAATTTATTTCTGTGGTGCAAATCTGAATTTTCAGCATCATTACTTCAGTCTTCAGTGTCACATGGTCCTTCAGAAATCATTCTAATATGCTGATCTTCTGCTCAAGAAACATTTATTGTGTATAATTGTACAAAATATTTGTGTACAATATTTTTTTTTTTTTGGTGAACAGAAAGTTCAAAAGAACAGCATTTATTTGAAATATAATCTTTTGTAACATTATAAATGTCTTCACTGTCACTTTTGATCGATTTAATGCATCCTTGCTGAATAAAAGTATTAAAAAGTATTAAAAATTCTTACTGACCCCAAACTTTTGAATGGTAGTTTATAATGTTACAAAAGCTTTGCATTTCAGATATATATAAATACAGTTCACATTAAACATTAACATACATTTTAAACTAAACTTTTGAAAGAAAGCACAAATTGCACAAAGTTGCTTAAATGATGTTAACATATGAAGCCTAGATTCATATCTAAAAAAAGGTACAGCCATTATTAATAACCTTTTTACTCTTCCAAGCATAAATATTTCAATAATATTCCTGACGCATAAGTATGAATGTGGAAGAAAAAAAAAAGAAAAGAAAGAGTTCCTGTTGAGGGCAACATTTCCACACAACTTTTTCAATCTTTATTAACTCAATAAACCACATACAGTAAGGTGCACTAACAAAATGTACATATGTGCACCAGCCCAGGCACTCTATGGCAACGTTTATGGGCCTGCTTCCAAACACGGGAGAAGAAAATCAACAGTGAATTTTCCCTTTTTGGTTCTGAACAAGACAAAGTCCTATAAATATTCTGTCCTTTAAACAGTAGGAAAATGTTTACATCCATAAAACATTCTGACTTTTACTGTGCTGGGAGAGTGCAAAAGGAGTAAGGCCTGATCACAGACAACAAATATCTGAAAAACACAAACACACACCCTGCTAAATCACTGCAAATGATGCCTAGTCTCACAAAAACTGGCAAGAAATGACCAGGTCACATTTCATCTCAAAATCAAGATGCATGAAAAACAAATTATATTTTGCTAAATAATTATATTATATAAATTGTTAAGTACAATTGTATTTGTTGTACTGAATTATATTTTGACAGTTATTTTACAGTAAAATTACTATAATGAGAATTCGGGAGAAAATGTGCTTAATTGCCTTCACAATGCACAATACTTGCATGGTGGTTTAATAATACATATATAATATTATCAAAGCACCATGTAAGTAATGTGCTATATTTAGATTTTGGGTGAAGAATAACCTGGACGTTAATTTGTGAGAGCAGGCATAGACGATAATACAAAGTTTTATGATAATGTTTCTATTAGCCGCATTTCCACCGAAATTACCCGGAACAATTTGTCCCAGGAACTTTTTTTCCCCCTAGATCTGTTGCTGTCCGCATTTCCATTGTGGTCTAAAGCAAAGTCCCTTTAAGACATGTCATTTCACTCTGCGGCCATCTTTGAAACTTTTCGCCAAGCTTACAATTAAATTTCATATTTGAAAAAAAAAAAAAACAATGAAATCTGACAACAACTGTCTCATAAATTTTGTTTCTAAACGCTCAAATCATGACAAAAAAAAAACTGCATTATTCAGACTGGACCAAGCTAACACGCATGCGCAGTCCTAAACGTGTGTCTCAGAAAATGGACTGTTTTTATAGCAACCACAGCTTCTAACAGCAGCTGAAGTGATGCTATGACTTCACCAATCAGTGACTGGTACTTTTACTCTGAAGGCTGGACTTATTCCGCCATATTGTGCATTGCGCATTGCACTTTCTCCCATAGTAATAGGAGTGCATCGTTTTTCTGTATATAAAGTCTTTGTCTAAAGTACCGTGAAGATTAGTCCGGTGACGCAGGACTTCACGCAACTTTTTTAGTTCCGGCTGGATTTCGTCCTCCGCATATAAGCTTAATAAAGCCTGAACCTCGTTGTCGGTCCATCTGTCATATTTTTTTAAACTCCACTGTTGCTTCAAATAGCAAACAACTTTTACTGCATGCACTGCAACAAACTTAAAAAAGGTGGTTGAAATAAAATGCTGCATGAAGTCAACCAATCAAAATGCTGTGTGAACTCAGCAACCAATCAGCATGTTCAGTGCCCAAGTCCCACCCCCTTGCTGTATTTTTGTGTAGTTAATTAAGAGAAGGTACACCGCCATCTTGCTTCGATGAAAGTGACCTGAACGCACCTGACGTTGTAAACAATTTCCCACCTGGTAAATATGAACTTCCCAGGAGGACTTGAGCGCACCAAAAGCACTACCTCGCGAGCAGGGTTTTTCTGAGGGACCCGGAACTTCATTTAGACCCTGGTGCCTGCGATCGAAACACACAGAGTACCACCCCAATGTCCCTAGTACCTGGTGAAAGTTCCTGCGGTGGAAACGCGGCTATTGTGTGTTATGATCCTCACTCATAAGTAAAAGGCATTTAATGAGGAAGACTACTACAGAGAACATTGTTTACAAGTCAATCACATTCCTTTTATGATAAGTGGTTATCATAGAAAGAGACTGTTAAAAGAGAAATATTATTGCTAATCGTGAAAAAGGAAATACAGCTTGTCCTGAACATGAAACAGAGGTTTTCCCTCATCATACAAAGAATATAAAATCTATAAATAATTTCATAAATATGCTGGAGCGGTGCAAATACATAGAGCTTTTGGATTTTGTATTGTTATCAGGTGACCAATTCGCGAAATGAATTTGCATTCATTTTCAATGTGAGTTGGTGATCTGAGGCGACAAATATGCACCAACAATGCACTTCCATTGGTATTCGCAGCATAGTGGAGATCACCTGATTCTGCAGTCAAATGCGCATACTAGAAACCACAGTACAGTGACTTGCCAACAATTCATTTGTAGAGTGACAAATTTACCAGTTGTTAAACATTCAAAGAGAAGAACATGTCAAAATTACAGCATATCCCAAAAACACACAGTAAAAACATGCTTCTATGCGACACGTGCGAGAAATACCACTATAGTGAGACTCAAACTGGCCTGGACAAGGCAAAACCACAGCTACAATCAGTCAAGTTTGAAGTTTGATGCTCTTGGTGTGCATCCAAACACAGCAAAATGACTGGCTTTAAGGTCAAACTGTTTACAGCATGAGGATTATGTCAGCTGAGAACATTGTGATAAACTGAGCGTCATTTTCATCTTTACCGCTTCCATCAACACAAGTAGGTGATTTTTCCCTACTAATGTTATGGCAGGTAGTTTACACATTTTTAAAACACTCCGCCATGAGTAACTATGTGTCTGGTAAACAGAATGGTACCTTCAAGTTTCCAGATCTGGGGCTTTGAAAAAAAAAAAAAAAAGCATTCTAAATTGAATATGTTTTCTTTAGATGACCCTGTGAGTTACCTGTGAAAGGGACAGAAATGAAGGGAGGATATGGGATGAGATGGGGTGTGATGTGATGTACAGTATGCTGGTGCAGGTCCCAGGCCATAGAGGGTTCCCGCTGCTGCTGCTACACGTTTGTCCGACATTTAGGAAAGATGGGCCCTCCTTCAAGCCTTCTCTTTCTTACTGCACACACAAACAAAAAAGGGTTGATCACTTTTGAGGACATAAAAAAAAAAAAAGTGACATAATGAGGAATTCTACTTTCAACATAACAGCCTACAAAGTGTTCAACAATAAGGATCTTATGTTTTTGCTTTGTCTTGACTTTACTTGCCCTGTCAGCATTTTCATATGGAAGCTTGTTTCCGCCACTAAATAAAAAAATAAATGTAATTGCGACTTTTTATCTCAGATTTAAACTCGCAATTTCCGAGATATAAAGTCAGAATTGTGTGATATAAAGTCTGAATTGCGTGTTAAAATCAAAATTGCGATATAAAGTCAGAATTGCATGTTATAAAGCCAGAATTGGGAGATATCAAGTCGCAATTCTGACTTTCTCACAATTGTGAGTTATCATGCAATTCTGACTTTTTTTCTCAGAATTGCTAGTTATAAAGTCTGACGTTATATCTTGAAAATTGCAAGTTTAAATCTCGCAATTCTGAGAAAAAAAACATCAGTCTTTTTTCCCCTCACAATTGGACATTATAAGAAGCAAAAAAAAGTCAGAATTGCGAGATATTAATTGCGAGAAAAAGTAAATTGCTAGATATAAACTCACAATTCTGACTTTTTTCTTGCAATTCTGGCTTTATAACTCGAAATTCTGACTTAATAACACGATTCTGACTCGCAATTGCAAGAAAAAAAGCCAGATTTGTGAGATAAAAAGTCACAATTATCTTTTTTATTTTTTATTTCATGGCAGAAACAAGCTTCCATATTTTCATGAGCCCTACATAATTTCTTTGCTTTACGATAAGGTTAATTTGTTAACATTAGTTAATGTATTAACTAACATGAATTAACCATGAGCATAACCTTAATGTTAGACATTGGAAAATCCTTATTGCATTTGTAGATTCCAAAGAAAGAAACTGGAATTAAAGGAATAGTTCACTCAATTAAAGGAGTTGTTTGTGTATGGCTTTAAAAGACTTGAAATATAGCGTGAGTCAAATGGGCTAGTTTTATGATGCTTTTTGAAACTCAAAATCTTTAGTCCCCAATGACTTTTATTTAGACATTCTGTTAATTCTCGATTTAAAGAAAGACAGTCATATGCATTTGGCAAAATAATAGTAATAATTTAGGGTGAACTATTCCTTAAAGAAAAAGCTCTGCATGCACAGCAAGCCAGAGGCCATTTTCAATAATATTTTTGTTAATTTGGCATCAGAATACTATCTCAGTGTTGAAGAAAGTAAAGACTGAACCTGAAAACCTAAAGACAACCCATCAGACATTCAGACAAACAGCACAACACTTTGACAGACAAACAAAATGACCAAGAAACAACCAGATAATGAAGAGAGAGAGGTTTTAAATTCACTTTGATGGAGGGAAATACAGTAGTGGAGATGCTGAAGCGGCAGAAAGGAGTTTGAGGAAAAGTAACGATCCAGAGACTTCTAAAATAAGAGCCAAAAGACAGCTGGTAGTGCCCAGAGGGAAAGAAGGAGGGCAAGACTCTGTGTTTACTTGGGTTTTGATGTGAACTTGAATTTTTTACAGAAGGCTCTTTCCAACTCAGGGACGGACAGAGTGAATGTGATCGCGCCATCTGCGTCCGACCGAACTACACGTGCTGAAAATACATACATGGCATGAACACACCAATACATACACTACCATTCAAAAGACTGGGGCCAGAAAGACTTTTTTTTTATTTTTATTTTTTTAAGAAATTAATACTTTTCAGTCGTGACAACTCTCGGGATAGCTTGAACACAATATTTTATTAATGAGTAATATTAATACTAAAGAAACTGCTGCTGCTACAGAGCAAGTATGAGACTTGCTCCATAAGACAAATGGCATTAGAGTGCTGCTGCAAATAGACCCGTAGCAGATCTTGACAGGTGGTGCTAGGGAGGAGGAGGGTTAAGACTAGGATTGCGCAATTAATAGGACGATTAGGAAAATTACATTGAAATCGCACTTGAATGATTTGGCTTAGAGCGATTATGAAACCGCAGAGGCTGCGATTATTTTTTTATACACAGCTTGTCAGTGCAGCACGGCTCTGTGATCAGTAGTAAATACTGATCCATCTGAAATCACTGCGAGTTTGAGTTGCTTATAATGTACATTTGAAAAAGCAACACGTGTCAGACATCTTTCCAGACATTAGAAGCATTTATTATCATCTTGTCCAACAAAATACAACATTTAATAACATGTTTTTACTCCAAACTCACTTGATAATGACAGTTTAGCATCCTTCTGTGAGATGATGTGGCTTCTTACACACAATAAGGCAGTCGTGTCTTTATTAGTCATGTTTAATCAATCAAAGCGTTTCAATCTTCTGTTTATTAAGCTACAGCAATAGTATGATGCCCATAGGGATTTCCTGGAATGACGAGTGTTATCTACTTCAGTGGCAGAGCATATTTGCAGTTTCTGCACGAGAGTGCCCTCTGGCTTTCAGATGGAGAAGCATTTACTACTGATCATAGAGCCGTACAGCTATGACAAGCTACGCGTGAAATAATCGTTTGCCAAATTGCGTGCGATTTAATTGCGATTAATTGTGCAGCCCTAGTTAATATGAGCGCGCAGTCTAATGCTACCTGGTCAGACCGAAATAAATATGGCTAGCTTGATAGAAAGAAATGCCCGATTAGCTGTAGCACCAGCCACGAGTCAGCCAATCTGCGACACATTAGAGTTTCATGACTGAACTAGGTATTTATTAAACTAAGGCTGCATTAAATTGATCAAAAGTGACATTTCTATTTCAAATAAATGCTTTTGAACTTTCTATTCAATAAAGAATCCTAAAAAATGATCATGGTTTCCACAGAATATTAAGCAGAACAACTGTTTTCAACATTGAAAATAACATGAACGTTTCCATCAATTATAATAAGATTTCACAATATTACTGTTTGTACTGTATTTTTGACCACATAAATGCAGCTTCAGTAAGCATAAGATACTTCTTTCAAAAACACTTTTAAAAAACATTCCTGACCTCAAACTGGGTGGGGAGAAATGTAGTATACTTATTTCAGCCTATCCAGCATGCAAACACACATTTATGCATTTTTCAGCAAATATACACATACAACAACAATCAATGTTAATTATGAAAATACACATACAAATAACAAATCTGACATCAGTGTGTGTGTTTCTTACCAAGGTCATTGTTGCTCATCATGGCATTAGATCCACGCAAGCGTGGGCCCTGCTGGGTGAAGTGGTATCCGAACTTCAGCAGAGTAGTGTTCTTCTCTAAAATATTAGCTATCTCCATCTCAACCTTATTACCCAAAGGCTGGCTCTGTATCATACATACACAAATATGCAAGATATAAATACAGGATATAATGCAGTAACTTTTTTTGTTTAGATCAGTGCTACCCATTCATTCCCCCATCCATCATCATTACCTACAGACTGAACCCCTGACCTCAAGGATAGTGTCTCATAACTTTACTCTGTGTATGTGTGTGTGAGCGTACCTGATTGTCAATCTTTAGTTCCTGAAGTGTAGTGTTGCTCTTTAAGGATTCCACGAGTGCCAGAATTCCAGCTCCAGTAATGAAGTTTGACTCCACGTTTAGACTCTTCAGAGTGGTGTTCACTTTCAGCATGTCTGCTAGTGCCTGAGAACCAAACAACATTACAACGTTGTTTAATATCTATGCTACCATTGGATATTAAAGTTTGGGCTTAGTAAGATTTTTTATGCTTTTAAAAGAAGTATTTTATGCTCACCAAGGCTGCATTTATTTGGTCAAAAATATAATAAAACTATAAAATTGTGAAATACTACAATGTAAAATGTTTTTTGTATTTTGTATTTTAATATATTTTAAAATGTAATTTATTCCTGTGATGAATCATTTCTCCAGTCTTCAGTCACATGATCCGCATTTGAAAATGATGTGCTGCTTAATATTTTTGAGAAAAATACGATAAAAATAATATTCTTTGATGAATAGAAAGTCCAAAATAAAGCATTTATTTGAAATAGAAATATTTTGTAACATTAATGACATACATATAATGTAACATTAAAACATCAATAATTTTAATTAATTCTTGCAAAATTAATAAAAAAAAAAATAAAAAAAAATAATAATAAAGAACATATTTCACCCTAAAATTAAACACCCTTAAACAGTCAAATATACACGAAATGATGTCAAAATGCTGGTCTTGGTGAGTATTCACGTAAATACAGTCAGTTTTAAGTGAACGTAAATCGAGAGAAAACGCATGTGTAACGGTATAATGGATCTGTGCGTCAGGTCTTAAAGTGACAGCAGCTTAATATACCTGCTGCCAAATTATGAGATAATATTAAAAAATATCTATATGGCAGTTTTTCCCCCATTGTGTCAATGTCAAAACTGTGGCCAGTGCTGAGTGGCTATTAACTTTGGAAAACCACTAGCCACAGTGGCTGGTGAGCAAACTGCAAGTTAATGTTAAGCCCTGTTGTGTGCATATATATATTATATATTACAGTGTGTAATATATATATACACATATATATGTATATATTACAGTAATGTGCTTAATTGTCATAAGTCACAATTCCAAAAATTACATAAATGGGCATGCTTCTTTAACTCACAAAGGCTACAGGATTGTTACTTCTGGTGCCAACAATGCTCAGGCGCTCCACAACACTGTTCCCTTTAAGAGCTTCAGCATATGCTTTCAAAGTTGGGACTGGAATATTCTGAAAAAAATGAGAGAACACACAATAGGGCAAACAATCAAAACTACAGGCTAGCAGACATAAAGATACAATATTCAACAGAAAATATAAATAAAAGAGTGAAAGTGGCACCTTGATGTTATTTAGGTTGACCTCAGTAAGATCTGGATCATTGCTTTTGATTCTCTGTAGTGTTTCCTCTACATCCGTGTCATTGGGCTGTTCATCTGGCACTGGCTTATACTGAGTACACTGGATTACACCTGTGTATAAAATACAACTCTGAATTACAACAAATCATATGGTTCAGTGCCAGATATAACACAGCAGTATATCACACGGTACACTGTATACACCTATTTAAAGTGGTCCCAAGCCACATTACAGGCATATGGCATATTGGCATTGCATTACATTTATTTACATTTTACATTTATGTATTTGGCAGACACTTCTATCCAAACTGACAATGTATTCAAGATACAAATTGTATGCCATATTGCTGTTTGAGCAACAGGAATACTTTACAGAACTAAATATCAAACTAAGTTGAATTTATTTTCAAAGAAAGATAGCACAACCACACTTAAAATCACCTGAAGAGCAGCTGGTTAAAAGTATTTGCAAAAATGGGCTTTAAAAAAATTAAAGGTCTAGCATAATTTGTGTTCAGATGCCATGTTTAAGAGTGCACTATAAAAAATGCACTAAGAAAAATACTGTAAAAATACTACAGTAAAAACTTGTTAATGGGTTACCTTACAATATACAGTGAAAAACTTTTAATATCACACTGTAAAATACTGTCAAATTTATGGTTTGCAAGTAAGACTATGAATTACCATATAATTTACAATAAAAAAAAACAGTTAAAAAAAGTCATTCCCAGAAGTCCCTGCATTACACATTACATATGATTACACTGTTTCTTCTTATTTTTGTTATGAGTAATGTACATTACTGTGTTTTGTGTAGATTTTATGCTATTTAGTTAATTTTTTTTGCATTATTTTAGCTTTATTGATTCATCATGTGGCTTTCTATTGTGCCACCTGCATTTTTGTGGCGGTTATCGATACAATTTAAGGTAAAAAGGCAGATGGAAAACATTTTCACAGTATTTTATACATTGAATTTCTGGCTACCACAACTGCCACTTTTTTTTTTCTTCTTTTTTTATTTAAATTTAACGGCATATTTTTTACAGTGTGCCTTAAGTTTCCAAGCACTCTCAACACAACTTTATCCAATATATTATAATATATAACTTTTATTAATATCTATAATATATAACTTGTATTTTATGGTTATTTCTGATTAAGAATATAGCAATGCAAATGCAAACAAATACTAATGCAAAACTGGAATAAACTAAACCTTATTGATCATAAAAAAAAAAAAATCAATCAGACAAATAAGAAGCTTCAAACCAGACAAAAACATTACAGGATAGCTGCTGTATTCACTTACTGTTCAAACCCTGCTTGTTGACGATAGTACTGCTGGCCAGTGCTTCATAATACTGCTGATTGCTCATCAGTGTGTGCATGCCCAAGATGGCTGCAGCAAGAAAAAAAGATTTTCAAATTTAGGGGAAAAAAACAGAATAAGTTGTATTTGTATATAAATATATATATGTATTTTTGTATAACATGATCCCGAAGGAAAAAAACAATTGACCTCATTATATATATATAATATATATATATATTATATATTATATATATATATATATATATATATATATATATATATATATATATATATATATATATATATAAAATAAGTTACATAAGTTGTAAATAGCATACAAAATGCCTGTTTCCTTCAGAGGATCATACAGTGGGGATCGAAAGTTTGGGCACCCTAGGTAAAAATTTGTATTAATGTGCATAAAGAAGCCAAGAAAAGATGGAAAAATCTCCAAAAGGCATCAAATTACAGATTAGACATTCTTATAATATGTCAAAAAAGTTTTTTATTTCCATAATTTACACTTTCAAAATAACAGAAAACAAAAAAAATGGTGTCTGCAAAAGTTTGGGCACCCTGCAGAGTTAATACCCTTTGGCAAGTATCACAGCTTGTAAACGCTTTTTGTAGCCATCCAAGAGTCTTTCAATTCTTGTTTGAGGTATCTTCGCCCATTCTTCCTTACAAAGGTCTTCCAGTTCTTTGAGATTTCTGGGCTGTCTGTCATGCACTGCTCTTTTAAGGTCTATCCATAGATTTTCAATTATGTTGAGGTCAGGAGATTGTGAAGGCCATGGCAAAACCTTCAGTTTATGCCTCTTGATGTAATCCACTGTGGATTTTGAGGTGTGTTTAGGATCATTGTCCATTTGTAGAAGCCATCCTCTCTTTAACTTCAGCTTTTTCACAGATGGCATCAAGTTAGCGTCCAAAATTTGCTGAAATTTTATTGAATCCATTTTTCCTTCTACTCGTGAAATGTTCCCTGTGCCACTGGCTGCAATACAACCCCAAAGCATGATTGATCCACCCCCATGCTTAACAGTTGGACAGAGGTTCTTTTCATTAAATTCTGTGCCCTTTCTTCTCCAAACGTACCTTTGCTCATTCCGGCCAAAAAGTTATATTTTAACCTCATCGGTCCACAGAACTTGTTTCCAAAATGCATCAGGCTTGTCTATATGTTCATTTGCAAACTTCAAACGCTGATTTTTGTGGTGAGGACGTAGAAGAGGTTTTCTTCTGATGACTCTTCCATGAAGACCATATTTGTACAAGTATCTCTTTATAGTGGAATAGTGTACTACAACTCCAGTGTCTGCCAGATCTTTCTGGAGGGATCGTGCAGAACAGTTCCACCGTTCCTGATGACTGCCATTTCTTAATTACATTCTGAACAGAGGATATTGGCATCTGAAAACGCTTTGCTATCTTCTTCTATCTTCTCCTGCTTTGTAAGCATCAACTATTTTCAGTTTCAGTTTTCTAGACAACTGCTTAGAAGAACCCATGGTGCTGATTGTTGGGGCAAGGTCAGATGAGTCTGGGCATTTAAAACCTTTGAGATTGACATCACCTGGTCTCACCTGGTCACCTGCCCAAACTTTCGATCCCCACTGTATGATCCTCTGAAGGAAACAGGCATTTTGTATGCTATTTACAACTTATGTAAATCATATATAAAATCATGTTTTTCAAGATAACAACTCAAAATCATTCACATTTACCCAATGGAAAATATCTCAAGCAGAACAGTAATGGCAGCAAATTAAAATTAAATAAAATGAAAAGGGACAGTAAAACATCTAAATAGCAAGTCAACAGGAAAGAGCAATTTATGAGTCTGGCATGTATGCTGCATCTGATAGTTGACCGTGGGCCAAAGACAACTGAACTAACCTCATTCCCATATGAAGCTCTAATCTGTCAGAACATATAAGATGTTCAGACCGTTAAGTCAGCTCCTTAAATCCTGCTGTTTTTGAAACATGATCCCAGAGGGAAAAAAAACAATTGACCTCATTTTTAGCGAAACCACTCCATCATGCCAAATGAGAGTAAAGTAAGTGGCTGACAGTTGAGAGGGTTTTTTTTAGCCAGCAGAAAAACTTTGTTCCCCTTTTTTGGTAGCCATGTGTCCTTAGTGCACAAGGATGAGTCATTGTTATGAAAGAAAAAGAATTCAAACTTGCATACGCAGTTTGCATACACAAAGGACTAGTTCACTTAAAAAATGAGAATGTATTATTTACCCTGTCTTTCTAAATCTGTATGATTTTGTTTCTTCGTGAAACACAAAACAATAAATTTTGAAGAATGTTCATGCTGCTCTTTCCTGTACAGCTGAAGTTATACAGTGGAGGAGGAAAGGAAAGAGTCAAATGAGTTGGGAACATCATGACTAGTACAAGATGACAGATTTTTGGTTAAAGCAACCTTGAAATAACATTTAAATCATCATGCAGATAACATAATATGCTGAACATACCATGTAAATACAAAGCTAATGTTTAAGAAACATTCTGGAAATATTATAGCAGCATACAATGAACCTACTGGAGTGATCCGTGGCTCAGAAATGGTGGAGCAGGGGAGTGGACAGAGAAAATTAGGAATGAAGATGTAAAAATGGAGTGGAGAGGACTAAAGGACAGACCAGACAGAGGCACATTGTGAGATAAAGACACACACACAGAGGAAGTTCAAATTAGTCAATGAAGTTACAGATGGATTCACTCATTTGAATATTAATTAATATTAAAATTAGTGAACAGAGTGTGCTGAATTTAATTAAGCCTTAATAAAGATTAAGTGAAGTTACAAAATAACAGTAAAAACTGCCTTTTTTAAACTCCATTACAGATTATGCACATATCCATATGGAGTCAGAATTATATTAAGAATACACTTATTTATAATTAAATGTATAAAATGTGTCTTGGACCCTAAGAATCAAAGAAGCATAGTCTACATACATGAATTAAATTGGTAACATTACATTGTACCTGCTATATCGCACAATTCTGCATCAGTAGCACTAGATAGCGCCTCTTCTAGTTCAGGCTCCAGGGTGACATCTTCCAGGATAGGGTCAACAACTTTTGTCTTAGGCTCCCACACTTTTCCTGCATGCACACATTTACACATACATACAGAGAGTGAGGGGAAAATGCCTTCATTTATTTTTGCTAAAATTATGCTGTCATTTCAACATTATTTTGCCCCCAAATAATTTTTAAAATGTTAGTGCACTTTTAAATAAAGGAGACTCTCTCAGCAAAGAACAAACTTGATGCATGAATCAGACAGAGATGTGGAAGAAATTGAAGCGTGATTGGAAGAAAATGAAGACAAATAAAAAGTAAATAACATTTGTGGACAGAATGTTACTGTGCATCATTTCGAGCTGTAATTTCATCATGTTATGCAAAAAGAATAAAACACAAGTGGTGTACTGACAGTGTACAGTATAAATCTTTAATTTAGCCATTAAATTTGTATTAGACAAAGTAGTTTGTTGTCATTTCTCTACAAAATGTCAAACACAAAGCTGGAAATGTCAGTCTAGTGGCAATATTTATAACTTTCAGGATAAAAAGACAAAAAAGACAGAAGTTCTTCTCTGATATACTATATACACAATGTTGGACATTGTTAGTGGACAAATTACAAACTAATGAAAGCATAAAAGTTAATTTTCTAAAAGTTCACGGGGTCAAAAGTGCCCATGGTTCTGAATGTTAAGTCGGTTCTCACCTCTTTTTTCACCAGTGTAGGGAACAAGATCATCTCGGTCTGGATGTTCTTTGGCTTGTTTCTCCAGGTGAGCTAGAAGGTTATCTCTCTGGAAAGTTCCGGTCGGAGCTTTCTTAGTCTGATCCCTCTGTCTGAATCCTGCTGGCAACAGTGCGTTCTGAAAACAATATAATTCATGAAACATTCATTTTGTCATCAAACTTTCATAAAAAGTGCACAGAATGTAAGTATATTACAATAAATGATGAATTTGCATATCTTAAAGGGATAGTTCAACCAAAAATGAAAATTTTGTTATCATTTATTCACCTACAAGTTGATAACCAAGCAGATCTCGTTCCCCATTGACTACCATAGTATTTTCCTACTATGGTTAGTGGTTAGTTAATAGAGGGGGTGAGATCTGCTTGGTTACAAACATTCTTCAGAAATATCTTCCTTTGTGTACAGCAAAACCAAGAAATGTATACAGGTTTGGAACAACTTGAGGGGGAATAAATGATGACAGAATATTCATTTTTGCGTGAACTATCCCTTTAAAATACCACGGTTTCTGATAAAAATCACTTTACCATGGTACAGTCACAGGAGCCATTTTTCATCAACTTCCTTTCTTTGCAACTATTTGATACTGGCTTTCTTAGATTTCTGAAGCATGGTAACCCAGGTTTTCTTACTTGCAACCACATACTGAAAAGGCAAACTCCACCACCTCCAGAAACACAGCGAGCAATGATAACATTCTTTTAAGTCAGGGCCTATCAGCCCATATCCACAAAAAAGGGCTGCAGAGCAAACGGGGGAATGTCAACGTATGTGCATGTCAAATGTGATGACAGAATCCAGAACACACAGTGTTCTGAACACAGAACTCAGAGAGAACAGAACTTTATAGGACACCTTAGCATTGTTTATTCTTAGTGCAGATAAAATTGAACAAATGGAGGCAAATTAATTCTAAAGTGACATTTGAAATCATTAAAGTAGAGATTTCCACTGCTAAATTTACAGCACAATTTAGTGTTTCGGGAAAAGGCTCGACTTTGGTGGAGAATGTTTATTTTTGTTACATTTGAGCAGATTAACTTTTGTACCAGTACCAGTATTTATGGTAAACTTCTGCACCTCTGGCTGAACATCTCAGTTAAGGGAGAAGAAATTCTCTCTTCCCTCTTCTCTGTTGCTGGACATTTATCCTACGTCTGTGTCTAAATCTGTCAAGAAGTGCTTAGATGCTGGAGTCAAACCAGATTCCTGAAGAGCAAATAAAAAACTGTAGTCTGAGTGAGAAAAAGAACACTATCAACAGAGAGAGAATCGCAGCCTTACGACAGCGAATTACCTAAAAACACTGCAAAACAACAGCACACTCCAACCACTGTAAAACAACACTGTCAAACTGACTCCACCATAATAGTCTAAACTCAAACGTCAATGAGATACAACACAGTCCAGACAAACAAAAACCATAGCAATAAAGTGGGCTTCTTAAACAAAAATGCCACTGAAACAACAATGTCCAATACCAAACAAAACATAATGGGCTATGACACGGTCCAAAATAAAACAACACAGTCCAGTCAAACACCATTATGCAAAAACAAACAAAGAAAACAAACCAGCCGAACAAACACCACTAAGAAATAAAGTCCAGACAAACATACCAGTAGATAGTAAGCGCAACACAGTGCAGTCATACATCATTATACGTAATAGAAAAAAGTCTATCCAAACAAACATGACTATGAAACAACACAATCCAAACAAACAAAAATACAAAAATAAAGTGGGCTTCTTAAACAAAAATGGCGCTAAAACAACAATGTCCAACACCAAACAAAACATAATGGACGACTAACAAAGTCCAAATAAAACAACACAGTCCAGTCAAGCACCATTATGCAAAAAACAAACAAACAATCCAGCCAAACAAACTAAGAAATAAAGTCCAGACAAACATACCAGACTAGGTAGCAACACAGTCCAGTCAAACAAACACCATTATATGTAATAGAAAAAAGTCTAGCCAAACAAACGACTATGAAGCAACAGTCCAGACAAACAAAAACACAAAAATAAAGTAGGCTTCTTAAACAAAAAAATGGCTCTGAAGAAACAGTCCAACACCAAACAAACAAAAATAGGGTACGACAAGGTCCAAAGTAAAACAGTCCAGTCAAACACCATTACACACACAAACACACACACACACACACACACAGTCTAGCCAAACAAAGAACACTAGGAAACAACACAATTCAGACAAACAAATCGGACTAGGTAGCAACAGTCCAATCAAACAATCTCCCTTATACATTAAAAAAAAAACCCACAATAAATCCAAACAAAGACTAGAAAATAACAGACAAGACAAACAAACTAAACCAGGTCACAACAGTTCAGTCAAACAAACACCATTATACGTAAAAAATTAACACAGTCCAAACAAACAAACACAACTAGGAAATAACAGTCCTGACAAACAGTCCAACAAACCAGACTAGATAACAACACTGTCCAGTCAAGCAAACATCATTATGTGTATATATATAAAAAAAAAAAACACCACTGACACAACACAATCCTGTCAAACAAACACCATTATTAAAGGATTAGTCCACTTTCAAATAAAAATTTCCTGATAATTTACTCACCCCCATGTCATCCAAGATGTCCATGTCCTTCTTTCTTCAGTCGAAAATAATTTTTTTTAAAGGATTATTCTCCTTATAGTGGACTTCAATGGACTCCAAATGGTTGAAGGTCAAAATTAGTTTTAGTGCAGTTTCAAAGGGTTTAAACGATACCAGACAAGGAATAAGGGTCTGATCTAGCGAAACGATCTGTCATTTTCTTTAAAAAAAAAACAAAAAAAAAACAAATGTATATGCTTTATAAACACAAGTGCTTCGCCATTCCGCCTTCCATATTCTTCAAAAAGCTTACGCTGTATGTCCTACACCTTCCCTATTCTACTTTTGGAAAAAATGGAACTGGTGTTCCATAAGCTGAATAGGGAAGGCATAGGACATACAGCGTAAAGAAGGACATGGACATCTTGGATGACATGGGGGTGAGTAAATTATCAGGAAATTTTTATTTGAAAGTGGACTAATCCTTTAAGTCAAATCAAACAAAATTATAAAACAAATCTAATAATCTAACAAATCCCACAACAAAACACAGGAAATACAATAGGCCTCCTTTAAAAACGAACAAAACTCAATATCGTTTTCAGTTCCAAAGCACTACTTAAAAGTTTAAATACAAAATTTACAGGAGAGAGGCTGTTATAAAAAAATAAAGTTTTATCAACCTTTCATAATGCAAAGTATTCAGAGCCAACTGAACTGTGCGAGCACATTTATAAATTGCGTGTGAATTCATGCAGCTTTTAAGGTCCAATTTGAGATATTTCACCTTATTTTAAGTGCACTTACATCAGGATCAAGCTCTTCGAGTTCATCCTCAAGTCTCCTGAGCTCCTCTTCACTGAGTTTCTGCAAGAGCTCATCCTCATCCACATCCCGGTACTTCTCCATCTCTTTACGGAACATGATGAATAAGATAAAAGGGAAGAAAGGGACAGAAGAAAAGAAAAGAAAAAAGGCAGGAACAGCTGAGCCACCCAACCACAGGACCTTGGTGAAGACAAAAGAAACAGATCCATTATTAGGACCTATTCTAAATTCAAAGTTTATGCTGAATAATGTGATTATTGATGTCAAGACTATAATTCTACAATATTAAATTCAAATCATATGGGTTGCGGAAAGCAGAATAACCACATATGTACTTCATCACATTAACTGAGAACATGCTATGCTAACATTGGAAAACCAGAAAAAGCATAAATACTGTCTTAACTTTGGACAGAATCTATTACTATTTAAAACTTAAACGTTTGAATGTCTCTGTGCAAGATGTTTTACTTGTGCTTGCTTTTTTTTTTAAACGCATGCCAATTTTATTTTAAAGAAATATATACAGTACTATGATCTTAAACAACAGATAAATTGAGTCATATAATAATACATCTTATGAGAAGAAAACTAGACAAACTGAAGGCTGGCCTCTGCTCTTTGAACCATCTCAAGTGTCCTTGGTAAATCTTAAAGACAAGGACATTGACCAGCAAACTCCATCACATTATATAATGCAAATTTATTATTAACATACTGCCCTTAATGGGAGCCTCTAGTTTAGGTTTCCCAAATCAATAAACTAGTTAAGTATATACACATTCCCAGACAGGTCTTCAAACAAATTGCTTTTCCACTTCAGTTAATAAATCTACAATTAATGATCTCTAAAAGTTGTGTAGCTTCAGATACAACTTTTGACATTAAAAGAAACAAAAATACATTTAAAACAGCAAGCATAATTATTTATGAAATATAATTTTCTCCGAGCTTCATCTGTTCTGTTAATATGCGTATTTGAACGTTTCACGGTTCAATGCAAAGATGAAAACAAAGCGTCTATCATTCTCACTTACTTCAGTCAGCGCTTATCCCACACTATATATAGCGCATGTGACAGCTGAATACTTTGACCAGATATGGTTTCTTTTCGGAGCCGCTAATTCACACAAATGTGCTGCTGCCTCAAGCAATGATTTCTCAAATCCAAGGTTCATAGAAAAACGACACTTGACACGGCGGAGAAAGTCCAAATATTAAAAGAAGTCACTGCTCGAGCCTTCTTTCAACAAGTCTAGTAGTCGTTGGCGATCAAAGAGTTTCCACAACTCGGAGTACGCAGAACTTCGTCCCGCCCACCGCGCAGACCTGCCAATCACTGACGCCATTCATACAGTCCACCAATCAAGTTGCAGACTACCAAATTGCAAGGACAAATGACAGTCACACAAGTGTTTCGTGTTGTCGTCTTTTAGTTTAATGGCTCGAACCAAATGTTAACCTGGAAATAAAATAAACATGAGAACCTAAATACAAATGTTCTTTTACAGTTAAGCCATTTTCTTTTCTCAAAACACACAATATGACCACAGCAAACAAACCAAAGTGCAAAATCAAGAGTTTTAACAATACAAGCAGTAGTGTCTCACACAAAAACATAAATAAATCTAATTACTCCTAAGACAAATGGCCCTATTGTAAAGACACAGAAAGGGAAGCTGTTCAGGCAATAACAAGTTAATTTGGCAATGGTATAATATTATTATTTATCATAACAGCAAAAACAGGTAAAGAAATCTCTTTCCCATGGCGTTCGGAACGATAACTGAAACAATTTGTGAACAATTAAATAAAATGAGCCCATCAAACACATCTAGAGTCAATGCTCTTGAATTCTAGAGCTAGATTTCTTCAGGCTCAAGGTTTCAGCATGGTTCTGGGAAAGGGTAGTCGTAATAGTCTCAAGCAGCTCTGCTGATCTCATCTAAAAACTCCACCATAATGTTGTGGATCCAGATGTCATTTTCCTCTTGTGTGGTGTCCACTAGGTAGACAGAGATTTTGCGCTCCCAGGGCCACTCCCCTTCCTCAACTGACTCGACCTGGGCCACCAGCGGCTTTTTCTCAACATGGTTACGGAACACCATAGAAGCTTCCTCACACCAGACCCCTTGCTTGACACCTGAAAACAAGTATTTTACATGTAAATCAGAAGCTTTAATACATGCATTAGTTTTGAGGTGACTTGCAATAGGGCTGGGTGATGCATCAATTATTTTTTTACAATATATTTGCCATTTTGACAACAAAAAACATCAATACAGATCAGTATTGTGATGATTTTAACATTTTTATTTGGTTGTTAAATTTTCCGATAGAATATGCTATCAGCCTTTTATCACAACTCGTTTAAAATAAATATACTTTATGAAATGATTCAATTTAAATCAGAGATGCTGAATCACTGATTTCACACTTCATTTGTACAATCATTCAAAACTGTTCACAGAAGGCCCTGTGTGAAATGTCACATGCTTTAAAAAAGTATTAGTAAAAAAATAAGCAGGTAAATATTACTATTTATTATACTGGTCCATATATAAATATTACAGTGGCGCATTGCTGCCACATGCATGTTTTTTCCACTCAATTATGTTGTAATAATGAGATGTTGTTAAAACAACATCTTTTCTCATAATAATGTCGTTTTTGCGTATGTGGAGGATGCCGTTTTGGGACACGCTTGAAGTACAAAGCATTGTTAACAACATAATAAATAACAGTTTAACATCCAAATGTGAATATAGAAACATTTGGATTTGTGCCAAATGAGAGAGGAGCCCAACGCCAGTTTCAGTTTCACTTTAAATAAATTAATTTAGGCTTTAAAATAAATATTGTTTGTAAAGAAATAAAAAATTAATACTTTTATTCAACAAGGATGCATTAAATTGATCAAAGTGACAGTATAGATATTTATATTAATATTATAGATATGATACTGTTTAACATTGATAATATTAAGAAATGTTTCTTGAGCAGCAAATCGACATAGAATGATTTCTGAAGGATCATGTGACACTGAAGACTGGAGTAATGATTCTGAAAAATCAGCTTTGCCATCACAAATAAATTACATTTTTAAATATATTCAAATAGAAAACTTTTTGCTGTATTTTAGATCAAATAAATGAAGCCCTCTTCTTCTTCAAGAAGAGACTTCTTTAAAAAACAAAAAATAAAATAAAAAAAAATTTACTGTTCAAAAACTTTTGACCAGTAGTGTATTTTTCATTCTTGTTTTATATTGAATACCGTTAAATTGAAAGGATTTGTTGAGGAAATAGCTTATACATGTTTATAGCCTAATGTTTGTAAACATTTTATTACATTAAAAAAAACTGTAAAAATAAATGCGACTGATACACTAATGCACTTAAAGTGCATATTGCAGGTTAAATTTTTTTTCCAAGATGACTATATAACCTTGTATGAAAATACCATATAAAAAAGGTACTGCATAATTTTAAAATGTTTTGCAGGACATAAGGGCACAAATTTAGTAGATAAAGTGTAAAAAAAAAAAAATGCTTTTTCTTTTTCAACATGGCGTCAATTTATGTCACAAGAGGGAGTCGTTCGCGGAGCTCTGTGCTGACTCAGTGCAGAGTAGGTTGGTATTCAGTAACAGTGGTTGTGAATCTGAGTTTTCGGTAGTTTTTGTATTTTAATTTATCATCGTCATGGCAAGTTATTGTGTTTGTGGAGGTTGCACAAACTCCAGCCTGTCAGGACATCGAGTCCAGAGGTTTACTAACAAGAAAAAGGACTGTGCTATTTTCCGTGCCTGGGTGCGTTTTGTGCAGGTAAAGAGACAAGACTTCACTTCTGCGTCTGCTTCAATAAACGCATTCACTTTAGACCAGAGGATTATCATCCCGGCTATATGATGGAGTTCAACATTGTAATACTACTGTAAATGATGATATTAAATGAATAAACGTACACACGCGATGCTTCTTCACAGTTTTTACGTGAATCAATTTCAACATTGGATGAATACAAATTATGTACACAAATGCATACAGTCTCACATTCACAGTTTTGAATTATGTGCTGGTAATGTAAATACTCCAATTTGATTCATGCCATGTATGTACATTCATTCAAGTTCACTCAACTACATGCTCATGACATCATATGCATCCTCACACTATCAGTGAATGGGCACGGAATAAACGTAACACAGAATTAACGAATAAAGGATAACATAAAACACATTCAATAACACTATACTGTCTGTGGTTTGGCCGCCGGCGGGAGACATGATTGTCACGGATCCATCAGAGATGCAGCTCGATGAAAACGTGAATTGTGCACCGTAAGTGCTTTTTTGTTGTTGTTTTGTTTACATTTACTAACTACCAAATCAGTCGTAATGAGAAACCGGTATATCAGGTAGCGTTAGTGTGGATGGATATAACGAATGTGACAGGCTACTCCTAGATGAGCAAAACTAGCTTTGCCATTGACTGATACATGATAATAATCTGTACAATATTGTGATCTGAGCACAGTGTTACATATCGTTAGCTAACGTGTATATATCTACAAGCTAACACTGGTCTCCTGCCCTGTTCTCCACTGATTCTCCTCACACAACAGCTCAATTTGTCTCCTCTGACCGTTGTTCTGTCTAATCCTGGCCTGTCCCTGCTCTCTTGAGTGCATAGCAGTCTAATTATGGCTGTGGTCTGTTACACGAGTATGAATATACATTTACAATTTCCTACAATTTTCAGATGCGGAAGTAAAATTCTCTCACAAAAAATGACTCCAGAAGGCTAAATAGCGTATTTATACATGTATTTTAAAGAAAATCTACATTATTTTTATATACATTGAATGACTGAAGCTCTAATCTGCAATATGCCCTTTAAATTATGCGACAATCAGGTGCGACTTATTTTCCAGAAAATAAGGTTATAAAATAAAGTTATAAAATTGTCCATTATAAAAAAAAAATGCATATTTATAAATGGGGATATATGCCAATAAAACAATTAAATTGTGTTCATTACTCCCACCCACACTGACTTTGGGTTTAATCTCAGTTATAGAAAATGTGGAAAATGTTCTCTCTTACAAGTTTGAGAAAGTTTGGTTTAGATGAAGTATCTGTGATGAACTGTACACCAAATCACAACAATCTCATGCTATGCCATTGATACAGGCATCAAAAGGTATTTTATGCTATATTTGCTTCTGCTTTTCGAATGCGGCGAAGTGATAAAGGCGCTGATCTAGGCTTATATAAATTCTCTATTGTAGATCAGATAAATGCATATTTCGTACATGTCATGTAAAAATGTCGTTTTAAGATGTAATTTTAACGAAATATCTCATTATTACGAGAGTGGAAAAAAATATGTATGTAATATAGCAAAATATTTACCTTTGATCTTTTAGTAAAAAAAAAAAAAAAAAAAAAAAAGCCTTGTTTTGCTATAAAAAAAAAACATTTTTTTAACCATACTTCCTTTAAATAATCTACTTTCCAACATTGGGTGTTTGGCTGAAATATACTGTATGGTTCCACTGAAAGAAAAATAATCCTTTCAGCCATTTCAGAGCAAATACAGTATGTTTATCAAATACTAGAAGGTGGCTGCTAAACAAAAAAAAAAATCAAGATATAATTTTGTTTTGAGCTCCATTTGGCTTCAGCTTCTCTCTTACCAGCCAGCTGAGCAAAAATGCCCTGGAATGGCAGCTGCCTGAACTCATCGATGAGTGGTTGGAGCTGGGAATAGTTGATCAACTCGTACTTCCCATAATCCAGTTCGTACACAGAGACTAAGCCATTGGTCAGGACGCCCTTTACCAAAACACGATGCCAACTATAGATAAAGACAGCGAGGTGACAAGAAGAAGTTAGTGAGAAAGAAAGAAAAAGACAGAAACTAATTTACTTGTGTTATTTAGGTGAGGAATTATAATCAGAGGTGCCATTCAGATCTCACTTGTTGTCAATCTTGGCAGCATAGACGTTATTTTTCTGGATGTTGATTTGGGTTACTTCCTGTTTGTTGTAAAACAGGATCATCTCTCCCATCAGCACTACTAGCTTGTACAGCTCCTGCCACGGCTGCAGTACAAAGTGCCCAGGGTGGCATGCAACCGACACAAACACATCCATGTTTTGCCCGACAAGCGGCAAGTCCATCTGAGGGGGGAGTGCGAGGGCAGTAGACTGTGTGGGAGATGTATGGGGGTTGTCACCTGCCTCTGGCAGGATAGTTTCAGAAACCCTGGCGATCTTGCTGAAGTAGGCTCCCCGTTGCCAGAATGGACATGAGGCTAGCTGGTGGTTAATGCTGCTCTGAAGGTCATGAGCTCCAGCGCCACTGAAGAGGTAGACATGCACAGTCCTGGTCTCATCAAGCTTGACTATCTAAACACACAATAAACATGCCAATAAATGGACATTGCAATATTTTGTAAATACAGGAACTTTCACTAGGTGACCTGAATAGCTCTATTCATTCTAGAATTATTAGGTTGATTTTGTAGAGGAATGCATCTACATAATAATAATAACTTTTTAATCTGAAGTCTTTTTTTTTTTTAGGGCAAACTATTCTTTTTAATCTGAAGAATTTGAGAAAACCAGGAAAAATTTGGGTGTTCAAATTTGATTAATCAAAGGCTACATTCCCACTGCTTTTGACATCCACCATAACTATGAGAAAAAAAAATATTATTATTATTAATAATAATAATAAATAAACAATATAGGTAATATATTTTAATGATTGTTGTACTGTAAATAAATGTAAAAAAAATAGTTAATAATAATATTATTTTATAGCACAACTGTAAAATTACAATATTTACATTGTAGTTTTTTAATTTCAAAAGTAAAACCAGGGGCCTCTACCATGATGGTAGTTGAACAAACTCAGGGTTATAGGATTAGTTTCAAGTTGACAAAACCAAACCACTCCAATCTGGCTTTGTTGGTACCATGATGCTGATCATCAACTTTCTCTGTCAACTCAGGCTTTGATCCTGAGTTTTTGGAGCGCATGCACATAAATGCATGACATCAGTGGCAAACAGCCAATCACATGCTTTGCAACAGAGAGAAACTGTGGTTCACTTCTCTACACTAAAGAAAATTCTTGTCCATGAAAGTGGACAAATAAAAAAAAAATGTATCTTGCTCTATCAGAGCAAGTGAAACTTGTGAAGTTAGTTTATATAGTTAATAATATATAGCAATAGAGAGTCAAACATGTAAGGTCACATGTAGTCATATTTAAAGAGTTTATTTAGCTTATTTATACTACATGATCTATATATATTAATATTCTAAATGCTAATAATAACTGTTAAACTAAAATTGCTTGTGTATAATAGATTAATAATATATCATTATATAAATCATAAAAATAATTCTAAGTAATGATTAAATCCAGACAATTTTATCGTTAATTTTTTTTTTACTATATAATGACCTTTCATTTGGAGGAAGAGAAACTGGGGGGAGTGACTTTATTGCGTTGGAGGTGTCAGTGTCACTTAGCTCACATCTGATTGGTCCAATTTCAGTTTGAGATCTCTGACCCAGAACATAACCTGCCCTGGAGCAGGTTAGCTGTGGAGCATAAGTTACTATGGTGATGAACACCGCTAAAAGTCATTTTCATGGTACCTAAAACCCAGGATTGACGCAAACGAATCTGAAACTTGCCTGGCTAGCCAGCTAATATTACTTAATATTCAACAATATTACTGATCTTCCTGCACGGACACCATTGTATGCGAACTGAACAGAGCTGGACAATGACATCATTGTTTTCTCCAGAGCTGCTGTACAGATAAATGAACTAAATTAATAACTAATGATTTTTACAACAAAATGAATCAATACTAAACTTACTTAAGCTGGACAATGACACCATTTTCTTCTAGAGCTGCTGTACAGCCAAAACAAACTTTGTAACATTATTTTTCTATCACTGTAAAGCTGCTTTAAAACTGCATTGTAAAAAGCGCTATATAAATAAAAGGTGACTTGACGCCATAATGCTAGAGATGCACGATCGATCAATCAGAGATCGGAATCAGACGGTTTTCCTCATGATCGGCCCGAATCGGTGATCGGCCGATCGGTCTCACTTCTTACCGATTCCGAGCCGATCCATTTTGTTACGGCACAGGCAATAACGTCAGCTGCGCGTTCTCACTCTCTTCTCTCCAACAGTGAAGTGACACACACCCGCGCGGGCGCCTCCTCTCTCTCACTCGTCTCATTCGCTCCGGTTAAATAGTGCTTGTATTGTGCATAATTTTAGTAATTCCCGCAGGTTTTGCGCTCACACCACAAGCACATGCACCACCGATGTATATTAGTGGAGCACACAAGCCATGCTCAGTCTCAAACAGAGACAGAAGTCAAACAGAGTCACAACAAGTACAAAATGAGTGGCTTACTGCATTTAAATGGTCAAATACATAGTAAATGCCCATCTTGGCGATTATTCAAATAAACACTGTCAGTTTTGGATTGTTAAATAGCTAAGAAAGAGAACGCATGTTGTGTAACAGTATTGAGTCCGTTCATAAACTCTTAAAGGGACAGCATTCCAATATTCCTGCTGCTGTCTGTCATGTTAATCAAAGAACAAAAGAATCACTTTCTGCTCTTGACTGAATACGTTTTATAATTTTAATGGTAAGAATGAATCTGTATTTAATATTTACAATAAAAACTACAGAAATTAAGGTAAACAATGTAAAATAACACTGGATGTGCTACTTTACATTTGTTTACTTTAATTTCTGTAGTATTTCTTACCTGAATAAAAACCTACTTAACCTAAAAAACTTAGTTTCATAGCTCTCTTTATTCTATTGCATTTATTTGTTCTGTTGTTTGCAATGTTTTTATTTGTTCTTACTTTATTACTGACTTTTTACTTGTTTTTTTATGAAAATAAAACTTTGCTTTAAAGAAAAGTAGATTTTTGTATTATAGTTCTTAGAAAGAAAATCGGAATCAGTAGATCACAAAAAAAAAAAAAAAAAAAAAAAAAACTGAATCAGCCAATAAAATTGCAATTGGTGCATCTCTACATAACGCAATTTCAAAATATCGTGCATCCCTACTTTAGAGTAAGAAAATCAATCATTAATATCTGGTTTTTTTTAGTAAACAACAACTGAATGTACAAGACCTTCATGCAACTGGGGGCTTTGCTGAGGACGGTCTCTCTCAACCACAGAACAGCTTCAGGAGGCCAAACATCCCCATCTGCATTCACATCCTCCAGGAGGCACTTTATAGCCTACAGGGGCAGAAGTATATAACAATTACTTTTCATATCTAAATTAGTTATTTGAGCTATTTTATTATTCAAAAACAAGAAAAAACAAAAATGTAAATGACGTAAATAAGACAATGACCTGCACATCTGTAGTAAGTGACGAGCATGAATGGAATGAGTGAGCAAAAAGACAGACGTGTGTACCTGAGGTGGAATGGTGATGAGCTCTCTGAGGTAGATTGGCGGGATCTCTCTGAGCTCACTGACCTCCAGAGAAGCAGGAAGTCCCAGATCCAAAAACAAGATGTCCAACACTTGGCTGCCATGAAGGTTAATGATCTACACACAGATGAAACACACATTCTAATATAACCAATTGAACAGATTAAATTTTTACTATGGCTGCACAATACTGGGGGAAAAAAAACGACATTTAAAAAATGCGATATTTAGTTCTTCTTCAACAAATTGTGATATGAAAACTGGAATTTTTACTCAATGACTTGAATAGCTCTATTTGGAAAAAGTTATTTTGTAGGGCAGTACATTTGCATTTCTTTATTTTTAAACATTAAACCCATGTGCTTTTATTTTGGCAGAAAACCACAGGGAGCCCTTAAAGTTTCTCCTTTATCACCAACAGGTTTACAAACACTTCTCATTACAAATCTAGTGAAATGAGTGCTGCATGTTGCATTCCCAAATGCACGTTATAAGCAAACCAAAGATGAGGTTTCTGCACTTAATTCCTGATTCCTGCACTTGAAAATGGTTTGAAATCACATAAAATGCGCACACAGGAATCGATAAGTGGAATTTAAATTTTATTACCAGTATGCAATTTCTGACCTCAAGTATCCGATTACAAAATTGGAATCGATTTTCGATTCCCAACCCTATGTGTGAGGACATTTAACTCCAGAGATAGAACATGATATGAGTGATGAAGGGAAAAAGCAGAATGTCTTCTCACCTCTGCTCTCGCCCATTTGCCCTTGTATTTAGCTAGACACACTTTCCCGCAGAACGGTTTGGACACCAACAGCTCCCATGTTAACTTAGAAACACATAGACATTTAATGCTCCCACGATCTTACACACCTAACAGATGCCTAAAATCAAAAACATTGAATTTAATTGTTTTACCTGAGAGATGAAATGTGACTCAATTTTGTCCATGATGTCTTTGAGTTTGGCCTGGCCTCGAGAAGGCAGCTGACAGTAAATACTGCCATCAGAGCACACATTTGTCACACACACGTTTGTGTACACGCTGTTCACCTGAAGAGACATGAGGGGACAAACACATTATTCTTCTTCATTCATTTTGTAAATTTATACCTTTTTGTTTTTTGGAAAAATCCAATTTAATAATTTTGTGATTTTATTAATGATTGACCTGTAGAGGATTCTCCATGGACTTATCCTGCAGGGCTTTCAAGCATAAAGCGTTCACATTGACATCATCATTCTGAGAAGTGTCATACAACACAATAAGCGGTGTGTCCTCCCGCTCCACAACCTCAGCCAATACCGTACGATTAACAGCTAATATCTCCAGAGTCTTCAGAACTACCGCATCTGTACTGAATGGCTCTAGACCTGAGAAAAGTAAATGTGAACACAAAAAGTAATTACATAACATATTGCTCTCTCACACATACACAAAGGCCTCTGATAAATGTTACCTGCAAGTTGGCATGTGGTTGCCTGGAAGGGAAGAGTCAGGAATTGATCCCTCAGATGGAGTATCTTCTTCCTGCTGACCACCTCAAAGAACCCATGATCCACACAGTACACCTACGAAAAGGAAAGATGATGTTAGAGATGCACCAACCTTAAATATATTAGGGATCCACTGATAGACGCCTGCTTTCAAACGTTTCAATGTGTATCTGTGTAAGCGCTTGGTGAAGAGCATCCTTAACGTCTATTTACAACATGTTTTTGAAGCGTTGATCATTGTAGCCAATCACAGTGCGTGAACACAATGGCCAGAGATGTTTATGAATCCACTCAACAGTGCTCAAAATGCTAGGGGGAAATGCTGGTATCGTCAATATTTTTTTAATTTCAGTAGCAACTTGGTACCGAAGTCGGCATTTTTGACAACCCTAATCTATGAAGGGAACTAAAGTCAGACCATTCTGTTTTTGCTTTAAATCTTAAAATTATACAATCCAATTCAAATCAAAAACAATTGCTCATGCTACATGTGTAGCATCTTTGTTTGGATTAAAATGCAGTGGTTGCCTCTAATTTTAAATGGCTATAGATATTTTGTTTAAGGCCAGTTTGCCTGTTATAGAGCAAATAAACAAATAAGTTTGCTTGAAGAATAAAGAAAAAAAAAAAAAAAAGGAAAAGAAAAGAAACCCCCCCCCATCGTAATTGACCAGTTTGCTTGTTAAAAAAATTGGAAGACTGGTGCATCAAAAGATTAAGTCTAGTAAACGTTAAAACTATTTGATCAACATAATGTATTTATAATTATGTTATATTAAAATTATATAATAAATACCGTTTTTTTTTATCAAGCAGCATTACAATAGACTTTTACTGCTCTTAAGATGTCAATAAAGTGGATACAGAAGTGGATACGGAATAGTCTGGTACCTTCACGTTGTCCTCTGTGACCCGGTGGACCTGAGCTCTCAGTACTGCATCTTCCTCCATAGCAACCCCCACCAGTTGTCCAATGTTTGGGGAGAGAAGATGAAGTCCAGCTCCAGCTGTATTATAGAATTGAAGCATGGCCTCCTCCATCACCTCCAGAGCTTTAGAGTATCCATCCCCCACAAACCTGAAAAATAAGACACCATAATGAATCCACAACCTTAAATAATGCAAATAATAGAACTAGAGATTCATCTTATATCCAATAGTAAAATATTGGTTTTGTGAGCATTACCTGAGAACAACGTTGTTGGTGCTGCTGACCTCCATCACCAAAACAGATAGAAACTCTGTCGCTGGGATAATCAGAGGAGGCACATGTGGATTGCTGGCACAGAGCATAACCAGTGGTGGTGGGCGAGGACGGGGCTGCGTCTGCACCTGGCATGGTAGTGCGTACAGTATGGCTCTCTTTCGATTGTCTGGCATGGGGTATTCAACCATACACGTATCTGCCAACAAAGACAGATCCTCCAACACACACTGCGAAAACTCGCACCTGAGAGACAAGACAAAGTAAAAATAAAAATGTACAAATAAACTTATTTTTTTCTGATATGTAGCATGATCAGACTATTTTTACTATAATTTTGCTCAATGAAATGCAGACTTGGTAAGCATATGTGACTTATTCAAAAAATCAAAAAATAAAAATCTTACTGACCCCAAAGTTTTGAATGGTGGTGTATACTACTACATTTTACTTCACTTACACTAGTGCTAGGACAAGATTGAATATTCAGTGATATATGCATATGCATATATGCATATTTTCAATTACAGCTGTAGTTAAGAATAGCATGCTAAAAATGACAGTTTATACAACTTTTTAAAAAAAGTAACAATCTAAATTATAGTATTTTAATGATAAATGGACTTCTGTTCGAAATGTCCACTGCATACTGAAAATAGTATGCAGTGCACTATACTAATATACAGTATATAGCATAGCATCCTACCTAAAGGCCTCCTGGAAAAGCTGTGGAAGTGCATGAGCCCACAGGCCCTGGCTGTATTTATTGAGCAGCTGCCGCAGCTTCTGCTTGATCTCTGGAGTCAGAGGCTGGTGAGAGGGCGGGGTGGATGGAGGGGTGATGAGCGCGTTGGGCTGAGCTTTGGGTGTTTCAGGGAGAGTAAAATCCATCATGGTGGAGTTGGGCGATGTTGGGCTCAAGAGTGTTTGGGATTTCTGGGTTGAAGGAGGAATGTTAATGGCAAGAGTTCTGAGGATACGGGTAGTTTGCTGGGCAGGTGTTGGCTGTTTGCAAGACGCAGTGTTAGGAGACTGCTTGCATGGAGCTACAGCAGGCACAGTGCTTGGTTTTGGGGCAGGGTCCAAGACTGGATACACCAGGCGGTCCACTATGTTATTGCTGCCTGGCTTTTCAACCTAAAGGACAGCAGAGACAAAGAAAACAATTTTTTGTTTGAAAACATCTTTATTACATTATAAGGTTCAGAAAAACACTTGATATTTGAAATCAACCCAAACAAACACACCCCTCCCTTCATTGCTCCGCCCCCAAAATATATGAACATGCAATGCAAGAGAGGATGTCTCTTTATCATAGGTGAAGTGAAGAAAAATAAGGTGAAGATGATGAGGAAGAACAAATGAGCATACAGTACACAAGAGTATATATAAAATATATATATATGCAAGAGTTTGTTACAACAACAGTATATCTTGGTTCTGTGAAACATAGCAAAACCTATGACATACTGACATATGGAGCAGAAACAATGCAACCTCTGCATCTTCAGATATTACTACTTTAGTTTAAATTTAGTTAGTTACCAAGGCAAACTGTTTTCATTTTCGTTCAATTTGAGATTCTCTAATACTTATATTTTCATTTCAGCTTCATTTAATTTAACAAAACCAGTTTTAATAGTTTTAGTTAGCGATAATAACCCTGATCAAGAACTTATTGTAATTTGATCATGTAGACAGATTAATGGGTACAGTCCCAGGTGAAAAAATACTATAGTAATTTATAGTAAATACTATAGTGTTTTTGAACCATACTATAGTAAAGTACTTGAATTAATTTGTTGTGGTAATTCTATAGTTGCTGTGATAATATAACAACTATAGTAATGTAAACAAATTACTTTACCCAATACTGTACAAAGATTTAGGATATATTATACTACAATATACACTAGTTTACTGTAGTAAAAACTAAAGTATACTACAGTATTTATTACAGTTTATCCGTTCACTTTAGTTAATACTACAGTATGCTGTAGCATTTATTAACAAAGTGTTGTAAATACTATAATATATACAGTATACTACAATTTACTATAGTATGGTTAAAAAACACTATAGTATTTACTATAGTATTTTTTCACCTGCAGTCAGCATGTGTTTGTGTATTTAAGTTCTCACAGTGCAGATGTGCGTCCACGTCTCCAATTCTTTGTGCATGTGGAGCTCTTCCTGGAACATATTCCTATAGAGCTGAGGGATTTTGGACAGCCAGACTCCACTGCTGTACTTCTGCAAAAGTTGTTTGATTCGACCCTGAACCACCTCAACATCAGCACGGTTTACAGGCTTTTGCTGAGCTGAAGAAAACAGAAAAAAAATGTCACACTTAAATTGATATATCAAAAAAAAAAAAAAAAAAAAAAAAAAAAAAAAAGAGAGAGAGAGATTATAAAAGTAAAGTAGCATATCCTGAGGACAATACAGTGCTGCAGTGATACTATTTTTGTAGGCCAAACCAGAAGTTACCTCCTCCCTGGTTCCCTAGACAAAAAGCCAATAGGACTTTCCAAATGGCTTTTGGATTATTGCAGAAAATAGGCTCTATGACAAACAAAAGTTTATGATGCTTACAGGTTTTGTTCAGGTTAATCTTCAGAAATTAACTCAAATTATGAATTCTAAATATGGCAGTAGTAAAGAGCAAAAGTTAGGCCATAAGCGAACTACACCAAAGATACATGACTGCAACGTCACCACCACTAAACTTGTGACAACTTTCGATCTCTGAATAGGACAGTTTGTTGACGTTTAATATCCCAAGAGCCTCTATAGTCCCATGTACTCACTTGTGGGCTATTACTGATGTATTTTATGTCATAGAAAAAAAAATTGAAAATGTACTGAGCTTGTGTTAACTATAAACCTTATTTTAGGAATTTAACCAAAAATTAATTTAAAAAAATCCATTAACTAACAATGGAACAAAAAAGTAAAAATTCTTTTTCCGAGTTTTATTTATTCCTGCAGCACTCTACAGTGACAGTCTATGAAAAATAAATCCTAGGTGTTAATCATTAGGTTTAGTGATAAGTTTAGGTTTCAGTGCCATATCTATTAAACCTTTGACAAAATCACACCGGAACATTCAAATCTGTGTTGGTGCTGCCGCTGAGCAAGAGAAAGCAGTTAGGCTATCTAGGTATGAAACAGCTTCAACAAACAGTCTTTTCAGCCACACAGTATCGTTATTTCTGTGTTACAAATATTCAAATTATCACAGAAACACTGGGATAAAAGTTTATATTTCAGATATAAACACTGATGTCTACAAAAGCGATCAAAACAGAGCAAATCAAATAACTTTATCGATTACATCGTTACGCCAGTAGGTGGTGAGTTAAATTTATTTGGCATTGAATCATTCATTTAAGAGATGCTGATTCATCCAGTAATGAAACAAGTGAGTCATTGAATCATTCATTCAAACAGATTAAAATTAATTAAACATTTTAAATAGACTGCAGCAATTAACATTTTGTCAGAAGTGCTAGTAAATTACATTTACTTTTGTAAAACAGTTTTTTTTAGTTGTCTATTCAGAATCGTGTTTTTTACTTTGAAAAAAAAAAAAAAAAAAAATTCTCAATTTATTCAGAATCATGCAGCTCTAGTTTCAGGCTTCGGTTCTGTCTAAATAAAACACTGTATCAGGGCCAACATAAACATTACCGTTGTCATGAAGAAAATACAAATATTTTTGAAAGGGCAAAACATGTGGTTTACCTGGTGTCCCACTGGTCTTATAAGGGTGAGTCTTTATTTCTGTATTGATCTTGCTGGGTACAAATGTAGTCCCCCCTAACCTGAAATCACACAAGTGTCGGGATGAATGTATTGAGAACGTTTTAGTGCTCACAAGTGTTTTGTCACACGTCACTCACCCTGGTGATTTCCAGTTCTGTTGCCGGGAAGGAGCCCGGGAAGAGGGGAGGTCGGTACTGTAAAGCTGGCGCTGGTTAGGGTAAAAACTAGATTTGGATGCGGTGCCTCCAGCAGGATGAGTCATGCGTCCCGGTTGCCGCAGAGACAAGCGAGGTTTGACTGCGAAGACCAAAACAGTTAAACCACATCAATAAACAAACACATACCTCAAAGGGCTACATGACGGTCTGCAGGATGCTAAACAGTTTGTGGCATTAGAGCGCAATGGTGACCGACTGCCACAGATATATCCAGCACACATATACAGACAAGCTTGGTGGGCAAAGGCACAGCATTAAACCCTTTAATAAGCTTTCTCATGGGACGTGGGCACACAAACTAAGATTTTCAATGTCAGAGTTAATCCCATTAACTTGATTAATATGCTCTTTAAAGGTGATGCGTTTTAAAAAAAAAAAAAACTTTAGTTTTACAACTAAAGTAAACCATTTGACTTTGTAACACACAAAAAAGAATAAAATCCATTTAAGGTTTTGCACCTCACACAAATTAAGCTTAAAGACACCCTGTTGTAAAAATCAAGTTTTTAATGGTGTTTATGTGTCTATGTGGTGTTTTTAATATGCTTTACTAAAAGACAATGTGCAAATTCATAAGTCAACACCATTGTTGAGCATTTTCTCCTTAAAACTGCAGTGAACCAAAGACCGACTCAAAAAGGCACTTTCAAGTCACCGGTGTTCCTTACGTCTCAAACTACCTTGTAACCTATCACGTCAACATGCGGGCAGGATTTAGCATATCATTAACTATGCTGCGAAGCAGGGGACTCTCAAGAGAAGCCAGTTTATCTCTGAGTATTTTCCTGTTGATATGAAATCAGGTACATTTAGCACTATAGTGGGCGAATTATGTGTATGATGTATATTACGATGTTATGATGAACTATATGTCTTTCAGTTGTTCAAAGCATTTCTATGGCAGCTGTCTGAGATGAAGAACGGGAACATGGTTTGTGTGACATTAGCAACACATTATAAGCTGTTTGATAATATAGTCAAGCAAAAGGCTAATCATAATAATTACCGTTATGTGTCTGACATTGTAAAGAGTGATGCATAAAACACATTACCATTCTAATATATAAACTTTGTAGACGACCCTGTATAATTCACTCTTCCACTTCTTCTGAATCATTTTCTGGTTCAAACATTTTATGGCTGAATTAAACCAGTATTTCCACTTGCCACTGTGCAGCGTTTACTACAGTAAAGTTGACCGAGATCTCTAAACTGGTGTGAGTGAGTGGGGGAGGGGCTAATTTGCATATTCATAGACTGCGTATAGTAAATTAAGCAAGGGTGTAGAATTACATTCAAGCCATCTTAAGGCATGAAGAAATATTTTTCACAGGAAAAGAAAATTTAAATATGTCATTTTGGTGATCAAAGATGAGTTGTAAGGGATAAAATTATTGACTACAGGGGGACTTTAAATTTATTTTAAGATGCACGCAGTTCATTTTATGAATAGCAGAATAATACAGAAGTTACATTTACATTTATCAGATGCTTTTCTCCAAAGAAACTTAGAGATGAGAACCTGAGGACAAGTGATTGATCTTAAGAAGACAATAAAATGATAAGTGCTTGCAATACAAAGTTCAATTCAAACATCACCTAGAATAGCACAAGCTATCAAAACGAGTGATTAGGAAATAGTGAAAGCATAGAAGCAATTTATTTAAAAAAAATTTTAAAGCAAGTTATGACATTATGAAATGCAAATCTTGATTGAAATGAACCACAAAAAGGACATTATATCAGCCAAACAGCATCTCTCTTTTCTTTTGTTTGTGCATGCGAGTTACCGTTATATGAAAACAAAGAGGAAGACTTTGCTCTCATTTGGAAGTTCAGCAGTTTAGAGCAGCCGGACTTCTTCACATTCTTCTGCCGGGCGACCAGCTGTGCGATGTGTGCCGTCTCCTCACACACACCAGCAAAACACATGACCTACAAACATAGACAAAGTCTGACACATTATAGATTGGTTTCTATTTTTTTGGCATTTCTATCACAAACACACAAATTCCCAGTTGGAGAAGGAAAAATGTAACTGTCGATTCAAAAAATCTGAAGTCGGTTCACCACAGCCTATTTATATAAAATCTCAATGATGTTTTTGTTTTCACATAGCCTGAAGTCCATGCACACAGCATTGTAAACAAAAGATAAGTGGTCTATTAACAGATTAACTGACTGCATCACCTCTCCAGCAATGGAGCGTTCAAGCCGCACCACACCAGGTATGCTGCGCAGAAAGCTCTCTAGATCGGCATGGCCAAACTGCCGGTAAGGAATCATCTCTCCTGTCAGAGCCCGGTAATCTCCCTGCAGGTGGGCCATGGCCACACCGTGCTTACTGCTCTGAAGAACAGCTCGCAGCATCTTTTTCACCAACTCCACGTCACTCATCCTGCACTCAAACACAAAGCCAATTGAAAGAAGACACTATGGCTGCAGACAGCATTTTTGTAACCTAATGAGTTGCCAACCTAGATAGGATCTTGGGCATCACAGGAACATTCAGAGTCAGATGAGTTATGAGCTACTCAACAATACTGTCTAGGTAGGCATCTTACTGTGAGACAGATATGCTTTTAAGGTTTATAGTTAGTTATGGCTGTGGTAATTAATAAATGTTTCGAGTCTACATAACAATAGAGTGACCCATCAAACTAAAGTTGTGTATAACAGAACAATGTCAATATTCAGTATTCACAATGAAACATTCAGGTCAAATTGATTAACCCCAAGAAAACCTGTATATATATATATTTAACGATTAAGCGGTGTACACACATTAATTTAAATTTTATTGTTGTTGGAAAAGTTATTCATGTTTTTTCCCCATTCATGTTTTTTCCTAAAATGTATGAGCATACCTGAATATTATGAACTTATAAAACTCTTACAAACTTATTTGTCATCGATCCTTAGACTGAAATCATTTTCATGTCAAAAGTAATAGTTTATGCTTTTTTTTTTATGTCATACATATTAATATTACAAACATCCCCTCAAAAATACAGTTTACAAAATTTTATATTTTAAAGCTAGACTAATTTTGGTAGTAGGTATCAGCCAAGATAACATTACACTCACGAAAAACATAAGCATTTAATCACTCAAATATCAGAAAGAAGACAGGCGGGAACAGAGGAAGCTAACTTTCATCAGACAGTAATTAACTAGCTAAGCAAGGGACAGGCAACTAATTTAACTTTATAATTGCGTTTCTTTTAACTTGTAAAGAAACATCTTATTCCCCAAATCATAAAAAGCATGACCAAAACACTATTAAGGGAAGTATTGTTAATTAAACTCACCTGATTGTTTTTTCTCTTCACACTAATTTAGCCGTTTAATATTGCGCGCACACGCACTTGTATTTGCTATCCCTCCAGCTACGTCATACGTCGTCATCTGAAAAAGGACTGAGGTCAAATGTCAGAAAGCCAAAAAAAAAAATAATAATAATTTAGCTGAATCCAAGTTATTTACTATTCTATTGTTTTTACTTAACAAATAAATAAATAAATAAATCCAAATGTCCCTGACTAGACTAGATTGAAGGGCCAGCCAACAATCCTTTAAGACAAAGAGTAGAAAATTCTTTTTCAGCATTTAGTATTGTAAACACCTATTAAAATGGCTAATCTTGCTCTCTAAAGGGGCTGAAGGCAAAAGTGATAAATAAAACTCATGCTGTGAGAATTCAGGGTGATGACAGTCATGTGCTCACACACAACCCACCTCTGACTAACTAAATTTAAAAACTATTCACTATGGAATCAGTAGAGAATAAGCTTAAGCTTCAGAAAAGACATTTTATAATACTATTCCGACTAATGGATGAATAGGCCTAGATATGTTACTGTCACCTCTTCCATATCACTAACAAAAAGTACCTTGGAGTATCATACTAATACTGTAGCGCATTATTTATGAAAACCATTCAATACCATACTATATTATTTATCACAATATTATGGGAATGGATATAAGGAACACAAATCAGTCTTGGAGGGCAGTTTTATTATAGTTTATAAAACTGTATACAAAGATGGTTTGGACGATCTGACCAACATTAGTTCACACAGATTTATTTCAAAGTGAAAGTGAATTCTAATTGTACTAAAAATAATATTCATGGACTTAGACTTACAAAACGTACCAAAAAAGTACTATAGTAGTATTTATTTTATTTTTATTATTATTTTTATTTATTTTTTGGACATACACCATGAAGTTAATTCACCCAAACAAATATTTCACATTTTTATTACAAAATACTATTTGACCAATAGCACTGAACAAATCAAACATTCAGCTCATGAAAAGCATTAACCCTGTACTCTGTACTTCTGCACTCTGAATCCAGCATTTTCCCAGTCCAGTTCGCTGATGACGCTCCGTTTAATGGCTTTGATGAGTCTGATGAGTTGATGATGTTACAATTTAAAGGGAGCGTTCTCATTCTAGAGAACATTTTATTGGTCAAAAAAATGGACATGCAGATGAGTCAGAAGGAAGTCTCTTTTGGCAGTAGTGCAATAACATATACAGTAGATGACCGCAAAGTTTCAAACACTGTGTTTGTCTTTACACAGATAGACACCCTGACACTGCTCTGCTTTCCAGGAACCAGTTTCAAGAGTTCCAGCTCTTTCAGATGTCTAACTGTGTTGGTTCTGTTTCGGCAGTTTTGTTGCTGACCAGTTCATCTGTTTGTTGAGCCTGTGAGGTGATGGTTCGGGCCATGAGGAGTGGGTCTTGGCTGTCGTTCTGTGTCAGTTTTTTTCTCTTTCTCAGCAGGATGAGTGCAGGGTTCTTCAGCAGTGTGTAAAGCAGCAGCCAGCGCACGCGTACTCTGCCCCCTACTGAACATCCTGTTAAACAGCAGACAGGCAAAGTTATTTTATTGGATGTCTGTTTAAAGAAATGTGTGCTTTCATATGTCTGTCATTATTACCTGTGTTATTGCTAAAAGTTGCATAAGAGGACACTACAGGTCCCCGTTTCTCCAGTGTTCTGCCGAGCAGTAGATGGCAGAAAGACACCATAACTGGGTTGCTGTGGTAGTGATCAGCAAATATCATCCCTATCCATGTGCTATATCCTGCCAAAAAAAAGTAAATTATAACTATTGTGCAGAAACACTGGCATTAATCTTACATTTTAGAGCTTGTAAAGGGAAAATATTTCATCACCCAAGTATAATTAATTGATAAAAAATATTCTGTCACCACTCTTTTTATTTATCGCCTTTTTCATATCACAGATTTTAATTAGGTGTGATTCGAAAGCTTACAAACACAAAATTCGTCCTGTGAAAACTGCTTTGAAGTTGGATATTGCTTTCCCATGGAAATGGTACTTTAAATTCTTTTAGCGAACTCCTCACCTAATGGGCGGTGTCAGGTTTCATATTTATTTTAACTACTTTATATAATCAAAATCTTTTCTAATCTTGACAAAACATATATTGATGGAAAGGTCTGAGTCTAAAGGTTCCATATTTGGTGTGTGTTTTGTTATAGAAGTGATATTTGGACAGAAATGTATTCATTTGTTACAGAAGAATGCATTTTAAAAAATCAATGGAATGTGGATAACACCCAGCGGCTATTTTTTGTATAGTGCCTAAACAAAATCTCATAGGAACTTCAATTTTTTTGTGATATCAACTTTAAATTTGGAACACAACTTAGTTAAATATATGGCTTTGATTTTAAATCAAAGTAAAAATTATTTTGTAAAATATGTATTTTATATATAAGTACAGTACATTTGATATACAGTAAATTTAAACTTCCATAACTTTTTCATACTTTTTTTTTTTTTTTTGTTGTTTAATACTTTCTGCTGAGTTGCTTCTTTAAAACAAGACCAAACTTGTATCTATATTCCAAAGACAACCCTTTTAGTTTGGATAGTTCATTTTCACGTATATTCTCAAAAAGGGAATAGACGTGACAGTTAAGGGGTTAAATAATAAAATTAAAATAATTATTATAATTATCATGTTCCTATTAACGACTTTTAGAATAAAATGATATTTGGAAAATTTCATTTTCACTGCATAGCCCAGCATATGTCATTATTACCTGGATCCATGGACTCATAGCCACGCTGCATGATGGTCCGATCAATGCGTGACACCAGCCATGTACCCACAATGCAGCTGCTTAAAAGGCGCAAAATACAGTTGCTTAACCCCATAATCACATTATAGAAGAAGAAAAAGTAGTTAAAGCAGTGGAACGCTTTTCTGTGGAAGGACAAAAGAGAGATGGGTTATTTGAGAAATAGCTTTTAAAAAAGGTTTTTATATTTCATATTTATAATTATATTTATCACTCAGGACACCATCATGACTGTTTAAGGTCACATTTATAGCCTCATCTCTTTGTTTTTCATTTTATAAAATGTTCTTTTTAATGGTCCTACCTGTTGTTGATTGCAAGAGGCTTCTCTTTGTCTTCAGGTGAGAGTTTGTCCTGCAGGAAAAACACTTGGACCAGAATAATCTGCCCTACCACCAAGGCTATAACTATGAATATTGTGAGCCTGAAAAGACATAAAAACACAATTTAATGCTACTTAAACACGTGCAGCACCTTTAATAGATAAATATTAGATTATCATATGTTAGGGTGTTGGCTATAAAACACTACTGTTTATCTAAGTTTGTGGTCAGTAAGACTTTTCTTAAACTTTTATTCCATAAGGATGTATTAAATTGATCAAAAGTGACTGTAAAGACATTTATAATGTTACAAGAAATTCTATTTTTTGTAACAGTAGTTTGTAAAAGTAGTTTATAATGTTGTCATGCAAATTCAAAAAATGGTCTAATGATTATGCTTATGTAAATAATGTGGTCTTGAGATGTCAGAACTCACAGAATGACGCCTACACTAGAAAGCCAGCTGAGAAATTGTCCCTTCTGGATTGGTAGAACAACTCCATACACAAACATTAAGGCAAAAACAAACTGCACAAAGTGAACTATCAGAAACCCTGCAGAAACAAAAATCATTTTTAAGCAACACAGCAAACCATGTCATCATATTATTCCATATATTTGAGTCACACTGACTAAAAACACAAGCAAAGTATGCCAAGGGGCACATGCCCGTGAAGGTAATGACCTCTCTGAACAGAAGGTAATGTTTATCAGCTGACCTTTACCACATTTTCTGAGGACAGGATATGAGGTCACATGAAGATCACTACATGGAAACTGAATAACACAGTCCAAATTTTAATGAGTTTTACATACCCCACAGAGTGAATGCAATCTGCCAGCCTGAATATCTTGTTATAGCCGCCTGAGAGAGAAAAGCATTTGGCATTATGTTAAAGCAACCTAAATGCCACTGAGTTTGAATTTCTAATCATGTTGTTAATCTCAATTGTGGAGGAAACCCAATGAATCCCTTTACAAATTTTTACTTACCACGCTGACTGCAGGGCTTGGATTATGGAACTTCTCTGGAAGAAAATTTTTTTGTCCCCTCCACAACCTCTTTAAATGTTTCCTGCAGGCATAAGTGCAGCTTATTGTTTGGTAAAGTTTTTTTTTTTTTAATTACTGAAACTGATATAGTGTTGAATTTTATATATAAAGACTGCTTAAGCAGGAATACCTGTAACATACGAGCACATGAAAAGTGTAAGTAACAGATGTCAGAGTGGAAAAAATGGTTGTTGCCAGCCAAGACCCTAAAACAAAAATATGAAATATTAAACCACTTTTCAGTTTTTTTTAAAATAAATAATCGAATAATATTTTCCTCTATCTATCTATCTATCTATCTATCTATCTATCTATCTATCTATCTATCTATCTATCTATCTATCTATCTATCTATCTATCTATCTATCTATCTATCTATCTATCTATCCATTCATCCATCTATTTACCTTGTCTTTAAAAGCAGCTTATGTTCACCAAGGCTGCATTTTTTTAAATCAAAAATATCAGTAAAATCAGTAATATTGTAGAATATCATTACACTTTATATATATTTAATATATTTTTTTTTCTATTTTACTCCTGTAATGGCAAAGCTGAATTTTCAGAAGATATTATACACCAGGCTTTAGTGTCACGTGATCCTTATAATATGCTGGTTTGGTTCTCAAGAAACATTTCTTCTTATTATCAATGTTGAAAACAGATGTGTTGCTTAATATTTTTCTGGAAATTGTAAAAAGTTCAAACAAAGAGCATTTACTTCAAATAGAAATCTTTTGCAACCATATAAATGTCTTTACTGTTGTAAGGGTGGACTTCCTACAGGGGTTCAGGCTGTAGGGTTGCCGAGCTACTAAAGTCGCCCAAGAAACCAGTTCATCTGTTTGTGCAGAGAGTGCCCAAGAAAAAAAAAAGCCAGAGCAACAGTTACGATCTTCTTTTATCCCTTCCTTGACCATGTGACTGAAACCCAAATGTGAGACATTCAAACTGACCAATCAGGAAATTAAAACTTCCCCCACTGTACTAAAGGTGTGACAATTTGTAGACTCCCAGTGTACACACATTTTGGCCTACAGGGCTTGATCACTATCAACACCTTTGTCTTCCAAATGGCCCTTGTAACAAGAGAGTGGGGGTTGAAACAGTAAAGCAAATGTCTTTGTTCATTTTAAAATATCATACAGATATTTTCAATCTTACACTGTCACTGTTCAATTGAACGCATCCTTTCTGAATAAAAGTGTAAAAAAACTGAGAAAAAAATTCTTACTAACTCTAAACTTTTGAATAGCAGTGTCATATGTACAGAGACTATAAACAAACAAAAAGACAAAAAGAAAGAAGTGGCTCTTACTTCGTGCAACGATGCTGAACTCATTCATCTTGGGAATGAGAGATGTAAAGATGTTGTCTGTATGATTACAGGACGATGCGATCTCTGCAAGTGAGTCCTTCAAAGCATCTAGTTTGTCAAAGGTGTAGTCACTCAAGCTGTAGTCTGCTAGGGTCATCTACATATAGGAAAACACATTTGCTTTGTTTTAAGCTACTCAAATCTAAAACAAAAATAAAAACAATAATACTTGTGTACACTAGTGAGTGCCAACTGACCGTGTACAAACCAATCAAAGAGATAATGGATGTGCCAATCATTCTGTTAGGGAATTTGAAGTGAGGATCCCAGTCATAGACTTTTCTTCTGAACCAACTCTTTTCTTCCGGTCTGAGGGACAAGAGAAGAATGAGTATTGGCTGACTGGTGTGAATACAGTGATAAATGAATGTTGATGTTGGATGAGTGTGTACCGTCCAGAGGGGCGTTTCAGTAGAGTCTGTACATATCTTAACTGATGGAATTGTAGATCCTCCTCATTCTATATATCAGAGAAACATTCATTTATAAACTAGTGTTAATTGATAAATATACTATTGTTTATGGTAATGTTAATTCATGTCCGTTCAGTATGCATATTTAAGGGATAGTTTAGCCAAAAAATTTAATTATCCCATAATGTACTCACCCTCAAGCCATCCTAGGTGTATATGACTTTCGTCTTTCAGCCAAACACAATTTGAGTTATATTAAAACATATCCTGGCTCTTCCAACTTTATAATGAGAGCGAATGGTGCCATTTTTTTTTTTTTTTTTTTTTTGAAGCCCAAAAGAAGTGCATCCATCCATCATAAAAGTAATCCATTCGGCTCCAGGGGGTTAATGAAGGCATTCTGAAGCGAAGTCATGCTTTTTTGTAAGAAAAATACCCATAATTTTAACTTCATAATGGCTTCCGGTAACAGCTGTCCACACGTTCACAAGAGAGTTGAGTTCTGGTGTATGACGTAGAATGTAAGTGTGGTGTAAGCTTATGTGAAAGTAGAAGCCTCTCGCGGTTTAAATAAAAATAGAGCTGGGAAACAAACTCAAGCTCCTCTGACATTTTTCTTGATTTTTTAATTCTTTCTAATTCTCTAATTCTAATTCCGGTGTTTTGTTTTGCTCTATCCTCTGTGCTTCTGCGTTCATCACTACGTCTTGCATTGGGTCAGAGGTCACTCTTCTGTCAGAACTAGACTCGCATACGGCTGTTACTGGAAGCCAGATATTGTAGTTTATAAAGTTATGGATATTTTTCTTACAAAAATGTGCATAGCTCCATTTCAGAAGGCCTTTATTAACCCACTGGAGTTGTATAGATTACTTTTATGATGGATGGATGCACTTTTTTGGGCTTCAAAAAAAAAAAAAAAAAAGGTACCATTCACTCCCATTATAAAGCTTGGAAGAGCCAGGATATTTGTATTATAACTCTGATTGTGTTTGGCTGAAAGAAGAAAGACATATACACCTAGGATGGCTTGAGGGTGAGTAAATGATGGGATAATTTTCATTTTGGGTTCATTTATACAACTTATAATGTTAAAAATGTATATGTAGAAATTAAAAAATAAAGGTTCTAAAAGGGGGGTTTTTCTCAGCAATGTCATAGAAGAACCATTTTTGGTTCACTAAAGAAAGTTTCAGTGAAACAGTTCTTAAAAGAACCATTTTTTTTAGTGTGAAGAACATTTTATTAACCTAAAGAACCTTTGTCCGCTATAAAGAACCTTTTGTGTAATGGAAATGTTCCATGAACGTAAAGGTACTTCATGAAACCATAGATGCCAATAAAGATGCCTTTATTTTTAAGAATGCTGCAAAAGAAATTCATTGTTATTTAATTTTAATTAATAATTTGTTAAATTTATAAAACGCTTTTCTCAGTACTCAAAGGCGCTTATAGAAAGGGGGGGATCTCCTCAGCCACCACCAATGTGCAGCATCCACCTGGATGATGCGACGACAGCCATATTGCGCCAGAACGCCCACGACATCCTTGAATTTTTAATGACCACAGAAAGTCAGGACCTTGGTTTAACGTCTCAACCAAAGGATGGTGCTTTTTGACAGTATAGTGTCCCCATCACTATACTGGGGTGTTAGGACCCACACAGACCACAGCACTAACACCTCTTCCAGCAGCACCCTGGTACTGACCAGGCTTAACCCTGCTTCAGTGGGCAACCAGTCTTGGGCTACAGGATAATATGGCTGTTGGCAACAGTGACTTTTATCTACAGTGAATTTTAACTTACTTTATTAACTAATGCCAACTAATTAAACCTTATTGTAAATTGTAAACATAACATAAATTACAACAAGACTGTCTCATGATCTGACCTCATCAGCTTGTAGCTGCAGGTGGATTCTTACTGCCTTCACAATGATATACACGAACCGTCCCAGCAGGAAAAGCAGGCACAGGAAGAACGGCCACAGGATGATCAATTTCTCATGAGAACCTAAAACCTACCAGCAAAATGTGCTTTAATTATCCACTGTCACAATTACAAATTATAATTGTTATATTAATTATATTCCTTCAAAGACAAAATTGCATGCTTTGAACAAGTCATCTTCATCTATATATAGTGCTTTTCAATACAGATTGTTTCAAAGCAGCTTCACAGTGATAACAGGAAAATTAATGGACAGAGATTGTTTTGGCTTTACAGCAGCTCTAGGAAAAAGTTATTACCGAACTAATAATAAATTGAAATTTATTATTAATAATATTCACCAACCCTTCCAGAGGGACAGCTTATCGTGTCATACAGTCTCACAATGAGCCTGAAACCCACATAATATACAAACTCAACAGTCATTTAACAACACTATACAAATCCCTACAGCCACAAGAACAAACAGAGGATTAGTTAGCTAGGCCAAGAATTCAGACTGAAGGTTTTCTATGTGTATATGAGTATTTTTTTTATGTACCACATGAGTGTGTATAGAACACCTAAAACCCCTCCTAGTGCCCGGTGTGGCGTTGACAGACAAGCAAAGAACGGCAGGTAAGCCACGCCAACTTCTATCGCCCCTACCAGGTACACAATGGCTGAAAGAAACACACATATAGGTCAACTGTAACTTTCCTTTGATTAAAACTAAAGAATAGATCAAGTTTCCAAGATTATATTCACAATATATATATATATATATATATATATATTCATATACATACAGGTGCTGGTCATATAATTAGAATATCATCAAAAAGTTGATTTATTTCACTAATTCCATTCAAAAAGTGAAACTTGTATATTATATTCATTCATTACACACAGACTGATATATTTCAAATGTTTATTTCTTTTAATTTTGATGATTATAACTGACAACTAAGGAAAATCCCAAATTCAGTATCTCAGAAAATTAGAATATTGTGAAAAGGTTCAATACTGAAGACACCTGGTGCCACACTCTAATCAGCTAATTAACTCAAAACACCTGCAAAGGCCTTTAAATGGTCTCTCAGTCTAGTTCTGTAGGCTACACAATCATGGGGAAGACTGCTGACTTGACAGTTGACCATTGACGCCTTTCACAAGGAGGGCAAGACACAAAAGGTCATTGCAAAAAAGACTGGCTGTTCACAGAGCTCTGTGTCCAAGCACATTAATAGAGAGGTGAAGGGAATGAAAAGATGTGGTAGAAAAAAGTGTACAAGCAATAGGGATAACTGCACCCTGGAGAGGACTGTGAAACAAAACCCATTCAAAAACGTGGGGGAGATTCACAAAGAATGGACTGCAGCTGGAGTCAGTGCTTCAAGAACCACTACGCACAGACGTATGCAAGACATGGGTTTCAGCTGTCGCATTTCTTGTGTCAAGCCACTCTTGAACAACAGACAGCATCAGAAGCATCTCACCTGGGCTAAAGACAAAAAGGACAGGACTGCTGCTGAGTGGTCCAAAGTTATGTTCTCTGTCCTTTGAAAATCAGGGTCCCAGAGTCTGGAGGAAGAGAGGAGAGGCACACAATCCACGTTGCTTGAGGTCCAATGTAAATTTTCCACAGTCAGTGATGGTTTGGGGTGCCATGTCATCTGCTGGTGTTGGTCCACTGTGTTTTCTGAGGTCCAAGGTCAACGCAGCCGTATACCAGGAAGTTTTAGAGCACTTCATGCTTCCTGCTGCTGACCAACTTTATTGAATTTGCAGATTTCATTTACCAACAGGACTTGGCACCTGCACACAGTGCCAAAGCTACCAGTACCTGGTTTAAGGACCATGGTATCCCTGTTCTTAATAGGCCAGAAAACTCGCCTGACCTTAACCCCATAGAAAATCTATGGGGTATTGTGAAGAGGAAGATGCGATATGCCAGACCCAACAATGCAGAAGAGCTGAAGGCCACTATCAGAGCAACCTGGGCTCTTATAACACCTGAGCAGTGCCACAGACTGATCGACTCCATGCCACGCCGCATTGCTGCAGTAATTCAGGCAAAAGGAGCCCCAACTAAGTATTGAGTGTTGTACATGCTCATACTTTTCATGTTCATACTTTTCAGTTGGCCAAGATTTCTAAAAATCCTTTCTTTGTATTGGTCTTAAGTAATGTTCTAATTATCTGAGATACTGAATTTGGGATTTTCCTAGTTGTCAGTTAAAATCATCAAAATTAAAAGAAATACATTTTTTTTATATGACCAGCACCTGTATATATATATATATATATATATAATGTTAAAAAATGTATTTATTTATTTGTTTCTTGGTTGTTTGTTTCTATACACACAGTACTCTTCAAAAGTTTGTGATCTGTACAATTTTTTTAATGTCTCTTATGCTCACTAAGTCTGCATTTATTTGATTAAAATACAGTAAAAAACTGAAATTTTAAGAAATATTATTACAATTTAAAATAACTGTTTTCTTTTTTAATATATTTATTTAATTTATTCTTGTTTGTTGCAGTCACACAATCCTTCCAAAAATCATTCTAATATACTGATTTGGTACTCGAGAATTTTTTTTTAAATTATTATTATCAGTGTTGAAAACCACTGTGCTGCCTTTTTTGTGTGGAAATCATCCGTTTATTTCATGATCCTTCGATGAATATAAAGTTCAAAACAACAGCATTTATTTGAAATAGAAATCTTTTGTAGAATTATAAATGTTTTCACTGTCACTTTTGATCAATTTAATGCATCCTTGCTGAATAAAAGTATTACATTTCTTTAAAACCTTTGAATGGTAGTGTATAACAAATATAAAATATTTGCATTGCTATACCTTTAGCCCAGTTAGGCACATTAAGTGGTGTGTAGGACTCAGAGAAGAGCTGAATCACACTGGGAGCAATAGCGCCAAATGCAAAACCATAAGACCATCGGTTACTTAGATTGCCGATGAAATCCAATGGACTGCAAAGAAAAAAACACACACATAAAAAGTCTTTTGACAATTAAAAATACAGATGAATTTTAAACGCAGAACTTCAGGTTTTGTTCCAAAATCACTCACACCACAATGCCAAATCGACCCCTGAGATAGGGAAAGCGATCCTCAAAGGGCTGAGACTTCGCTCTGCGCTGTACAAATGACAGCAGAAACACAATGCAGACCTGAAACACAAAGAAAATGAAACACATTACAAATACACTCTGAGAAAAGTCTAATGATTCAAATAAAGTAGGGAACTTAAAGGGTTAGTTCACCTAAAAAACTAAATTTCTGTCATTAATTACTCACCCTCATGTCATTCCAAACCCATAAGTCCTTCGTTCATCTTCAGAACACAAATTAAGATATTTTTGATCAAATCCAATGGCTCAGTGAGGCCTCCATTGCCAGCAAGATAATTAACACTTTTTAGATGCCCAGAAAGGAACTAAAGATTTCAAAACACTGTAGTCACGCCCCCCAGTGGTGAACAATTGAAATTTCGAAACACATAAAGAAGCCTCCTTTACTGAAATCATCTGACTTTGGTAGTTTGATGTGTGATCCGAACCACTGAATTGAAACAAAAGATTTGTAAAGCTTCGAAGCTTCATGAAGCAGTGTTTTGAAATCGCCCATCACTAGATATTGTTGATTAAAGTCGCTATTTTATTTTTTTGGTGCACAAAAAGTATTCTTGTCGCTTCATAACATAAAGGTTAAACCACTGTAGTCACATGAACAGTTTTAAATACGTCTTTAATAGCTTTCTGGGCATCTGAAAGTGTTACTTATCTTGCTGTCAGTGCAGGCCTCACTGAGCCATCAGATTTGATCAAAAATAACTTAATTTGTGTTCCAAAGATGAACAAAGGTCTTACGGGTGTGAAACGACATGAGGGTGAGTGGTTAATAACAGAAATTTAATTTTTGGGTGAACTAACCCTTTGTGGCTCCAACAAACAGTATTTGGGCAGCAGTTGACACCAACTGATTAAAAGTATCTGTGAAATCATGTCAGTTCTTATCTAATAGTGAAGCATCAATTTCTTGTCTAGAGAAAGTGTTGCATGTTAATCCTGAGGGGAGAGAGTTCTGTCTGGACAAATGCAAGCATTACTCACAGCAGGAACAAGAGAGCAATGCAGGAACAAATCCAAGGAAATTCCATTCTGACATTCCTCCCTAAGAGAAAGAATTGAGAGAGAGTGAAAAATGAAAAAGAATGAGCAAGGGTTTGGAGCACAGCATGAATGTATGAATGAATAAAACAGAAGTGGAATGAAAACAGCTTTGGTGTTTAAATTCTGTAACATTATGATCAAAACATAAACTGACCTACTTATTTTATGCAATGGAAGTAGGCATTATTTTCAGGGTAATTATTGGTTATTATATAAGATGTTGCGTCCTAAAAAAAATCTATCTGAATATCAACAGATAAGATTTATCACACACCAGTGACCTAAAAATGCTTCCCCTTATCAACAGAAAAATTATTTTTGCTGCATTATTTTGCAAGAATTCTAGAACCTTTGTTTGTAGTAAAATACAAAAATGTTTCTATTTTATTTTAAATAATTACAATGATCAATTCCATTTTAAATACATTTGAACAATTTCTATAGCTTGTCTCACAGAATATAACATGCTTTTAATATATCTGTTAATTCTTTATTTTTAAAGAGATATTAGTTAAATTAGTTATATTATGTTTTTCTGTGATCTGTTTAGATTAGATTTAAATATTGGTTTAGATAAATGACCTTAATGTAAATACAAATTTAAAACTTTTAGTTGAGTTTAAACTCTTAGAATGAACAGTACTCATTTAATCTAAACATTATAACGCAGAATGTCACTGAAAGTGTCAAACTGTCATTCTGAAATGTGTTTCAAAAGCAGAAGCGACTCACATGATTTCCGAGGACAGCGATGACTCCCGTTCTGCTGGTGACGTACAGAAGCAATCTACTGCTCTGTTCCTTATAGACAAAGACTAGTTAGACCCTAAAGTAGCTCTCCTTCATAACAGACGCTATACTGTAGTTCCAATATAATATGATATGAAGTAAAGCTTTCACTTCATGAATGAGGATATAGATATCTAGTCACATGACTGGACGACCTTTGACCTAGGCCACACACTAGTGTAACTCTCACAGAGAGAGATGTGTCAGTGCGTTTTATTGACTGTACTGTTACTGTGTAATTGGAGTACAAACATAGATAAGACTTGCTGTTGAACTAGAGCAGATGATTTAGAGGTCACTCTTTCTCTGTTAGCATTGCCCAGTAGCGATATTAACAATAACATTAAGTGACATGGCACTGTGCTTAGTGGCACATCCGGTGGCATATCCAGTTTTCATTGACCTCAGCTGACCTATACTAACAATAAACAGTATTTTTATTAACCAATGGTAACAAAGATTAAAAAATACTGTAACAACCGCATTGCTCACTGTTTGTTAATGTTAGTTAATGCATTAACTAATGTTAACTAATGTAAATTGGTGTATACAAAGAGTGTTATCTATCAGAGAAAACAGAATCAAATTTGTTAATATTGTCACAATTCATAACAAAAATAGCAATAGATAAGCAAACAAACTATAATCTACAGTGCATCAGTATTAACAACTTGGCATTAACGTTGGTACTGAATCTAGATGCAGATGAAAGGCAGATAACGGGGAGAATCATGTTATGGCAGGATATGCTGCTGATCACATAAATCAACACACGGGGGCGCTGTTTATGAGATGAGAAGAGTCCATCAGTGACTCTTGATTTTAAATCACTGAATAATTTCCATTAAACTATTATATACCTGTCATATATGATATCTAATAATATCTGTATCTTCAAAATATCTTAGAATTTTGGGATAAGCTGAAGTAATGTTAACATCAGTTTCTGAAATAAGCCATTTTACAGTAGCCTAACAATACAAATACCTCATGTCTGTTTGATTAACATGCATTGGCCTCAAAAAGTAATGACAAAAAGACACTTGAACTCTTAAAAACACTTACCCACATGAAGAAATATTACAGTAATTTATAGTAAATACTACAGTGTTTTTAAACCACACTATAGTAAATTGTAGTATACTGTATATATTATAGCATTTACTACAGCATACTGTAGTATTAACTATAGTCAACTGATAAACTGTAATAAATACTGTAGTATTTATATAGTTTTTACTACAGTAAACTGTAGTGTATTGTAGTATAATATACCTTATAGTTGTAGAAATCTTAGTACAGTATTGGGTAAAGTAATTTGTTTATATTACTATAGTTGTTATATTATGACAGCAACTATAGAATTACCGCAACAAATTAATTCAAGTACTTTACTATAGTATGGTTCAAAAACACTATAGTATTTACTATAAATTACTATAATATTTTTCATGTGGGTTAGCCTAAACGTGTATGAGAGTTATTGCATTACATGACAAAATATCAAACGTGACAACAACACACTTTGTCACACAAAACATTAAGCAAAAAAGAAGTTTGTTTGGGCAGAATGTATTTTGGACACTTTCAGGTTGTCAAACATTAGTGAAACACTTCCTTATATGAAATAAACTACACCCATGGTTACACTGAAGTGTAGCACACCAGTGTAAACTTGAGAAAAAAAAATCTAGCATCATCTTATACAAATTTCACCTGGTTTGATATTTTTTTGTAATGCAACAAAGTAGCCTACATACATTTATATTATTCTAACCAAAAATTATTCAGTTTTTTATATTTTTGATATTTTTTTTACTAGTTGGTTCAGGACACTATAGTTCATTTATGTAAGTGAGGATAGCAAAATAAAGTAAACTGTGACATATTATACCAAAAAATTCTTCATACAGTGGACTACCAGTAAAAATGATAAAAACCAAAAATTATTCAGACACTTTGACCTGACCATGTTTTGCATAAGTTTTATCTGACATAATTAAGATTATCATTTCATTACCATTTTTTTAAACTATAGTGAATAAACTGTAGGATTAATGAATGAAATGTTCAAGGTGTCTGAATAAATGTTGGTTTGACTGTATATAGGCCTATATAGGGCAGAACCTGATTTCACCAAGTGCAACATGTTCCTGGAACTTCTTTGTTGATCCTGGAACAAGCTCGTTGCCTTTTCTACTAGTGAGTACACTAGAAACGCCCACTGCTGTCATTCCAGTGGATCTTCGCTTTTCAAGACAGCTCTTCACCAATGCCTGAGAAACAACGATTAACAGTGGCTAGACGAGATCAATATCATAAAAAGTTTCATGAAAATTATGCTGACCATCCGATGAACGACAAGGCAGGGGTGTTTTTGTTCTTACTGAGTTTTATTCTTCGTGAATGAAGCGGTCTCCCATTACTTTGGGAAAATGCATGAGTCGGTGCTGCTGAATGTGGGTTTCTTCGCTAAATCATGCGTCGTGCTCGTGTGTCTCTGCGGGGTTCACCTCATCGTTGCACTGTTTTTTTATTTAACACAGTCAACTTCTACAAAATTTTATTACCGGCAAATGCCGTCAGACTCTCATATAGTTACTTCACAAAATCACAGAAGAGCCGCACTTGTCATCTCTGACAATGGAACTGTAGAAACAGACCTAAACAAACTGATCTATATTAATGCGAGTGTCATTAAAGATGACGTGGAGGAACCCGCAGCACTAGAATCATGTCCTGAGACGTCACCACTTTTGGGTAAGTTTTCGTGAATTTTAATCTCAAATATTTGTTCATCTGTTGCTCAGTTTGTTTTGTTTTTTATTTGTTTTTTCATGTTAACTTCAACAGCGGGAGACTGACTAGTTTTTTGGGTTTTTTTACACATTTTACCTCAATGAATATTTTTCAGAATAGGATTATTTTGAATTAGGCTAGAATTTAAGTCATGTTCAGAATGTTTGAATTATGTGATTAAACCAACATAAAAAAAAACACACATTTGTGTAATTGGATTTTTGAGTCAAAGTATTTCAAGTTGTAGGCCTATGGCCGGTCTCGCACCAAATCTCCTAAATCGTATAGCAAGCTTCGATCGATGTTTTCTTTCTTGACTTATTTAATATTAAAGGGTTAGTTGACAGAAATGTCATTTTTGGGTGATTAATTACTCACCCTCATATCGTTTCACACCCGTAAGACCTTCGTTCATCTTCGGAACACAAATTAAGATATTTTTCATAAAATCCGATGGCTCAGTGAGGCATACACTTATAACACTTTCAATGCCCAGAAAGCTACTAAAGACATATTTAAAACAGTTCATGTGACTACAATGGTTCAACCTTAATGTTATAAAACAACGAGATTACTTTTTGTGTGCCAAAAAAACAAAATAAGGACTTTTCAACATTATCTAGTGATGGGCGATTTCAAAACACTGCTTCATGAAGCTTCGAAGCTTTACAAATCTTTTGTTTTGAATCAGTGGTTCAATAAGTTTGATTTTGAATAAGTGCTTCAAAATTTAAATAGTTCACGTGACTTTGGCAGTTTGATACGCAATCCGAACCACTGATTCAAAACAAAAGATTTATAAAGCTTCATGGGGGGGGTGTGTGTGTTAGGTGGCACCTATATTCATTATTACAAAGCTTTACCGTCTTATCAATTTGAGTAAAAGAGAAAGGTAGAACAAATACTGAGAGTGACTAAAAGAAATAAAACAGAGAAAGGAAGTCGGCCTGTTTGAGGCAGGAAATAAACTGTTGTTTCATAAGAGTGGTCTTCCTCTTTCATGTGCACAAAACCTATGAGCCCCACTTTCCTCACTATCATGCTCTCTCTCTCTTCCCATTTCAGTGGGTTCATTTCAAGTTGAATTTTCGGAGCCAGTGAATTTGGATATGGTACGTAAAGATAATCCACAGCTAATGATGGGCGGCATGTATAAACCCAGCGATTGTGTGGCGCTGCAAAAAGTGGCATTAATCATCCCATTCAGAAACAGAGATGAACACCTGAAGTATTGGCTCCACTACCTTCACCCCATCCTACAGAGACAGCAGCTTGATTATGGGATTTATATCATAGAACAGGTACAGCACTCACAAACTATTTATTTACTCGTACTTCGTCTTACTCAGATGACAGCAGCAGGGTGGAAAAGAGATATATGGTTCTTAGAAACGCCAACTTTGTACACAAATCAATACATACACATTCCAGTGAGCTGAAATCAATACCTAATCTCACCACACAAACCTCCCAGTAGAACTACTCATTGTTAGATAGATAGATAGATAGATAGATAGATAGATAGATAGATAGATAGATAGATAGATCTAAACATACTTTTGCAGGTTAGACGTTTCTTCAGGAGACCTTCACCTTGAAGTATGGAAATGCGGTGGCTTGGCTTTGCTTTGCATAGACCACATGTTTGGCTTAACATTTGACTGCTTTGAAATTTTGCTGTGCAATAACAACGAAAGGGAAAAAGAGAAGCACAACCTCTGAACACCGACAAAAATTGAACATATAACACCTGTTTCTTTCTGTTTGTTTGGGTGTAGATACTTAACTTCTCAGACTGCTATGCTATAGTTAGTCAATCTGGGCTCTGAAATAAACACTACTGTTTAAAAGTTTGGGTTCAGTAACCATGATATATTTTCATACATACATTTAGGATTCTTTAATGAATAATTTTTTAATTTAATTTTTTTTTAAATAGTATTTTTATTAGAATTTTACATTTTACAAAAAAGCAAAAGAAAACAAAATACATTTAGAAAATATACACAAATCAATGAATTATAATATTAACAATAAAAACAACTATATAAATGATTATTAATAATTAATAATAATAATAATGATAAAATTAAAAAATAAATTAAGAACCAGGGCGTATATGCAGTTTCAGGGGTAAAGCACAAACAAGCATTCAGTAGAAGGCAGAGCAGACAGCATATTATGCCCTACATTACTGATCAGAGTCAGCATTTAACTGGTTAAGATGATCCAGGAATGGTTGCCGTATACTGTAGAATTTATCAAGGTTACCCATAATTCCATACCGGACTCTCCATGTGCAATATTCCAGTAAGATAAGTCAACCAGGTCTTGAACTGAGGAACAGTATCCGATTCCCAAAGCCTTAGAATGATGATCTTAGCAATAATCATTCCATAAATAATGGTGCTTTGTACAGAGACATTATGGTCTGACAAAGAAACAGAATATCCAAATAATGCAATCTCTGGATCAGGCTTAAACACAAAACCATACATGTCAGAAAACCACTTAAATATGTCACACCAAAAATTATAAAGTTTAGGACATGTCCAATAGAGATGGGTAAGAGAGCCCCCTGCAGATTTACACTGATCACATGTAGGAGAAATGGTTGTGCAATTTAGATTTTGAATAGTGCAATCTATGCATCACCTTAAATTCAATTAACTGATGCCTAGAATTAATAGAACAAGAACGAATCCTGCTAAGGCTCTCCTCCCACACTTCAGCTCCGATCTGTATACCTACTTCCTCCTCCCACACATTTTTTAAAGAATGCTTAGAAAAACTAACTTCTTCAGAAAACACAATTACAAAATCTGAAAAACTCAAAACTAGGCACTGCATGACGTACATAATTTCTGATCTGTAAGTATCTGGAAAAGTGTGTTGTGGGAAGAGAAAACTTCTCCTTTAACTGAGAAAAAGAAACAAAATGTGTGTTAATGTATAAATCTTCCAAGGTAACTATACCACTCAGCCTCCACATGTTGAATGTTGCATCTGAGAGAGAAGGGGGAAACGCGTGATTGCGATATACTGGGGCAAAAATAGCAGTGTCCGGTAATCTGCATCCCTTTTTAATTTGGTGCCATAATTTCAAACTGTTAGAAACAATAAAATTATCCACCTTAACAGATGCAGGCAATACAGAAGCTGAAAAGAGAAGTGCTGGGAGTGAACTGTTTTTAATGCCATTTTGATATTGTCAATTGATATTTCTGTTTTATAATCCTCCTGCCAATAAAGAAGGGCCCTCGCATTCGCTGCCCAGTAATAATGCAGCCCTGGCCCACCTTTCTCTTTTGGTTTTTGTAAATGTATTTTTGATATTCTGTGAGCTTTAAAGCCCCAGATAAAAGGCAGGATTACCAAATCTAATGATTTGAAGAAAGCTTTGGTCAAAAAAATAGGTACGTTTTGAAAGAGATATAAGAATCTAGGCAAAGAGACCATTTTAACAGCATTTATACTGCCTATCATAGAAAGAGGAAGAGTCCTCCATTTGCCAATGTCTATTTTTAGATCCTTCAATTTCTTTAGAAAATTCAACTTAAAAATTAATTTAGGGTTTTTGGGCAGAACAACTCCAAGATACTTAAGTCTGTCTGTGATTTTGAAAGGGAAGAACAGCATTTATTTGAAATTTAATATGTTCTGCTTAAGTGCTGCTGCTGTTCAAACAAAAGGGAGACATACTAAATAATAAGAGATTCTTCAATAAAGTTAAAATGTTCTTTCTTTCTTTCTTTTGACATTTCAGCCCTCTTTTCATGCTCTGTTCATCTTGTTCACATCAGCATGCAAACTACCATGCAGACTAAGAGTTGCATGCTTTTTGCTTATTTTCTTTGTGTGTATGCCAGTATGTGTTTATATCTGATTGACTGATTTAGCTGTAGTAATAAGGTCTTAGCCATCAAAGCCATCTTTTTTGCATAAAACATGTAAACTTTACATTCTTGCCCAAAATAAATTTGTTTCCTCCTGTGCGAGTCATGAGTTCTAATGAAACATGCTTTATGCTTCATGTTTAGGATGGAGTGGACACATTCAACAGGGCGAAATTGCTCAATGTGGGTTACGTAGAGGCACTAAAGGAGTACGATTATGACTGTTTCATCTTCAGTGATGTAGACATCATCCCTATGGACGACCGCAACACTTACAAATGCTCCAGCCAGCCGCGCCACCTCTCTGTGTCCATGGACAAATTTGGTTTTAGGTAAGATGAAGCCTCACCCTTAAACTTAGTAGGACATGTTAAGTGATGCCGATTTCTGAAAGTTCTAGTGGTCTCGATTGAAGCCTAAGAAAACAGCATTTACTTAAAAACAAATGACCTTAAATTCAAGCACAAGTCGCAAATTCAGGGTTTACATACATTAAATATTCTGTTATGTTGGAATAAAGATGGCTTATATTTAAAGTATCTTCATGAATGTTGTTCCTGGATCATTTGAATAAAGAATTAGATCACTACGCAGCTGTGTAAACTCAATAAGCAGAGCATGACAATAAAACCTGCTCTGACCTGGTGTAAAGTAAACAGTCAATCTAAGACAATCTTACATGTAAGCAGTGGCGGATTCAGAAAGTTAATGATGGGTGGGCCTCTAAAAGTGTGGGTGGGCCAGAATAATTCACATTCAACTGGCTAAATTTGGAAGAAAAAAAATGAAGGACTGGTCCCTGCGCGGTACTATAAATGCCACAGTAATGTAATGTCATGTAATATAAAGATTAAACAGGTCATGAACAAGTCAAAGCAAACAGGACATTGCATTGCAACACGCTACAATAAACGCTTCATTACAACACCATCATGCACTCATTCAGAAAGACAAATGTTCCAGTTTATAGTTTCAATTGATGTGTCCAGTGTGAACAGCCTCAAATAGTTGTGGCGCATCATGCTCCTGGTGCAGATATGGATTTATGGATGGATTTATTATTAAGTGAGATGCTCGCGTTTGCTGTAGACAGAGTGTTGCTTACTTAATTGCTTACTCATGACACATAGCAACACAGCTAAAATTATTCCTTAAATGTTGGAACTTTTATTGTCTATTGTCTTTTAAAATAGTCTACTTCTACCTATTGAGACATGCCTTCTCAAGCCCCGGTACGAGCTGTGTTTGTGATGCTTGAGTTGGGAGAGGCCCAGGTGTGATGCATGGAAGGGCTGTTCACAAAGTTGCATTATTTTTTAAATTCCTATAGGTGCCACTAGTCGTATAAACTACATATTTCACCTTTAAGCACTAAAGTACCGGCTCTAATTGCACAGTGCGATTAAGTGTGAGCGGCCACCACATGAAAAAATGAAAACAAAAACAAAGCAGGAGAGAGATCCAACCCAAGTCTTGATATCCAGCTAACAATTTTTGTTTCCCAGAAATTTAGTTTTTTGGTTCCCAGAACGTTCTTCTTTAAAGGGATAGTTCACCCAAAACTGAAAATTCTGTCATCATTTACTCACCCTCTTGTTGTTCCAAACCTGCATGAGTTTCTTTCTTCTGTTGAACACAAAAGAAGATATTTTGAAGAATGATGGTAACCAGACAGTCGATGGTAGCCATTGACTCCCATAGTATTTTTTTTTTTCCTACTTTGGAAGTCAAATGTCATTTTTTTTATATAAACATTAACTGAACAAGCATTTTGGAATTTCAGTCAACGGCAATATGACAACAAAAAGCACTAGGATATATGTATTTGCTATTCAAAGCTCAAACCAGAGCCTTCGCTCTCTGTGTAGCTATTGATGGCCAAATGTGCCAAGCTGTTTTGGGCATTCCCGCAGTTACTTCTCAGATAATGTCTTCAAATGTCGGAGACAGGATAAAGACCTCTCACACAATCTCTTACATATAGAGATGAATTTGTACAAGTCAATAAACGCATCTCTATATCTCCAAAATGTAAGTAAGTGTTAATGAGGAGTGTGGAAGCTAAAGTAATAGCGCGCTTAGGTACTGGATGACATGGAGGCGCACGCGCGATCTCTTGCATTTTTTTCCCCTGTGGAATCATAAAATATATTTAGGAGATAACAGGGAGCAACACAATACTCGCCCCCTATACTCTCCTTCACTATTCCCTACGTTAGTCCACTACTAATATAGTCCACTTGAAGAAGTGAATGAAAACGAGCAAGTGAATTTGGACACAGAGTGCGCCAATAAAATACTCCGTCATTTTTAGTCATACAGATACGAGTAATAAATCATTCTAAATTTTATTTATTTGTGTAAACTCACAATAACACCAAACGCTGTGCTTTTGTAAAATAGAGAAAACAGTAGTATATGCGCTTTTGAGACCGAGGCGGCAGAAAGCGCATATCCTGTTTGTTTTCACATCAATGAACCGGCTACTTGCTTCACAGACATAAGAAATAAATCTATAGAAAGCTTGAAATGTCTACTTTTAAACGAACAAATTCAAATAAAACACAAATACTCTCTGATTATGTAATCCGAATGAAAAGATGCATTTCTCTAAAGGCGTGTCTGTGGAGATAGTGGATGATGAGCTCCTTAAATGCCCTGATCTTTAATGGGGAGTGTTGCTCAACTCGTCTCTAAAAAAAATCCCCCACAGGCTCTCAAGAGTGTTAAGATTGAGTGCAATACATGTCCACAGAAGGTTTTTCAGCTTGGGAGAATGCATATCCTCATTGTCATGTTGAAGAAATGCCCAACAGTGCAGAGAATGAGTAAAGGGTAACACCTTCTGTTTCAAGTTTGTGTATTAAATTACACAGTGGTGTGGGAATTCATGACAGCATTGATAAAGCACAACTCCCTCACACCTTCAGCACTCCTACATCCCTATATAAGAGCTTTACTACCACTGAACTTTACTGTGGAAACCAGGCACTTTTCACTGTACTCCTCCTCTAGCAACAAATTTGGTCTCATGAGACCAGAGTATTGATTCCCAGAATCTATATTTTGTAAATATGGGCTTTGGAAATGTAACCTTTATTGTGCTTTGGCTACAGTAGGTAGTTCCAGTGAGAACAACAACCATGCATGTCATTTCTGCAGGCTGCATCTTACTCTGTGAGATAAACAGTCACTCTTTTCAAAGCTTTTGCTGGCTCTGAGACACTCGCTTGGTATTTCTCCTGCTCTTTGTCTAGCAAAAAAATCCCTCATCACTAAATGAAAGCTTAAAATGAAGGCCTGATTATTTCAGGGGTCTTGTCAAGTCCAAGTCCATTGTTTTTGAATGTCTGTGTTACTTTTGCTATATTTTCACACTTAAAACAATGATTTGGTAAACCTCTTGTACAACTGTCTTCTTTTGTGCTAAGAAATAAGTCTCCTGACAGTTCTCTCTTTTAATTGTCAAGAAATTACTTCTATTTAAATGTTTTGGTTCAACATACTTACCTGTTGATCAAACATTGCCTTAAATTTACACCAAACTTTTAAATTTTAAATTTTAAATTTTTTATTGCCCACTCATCATGTATTCCACCATGAAAAATCTGGTCACCCTAGGTTGCTTTCATTGGTTTACAGTGTTATTTTATAAACATTTGCTCTGTAATATTTGTTTAGCACTTTTTGAAAGGCAGGTTAAAAAAGACTTGATGTTTGTTTTTGTATTTTTATTATGACTTTGGTAATTATGCTCTTTGAAGATTATTGGACAAATTTGTGCTTTAAGTTTGTGACAAGCACATAAAAATTATTACTTTTTCATTGGAGTAATAATAAAGAAGCTGTCCTATATTCATTAGTCTCACTGTGTTGTGCTTGGAAAACTGCCACATCACAAAAAAATAAATAAAGAAAGAAATTAATAAATGTATAGGCATCGGTATCTAGAAAAAAAATATCAGTACTCATACTCGGTCCTTAAAAAATGGTATCAGTGCATCCCTAGTACAAAGGTTAAATATAAGGTGTCAGATTGCAGAGGGGCAGGCTTTTGGTTTGGAAAAATACCTGAAGTATCAGGTGTTGTCAGTTAGGCCTTTGTGTGCACAGTTTAGTTTGACAATTTCTGTATGAGAATTAGGTTAATTGATTAAGGAATGCAGCTTTTCCTCTTTTTACAGATAACATTAAAATTTACAATAAAATGTACAATATTTACAATAAAACTGGTTTGTATTGAAAGTATGTGATTGTGTCAGTTCTCTGCAATGTGGAATTTGTGGAATAATAAAAAAAAGACTTCTTAATAATGACCTTTTTAATAATGCCTTCCGGTCATGTCACATTAATGCCACCACAATATCATAATTGCAAGTGGGAAACTCAGGATTTTCAGTAAGCTTCAAGTTTCAACTGTGTTTCAAGTTGAGAGCATGTCAGTTAATGAAGTATAATGGAAACAAATTAGTATTGGTCATAAGTAAGCTTTAATTGTGATTGCTGATTGTACAATTTATACACATTTGGCTGTAGAAATAAAACACACAACAAAGAAACTCAAAGAAAGAATAGTCTTTAATCCAATAATTAAGGAACAGGAGATAACAAGGAGCAACACAACCACATAAACTGAAATGAGACTGAACCCTGAACAAAGGAAACTAAGGGTTTATAAAAACAGGGAGTAATCAAGGGAAAAACAGAACAGGTGTTAACTAATTTAGAACCATGGAAACTAATAAGCAGTGGAACAAGGAACACAGGCAAACCAGAACAGGAAACAATTGCTGTGTTCGAAATCGCCCCCTATACTCTCCTTCACTATTCCCTACGTTAGTCCACTACTAATATAGTCCACTTGAAGAAGTGAATGAAAACGAGCGAGTGAATTTGGACACAGAGTGTGCCAGAAGGGCTGTCGCTTTTGCATGGTTTGTGCTTGCTGTTTTATAATCATTTGAATCTTGGCAAACTGCTCTAGTAAACTGAGAAGCCACATTGAGAAGTAAATGGATGGAAGATTCAGCTGCGAACGCCATCTTTTGGTCAGACACGGAATTCGTTCGGCGTGGGGCGTGACTCTCACAGTGCATTGTGGGTATTCTCTAGCCATTGAGTGCACATCGGTTGTACACTCATTATTGCAGTGCATTGTGGGATTGAATGAGTGCACTCGGTAACGTCCACTAAAAATGTCCGTCCTCTCAAATAGTGCCTTAGGGGGTGATTTTGGACACAGCCAATGAAAACTAAACCTAATCAGAACATACATGTTACACAAATCAGATTTCTGAAGGATCACTGAAGACTGGAGTAATAATGCTAAAAATCCAGCTTTGTCATAACAGGAATAAATATATTAAAATAGAAAACAGTTACAATAATATTACTTTTTTTGCTTTTTGATCACATAAAAAAATGTATTTGAAAAATCTGCATTTCCACAGTAATGATAAAATGCGTAGATAAAGTATCAGTTACACACCTAATGTGTATCTGTTTTCTCTTTATTTTCTTGCATTAGCACTAAAAAAGCTTTCAGTTGCAAATCCCTGTTCACAACAAGAGCGATAACTACAGTATAAAGATAACTATAATGATGACTATATTAGCGTCCACACCGACACGCAATATAATTGTTTTTTCTAAGCTAGCACTGCAATAATGTCAACTGCCGCTTTAAATGCTCAAGCTCTTTAAAAGTTGGGTGTCAATGTTTCTATTGTTCATCAGCTGAAAAAAAAAAAATTGTTGTGAAAGGGATTCCAACAATATTGTTTCTCTGTGCCGTTATTGTTATAGGTGTGGTGTGGACTTTGCTATTCCTTTACATATTTAACTATTTTTAAAACTGTATCTTTATAGCTATCATCCTTGGTGTAAACAGGCCTTAATTATGACATCCAAACTCATAAATAGGAAGTTCTCATTTGGTATTTATTGTCAATATGACCAATTTTTAATTCAACAATTGTTTTTGTTTGAATACAGGTTGCCATATAAACAGTATTTTGGGGGTGTGTCAGCAATGAGTAAACAACAGTTTCAAAAGATTAATGGCTTTCCTAATAACTACTGGGGCTGGGGAGGAGAAGACGACGACATCTTTAACAGGTGAGGAAAATATCTAACTGTTATTATTAATTACACATTCAGTCCTATTATATATGAGATAACTTAGACAAACATGCAAGATTCTTGTTTTTTATAACCTATAATTTGCTGACAACTCTCAAAATAGATTTAGCTTGTTATTGAATATGGCATTGTTAATGTATTTGGACTTGGCGGACTAGATCTGCTAAGCTAAGCATACAAGCTGATGTGAGCATGTAAGATATGCTGCTGCTGCATGAATAGACATACATAAATCCTGTAGCAGGTGGAGATGGAGGAGATGGAGGGTTTCAGAGGAACTCTGATGGTGCGCTGCAGGACTAGCTTACAACAAACACTGAACCAGACTATTTAAATCTTGAACAAGCAGTCCCATTTGCTGCAGAATCAGCAGAGGCCAGTCAGCTTGTGTCATGTGGTAATGATGTGATTGCTTGCAGATTACATGTAAAGGACCTATCAGCCTGTGCCATCTAGAGTTTCATGACTAGATATTTTAATGAGGGCTATTCTCTTTAAAGGCTGTCATTTCAAGGCATGAAAATATCAAGGCCGAGTGGAGACATGGGTAAATGCAGAATGATTCGTCACTCGAGAGACAAGAAAAATGAGCCAAACCCACAGAGGTAATCTCTCTTTCACACATACAATATGTACACTCTTAAAAATAAAGGTTCTTTAAATTGGCATTGATGGTTCCATAAAGAACCTTTAACATTTATGGAACCTTTCCAATGCACGAAAAGGTTCTTTATAGTGGAAAAAGATACTTTTGATTAGGGCTGCACGATTTATCGCGATTAAACCGCACACAATTTGGCAAAGGCCACGATTATTTAATGCGCAGCTTGTCAGAGCTGTATGGCTCTGTGATCAGTAGTAAATGCTTCTCTATCTGAATGCCAGAGGGCGCTCTTGCGCATAAACTCCAAATATGCCCTGCCACAGAAGAAGATGACTAATAAACTCACACCTGTAAGAAACCACATCATCTCACAAAAGGATGCTCAACTGTCATTATGAAGTAAGTTTGGAGTAAAAACATGTTATTAAATGTTGTCTTTTGTTGGTCAGGATGTTAATAAATGCTTCTCATGTCTGGAAAGATGTTTGACGTGTGTTGCTTTTTCAAATGGATATTATAAGCGACTCAAACTCGCAGTGATTTCAGATGGATTAGCATTTGGAGCCATACTTCATTGACAAGCTGCGCATAAAAAATAATCACAGAATTGCGTTTAAGCGATAATCGTGTTTAAGTTCAATGTTATTTTCCGTATCGTGCGATAAATCGTGCTGCCCTACTTTTGTTTATTAAAACATACTTCTTACTAATAAAAGATTTGTTCCTTTAAGAACTGTTCATTGAAAGGTTCTTTGGGAAACCCAAAATGGTTCTTCTATGGCATTGCTGAAGGAAACATTTATTTTTAAGAGTATAGACATGCATAAATACAATACAGATTAAATGATGTTCAAAAGCTGTAATCTCTGTATTATAGATTTAAGAGAATTGCTCACACAAGACAGACAATGAACACGGATGGCATCAACTCACTCAAATACAAAGTGATAAATATAGAGAAAGACCAGCTCTACACCAAAATCACAGTGGACATCGGCAAACCATGAAAACCCTATAGAGCTCAGAAGAAACATGCATCTCGCTGCAACTCTTCAAGGATCTTTAGACTACACAGCCGTCTCCGAATCAGTTCAAAACTTGTGAACAAAGAAAACCTTGCCTTTTTTTTAAAAGAAAATCATTGAAAACTTCTAAGTTCTTCTTATTCTTCTAAGTGAAAGATGAATTGTAGTTTTTTTAACATTCCTGAAGGGGGAACTTAGACTCACCTGTGTGCCTCATATAAATGTAAATTGTCTGTCCCACAATTTAATAAGTAAATCTTCCATGCAAAGCAGCAGGTGAAGAGCACGCCTCAGGGAACAACTGAATACTGTAAGTATTGCAATGATTTCTTACAGAGCTTGTCATTTACTTAAGACATATTTTGGTAGTAAATATGCATTGGTAGTTTGATCTTTCAAGTCTAACTTTACAGTAGTGTCCATGTCACTATGCTAAGTACTCAATGCTGTAAAATACTCAATACTGTTTAAATACTGTATCAATGAACAAAATGTATTCAATACGTTGGTATTGTTTTACAATATCATATACATAACAGACACACTTGTAAAATAATTTTGATTGGTGGGGGTTGTATATGCCTTGGGCAATGAAAAATATTTCACACCTGGTCCTATTATTTGTTACTGATATTATTTGGAGAAAAAATAGCTGTAGCTCAATAAATAAACAAATCATGAACAATTTCAGGCTGTTTTTCTTCTTTGCAACTATGAAAAGGAACTGAAAATGTTGGTACTTGGAGTTAGTTTGGGGTCGGTAAGATTTTCTATTGTTTTTGTAAGAAGACTTACGCTCACCAAGGATGTGTTTATTTGTTAAAAAAATAAAATACAGTAAAAACTAAAATATTAGTATAATTTAAAATAACTGATTTTTTTATTTTAATATATTTGAACATTTTAATTTATTCCTGTGATGACAAAGCTGTCATTACTCCAGTCTTCAGTGTCACATGATCCTTTAGGATATATCCTAAAGGATACTTTTACAGGATGAATAGAACGTTTAAAAGAACAGCATTTATTTCAAATAGAAATCTTTTGTAACATTATAAATGTTTTTACTGTACATTACATAATTTTAATGCATACATTTCTTTCAAAAAAAAAAAAAATTTGGTACTGACTGGTAAAGCAAAGAAACAAGAATGTTTAAAAGCCTGGAATTTTAATATCATCTAATAACTCTACATAACAAGACAGTCATGCAACATCAGAATGTGCATCTATCTTCTAATGGCCCACAGTGAAATCAAAAGAAAAGAAAACTACTACTCATTAATAGTGCCTACTCTAATCATTAGAATGTTTTTTTTCTCAGAATCATGAAAATGTAAAATAAGCCCATATGGTCTTTTTTTTTTTTTTTTTAATGCTTGTATAAACATTTGCAGTGCTGTTCTTGTCTTGTGCTGGTCTCTGTTAGAACCAGGCAGAGTCACTGAACTTTTGGGCAGAGATAGGGCTACATTTGAGGAGTAGTTTATAATGAGTAAATCTTATGAGATACTGGATTGTACAAAACAAAGAGTGCAATCTAAAAATATAAATAGAACAGTTTACTAGTTCACTCTGGTTATAAAACTCCTCTACATCAAAGTGCAATATTGGTCTCAATATATGCCAAGGTTCTTTTTATTGCCTAAAGTCCTGTATACGCTAGTGTAAACCCATGTAAAGATATTTGTATTCTTTCATGCTAGAGTTGTACAAATGAGGGTACTTTCTAACCTCTTCACACAATCTCTCATCTATATAGGCCTACATTGTCACTGTAGCTTGCATGTGTTCCGGTCTGTTCTGTTTATGCAGTTTTTCTTCGACTACCTTGTGAATTGACGCCCCCAGGGCATGGTTACCACCTTGTGGATAAACTAATTACTGCAAAAAAATAAATAAATAAATGCGCATGTGTGACCTGCAAGTACAAAGTACACGCGGTTACAAAAACACTGTATAATACTCACTGTACGCTGACCCTCGTGTACGTGTAAAAAGTGAAGTATACTTTGGGTTTTAATAGTGTGAGTGAACACAGAAAAAACAGAAGGGAACTGAGGTGATGAAGAACCTAAGATGCTGGCAATCTATAAAATATGATTTAATATTGTTGGAGCAAAACATTTTTGTGGGAAAAAAAAACTTTACTATTATTATAAATAAAAAAATCTAATAAAATCATAAAAGTTTAAAGAAAAAACAATCACTTGTGGCTATACCTTCAAAATAATGTGTATTTAAGCATTTATTTTAGTGCAGTACACCTTTAGTGCCGTTTACACGAGTTTTAACTACAAACGGAAAACTTTTTATGCGTTTTGGCCGTTCATTTAAATGACAACATTGTTTTGGGAGTCGGTAAGATTTTCTACTGTTTTTGAAAGAAGACTCTTATGCTCACCAAGGATGTGTTTATTTGTTAAAAAAATAAACACGTGTCACTTTAAGGTGCACACGCTTTGCAAACTCTGGATTACACCTCAGTTGACAGAGAAATACCGAGCGTTGTGCAACAGTTGATCCTGATCTAAACCAGGTTGGATTTATCAACTCCAAATTTACTCTGAAACTCAACTAAGTCATGCAACAGGCCACATGTGAATGGGGATTGTTTTGACAATGGTGTTGTTTGTATGCGGAAAACTCAAAGGAAAAACTTCTTAGTTTTAAGCATATGGTTGTCGTGTAAACGTACACGTGTAAAGTTATGTAAAAGATAAAACCATAAAAATATTTTTGTTACTTAAAACAAAATAAATGTTAACTAAAAAAAAAAAAACGTTTTATTTCTGCTAGTTGTCCAAGGCAACATTTCTGTTTAGTTTATTTAGTAAATTACTAAAACTAAATGAACTAAAACTAATATATAAAAATATATATTTTTAAAAATATATATATATTTTTAAACTACAACAAAATTACTAACATTTTAACTAAAATGTTTTTTGTGACATACAGGGTTAAAGAAAACATGAAGAAAAAGAAATACAGATGTTCCATTTGCATTTTCAGCTTTATTTTGACCACAAATCTTCATGATCCTCTGTGCTCTGCAGAAGGTCAGCAGTTTCCATCTCTTGTGATTACAATTTCTGATTTGGTTCTCCTAAAAAAGGACACAAAAATGCTATAATTTTAAGTATATATAATGTAGTGGTTTGTGTGTATGTCCGTGTACATGACTTACAGTCTTTCCACACACAGCAAGCACTCGTTGCCGTAGGTTTTTCCGTCACTGCCGCACACAGGTGCGAGGTTCATAGGACACGCCAGGATCTCCGCCATCCCAGCGCACACGGGCTACAAAACACACACATCCACATGTGGCAGATGAAGTAAACCACTGTATTACAATAGTTTTAACCACAAAAAGATAAGTGAAATAAAAATAAAAAACACTATTCACAGAGAACAAAAAAAGTCCTCCATACCTTTCGGGTTGAGCCAGATGATCCTTGCGCCCCTGAAATAATTGAATCGTTTAACATATTTCTCTATGTGACAAAAGAGGTTAAACCTGTTCCTGGGTTTCTTTTTTTTAAAGCTATTCCGTAATTCTTACGGACAGCAGAAGAACAATGTAGTGACGTTAACTCCTATTTTACAACCCCCACCCCCCGAGCCTTAGGTCTTGACAAACATTAGTATATTCAACAAAGACATCAAATTATTAATATTAATTGATTATAACTCATCAAGTGGAGGCTTTGTGTGTTGACTTTACCTGAAGTGAGCAGCAGAAGCAAGCCGAACAGAAGCACTCTTATAGACATGTTGACACAGAATGAGCCCTACAGTACTCACATGACTTTATATGATGGCAATGAAGTGTGGGAATTCCAACACCTGAACCTTAGATCCACTCTAGTAGAGATAAGACAGTTTAAATCAGGAATATCAGCTCTGCTCTGTAAACAGAATTTTAGAGAACTTCTTGGAGTATAAATAGCGTCGTGGATTCATCTGTGACCTAATTTTATTTGTGATCAGGTTAATTATTGATGGTGAAAACTAAATAAACAGTACAATATGAACCATCGACTTTCATTAGAGCATTGTCCAGGGGGGTATTCCAGAAAGCAAGGTTAACTTACCGTCACATATGCGGTGTTTATGCAAGTGCACATAAAAGGTATAACAGCTTCTCTTGCCTCATGCGCCGTTTTTCCTCCTGTTTCCCTCAAATAAGCAAGGAGTAAACACCTTTAGCGACAGAAATAATTGTAAATGAGCATAAGCCCTGTATGGTCCGTCATGCTGGTTTGTTTACACTAAGACAGTTCGGCGTGACTTGCCTGGAACGCTACAAAGTCGTGAGTCATGGTTTGAAGTCGTGACTTACGGGCTCAAAAACCTGCCTGGAACGCAGCATAAGATCATTCAACCCAGAGTATGTTCCCGGTTAACACACAAGACATTTTCAAGAGAGCAACGAATCGATGATTTACCATGGAAACAGACGCTAAGAAAAAGCGCGCCATTCTACCAAAAGCCTGCAACCTTTAGCCAAAAATGTGTAAAGGCTAATGCTAACGCCTACACAGGGAAGGAGACCAGAGGCTGTTTTTTGAATGGATGTCAATGGATGAGAGGCTTCACTATGCTGATTAAACTGCTTTTGTGGGGAAATAGCTAATCATTTAATTAATCGACAGCCTGTTTGCTAATCCTCAGCATGTTTTACACTAAACAGTACTTTTGTTGGGAACTATATGTAGATTTTAGCTTGATAAAAATGTATTTTTTTAAGAGAAGGCAGAATAGGGAATGTTGCGACAGGTAGGCATTACCATCAGGCAGGGGGTGGCTGTGGCCCCTTGGCCTAAGTTTGGCCACCCCCGTTGTTGACAAGAATTGCGTTTATTTAAACGCAGAATCGTCTCTTTAAGACCACAAAAAACGTCTCAGGTTACGAATGTAACCAGGGTTCCCTGAGAACAGGGAACGAGACTCTGCATTTGCAACGCTATGGGGAAACGTCACGTGACTCGGTGTTCGAAAGCCAACTATCCAATAACTCCAAATCCTATTGGCCGGCGACAGCCTATGACGTCACACAGGCGCGACCCGGAAGTATAAAAGGGGCGCCTGGGGAAGCAGTCATTATCCATCGTCTTGAGGGACTGTTCAGCAGGCAGCCCGATGTATGGCAAGGAAACGCAGAGTCTCGTTCCCTGTTCTCAGGGAACCCTGGTTACATTCGTAACCTGAGACGTTTCCTTTCGAAAGGGAACTTCTACTCTGCGTTTGCAACGCTATGGGGAACGATATACCTACACCGCCATGCTTGAGGAGAATGCCTGCCAAGAAAAATGGCTGAGACAAAGGCTCCAGAGCAGTAGAAACTGCTTGGCAACTCTCCCTCGGGTCACACCAGGCTGTCAGTGACAGCATTTCCTTCGGCCAACAGCCCAAGCTGAACTCCACGAAGGACCTCCTCAAAGGCCCTATGGAAGGAGCTAAGGCGTCTGGAACCAACCTTTCTAGAAGAAAAAGTGGTCCCTTCAAGGGAATGTGGCCAAGGAACCAAAGGGAACCTCGGCCAGTCACTAGAGGGGAACGAAGTCACCCCCAAAGCCACCAGGGAGGCCGACCTAGTCTGACCTGAGACAAACTTAGTCTGGGCCAACCCTGTCTGAATACAGAGCCTCCTAACACACATTCTTCACAGAAGATAGTAAGTAAGAGTGACTGCAAAGAGGCAGAAACAAACTCAAACCCACGCGTAGAGACAGGCATCCTGGAGAGCAGAACTCAGCTAAGTGCTATGAACCCTCGTATTGAGGGGAGTATAATCCACTCATCCTAGGATCTACCCAGTGCTTAATTAACGCACTGAGGAGGCCGTGCGCTACAGAACCCTGATCCAGGGGAGCACAAACCAGCCTGATGCTGGATCCTTAAGAGGAGGCCTGATTAAGGCCTACCACCATTACCAGCTTAGGGAGCTAAGCACTATTACAAACATAACCCTAAAAGGGAAGTACGAAACTCACCTAACAGGTAGACCATGCGATGGGCACATACTCATGGAGGCCGAAAGAGGCCTACAGCATGATAGAGTTAAGTAAATAACAGAAGGCAAACAGAAAGTGGCCCGGTTTTCTTTCTGGGGTAGAAAGATGACTTCAATGGCAGCCTAAGAGGCTGCAAAGTGCCCACATGACAATCCACCCAACACGATCCAATGAGCAGTGTACTCAGTAAAACCACCTTTTACTCTCTAAAGCAAGAGGAGTACAGCATACGCCAGCACGCATTAAGGAAGGCCTGGAGGGGCCTATAACCTCAACAGACACGTGGCATCAGCTCGTGGCAGTGTTTAGGCCCAAAGGACGATAAACAACCAGACAAAAGGAGGTTGGTTTATCACTTAGGCCTCTGGCCAACAGAAGTGTATAAAGATAACTCTCAAAGAGAAATACACCCAAACATACTCCAGTGTGTTAAAACTAGGCAGCCCGTAGGCCTAGCAACCTCTAATACACACGGCGTAGTCTCGTGGCCGTTTCTAGGAGCACAAAAGATCCACCCTAGGCGCTAGGTGGCCCTTAGCTCAACTAGAATAGGACTCAGGGAGGCAGATATAGGTAAAAAACAGCCTTCAGTAAGGTTTTGCTGCCAAACCAACCTGAGGGGCTAGCCACTCGAAATACTCGGTAAAAAGCACCTTGTCACCCTCACAGCGAGAGGGGTATATAACTGAACTCCACATATTACACCGGAGGCCGAAGTAGGCCTGCCTTAGTAAACACATGGCATCAGCAAGTGGCTACCATAACCATACCACCCAGAGGCCATGTATTAAAAGTGTCATGATTAACACATGAAAAACACTGCCAAACACCGAGAACAGGCCTGTTAGGGCCTATCCGTCAGTGATGGGACGTGGCCGATGGTGGCATGGTTTCCCAGGCATCCTGCCAACAAGTCGACTAGAAAAAGGAGGCCTAAAGGGGCCTCCATTCCAGTAACTGGTGGCGATCAGCCTACTCACAGATTAAAACACAAATTGTGCCAAACGTAAACTAAAAAGGAGGCCTGAAGGGGCCTGCCAATTCAATAACACGTGGCTACAGCTCGTGAATTAAAGGGAACCAAGCTACAGGGAACCAGCTGTAACCCAAAAAGCTAAGGGAAGCTAACTGCAACCTGCGCTAGGCTACACATTCCAACAGGCAATGTACCCTAAATACACGTTTTGACTAAAGGGAACCAAACAAAGCCAACATGGTCTAAGGGAGGCTATTATAAGCCTACTACCTCAGACAGACACGCGGCATGGCCTGTGGCAGCGTAAACCTGTGAGAATATGTGAGCACATTATGATCAGTTAAACAGTATAGTAGAACAACCGCTAACTAGAAGGAGGCCGAATATCATAAGGCCTACAATCCGAGTTATAAGCAGTATAACTGTTAACCAGACCACTAAAAAAGGGAGCTAATAGATACCAGTTTTCTTCAACAAAGTGGCATTAACTACCCTGAATATGCAATCCAAAAGGTGATGCACCCAGTGACAAGGACCTCAGACTGGAGAGTACAAGTCACCAAATACTCAAAACAAAGCCCTACTTTCACAGCAAAGGGCCTACTGTTATGAGAGCAGATGCCAACCTGTGGCAGCATAGGCTCACATACAGTGTAGGGCAAAAGTCTAGAACCTAAAGTAACACAAACTTTGATCTACATGCTGTTTTTAAAAAGAAAAACACTTCCCACACAGATCCTCAAATCTGATCTAAACCCCAGAGGACATGAGCTAAAAAAACTAGCAACGTCAACTCAAACTTGATAAAACAAATTATCAAGTGGCTCAGAAGAAAGTTATTCCTTTTAGCATGAAAGTTCTAGAAAGTGGGGCCAAGCACACACCTGCATAACTTATCTACGCAGAGATAAGGGCCTACCACCTGAGGAACAGCATAAGGGAGTCAGAAAACAGTCTACAACCTAGCTGTAAAACTCAAATTGCACCTACACCAGCAAGGGGATAATTGGGCGTACAGCCTAACAACTCCCTCGGGAGGAAAACCAGAACTAGGAAACAAATCCTGAAAGGATAGTGAATACATATGGGGTTACTTCATATATCACATCACCTAGCTCTAGCCTGGCTGCCAAGTTTTGCCTATTTTCTTTATTATATACAACAGGCACCATAACAAACAGCCTGATCTCCACTTCTAAATCTCATGATGAGAGAAATAAAGTGAAGCTCAAAGCTGAAAAGTCAGGCGGCCGGTTAGGGCCACCGTAGACATACAAACGAAAGTAATGAGTGCCAACTCAAACTATACTGAAAATAGCTGAGAGGCTACTCAACATAGAGAGAAAACTAAGCAGCAGCCATTTTGTGACCTGCTTAGTCAGTCTCAACATTCCAATTTTGCCCAAAAACCCCTTCAAATTCTATATCTCAATGTACATTCACTGTGACATGTTCAGGAAATACACAGGAACGACACAAAGTCAACATTTTAAGAAATGAATTCTACTCTGTCTTACCTTCCCGTGGCTCGAAGACCAAAGACTGCTCCTTCACAAACATGGGAAGGAAAACATCCATGGTTCTAGAAGCCCAAAGAACCCTTTCACTATCAAGCCAGAAGGCGGGCCTCCAGAAAAAAAATCATCATGGGCCCGGCTGTCAGCCTGACTGTTCAAAGGTGTCACCTGAACATACACTAGTAATTAAAAAACAGATCTGAGTGGAATGCAACTCTTAAAAGCTGCTGAGCGCGCCCTCGCCTTCAGCAGATCAGCCTGGTACGCCTGCAACACTGCCATAGTGTGTAAAAGCCGCACCAACCTGACCCGCAGCAGCATATGCTCTGCCATTCAGACGAGATGTCTGTTTAAGGGGTCTGGATGGCAAAACTGGAGCTTTTAGTGTCAGTGCTCTGCCCATGACGAGATGGCTGGCAAACGTCTCGTCAATGGGCGGCAGCGACACATACCCATGCTGGCCCAATCCATCCACATCAGCGAGATTCCCTCGCTGATGTGGATGAACTCTGGCCAAGCATGGGTTCTTCCATGCCTTCTCGATCTCAATGTGGAGATCCGGAAGAAATGGAAGGCTCACTGGAGTCACGGGGTTGTGGTCGGAAAGAAAAACGTTCATCAAGTCTGCCGCGAACGGGTTCTTTCCTCACGCGCCCCCACGGCAGCTGCAGTCTGCCAGCAGCGCGTTCCACAACCTCCAATAACTCGGCATATGCTGGGCCAGGAGGCTTGGAGAAAGAAGAAAAAGCCACTTCTTCCTCCTCCATTGCCTCCTGCCCACGGGGGCTATCAGCCAGAAGAACACTTGCTCCCGGATCCGATGATGTCAAAGATAAAACATCATCGTCATCCAGGAGCTCATCCCCGCCAGCCGCCACCGGAGGCTGAGAGACCATAACATCTCTCTCAAACTCGGCAGCGAGCTCCATCTGCGAGCCCCATGAGTGCAGCCGCCGCTCTGCCTCGGCACGAGCAGGGCCAGAGCCACCAGGCGCAGATGTTGACGCCTCTTCCCTCGAGAAGAGGGCCAGACGAGAACGGAGCATCCTTCACACAGACAGCGCCCTCAAGCACCATCCGTGCATGTTCTTCTCCCAGACAAAAGACGCATAGGGTGTGTGAACCCTCCGGAGTTAAAAACCTCGGGCATGGATCCACACACTTCCTGAAATGTTTCTCTTTGCCCTCAGACATAACAGAGACATACTCTATGAAGAGTATATTCGATAATGGCAGTCGACACAAACAGTCCCTCAAGACGATGAGATAATGACTGCTTCCCCAGGCGCCCCTTTTATACGTCATAGGCTGTCGCCGGCCAATAGGATTTGGAGTTATTGGATAGTTGGCTTTCGAACATCGAGTCACGTGACGTTTCCCCATAGCGTTGCAAACGCAGAGTAGAAGTTCCCTTTCGAAAGGGAACTGAAGACTTTTCAGACGCGCACTCCAACTTAGCCTCAGCGCAAGTCAAACGCATGATACAGGTGCCGAATGAGCTTCAGCAGAACATGAGTGAACGGCGAACATTATATATAACTTACGTAAATGTTTCTCAACTGGTGGGTTGCAAGTCCGCGCACTTTTCAATCACGCACAAATACAGCGCGCTGTATATTACTCGCTATAAATAAAGCGCAAAATAAACGACCATGCAACGTTGTAGTTCTGTCGTCAATGAAGTCATGAAATAACCAAAAAGGCGATTAAAGCTGCGTTAAAACTGTGCAGGCATAGGCCTATTTGATATATATATATATATATATATATATATATATATATATGCGTCACATGTCTCTGGACTTAAATATTCTGCATGTGAGATCACAATATAAAGCACAAGCTGATATGTAACTTTTTTTAATGCATAAATAAATATGAGAACTGTGAATTTGTACTAGAAGTACCTCAGGGATGACGTGTTTTTGTAGGCCAACCCGGAAGTTAGCGGCGCACGTGTTCCTTCGATCGAAACCATAGACTTTTGGAAAATCGCAAAAAATAAGCTCTATATTTAACAAAGGGTTATGACACTAACACGTTTTTTCTATCAAGATCATCTTTATAAGGTAACACAACATTTATACATTTTGAAGCCTAAATAAAGCCGTCAGATATAAAAAGCTAACAGTAGGCTATAAACGGACTACAGCACAGCATGGTCACGGATCAACGTCATCCACTTTTTCATGAGAAATGCTGTCCAAATGTCCTGTTTGTCGTGATGATGTCTAACGTCCCCGCCAAAGAAAGTAGTCCCTTTTAGCAATTTGTTAGCAACCGCTGTTTTTAAAACACAATAAAGGTTTTTAAAAAAATCACAAGCGGGTTATAACGTGTGTATTATGTCATAGATCAAAACGTGAAAATATTTAGAGGCTTTGTGAACCACAGACCTCATTTCAGGCCATTTAGCAAAAACCCGTTAAAAAAAAAAAAAAAAAACCCATAGACTTTATAATAAGATATCACATGTATTTTATTATAGAAATTATAGCATAGAAAGCTTCCAAAAGGGGGAAAAAGTATGGGGTTGAACCCCATAAAAAAGCAGATCCATGTGTGAGATGACAATAAAATAAGTACATATATTAGAATTGAATAACTGATAGTTAATAGCTATCTGTTTACTTACTCTTAAACATACCCAGGTATGTCACATAACCTGCTTTCTGGAATGTACTCCAGGGCAGGGTGGATTGAGTTTCCTTGTCATTCCTTGATATTTATTAGCCTACTTCCTTGACATTTTTGTTTAGTTAATAGTTTTTGTAATAAGTCATGTGATATTATTTGAATTTAATTATTATTGTGTGTGGATTTTTCCTTTTTCTGTTTTGTGTTGCTTGCAATATGTGTGTGTGTGTGTGTGTACTCACCAGCCACTTTATTAGGTACACCTGTGGCCTGTTGCACAAAGCCGGTTTCAGTTTCTACCCAGGTAAGTTCAAGATTAGTTTGAGCAAACTGTTTTTTTGTTTGTTTGTTTTTTTGGGCTCATGAAGGTGGATTGGTTTTTAGCGGGTGTCATTGCTATGGTAGCTTACGTTACACGGCTAACCTGCTCCAGAGCAGGTTTTATTCTAGTTTAAAGATAACAGACCAAATCAGGTGTGACCTGTACCTGATGCAATAAAGCCACTCACCCTGTAGGCCTATCTCTTGCTCTAAATCAAATCCATTTATAGTGAAAACATTTTAGAGACAAAATCTTTTGCAATTAATTGTTAATTATAATTTATTTAATATAAATATAATAATGTATAATTCATATGACATTCATATAATTATTATATTAATTGACAATATTAAACTTTGCTTTTAAATTAAAATAAATATAATACATAATGATGAAATAAATAATGATCTAAACCAGTTTGGATTTATCTGGATTTGTCAATTTAAAACCTACTCTGAAACTCAAGAGTTTGTTCAACTAGCTTCATGAAACACGCCACTGTTCAACTGCTCTTTAACGCAAATATCCACCCACAGTGTACCCATCTTCTGATGGCTACATTCAGCCGGATAACATGCCATGTCACACAACTCAAATCATCTTAAACTGGTTTCATGACAGTGAGTTCACTATACTCAAATGGCCTCCACAGTCACCAGATCTCAATCCAGTAGAGAACTTTAAGGATGTGGTGGATGTGGTGGAACGGGAAGTTTACATCATGGATGTGCAGCCAAAAAATCTGCAGCAACTGCGTGATTCTGTCATGTCAATGTGGACCAAAATATCTGAAGAATGTTTCCAGCACCTTGCTGAATCTATTCCATGAAGAATTAAGAAGGCAAAATGGGGTCCAACCTGGTACTAGCAAGATACATATATACAACACACACTGCAAGCAAAATGTGGTAGAAGTTTTTTACTTTAATTCTTTCATTTCATTTTTTCATCACTTTTTTGTGTTATTGTAATAATTTTAATAAAACCGTCTCATCTATTAAAATATAGGTTAATACAAGTGGTAAAGGTGAATCAAGTATTTATTGAGTCTTTATCTTTAGTCTTTTTTAAATTGTTAATTGAAAAAAGAATATTGTCTCCATCTACAGGCTGAAACAGATCAGTGCAGGTAGATTTATTGAATTTACTTTGCATTATACACTTGTGTATATGATAATGCTTGACCATAGTATTACAAACACATTTCAGGGATTGCAGTGACAGTTTGACCTGTGACTAGGGGTGAGTTTATAGTGCACTTAATGACCTCATAATGTTAGTAGCCAACCAGTTTGTAGAAAGTAACATTTGGCCAACAATATAATTTAGAGGTCCCTTGGTTTGAAATGGACAATTAGAAGGAAAACACATTCAGTTATGTTCTTCAGAGGTTACCTAAAGGTTATCAAATTGATCATTATGTGGTTAATGATTACAAGTATTATGTTTATAATAGGTGTGGTAAAACTTTGTTCTGCTGGCTTGAAGCTCTGGTTCAACAGTGGAAGTCAGAACCAACAAAGAAATGGCAACTGCACTTAAAGAAACATCAGTGGAAACTGAACCGAGACCAAATGTTTTCTCAAGGCCTTTTCAAGTTTTTATAGTAATGGAAAACACAGATATTGAATAATTATATATATAAGATATATGAATAATTACTACTATTAAATGAGAAATGCTTAGATCAACTATGTTTGAATGAGCTTCTACGGTAGTATACTGTGATTCACAACCAGGGCCAAAAGGTGGTGATGAAGTACTAGACTGTCTCACTACTATTTGCTGTTTTTTATACTAGCATAGAATCTTATAATTATATATTTGTGACCCTGGACCACAAAACCAGTCATAAGTTACACGGGTATATTTGCAGCAACAGCCAACAATACACTGTATGGGTCAAAATTATCGATTTTTCTTTTATGCCAAAAATCATTAGGATATTAAGTAAAGATCATGTTATTGTTATCATGTTATCAAAGATATTTTATAAATTTCCTACTGTAAATATATATATAAAAAAAATATTTTTGTAAGTAATATGCATTGCTAAGCACTTGAGATTTTCTCAATATTTAGATTTTTCTTTACTGGTTTTGTGGTCGAGGGTCACATTTATATTTCATATATGAATCATATTAAAGTCCCCCCGTGGTGAAAATCAAATTTTTAATATTGTTCATGTGTCTATCTGGTGTTTTTACCATGCTTTAAGACAAATCATGTGCAAATTCATAAGTCAACACCATTGCTGAGTATTTTCTCAAACCGCAGTGATCTAAAGACAGTCTCAAAAACGTGGTTTGAAATCACCGGTGTTTCTGACGTCACAAACTACCTTGTAACCAATCGCGTCAATGTACCGGCGGGCTTTAGCATATCATTAACTGACCACGTAAGGGAGTCTCAAAAGAAGGTTATCCCAGTATATTTTTCTGTTGATATGAAAAATCGGGTAGATTTAGCAACATGGCGGGTGTATGATGTATATTACGATGTTATGATGAACTATATGCCTTTCTCCACTGACGTTCTGAGTCGTTCAAAGCATTTCTAAGGATAATGATTGTTAGAAGGCAGCTGTCTGACTCATGAATGTGAACATGGTTTAACACATTTAAACACATTTACAGTATATGGAACCAAATATGTTAACTGAATGTTTGTGTAAAACAGCTTTAAGTGCCGAATAGTAGTTATAAGGTTAACCTACTGCAGAATACAAGTGAGGAGCTATTACTCAGTACTAATCTGATCACTTCCTGACAGTGTTTTATTTACAGGAAAGAATCAAAGATAATCAGCATCAAAAACATCTTGCGATCACAGCTGATTCAATCAAAAGCTCTTTCTGTCTTGCCTGCAGCAGTTTCAGTGTTTGTCCTGATGAGCACGAGACCTCAACTATCATTCCTAGCAAAATGATGTTACAGTTTTGCTGTAATCAGATAATACAGTTGCAATCTAGGTGAAAGGTACTGCAGTAAAATGAAAATTACTCTCTAACAGGTGCATATCACTCTGTATAAATGGTTACGCATGGGTACAATCATGCCATGCATCAAAGATCATCGACCACATCATCCACATAATAGAGCCTTTATCCAGTTACTTATTGGTTGGCTAAATGCACGTCATATATATATATATATATATATATATATATATATATATATATAGTTTTTATACCTTAATGCTGATTTTCTGCTCTGTTGAAAACAGTGCTGCTTAATATTTTGGGGGAAACTGATACTTTTTTTCTTTCAAGGTTCTTTGATGAATAGAAGTTTCAAAAGAACAGCATTTATTTGAAATACAAATATTTTAGAATATTATAAATGTCTTTACTGTCACTTTTGATCAATTTAATGCTTTCTTGCTGAATAAAACTTAATTTCTCTCAAAAAAAAAAACTTACTGACCTCAAACTTAGATGGATGAATGGATAGATAGATAGATAGATAGATAGATAGATAGATAGATAGATAGATAGATAGATAGATATAGAGTTATGTAAATGTAATTTGCACAAAATAATAACTTTACTTTAAATGTCTGAAACCAACATGAATACATTTCAAGGTTTCAGATAAAGTAGTTTTTAAAAGGTTTCTCCGTTTTAACTTTGGACATGAATTATTTGTGCATACCAATGTAATATAATATAATTATAAAGTGATTTAGTGAAAGAAAGAAAAAAGACCTAATCCTGTCACGAGCTTTTGATCATTGTGAATGAGACAGAAACTCCCCACTCACACCATCAGAGACTGCATTCGTTGAATGATCGCTGATTGATGCGCGCTACCGTAGCGATACGATCATACTAACCCTATAAAAATCAAACCTCGTCTCTGAGGAGCGTTCATTCACCAAATCTCAGTGAGCTCTGCCGGTTAATTATTAGCCGTTATCTCGTACTTAGTACCGGAGCGTGGAGTTTGGAGTCTGCCCCTCGAATCCAGATAAACGCAGAGAGAGCTGAAGGAATCAGGCACCCATCCTCTCTCTGGCCCGCAGACCTCTAACGCGCGCACCACACAGCGAGCCAACCATGCTGCGGCTTGCTGGACTCTTACTATGTGTGACCTCCTTTTTAAGTACCTCATCTCTTGGTAAGCGATTTTATAAAAGTCTAAAGATTAAAAAAACATTTATATTTAGTTTAAGCTGTTACTATAAGTTTGTTTGTTGTTTAAAGCTAGCGAATGTTCTCATATTTTCCAATTTAAGATTTAAATGGCTTTTAATATTACATTGATTTAAGGGTTTAGCCAGTTCACTGAGGTCTTTGGGATAGGAGTTGTGGCTAGTCACACTCATTCATTCTGTGCCCAGATTCAACTAATCATTGCAAGTAGACTCATATCAGTATCAGTACCATTGCTGAAAACCTTTTTTTTGTGTGTGTGTATTTTATACAGTTTATATAAATAGGCTATACAAATTAAATAAGAACCATTTATTTGTTTTATGAGGTAAAATCAGGGTATAATCTCTGTATCAGAAGATGTGATGCAATCTGAATGTGACACGTCAGTGTTCTGAACTGGCAGAGAGGACAATGGTCTCATTTTAGAGAGACAGGCTACTGTTTATCAATGACTTTATGAATCAACAATCCTAAAACCTCATGTTTGAGCAATATGTTTGAGCAGAGCATTAAATCACAATGTGTATTTTGACACTTCGATTTGTTCTGTGTTTTTGCCCTCACAAAGTATCTTGATTTTGCACAAACTTTACCTTGAATACTTCTGATTCTAAGACATTTAAGACAAAAAGAAATTTAGTTGCATCACACACACACAAAAAGCTTAAGTAAAGATTATGATACAAATATATGATGATTACAGATACAGATACAGATTACAGATTATTAGCTCATAGTACAGTGTTATCTGAGACCCACCTACAAGTACAGATAGGACTACATTCCTTTTCTTTCTGTATTACCTCTAATTATTCTGAGGAAGGCTATGGACTTCCTCTGGAGTGTCTTCGGTTTGCCTGTTGCTTTCTTTTTCTCTTGACCAAATTATATGAGCATGTGGATATAAACCCTGTGGATTAAAACATATGGATTAAACTCAGATTTCGGAAAGAATAAGTGTTTCCACCCCCTCCATTACTGGGTTTAAGCCTGTGATTTTTTAGGAGATGTTCAGTCCACTTCCTCCCTCTCTCCTTTCACATTCCTCCCTTGTTCTAATCCAGCTGTGTCTTACATGCCACTGCCCTAAAGTCAGCTGAAGCTCCAATGTGTCACAGCATGACATTTTTGTGTTTTTTCAGGTGCGAGCTCGGCTGGACCACGGCTGGATAATGACAAACTCTACAGATACAGCTACAGCGCTGACCTTGGGCTGAACAGGCAGACGGGATCCACTAGGGGGAATGCTGGATTCAGGATTAGCAGTGATGTGGACATCAGCCTTGTCTGGAGGAACCCAGAGATCAAGGACGAACAGCTACTTCAAGTGCAGGTAAAGAGGACCTACACTTGAAGTATTGATAGTTTTTTGATTGGATACCCTAGTGAAAAAGAAGTGTGCTTAACTGTATTGAATGTGCACTTGTAGTGTAGTTTAATGAAATTATCAAAGGACACTTAAAGGTGCAATATGTAAGCATTTTGTAGTAAAAACAAAAACAAAAAACAACTAGGCCAATGTTATATATTTTGTTCACTTGAGTACTTACAATATCCCAAATGTTTGCAACTATTTGTAAATAGTGAGAAAATTGCAATTTTAACCAAGGCTCCGGGACGTGTGAGGAGTCGCCTGTCAATTGCGTCATACCCTCGGTTTCCGGTTTTATTTTGTAGAAACCATGGAAACACCAAAGAAGTTTTTATACATTACTTGCTTTAATAACAAGTGGCATAATAAAAGTTCCGCTGCTTGTGAGGCGTGTGTTGCGCAATCGCTCCAGCGGCCACTCGGTCCTGCTCTGCTTCATACTACAGTAACATTAATAATCGCATCCATGAACATGATTTCTGCCCGAGCCCTATCCCGATTATTTTCCACCGGCTGTGAGGTGAAGACCACATGTCCCAAGATTCCGCGCTCAAACTTAGCGTCATCAAGCTACACCTTTGTTTTGAATAGGCCTCTAGCGGACAGAAAATTTTACATATTGCACCTTTAAGTATACTTAAAGAGATTACACTTTCATGTGTATGTTCACACACTTTTACACTTTTAAAAGCACATTTTAAATAATTAATTTTAATTAGGGTTGGGAATCGTGAGAAATTTTCCAGTTCCGGTTCCGATTCCGATTCCGGTTCTGCTTAACGATTCCAGTTCTGGTTTCATTGAAATAATTAAACAACTAATAAAAAATAGTAGTGAGGAAAAAATGCACAATGCTCAACTCAGTCCTTTTTGTGTTTATTATTCTTGTAAAATGAATTTAACAGACTGTTAATCTCACACTTTACAATAAGGTTCATTGGTTAACATAAGTTAACTACATTAACATGAACTAATAATGAACTGCATTTCTACAGCATGTATTAATCTTTGTCAATTTCAACATTTACTAATACATTATTAAAATCAAGAGTTGTATTTGTTAACATTAGTTAATGCACTGTGATGTAACATGAACAAACTATGAATGTCTGTATTTTTATTTATTTTTAACTAACATTAACAAAGATTAACATACAGTAACAAATGTGTTGCTCATGGTTAGTTCATAAATGAACCTTATTGTAAAGTGTTACCACAAATTAGATAAGATGTTTGAACACACATGTAAGATTCAGACAAATGAAACAGAATATTTTTGTAAGTTGGATTCATAAAGACTTTGTTTCTGAAAGAATGATTCAATGATAGACACATTTTTAACAGTAAATTTGTTGCCACCTAGTGGCGTAACAATGCAATCGATACAGTCGTTATTTGAAGTCCAGTTACTTTCAGAAGGTAATTTATTATACATAAACATCAGCGTTTCTATCTGAATAATAAACTTTTGTATATTTCTGTTATAATTGGAATAGGCCTATTTGTCACACAGAAATAATGATACTGTGCATTTGAAAAGATTGTTTGTGAAGCTGTTTATATCTACACTTGACAACTCTCTTTAGATCAGCGGCAGCACGAACGCAGATTTGAATGTCGCGATTTTATTTTTGTCAAAATTTTAATATATCTTGCACGGTTCCGGTTCTTTTCAAAAAACACTACCGGTTCCGAATTAGAACCGGTTCTCGGTTCCCAACCCTACTTTTAATATTATTTTCCATGCTGACTAACATTTTTAAGCACTTGATTATAATTTAAACTAGTTTGTTATTCATTATTACACTACTAATTTGCAGCTTCATCATTACAAATGTGAAATTACAAATATTTTAAATATATGACATAAAATTTCAATAGAAATGACATTACATTTTTAAACATACGTACACTTGAACCATATTTCAAAGACAATAGAATTATGAAATTACATATAAAGATGTACTTATGTCCTACCTAAGTATTTCAAGGAAGGACTTTTAAGCTAAACTAATTACATTTAATGTAAATTTAAACTGTAATACATTTTCATTTAATTGCAAATAACCTGCAATTAAGTGTCCGAATGCTAAAGTGTACTTATTTTTCACAAGGCTACATGAACATGGTGTGTAAATCAGTGTTATTTGAAAGGCCTTTTACTCAACACCGTTTTTAACTAAAAACGGAAAACCTTTTATGCACTTTGGCCGTTCATTTAGATAATGGCATTTTGGGGGTCTAAACTCAAACTTTTAAAAATCGGGATTCAAAGTGCAACTTTTTGAAAATGATACTATTATTGTCTCCGTGTAAACTACAAAAACGTGAATTTGTGAAAAGTGTGACATCATACATGTTCAGTCTATAGGTGTGTAGTGTTTACAACGTGACATCGTTAACTACTGGCCTGACATGCATAATACAGCATTTTTAGTAGTTTTTGTAGATCCGTATTTTATTTTAGTTAATGTTTATTTTATTTCAAGTAGTGTCATATTTATGGTTTTAGTTTTATCTAACAATAATAAACATCACATTCTCCTGTCCTGTTCTCAGATTTCAAATGTTCAAGTTGAAAGTGCTGGAAAACGCTCCCGCAAAAACAACATCTTCCATGGCAGCTCAGCAGAAAGCATTCTGGGTAAAGTCAGGCTTGAGGCACTTCAGAGGCCATTCATGGTGCTGTGGAAAATGGGCAAGGTAATAAACACACTTCATTATGTCATAAAAATGTGTTTCATATCCAGTGTTGTTTTTCCATAGTTATTTGACTTTTTGTGTGATTTTTCTTGCTTACTTAGATCAGAAGCCTGTATGCCCATAGGGGTGAGCCTGCTACCATCAAAAACTTGAAGAGGGGTGTGGCCAGTATGCTAATGATGCAGCTAAAGTCCGGGAAGATGATGGAGGTAAAGACTGACTATTAAAATTCTCCACTGAAGTGTGTAAAGTGTGTAAGTTATTCTTTGTTAAAATACTTTCTCCATAATCTGCAGGCTGATGCTTCAGGGAAATGTTTAGTTGAGTACAAGGCTACCAAAAATCAGGTGATCCGTACAAAACACTTGGATACTTGCAAAACGCAAGAGAAGGGATTCACTACTTACAGCCCAGTAAGACAAAAACTCATCTTACCTCATTTATACACCATTCCCGGCACTTTTTATTCACCTTTCTTCTCCGCTCTTCTAGGTATTGGGCATCAGTGGGAAGTCTGCTTCTGAAACCGTTATCACTCTGGAGAATGGCATCATTAAGTCTGCTGATGCTGAAGAAACACACATTTTGTCCATCAATGCTCGTCACACAGCTGCAATTAAAGTCCTGTCCAGGTACCAAAGAAATGAGAAAACATATCATGCATGATCAACACAATAAATTAATTAAATTAAAGCATCTTCTCATTTCTCTCAGGCAGTCATTGACGCTTAAAAAGATTGAGGTAGGGCCAGCAGAAGTGGCGGGCAAAGATGTCGCAGGTGTGGTGAAGTCTCTGGATGACAAATTCATGTCTGTTGGAGTCATAGTGGAGAAAGTTAAAGCCAAATGCAAGGGATGCCCCAGTGTGAGTAACTATGTGTTTGTGCTTATACATCTGGTGTTGTCATCATTTCATCAGCTCTTATGTTATTCCAAAACTGTATGTTTTTTTTTGTGGACCACAAAAAGGAGACATTTTGCTGACAAATCTTTTTTACAAAAACTCTCTATTTGTGTTCAATGGAAGCAAGAATATCATATAGATTTTGGGCTGGTTAAATAATGCCAGTTTTCATTTTTGTTGCATTATTCCTTTAACTGTGTAAAATGACTGTTTTGTTCTGTATAAAAGCAGGCAGAAATGTGTGAAATCTGTTTTTGTGTTCATACTAATTGTGTGTTGTATTGTTTTGATGTGCAATAGCTGATGGACACATGGAAGGCAGTGAGGTCTCAGCTAGAGCCGGACTCACTCTCTAAAGCAGAAGCCCCAAGAAGCTTCCTCACGCTCTTACACAGCCTGCGCAAAGCCAGCAAGGCAGAGATCCTCACAGTACTGCGCAACTGCAGCAAGTCTGCACTGTAAGACCAAACTCCTCATTGTGTCTAACTCTTTTTAATTTATACCATAGGCCCTGTCCCAAATGGCACACTTAAAGTGTGGTTGTGGTCTTGTGGACTTAAAATGGCTGTCATGTGCACATGTCCGTCAAGTCCACAAGACTGTAGGGCAGGGGTTTCCAAACTTGGTCCTGGAGGGCCACTGTCATGCAGAGTTTAGCTCCAACTTGCCTCAACACACCTGTCTGGATGTTTCTAGTATGCCTAATTAGACCTTGATTAGCTGGTTCAGGTGTATTTAACTGGGGTTGGAGCTAAACCAAAGCCCCTGGAAGGCAAGCCTGCAACCTTTAGCCAAAAAAACGACTAATGCTAACACTCCGGCTGTGGCGGTATGCACGGGCGGTACACAGGAAAGGAGACCAGAAGCCATTACACGATAGGCTGAGAGGTGCCGCACGTGATTAAGTTAGCCATTACGCTTTCTCCAATGCTAAGAGATACAGACCCTCTCATCTCCTTATAATATACAATCTCTGGCTAAACTCTGCAGGACAGTGGCCCTTTAGGACAGAGTTTGGAGACCCCTGCCATAGAGTGTCCCATTTGTCATTTTAGGTTTCAGAAGGGTGCTAGCGAGCACCCTCGATGTGAACTTTTGCAGACTTAACTCTACAGTGAAACACTCAGAGAAAGATCACGAGTGCTTAGGGTTCTATTTGATTTACAAAAAATGTTGCTGTAAAAAAAGACTCATGTGGACTCCTATGCAAAGAAGTGAATTGTTTCTTTTTTTGTATAATGAACGAATGAACCGATTCACTAAAACAAATCAGATTTGTGTTTGACTGTGACCTTTGTTTGCTTGGCTGTAAAGCTCAGTCCTTCCAGGATTTCGCGGGACTTTTTTCTGATTTTTGCGGCGGCTTTTCTCAACATTTGCGGCAATAATTACAGCATGTTTTCATGGTTTCACAGAGATCATCACCCCCGGTGGTGAAACATTGAAATTTCAAAACGTTTTGAAACACTTATAACGTAACAAGGCTTAATTTACTGAAATCACGTGACTTTGGTAGTTTGATACATGCTCCGAAACACTGAAACAAAAGATTCGGAAAGCTGCGAAGCATCATGAAGCAGTGTTTTAAAATCACCCATCACTAGATATTGTTAATAAAGTCATTATTTTGTTTTTTTGGCGCACGAAAAGTATTTTCGTTACTTCATAACATTAAGGTTGAACCACTGCAGTCACATGAACTGTTTTAAATAGGCCCTATGTCTTTAGTAGCTTTCTGGGCACTGAAAGTGTAAATTAACTTGCTGTCAATGGACACCTCACGGAGCCATCAGATTTGATCAAAAATATCTTAATTTGTGTTCCGAAGATGAACGGAGGTTTTACGGGTGTGGAACGACATGAGGCTAAGTAATTAATGACAGAAAACAGCTGAACTACTATCACATTTTTGAAAATATAGTTAGCAGTGTCGCTACTTTTAGTAATTTGGTTTTTAAGTCAAATATCGTAATCACGGCTAACAGGGAAGGTTCTCAGAACATTCTGGCAAGTTTCTCTCAAATTTATGAACAATTGTTCTTCCAGTAACATTAATAGAATGTTATCCATTGGAGCTACAGTCAACTTAAGCTTACAATGTTTTTGGGAAACGCTACCCTGGTCTTTAAATATGTTTTCAAAAACATTATTTATACATCATTCATTGAATGTTTTTTTCTAAATGTTTTTAGTTGGATGTTCGTCGAACTTTTTAAAAATATTACTATTTGTTTCAGAATGTCTATTGAACATTCAAAAGTAAAGTTCCCTTAATGTTTGCAAAATTATCCAGTGGAATGTTTTCTTAGCATTTGCATAACCAAGAAACATTTTTAAAACATTTAAAAAACTGGACGTTTTGAACATTCATAAATAACCTCGTAACTTCATGGGAACATTGGCAAACGTTATTAGAACATATTTTTGTAAGCTGGGAAAATAGCCATTCCTAATGATACCTGAGATGCCGAGTTATGATCAGTGTATTAAGAAAATAGCAGCCATTGTTGCTGTCCTGTTTCTTTTCTTAACTACCAGTTTACATTGTTTCTCCTTTCTAGGCCTCAGCTGGTGGATGCAGTCACATCAGCTCAGACTCCATCTTCTCTCTCAGCCATTCTGGAGTTCCTGGACTTCAGCAAGAAGGAAGGTTTAGTGCTACAGGAGCGCTTTTTGTATGCATGTGGTTTTGCTTCCCACCCTACAGAGACCATGCTGCAGTCCCTGCTGGTAAGAGACCTTCATTATTGCATTCATATCAGAATTTACATCTGAATTTACCCAATGTAACTGTCACCCTTACAAAGACATACCACGGCAGTACCATGATAGTTTGACATATAAAAATGTATACTGTGTTACTGGAGTATGTTTTATATATGTATTGATAACATCACAACATTTATTTCCATCAAGTTGTGCATCGATTTTTGGTCAAGATCTTGTATTGACAATACAAGAGACTTTCAATGAATGTAAGGTCAGGTGCCAATTCATGTATGAAAATGATTCTTCATGCTTCCTCCCAATCATTCTTTCACAATTTGAGCCTGATGAATCTTGACATTGTCATCCTGGAATATGGCCATGATGTGTCTTCCTACATGGTTGTTTAAGAAATGAAAAGCTACACACTCCATCAGTTAGGGTTAGAAAAACCATTCCCAAACATATAACATGCTAGAAACATAATAATCACAACAATAATGATCCAGTCATAGACTAAGTATTTGCCTATTTAAATCCAAATAGCGACTTTTTATGGCCGGCAAGTGTGTGTATGTGTGTGTGTGTGTGTGTGTATATATATATATATATATATATATATATATATATATATATATATATATATATATATAAGTAATGGCATAAATAATTTCACCTTTAAATGTGTTCATAACTTTCAGAAATTAATCTATGAATTGTTTCATGAATTGTTCTAACTTTGTTCCCCTGTAGGATGTGTCTAAAGGAAAGATTGGCAGCACAGACATTAAGGAGTCAGTTGTGATCATCATGGGAGCTCTGCTTAGGAAACTCTGTCTGAAAGGAGCATGTGAACTACCTGTGAGTCTCCACACATCAGATTATTATTCATATTCACATCTATTGGAGTATTTGATTGAGTCATATTTATAAATTGCAATTTAATCTACATAATTGTTCACATATGATTCATACAAGTGAACAAAAATAAATAAATTAATGTATTATCATACAGTATATTAAATAATCTGGATATGCTTTCTGCTACAAATAATACAGTACTCTCAGCAACATTTAATACATTTAACCATGCTTGCATTATAAACTACACCCTCTGAATCAGCATCTTAATTGTTCAGTAATTCTGATGACTGAGTGTGTTTCTCTTGTGTTTAATATGCAGACAGTGGTTAAGGTGAAAGAGCTGCTGTTGGCAGGGCCTGACAGCACTCAGGTGGAGTCTGAGGTTCAGATGTACCTGCTAGCATTGAAGAACGCTCTTCTGCCAGAGGCTATTCCTCTTCTTGCCAAATATGCTGAGTCAGAGGTGGGAGCGTATAGCACCATTGCCATCACAGCGCTGCAGAGATACGACCCTGAGCTTATCACACCAGAGGTACATCATCAGCCTATCTAGAGGGGCACAAAACTACTCTTCAAATACTCTTCAAAACATTTAACACTATTTCCACAGGTGAAAAAGACAGTGAACCGCATATACCATCAGAACCAGCGTATTTATGAGAAGAACGTTCGCGCCGCGGCAGCTGATGTGATTATGAGCAGTAGTCCATCCTATATGGAAGTGAAGAACGTTCTGCTCTCCATCGGACACCTGCCACATGAGATGAATAAATACATGCTGTCTAAAGTCCAGGACATTTTGCGCTTCGAGATGCCAGCCTGGTGGGTCTCACATTTACTAATCATGTTCTTCAAACTCTAAATTAACAAATATTTTATTGTCTCTGGTGCTGTATAGCACTCGTGTGATAAAAGGCATGTCTGGTTTGCAGTAAATTGGTACGACAGGTGATGAAGGACATGATTTCCCACAACTATGACAGATTCTCTAAGACTGGGTCATCATCTGCTTTTTCAGGCTTCATGGCACGTAAGTGAACTCATCTCCTATGCCCACTCATAACCTTTAAACTTAAATCTATGACACTATTATTTTTATATAATGATACCTGATACAAAGTTTGCATCACTCACCTGTGTGTATATATATATATATATATATATATATACTAGATAAGCTACTAGAGGCTATGCTGTATCGTGAATGAGTCACGGCTGAAGGGTGTTGTTAGCCATGACGCGAAGCGGAGTGCCTGCAACCCCTTCAGCAGTGACTTATTCACAATATAGCACTAGCCTCGAGTAGCTTATCTAGTATATATAGAAATCCAGTCAGTTTGGGTTAAAATTGTTTGAAATTCAAGTATTAGCATTATAAACACTGAATTAATATATGAAATTAAATTAAGGACATGCATCAGAAAAATTGGTAATGTAGGACAATAAATATATAACAGAATATAACAGCTTGACAGTAAACTGTTTTTGCAGTGTTGTCTTATATTTATGTCCGTTAAAGCAAGACTATGTAAACAAAAAAACACAGCCACTGTGTCCAAAAGTGCCAATTATGGGATAACAGACAGCAATGAATCATGTTCTATAAGATCATGTTTGTAGCGTGATCCAGGGGATTAAAACGTATATATTTCAGACCTAGTGGAGTAATTTACTCCACTTTGATCCCCTGGATCACGCTACAAACATGATGATCTTATCTTTATTAATTTACTATTAATAGTAAATATGTAAAGTTGCATAAAATGGAAATACTCAATAAAGTAGGCTAACTATGTTAACTTCAGATGTGTAATGGTTGGAATCCACAACTGATAATATAAAATATATATAGGCTAAGACAATACAACATTTACTGTAGGTGTCATAAAATTTACTGAATTTAAGAAATCTTTTAATGCGTTTCTGATTTGGCTGTTAGATTTGCCGATTTTGGGTGCGTAAGATGTCCAGTTGGTATTTTCACCCCAAAATGGCTGCCGTGTTACCGAAGCACCACCTAGTTGCTGTTACCCAAAAAGCATCAGTTTCGCCTCTTGGGATCTATACTCTTTGGTAGCGAAGACTTTTATATTGAAAAGACTGAATTGTTGTGAACACGGAACAAGACGCAGCTGAAAAATGCTTTGATTAGTGCTGTTAGTCACGGAAAACCCCTTAACTTTTAAAAGGACAAGATAATACATCGGACATTGAAACAGATTTTTTATTATGAACACAGGACTGACCTGAAGGAAAATGCTAAATCTGAATGAAGGTAATAAACTCGCTCACTCGATCTTTTTCTCACAACACTCTTCTACATAATACAGTAAGCTTCAATGAACAATATCAATTAAGAACATACAGTTTATGTTGCTAAGAGTGGTTGCTAAGAGTGTTGTGTAGTGATACACAGAACCGTTGGGTGAAGCGGTCATAGCCGTGTTTTATTGTGAATAAAACACAGCTATTGACCAATCAGAATCAAGGACAGGAACTAACCATTTTATAAATAAATAAATAAATATATATATATATATATATATGTATATATATATAATCAGTCTCTATGATATATAGATCCTAGAACAACCTAGCACATTTTTTGTAGAAAAATAAATTATAAACATTTGTTTGTGTCTTGTAGCAGTGTCTGTAGCATATATCTTTTCTTTCAACAGAAACTGCTGATGTCACTTCTACCTACAATTTGGACATCCTGTACTCTGGCTCAGGCGTATTGAGGAGAAGCAACATGAACATTTATGGTCAGAGCAACAGTGCCCTTCTTCATGGCCTCCAGGTACTGTCACAGTGTTGTACAGCATATCCCATCAACATGCATTGTGTGCGCTGATATTCACCTGTACTTTGTGCCTGCGTTTTGTTTTTCAGGTGACAATTGAAGCACAGGGTCTGGAGTCTCTAATTGCAGCCACGGCAGATGAAGGAGAAGAAGAACTGGAGTCTTTTGCTGGAATGTCTGCTCTGCTGTTCGATGTTCAGCTCCGCCCAGTGACCTTCTTCAAGGGCTACAGTGACCTGATGTCGAAGATGTTCTCTATGTCTGGAGATCCGATCAATGTAGTGAAGGGCCTTATTCTGCTGACAGACCACTCACAGGTATGAAAATCACCTTAATATGCACTTATAAATCTGACACATCCAGCAGATGTTCTGCAATCAATAAGCATAGCCTGACAGCCTGGGGGCAGTGTGAGACAGTTATGGGCTAGATTACAGGGCAAGTGCTGCATTCTGAAAGTGAATGATGGGAATGATTTGAAACACTTAGTTAGCATGGTTTGAAAGTGTGTCAATATTATAACTGTGTAATTTCCAGCATATATGTGTGTATATATATATATATATATATATATTTTTTTTTTTTTTTTTTTTTTCCCCAGTTTAACACGTTAAAAATATTTAATGCATTTAATGCAGCATCCGTTTTTTCCGTCAACTTTTAGATAGAGTTACATTATCTGATCACGCTCTTATTAATGCAAATGCTATTAAAAATTCAAGTGCAATAAGCACACACACACAAAAAATAAATTAAATCTGTACTGGCGCCAGTGTTGCCAAGTCTGCAGGTTGAAGCGACCCCAAATAACATGATATTTAGCCCATGAAACGCAATGTTTACCGGGGGACCCCCCTGGAATGCAATTCGGCTAGTTGTGAGTAGCAGTTGTGCGGGTTTTGTTTTGAAAATCTGGCACACAGACTGGCACGCTGTCTGTGAATCTCCTTAAATGAGTTAAATAAAGTGACCGTAAAGAGATCGGATGTGTGTCAGATCCATGTCATGTGCGTAAGGTCTTAAAGTGACAGCAGCCTAATAAACCTGCTGCTGTCTGTCGTTAATGTTAATCAAAAAACAAAAGACAAAGAGAAAATCACTCACTGCTCTTGACTGAATAACTTTTGTAGCTTTAATAAGGATTAATCTATATTTAATTTAAAATGTAAAAACTAAGGTGTTTGATAACTTCTGTATATTTCCTACCTGTTAGATTAAATATTTAAAATTTACTGTCTTTATGTTGTTTCTACATTAATTTGGAGATTAAATGTGAAATTATTACAATGTAAAAATATATTAAAGCTTTAATGTTAGGTGCAATTAATTAGTTATTTCTGAATCCCTTGACAGCACTAATATATATAAATATATATATACATACACACACACACACATTTTTATGCCCATTTTCTGATCCCAAACATTATGAACAGTAGTGTATAATGTTAAAAAAAACTTAACATTTAAACAAAAATCTAAAAATAAAATATAAATATATTTCTTTCTTATGTATAAAAATGTTGGTAAAAGTAAATTTTTTGTGCTTTCTCGCTTTCTTTGAAGGTGATTCCTCTTCAGTCTGGTCTAAGAGCCAGTGCCGAGTTTCAAGGCGGTCTGGCCATCGATATCTCTGGAGGGATGGAGTTCAGCTTATGGTACAGAGAGTCTAAGACGAGCGTCAACAACAGGTGAATTTCTTCTTTTTAAACTACATCCTTGAATGGGAATGGTGTTGTGCATTCAAATAAAGATCCGAGCTGCCAATTAAATGAACCCCACATGGGACAACAACCCATGATGTCCTAGTTTGCTTTGGATGCAAAGTTAGTTTTGATAAAATTGACTACTTACTTTGCTTACTTAGAAGCCATTGCCAGATGTTTTTCTTCACTAGGTTTTACGAATAACAGTAAATATGATGCCGGTGCATCTTATTATAACATCATTAATCCTTCAGAGAGATTTGATGCTAATCCACATCTTTAGCCACAACTGCACCTGCTTGCTTACTGTTAGTTTGTGGATGCAAGCAATGGCAACTTGGCTAAAATGAGACAGGCGGGAAATGAGGGCAATGGAAAGATGCTGTGGTAGGAGTAAAAGATCAGGGGTTGAGGGTAAAATTAGGTTATGATATCGATTGTGAGAAACCAAATCCTCTCAGGGACAGATTTCAGATAGTTCATCATCTTTACATTTGAACTGATTCCATGTTGTTTAAGACAAAATACTCCATGTTCTTACTGTATGAGGAAATGTCTCTTTTTTTACCTTACATTTAGCACTGTGGGTTTGCTGTTCTTTGTTTCATGATGGGTATTTCTGGGTCGCATCTGCTTTTCTACATCTGCCAGCCCTCAGGACAGGCAGGGGCAGGTGTATGGATCAGGGAGGCAAGCTTTACCTTCTCTGAAAGCACACACACACACACACACACACACACACACTAGTAGACAGACAAAGACTCACTGACAGACAGACAACCTAATACGTAAACACATGTGCGTGCGGGCACACAGAAGCGGGGAAACTGATAGAAAGATAGTAACGCACACAGACACACATAGTCAGACACAAGCGGGTTATGTTTAGAAACGAAATAAACCACAGCTCTCTCGGGCGCACAAGATTAGCATGCCTCCACTCAGCCCACTCATCATGGGCAGCCATGTTAAATAGATCATTTAAGGTGGAGGTTGAAAGCATGGAGCCAGACAGTCTCATGTGATATGTGAGCCCAAACACCAAAACTGACTCAGCAGAGACTCAGAGGAAGAGACTAAAGCAATGTTTCTCTATCGCAAATTGTTGTGCTGTAGGAAGAATTAGACATTAAACATGTAAAATCCTGACATAAAATAGCTTAAAATAAAGCTTAGATACAGTATAAAATCATGTTATGTGCATGTCCAAAGGTATGACCCTAAAGAAAAAGAAAAAAGGTGAAACATTGAAGTTAAAAAATGTAGTTTTTGTAACAGTTGTACTGTAACTGTAATAATTGTCAGTGTAATATTATTTCTATAGCCTACTAGTATAGCATTTATTCATATTTTTAATGAGCTTTTATTTCAAGTTTTAGTCATTTTGTTTTGTGCTTTTTATTCATATTTGTTTTTGGGGGTTTTTTTTCTGTTTTTTTGTTTTTTTTTATATTTCTATTTAGCTATAGTTTAGCTTCAGTTTTAGCAATTTTAGTACCTCAACCTAAACTTATTTTATTTCTGTTAGCTGCCAAGGCAAGATTTATTTTTTGTTTATGTTTTTAAGCTTAAGTTTTTTTTTTTTTTTAATCTAATATGTATATTTTATTTTATTTCAGCTTTTTTTCAATCAATGAAAATAATTAGTTTTAATAATTCCAAATATCAACACTAAATCTAATTAACTCTTAATCTAAGCAGCTCAAAATAATGTTTTAAATTGTTCATTATTATGTTTCCTATCAGGAATAAACATGCAACACACCTAAATTAAACTGGCAAACAAGTTTCTGTGAAGAGAGCGAATGGGACTGAACCAAAAAAAAGCATATTTGAAAAATTGTACTGTGCTTGTTGGTTCCATTACAAAAAAAAAAAAAATCTAAGTAAGTTAATTATTAAAAATAGAAAATCTGAACAGATGTCCCTGAAAGCTTTTAGAATAGTGGAGTAAGTTTTCTTCAATATATTCAAGATATTTCTAAATATAAAAGAATAGCAGAGTCCACAGCTCTAACAATAACTGCACAAAGAAACAATATCGTTGGAATCACTTTCGGAACAACTGATGGATTAAAAAAAACTGACAGCCAATCAGAATCTATTCCGCTTTAAAGAGCTTGAGCATTTAAAGCGGCAGATGACAAAATTGCGCTTTTGATAAGCATGCGCTTATCATAAACAGAGTGGTGCTGGGGAAAGTTACTTTTAAAAGTAATGCATTACACTATTGTGTTACTTCCTAAAAAAGTAACTAATTGCGTTACTTAGCTACTTTTTATGAAAAGTAATGCGTTGCATTACTTTTGTGTTACTTTTTCTCACCTGGGCTGGGCTTTTTTGTTTGTTTTTTAATAACAACAAAAAAACTTATATTTTTTGCAAATGCAAAGTCCCTTTTACATCAGAAGTGAAATGAATAAGCCTCAGTCTGAAGGAAATGCATATTTACGCCTGTACAGTAGAGGGCGCAGCTCAAACAAACCTTTCAGCTGTGCTGCCATTCTGGATTAAAGAATAAGATGCATGAGAAGGCTTATTTCTAAATCTAATCTAAAGTAATTTTGCTTATTTGTATGGTTGAATTAGATCATTGAAGGCCAGCAGCAAAGACATTGGTTAATAAAGTGAGATTAAATACATAAGGTATATTTGTGTAATTTAATATAGTTAATTATTACAGGTTTGCATAAAATTCTGAGATTGCATTTCACTTTTTTTATTCATTTTGAGGAAAACTGAATGTTTTTGTGCAAGTGAGACGAGTAAATGCATGTTCACATTTAGTCTAGAACTACAATAACCATCATGTTCACACAGCGCACACAACACCTCTGCACTTTATTTCTCTTAACATGGGCAGGAGAACTGTCAGTCAATAAATGTGAAAAAGTAAACTGTGTTACTTATTTGAAAAAGTAACTTAGATATTTTGTTGTAAATTGAAAAAGTAATGCATTACCTTACTAGTTACTTGAAAAAGTAATCTGATTACGTAACTCAGGTTACTTGTAACGCGTTACCCCCAACACTGAAACAAAGCGTTATGGTTCGTTTGAGTGGATGCTAATATAGTTATCGTTATGTTATCTTTATAGTTGCAGGCCTTTAGAGTTTTTAGTGTTTTTGCTAAGCTCATCCTTAACATTGTGTGCAGGGGAGCTCTGGTCGTCATCGGTAATGTGACCGTGGATATGGACTTTGTAAGCACTGGAGTGGAAGTAGGTTTTGAGACCGAAGCCACCTTGGACTTCATCACCACTGTGCAGTTCTCCGAGTACCCCTTCCTCGTCTGCATGCAGATGGACAAAACCACTTTCCCCTTCAGGTATCTAGATTCTAGGTTATAGTCATATAACATTTAAAAATGTGTTAAATTAACACAACTAACCTGTTTTGCTTCTGATGCTCTCTAGAGAGATGGTGTCCAAGCAGGAGAAGCTGCCCTCAGGACAGACATTCTTCTCAAAGAGGAGCAGAGATCAGCTGGTGCCGGGCTCAGAATTTCCTCTGCACCAGGAGAACTCTAACATGTGCAAGAAAGTCTTTGAGCAGGCCTGGTAGACCAGCTGGGACCGCACTGGACGTTTTAGCTAGCAAATGTAAAAGGTTTTCATACAGACAACCACTCTGTTTTGCAGTGGCTGTATGTGCTAAAACCTTGAGTCAGTCAGACATGTGGACACTTAAAAATAAAGGTTCCAAAAGGTGTTTTTTTTTGTTTGTTTGTTTGTTTGCAGTGATGCCATAGAAGAACCATTCTAGGTTCCCCACAGAACCTTTATGTAAACAGTTCTTAAAAGATACATTTTTTTCTTACTGTTAAGAGCATTTTAACGATCTAAATAAACTTTTTACACTAGAAAGAACATTTTTGAAAAATTTATGTTAAAGGTTTTTTATGGACCCATTTATGCCAATAAAGAACCTTTATTTTTAAGATTGTATAAGAGTCCTTATAAGTCCAGCCCTGTTTTCTCCATTTAAGAATGATTAGTACAAATTCAATTAATGCATTTTGTAAGTGAGAGGAATGTATAGAAATGTTGTCAGGATAACCAATGGCACTCTCGTCATGTGAAAGAATTATTCAACCCATAAAAGCAAAAGTGAAATATTTATGAATTGTAACATTATATCATTATAACAGGACTGTGTATTTGAGGTGCTACTGTGTTATTTATTTAATCAGAGGGCTTTCTGACACACTTCATCCCTCCACAGGCAGTTCATGCTGTCTGGTTTCCATGATTACACCAGATGTTTACATTCTTGAGAATATTTATGGCAGTCTTGTACATGGGAAGATAATCAACCATGAATAAAGTTTTTTTTTTTTTTTGTCTTTTTTGGATATTTTTGTCATTTTTTTGTAAGTATATTTGAAAGTGTCATGTTTAAAAATGAATAGATCTTTATCTTCATCCTTTGCATAAAACAGATTGCCTACTGAGGCTTCAATGGGCTAAAAGGAGGATGAATGCAAACTAATTAACTTGATAGCTCTTTTTTCAGCATATCTGTATTTTTTTTTTAAAACATGGGTTTGAATAAATCTATGTACTGAACCTTTTAACAAAATGTAGTATTGTCAAATTAATTGATCGCGATTGATCGCATCTAAATTAAACGTTATATATATATATATATATATATATATATATATATATATATACACACACACATATATGTGTGTGTATGTATACAAACTTTTATGTTAGATGCGATTAATTGTGATTAATCGAATTGACAGCACTAATAAAATTCACTATACAGTATAATAAACTTTGGGAAGTGGTAAACACTTTGCTGAGAAGTAAAGTTGATATACTGAGAACAGTATAAAGTTAAAAGTATCCAAATAAAAATAAATAGCTCACCTAAAGTGGAAGTTTTCTACATCCTACTAAAACTTAAAGTTTACAGTAGGTGGGACATATTTAGGGACTCATCTCCTTATTAAACAGCCAAAGGCCTCAGTTTAACTATAAAACCAGCTATCTTCCAATACACACACTTTCATAGTTTTTACTGAATTCCATTAAAGGATTAGTTCACCCAAAAATGAAAATGATGTCATTAATTACTCACCCTCATGTTGTCCCACACTCATAAGACCTTCGTTCATCTTCGGAACACAAATTAAGATATTTTTGATGAAATCCGATGGCTCAGTGAGGCCTCTATAGACTGCAATTCCACTGAACTTCTCAAGATCCAGAAAGGTACTCAAAACATATTTAAAACAGTTTGTGTGAGTTTCAGTGGTTCAATCGTAATATTATAAAGCGAAGAGAAAACTTTTTGTGCGCCCAAAAAACACACACAAAATAACGACTTTTCAACGATATCTAGTCATGGCCGATTTCAAAACATTCGGAATGCCAAAGTCACATGATTTCAGCAGTTCGGCATTTTGACACACGATCCGAATCACTGATTCGAAACAAAAAATTCGAAGGCATTACCGCTTATTAAGTCATGACATAAGGAACGCCATTTCTGGTCCAAGCCTCGACTCCTTTCACTTGAGAATGGCATCTCGACGGCCGTTTATTAGCGCTATTTATTCATAATAAACATTTAACATTTTAAAGTTAAACATTTAAAATACTTACAGTTTACACAACAGTCTCTGTGCTCACAGTGTCACAGACATTAATATTTTAACGATTTATAAAAGATGAATCACTGTCTGGCCATCTGGGATTTTGGTATGGAGATAAAGCTTATGATTATCATTTTTTTCACATCGTGTGTGTATATTAGCACCATTTGTTGTTTTCTTGTGGTATGAGATAGAGCGTTTGGACCCGGAAGCGCTGCCGCGTGACGTCAGACTTAACAACCACTGAGCCATCGGATTTTATCAAACATAACTAAATTTGTGTTCCGAAGATGAACGAAGGACTTACGGGTGTAGAACGACATGAGGGTGAGTAATTAATGACATTATTTTCATTTTTGGGTGAACTAACCCTTTAAGAAATTCTCAACTTTGCAGGCGTTTACAATAAATAGTTACATTTTCATTAAGACTACATCTGCCATTGGTCTGTATGAGAGCGGTTATTGTACAAAACCATGAAAATATGAAAATTGTAGATGTAAATTTTAGATGAATAAACGTTAAAATATATATCATTTTGAAGCATTTAGATGACCTCAATACGAACCAATAACTCCCATTCTGTTTTTATCTGACCTTCAGTTATAATTAAATGCAGATAAGTGTGCACAACAACGATAATAAGCGCTTTTTACGAAAGCTCAGTTCTTATGAACACTACTGTTGCAGGTCAAACGTTTTGAATAACACTTGGAGTTCCGCTTGGGGGCGGCTGGCAACTGAAAACCAACAACTGCTCTCGCGGACATTCCTATCGCGCGGCGAACAGCAGCTGAGCGCGCGTGTCTGTCACTGGCGCTGCTGCCATGGCGACCCCGTAAACAAACCCCCAAACTGTCAGCTCGAGCTAATGCCTCTGGCGGGTGAAGTTTCAGGAGCTCACGGAAAAGTTACCTAGCACGCTGGCATCAGGTCAAACGACCCTCTGCCAGCTGTGTAAATCAAACGGGCCCCACAACAACTATCTGTTTCTGTTGAAGATTTAAGGCCTTTTGAGGTCAACAGCGCTACACGAGGGTGTGAGAAAGGGTACATGATGTAGTACATCTACATTGGTCAGGGAATAATGATCACCATCATAAAACCTGAAGAGTAATCTCTCAGGACTAATTAGCTTTTAAATAAGCTTACTTATTAATTAGCTAACATTAAATTAGCTTACTTATTAAATCTTTGCCATTTATGCACATTCAAATTGAATCAAATTCTTTTTGTTTTATGACTTTCACCTATTGCTTTCCTCACTGTAATAAGTGGTAGCAGTTGTTATCTTAAAGATCAATTTCATATTTTTGACTTTAATAAAAAGCAGTTCATTTAGATGTTACCACATAAAGCACATTTTTAAAGTTACCTGACAAAACTTTTTTTTTTTTTTTTTTTTACAAAATATGTAGCCTAAAATCACATGACTTTCATATATCTCCCTCTAAAGTGTATTTGTTTTGAGTGCATACAATGCAATCAAAACAAAGTTCTGAAAATCCATCAATTTAAAGTCTTTAACATTCAGTTCTCAACCTATAACAGAGCATCCAAAGACTTTAACTGTCCTTACAAAAGGCAGCTAAATGGGCCAATAGATTCCTCCAATGTTACTCGTGTACTATTAACATCACTGGAACTAGATGTATAAGTGATTTTAATAGTGCAATGACGTGCATGTTCCACTAAATGAAGAGTCATTCAAATACTCAGTTTACTCAGAAAAACTTTCAAAATACTCTTCAGCATACCAAGAATGTTTCATAAATAAGCAAGTATCATATATCAAATAAGTATTATAATTTATTAAGCAGGTTGTAGTGTTCTTATTTGTGTTTTGATTTAATAATAGACTACGCATCTAATATTTTTCCATAAAGATAATTGTTTTTAAGTGGTAGCAACTCTCATGACTGAACAGTAGCCTATGTTTAGCTGGATTTTTGATTATTATATGAAAGTGTCATCAACTTTATGGAATTAATTTATAATAAAGATATTTAACACTGACAAAAATAACAATGCGCTCCTTCTAAAATTGGTACATAGATTGGCCTGCAGATCCATATACCTTTAATATGTGATCAATTTAACAAAAAAGAAAATGAACAGGGAGGACAGATGATAGAAAAGAAGGGTAAAACAGAACAAAAGCAAATGGAGAATAATACTGTGGAGGCAAAATACCATAAGATAGCAACATGCCTGCACTGCAAACTGAGGTAATTGAGACCATAGTGAATTACTTCTTAAATATACAAGTTTTCAGTTTGATTATAACAGCATGATTATCATTATACATTGACACTATACAGAACTCCCCAAAGATCCATCCAGTGTTGGGAAAAGTTACTTTTAAAAGTAATGGATTACAATATTGCGTTACTCCTAAAAAAAAAAGTAATTTATATTAGTTACTTTTTATGAAAAGTAATGTTACGTTACTTTTGCATTACTTTTCATCTGGGCTTACCAAAAAATTATATTTTTGGTAAATGTAAAGGCCCCTTCACACCAAAGTGAAATGAATAAGCCTCAGTCTGAAGGAAATGCAAATTCATGCCTGTACAGTAGAGGGCGCAGCTCAAACAAACCTTTCAGCTGTGCTGCCATTTTGGAATACAGAAGAACAGGACGCAGGAGAAGTAGTAAATGAGTAAATGTATGGCCACATTTAGTCTAGAACTAGTCTAGAATAACTGTCATGTTCACACAGCGCACCCCTCTGCACTCCTGATTTCTCTCAACATGAGGACAGGAGAGCTGTCAGTCAATAAATGAGAAAAAGTAACTTGCGTTACTTACTTGAAAAAGTAACTCAGATATTTTGTTGTAAATTTAAAAGCAATGTGTTACTTTACCAGTTACTTGAAAAAAGTAATCTGATTACATATCTCACGTTAATTGTAATGCATTACCCTCAACACTGGCTGTAACCATAATTCCCATCACAGTAAGAGGAAACAGACACACGGTTTGTTCTGTCTCTCTCACACACACACAACACGGACACCACACACTACGTTTCTTTCTCAATCTCAGTTTCTCTCTCTTTCACACAAGCCATGCTTCACTCAATCAGAACTTGCTACTACCTGCTACAGGTAGGTAAAAAGGAGTCCATACAAATGTAAAAATACAAACACTTTATACAATGAAATGAAAACTGAAAGAGCAACATTTTCCCTTAATTGTGCAGTGCTTCAAGAAGGCTGGATGGGCAAAAAAAAAAGTTGCCTCAAAAAGTCTACAGACTACATAAACAGCAAATGTTACATAAGTTTGTAAAAACTGCTTCAAAATGGGTCATCTTTAGCTTTTGAATGTTGCAAAAGTCACAGATCAGGAGGCAACACCAGGAATTGATGAAGACAGATGTGGGAAACTGTGAAACATGTCTGAGGAATTTTTTTGTTGTTGTTTTTTTTTTTTTTTTTTGATGAAATGGGAGGAGGACAAACTCCGACAGACAGACAGACCATCCTGAGAAAGAAAAAGAGAGAACAGACTAATCAAAGGAACAATAAAGTATTCATTATATTAACAGTTTACACTTATTTGGGTGTTTCTTTAACTTTGCACACTTTTGGTCTTATAGACTTTTAGAAAATGAAATTAAATCTGTTCCTATTAAATTTAATTTGTCTACTAACAATGTCCAGCAGTGATCACACATTCTCAATTCATACATCTATAAAAAAAAAAATGCTGGGTTGAAAATGGACAAATCCATCAATTGGGTTGTTTTAACCCAGCAGTTGGGTTAAATGTTTGCCCAACCTGCTGGATAGTTTCATTTAACTCAACTATTGTTTAAAAATTACTGTATTGCTTGCTTAAACCCAAAGTATGTTGGAAATTAACATTTAATAATATTTTTAATAAATAAATATTCATTAATAAGTTTAATGAAAAATAATTAAACAATAGCCAATTTTTAAACAATAGTTGGATTAAATAAAACTGCCCAGCACACTGGGCAAACATTTAACCCAACTTGGGTTGTTTTTAACCCAGCATTGTTTAGTGTGTAATTTTTTTCCGAACCAAAAGACGTCAATTTTATCTGTTTTCCCCAATAAACAGGCTAATTTATATTAGCTAGAATTTTATGTAACCAAGACAGAGAATTAATATTTTACTTTTTTTTTTTTTTTTGCATAATTTGACAAAATTGCAGCTAGATTGGAAATAACACACACTTAAATCTTTTCAAATAATATATTAACCTTGATTTTTCTATTTTATATAAATTTCATCCAAAAAAATGGAAAAACTTGTTAGTTGTGATGAAAATGACTCTTAATGCTGCTCTTAGACACAAAGGTGTTCATAATTGAAAAAACACCCATAAGACGAAATGCTATCATCACGTCATATATACATCATGCAGCATAATGCAAACAGAATGCCACAAAACCAAAGATGAGAGTAATTCTGAGTGAGAATACTAGATATGCAGTCAATGAACGTATTGCTTTCATCATTACAGCCAGTAATGCAGCAAACTGTAGAATCTCTAAAGTTCACATAGGAAGGTCCCTCTCACTCTGTCTCTCTCTATAAAAAGGTTTGACCCTGCTGCAGCTAGTTGGTCCTCTGATCGGCCCCAGCAGCTGTCATCCTACTGCCTCAGCACAACAAATACTTTACTCGCCTACTGACCTTTCCACACACACAGACATGCAGCTACACACGCTCCAGCTCACACTCACACATGCATACTGTCAAGTGCCAGCAATAGTTGCCAGTGTTTGGTATTTCTATGATTTTGTCGATGTGCATTGTAAGAAAAACTTGATGAAGTGTAACAGTTAACAAAATGACGTCAACACTGACACATATTGTAATTTGCAAAATCTTTGGGAAATTCACTTTCTGATTGTATGAGACATAAATCAAGCTTATGCAAAAGTCATGCAACTGATTTCTTCCTCATCTTACCTAAACAAGTTTTTCACTTGCCACTCTGGCATTTAATTTGTTTACTGGCACTATATTTTGTCAAGCTTTGTCAAAACTTTTCATTAATATTCATGCCCAAGACATGTAAAATTCATTCACTTCATTAACATTCACTTTTTCCACACAATATTGCTGTACATATCTTTTTTATCTGTCCATATATGTATAAAAAATGGGCCAAGCCCAAAATAGCTAAACACTAAGCTTTTAATTGTCTTATTGGTCAGGAAATTAGCAAATTTAAGCAAATGCACTACTTAAAAAGCAAATGCTGTCTCAGAAAACCATCAAAGACAGAATGATCTTTTTAGCAGAATATGGGAAGTTGTGTGTGGAGTGATGAATCACAATGAAACATGAGTGGCATGGTGATGCTCCATTAACAACACTGACTCTTCCTGTAAAACGCTGTCTGCAAGTTTACCCACGGTTTACCCCAGTTTAAAGATTTAAAGAAAACAAAGGGGCTAAGTTACTTTATCTACAGTATTTGTTTAATTTGTATTTTTGTGATTTATGAGGAAACAAATTTGTATAATGACATGGGTATTATACTGGTATTACGACGTAAACATGCAATATGAGGACATTTCATGAGTCCTCATATTTAAAATAGCTTTAAAAACATACTAAACAATGTTTTATTAAAAATGTAAAAATGCAGAATGTTTTCTGTGATGGGTAGGTTTAGGAGTAGGGGTAGTGTAGGGGATTAGAATGTACAGTTTGTATAGTATAAAAACCATTACGCCTATGGAATGTAATCACTTTAATAGCTAAACAAACCTGTGTGTGTGTGTGTGTGTGTGTGTGTGTGTTTTTCCTGGTGGGGACCTGAATGCACACAGACTCATGGGGACTCGTGTCACCATGGGGAAACAAGCTTATAAATCATACAGAATTTTTTTTTAAATGTAAAAATGCAGAAAGTTTTCTGTGATGGGTAGGTTTAGGGGTATATATATATATATATATATATATATATATATATATATATATATATATACACACACACAGTAGCTAATTTCTTACTATTAAGTATCATTGGAGTTAAACAATTACACTGGGATTGGTTGGGATTAAATACAAATCCATTGTATTCCAAAAGACCTACAATACACTTGAAAATGTATGAATTTATTTGCAACTAAATGTATAACAAAAAAATTTGTTTAGTCTAAAAAAATAGACTTAATTTACTAAAAAATGTGATAGTGTAGTTCATCACATTAACACCCAATTACGTTTAACAATTAGAAAGTGTCAAAATAGTTTTTGTCTTTTTTAACAGTGAATTAATTATTTTATACTTTAAAACTTATTCTTGTACATTTTGCTACTTTTTGTCTTAATTTTTAACATCAAATTGATTATTTTAGCATTTAAAAATGTTTTCCCTAGTGAAAAATAAATATACTAAAATGTATTTGAAATACTGCACAGTTATTTTATGCTAAGTATACTACAAATACATTTACATGTTATGTACTTGCAAAAAATACCTTGCAACTGGACTTTTGGTATACTAAGCTGATATACTTAAAGTCTACTAAATTAACTACTTTTGTACACAATGCACTTTAATTGTGCAGAAGCAGTGCTTAGGTCCAACTAAAGATATACTTAAGTATATTTGATTGTGCTAAAGTGGAACTATTGCAAGTATACTTTAGATACACTTTAAATATCTTGCATTTAAAGACTCAAAGATCATAAGGTCCATATCAATAATGACATTAAAACCCATTTAGAAATGTGCATTGTGCAATAAAGAAGTACTCCAAATGAAGTTTAATTATAATTTTTATCAGTAAGTCTCAAGCGATATATCAGTAAATATGTTAATAGATTTAAACTATACTTGGTATAAAGTAAATGTATTTTAATTATAATATTTTACTAGTGTTTTTTACTAGCGCTTAGAAAGCTTCAGAGAAAGCAATATTTCTTTTAAATAAGTGCTACTTTATTTGATATTTTGTTGCATGACATTCATAAAAAAAATTTAACGTGCACATACACACAGTCATGCAGTGGTTACTTACCTTCCGTTATCGATGCTCCACCACAAAGCTCATGGTTGTGCCGTCAAAGGAGGGAGGAGCAACAATACGGGCACCTTGCTGTGATGTAATACTGATGACAGGTTTAGTGGTGGTACTGCTGGGTACCGTGGTGCCCGGCGGCATCATATACATGCTGCCCGTCTCGACCGCATCCTCTGCCTCTGAGCAGGTGGATGAGCGGGACTGAGGGGCCGGGTGCGGGTGGGGTGGCAGCAAGGTCGAGGGGTAGACCAAGTAGGTGGGGGGATAGGCTGCCGCAGAACTGAGGGCGACTGGAGAGACTGACACAGGCACTGGGGTGAACGATAAAGGAATGTCCAAGTACTGACCACTCTCAGGATGGTAAAACCGCTGTGCGGCTGGCTGCATGGGCACAGGTGTGTCCACTAAGTAGTACTGGCCTGTGGTGGGGTCCAGGAGCAGCTTGCGCTGGATGTGAGGAGGTGGGAGGTCTGCGGGGGGCGTGAGGCAGAGTAGCTGGGGTTGAGTGGCAGGTACAGCCGACAGGGGCACGGCGTGGTGATATATCATAGCCGTCGGACTTTCAGGGGACCAAGACTCCATTATAATAGGTGAGCGTTGCAGGGGCTGATGGGAAGGTTTTGAGGGTTTTAAATCTGGAGCGTGGGCTTTAACAGGGATTGTTAGATAATTGTCAGAGTCTGGCTGCTGGTGCTCTTTCTGGTGCTTTTTCTCACTTTTTGATTTAGAAGGACAGATTTTTAGCGACAAAGGTGCTTTATGAGATTTAAACGTATAGTTTCTGCTAGAAAACATTTGTTGAGCACTGTCATTCACTGTGTTTATACGGTTCGGTGCTTTGAGGTTACTGCCTAGACTAAATACGCACTTGTCACTGAAAGACTCTGTCCTCTGGGCTACTAACTTAGCCGTGTCTTCTTGACCGTGAGAACTTGTTGGCATACACACTTTATCCTCGTCAACACCAGCACTCGAGGTTGCGGTCAACTTTTCAGCGTGCAGCTGTGAGCTAGTGTCCGCTTTCCCAAATTCATTCTCGAAGTCCGTTTTGGTCGTGACTCCTTGCTCCTCCCGTGTGATGAGCGACAGCACGTGGCTGTCGGTGATTGGTCGCGGCGCTTGCGTTTTGCGCTTCCATTCGTTCCTATCAAAAACATATAGTTGCTCCATAGTTTTCACAGCTGCCTTTAACTTTTCAAGCGCTATTTGATTTGAAACCTTCGACTCTGGTTTCTTCTCGCTGCTATCTGTTGCCTTTTCTGATTTTTGTTTTGCCGCTTTAGCGTCGATTTTTAAGCTAAACTCTGGCTGTTCAGTCAGAGGCTGCTTAGCGCATGGCACTCTGGGTGCGGCGCGCACGCTTTTAGTAGCCCACTCAGAGGAGAGATTTAGGGATAATCTTGATGTTTCAGCCACCCTCTCACCCTTATTAACAGGCTCAGAGGTTTTTGTGGCATTGTTTGTGTTCACAGACTGGCATTTTATTACCATGGGTGTGGGAAATGTCTTTTTGTCAGGTCCCCTATTAACAGGTTTGCTCTCCTCTCGTAATGCTGTGGATGCTGTCCCTGAGGAACCGCAAGTGTTTTCTAGTGCTACAAACCTATATGAGCTTTTAACCAATTTGCGCACATCCCTAACCTGATGAATAGGAGTCTGGAACTTACATTTACTATCTCTAATATCCCTTACCATAAAATGGGGTACTTTGTCCGATATGGTCAACGAATGGCTTTTAGATTCACTTGTCGCCTTTTTAGCATTGCCGTTGTGATGGATGTTAGGCGTTAACAAACTGGTGATATTAAACTGATTGTTTTTGTTTTCTTTGACACTTCGAAGGTGTATTTTGATTTCAGGCACTTTTTGACACTGTGAGGTTTGGTCTGTGTCCGCAGAGCAGCGGAGCTGGCCAGAGCTCAGTTTTCCACACCCTCCCCCATCTGACTCTGCAAGATCTCCAGTCACTTTCAGATTATGTAATGAAAACCCAGCAGCTTCCTTTTCCTTAGGCATAAGCTGCGAGCTAGGAACATACAAGTGAGACATCTTAATCATCTTACTACTCTCGCCCTCAACACTTTCACTGTTTTCCATCATAGGTCTAATTGAGGTGTCTGGCAGCGTCTCCTCCTCCTGAGATTCTCCATCACCTTGTGCTTCCTGCTCTCCATCTTTCCAGGTTTTGAAAGCACTTTTTTGGCTGGGGGTCAAAGGAGTCTTTAGTGGTTCGCTTGGGTCTAATTTAGAGGTCATTTCTGGGTCACAGGGTGACTCCGTGATTTCAGCATCATGGGAACTCAGATTCTCTTGTGGCTGGTCTGTTGCATCCACAAGCTCCTCTTGTGAGTGTCCTGATGCGGTTTCTGATGTCTGTCTTTGTAAGCACTTCACAGTCTCTTTACAATCCTTAGAGTGAGGGCACACTAATGACACAGGATACGTATCACTTATTTCTCCTCTTTCCATTTTACGCTCTTGCTCAAACTGCATTTTCTTGGAAATTACATTTTTCAAAATACTAGAGGCGAAGATGGCTTTCTTGTGGGCATCTTCCAAGGTTTCACCGAGCGGACTTTCTGCTTCACACCCCGCCTTGGTTGGCGTAGTGCCCGTAACATCAGCTGTGGAACGTGACATTATGGCATTTAGCGCGCGCTTCGCGCGCCTCTCGCGCGCAGGTATCCCTGATCCGACATTACAGCTGAAGTTCAAGGTTTCAGTCAGTGTGATGGTTTCACCCGGTTTGCTTCGTATTTCTATTTTCTTAGACGCCTGCTGAGAGTTCAAGTTATTTTTCAGCGACACTATTTTAGTTTGAGGAGTAGGCGTATTGGTTTGAACCACATCTTTTATGGTTGTACACTCGGCGCTATTGTTTGCCTCAAAAACAGGCGTAGAGTTCTTGTGCGCCTCACGTGTTAAATTGCCGTAATTTAAGTCGACGAAAGCGGACCATTTGTTAATACTCAGTCCGTGCTCTGACATTGAGGACTCACTCGAGCTGCTTAAATTTATGGCATCAAAGTAAGGACAAGCCAAACTCCGAAAGGAACGCGCGGTGAGATTACGCACCTCTTTATCCGCGTCATCCAGTTCGCTGACGGAACTGGACGCGCCACTGGAATATTCGTTAATGTCTTTTCCCCTCAGTTTGCTCGCGAGGTGTTGGCGACCGGGAGGTGGGATAAAGTAGCGGTCAAACAGGGTCTCGCTTTTGGAGTCAGAGCTTCTGAATGAATAATGACTCCGCTCACCTGCACGTCTGCTGTGAAAGCGGACATTCCTCTGACCTAAAACAGTGGCAGGGTCGTTGATCGCGCGCGAAGACGTTTTGATTGACAGGTGAATATGTCCCGACGAATTTCCATGCTGTCCGCCGCCTTCATCCGAGCTGGCACATTTATCGGATTCGCAAAGTTCACTTTCGGTGCTGACCAGAGCACCTGTGGCGGAAAGCTTTGCTGCGCGTGAAGCGGGCGGACCTTTATTGCTCTTGGACTTGCTTTGGATTCTTCCGAGAGTCGTCTCGTCGCTGTCAAATGATGCGTAGTCAACAAATGAATATACCAGATTATCATCCTCGAAATCCCAGCAGGATCCGCGTCCAAACTCGTAATCCACATCGTGATCTAACTCCGTTAGCTGAATCTCGTGCGTCGTTATATAGTGTGACTCTACGTCCGCGCTCGTGCTGTCCTTTGATTCGCAGCGGCTGTTCAAGTACATGTCGGTGTATTGTAACTCCTCCGTTTCATACGACGCAGAATTTTGATTTTCGGTTTTGACATCCGTTCCCGAGTCCACATAATCTTCTATTAGCGGAACGCGCTCTCCGTAAAGCTTCTCAGAATGGCACTTTCCCTCGTGACATTCTTTCGATAAACTTTTGTCTGCATTTCCATTCTCCTCTCGCTCCCCAGGACTCTTAATCCCGGGGATGGATGCATCGCCTTTACATTTAAATATTGCCAGCTGGTTCCCTTCACCTGTGAAAGTGACTTTTACAGTCTTTGTGCTGTCTGACTTCATGTCCGATGGATTGCCCAGGTCCACATAATTAGTTTCGCTGTGATCGCCACTGTCGCAGTGTCCTTTCGTGTCTGCCAGCGGCTTTTTGAACGGTCCGGTGTCCTCTCTGCTCGCGATGGCCGTTTGAAGTGTCTCCATCTGTTCTTAACGGCGTCCCGCACGGAGATCAGTGGTGTTGCTTCTGACACCGGACCGTAGTAAGGTTTGTGTATGTGCGTGTGTGTGTGTGACTGAACCGGTCCTGTGCGCGAGGGGCAAGTGACAAGTGAGCGAGGGAGATACTGCGACGACGATAGAGGGAGGGGAAAGAGAGAGAGAGAAAGAGAGAGAGAGACATGCACAGTCTCACTGCACAGGTATGATCCCCTAATCATGTCTAGTAATTATAATGACGTAAGTCTAAATGATGACTACATAGCTGACAATCAGTGTCATGTTAAGGGGTAGGCTAAGTTGAGCTTTTAGGGTAATACGTGAGCAATTAGCATTAAAAAATAAAAATAAAAACTATGAAAAAATCCATTATTTGCTTACAAAATGTCTATAACGATGTCAATATCCATAAACCAGTTATAAGAAGGATTTATAGATTTAATTTATTTATTATTTCAATATTTTAAATAGTAATTAAATTTAATAAAATAACGAAATAACGACTTTATGACAATATCTAGTGATTAGCGATTTTAGAATACTGCTTCATGAAGCTTCGAAGCTTTGTGAATCTTTTGTTTCGGTTCAGTGGAATCCCTGATTCTAAACAAAAGATTCCTAAAGCTTCATGAAGCAGTGTTTTGAAATCGCCCATCACTATAGTGTCATAGTGCGTACAAAAAGTATTCTCGTTGCTTCGTAACATTAAGGTTGAACCACTGTTGTCACATGAACTGTTTTAAATATGTCTTTAGTAGCTTTCTGGGCATCTGAAAGTGTAAATTATCTTGCTGGCAATGGAGGCCCCACTGAGCCATTGGATTTTATTAAAAAAAAAAAAAATCTTAATTTGTGTTCTGAAGAGGAAGGAAGGTCTTACGGCCGTGGAACGACATGAGGGTGAGTAATTAATGACAATTATCATTTTTGGGTGAACTAACCCTTTTAAGATTTGTATCTAAAAGCAGGAACTATGACTATTATTTCAAACACTGGCACAACTTACCCCGAAGTAGCAGATACATTTACCATTTTGGGGAAAAATGTTCATGTAATAATTCATAGCTAACCTTAAGCCAAAAAACTACATGATTTGATGCAGTGGAAATTTACTCAACTGGCATGTTTGAAATATATTTTTTATTCAGAGAAATTTAGTTTCAAATAACATTTGTGTAGAAAGTTTATTTTAACAGGCAAAAACATTAGCATCAAAACAATGTTAATCAGTTTCTGATTTAATGTGCATCTCTCAGTAGGCAGCTGTATATGATGAGTCCTTAATAAATATTAAATCAGATGACAAAAAAATCCCAGGCAGTTTCCTAGATCAAGGGGATGACACATCTTACCCCGTTCTCCACTACACTACACAGGTATTATTAGACATCATGTCATAGCCCTCAAAGCTTAGAGCAAAACACTATGCTCAGAAGAGCCACGGGTCTATTGTGGGCGCACGCCTCCTAGAAGCACATAACCACACACATAACGTGGGTATAGAAACATTTGTTGTCAACTGAATGTTATCAATGTCCGCCTCTGGCCCACGACAGCTGCATGCCCGTATTAGAGCCAGTGCCTGCTGCCAACCGTACAGAAGGCAAGTTGGCTCTGGGAAAGAGACATGAGAACCACAACCCAACAAAGAAAGAGAGAAAAGAACAACTGCAGAGGTGTGAGGGATATGACAGTCTGAAATCATGGCATCCAATAAGAAAGATACAGTTTTCACAATAAATCTAAGATGGTGACATCCAGTTTAACACCAGCATATTTGCCTAGAAGTCCTGATTTTCAAAATGCAACGTGAGAGGAGTCAGTTAAATTCTGAAACTTTGTTAACACTTTAAAATAACTTGTGAAAGACCGAGGCTAGATGTCACATGGGGAAGGTCTCAAGAACTGTATGTCAGTAAATAAATTTCTCAGTCAAAGTCCGGTAATTTTGTGTGCTAGTTAGAAACACAAAATGAACAGAAAATATACTGATTTAGGTGGTTGATCTAAAATCAACTAAAATGCCTATTTAAACATATTTTTGTAACAATGTATTTTTGTAAAATTTAAGGCAGCTCAAGTGAAAATCCACAATGAATCCGCACTGGAATAGACTACTGCTTAAAGGACTATTATAGAGTTTTTGGACAAAAGTAATGTAAATGTTCTTACCGTATACGCTGCCATTACTAAGGGATATAGCAAGAAACTGACCTTTAAAAATAAACCTACCCAGAGAAATATTCTGCAGTAAAAAATGTGACAATAAATCATTTACAAATGTCATTACTTTATTCATGTACATTCAAATAGTATGCCAATATTTAGAGATGCTAACATTTTGTCAAACAGTAATGCAAACATTTTATTTATCCTGCATATTTATGTAGACTAGGTAACACTTTACAATACCATTTAATAGTTTGTTAACATCAATGAATGTTATCATAAACTAACAATGAACAACTTTTTAAAGTTTTTTTACTGTTAAATGTTAAATCATTTGCATTTGAAATGTTAATGCATTAATACACATAAATTAATAAATGCTATTGTATATTTACATTTCATGTTAACTATTGCATTAACATAACATATAAAACCTTAATTCAAAGTGTTACTAACTACTCAACTGAATGTACATGATCTATTAAATTGATAGTTCACACAAAAATGAAAATCACCCCATGATTTACTCACCCTCAAGCCATCCAAGGTGTATATGACTTTCTAATTTCAGACAAATACAATCTGATATATATTTAAAATATCCTGGCTCTTCCAATCTTTGTAATGGCAGTGAATGGGGGGACCCGATTTTGAAGCCAAAAAGTGCATCCATCCACCATAAAAGTACTTCACACGGCTCCAGGAGGGTTAATAAAGGCCTTCTGAAGTGAAGCAATGGGTTTTTGTTAGAAAAATATCCATATTTAAAACCTTATAATAGAAAAAAAATTGGCTTCCAGCAGACAACCATACGCTTACTGCGCAAGTCAACTTACGCCACAAGAGTAACCCCCTGACGCGATGTATGACGCAGGATGTTGGAGTATCGTAAGCTTAGATGCGGTTTAAACAAATAGGGCTGGGCAACAAACTCATACTCCTCTTATATCGAAATCCTCCAACATTTCTCTTTAAAATTTCTCATTTTAGACTTCTTATTCGTGACCGGTGTTTTGTTTTGCTCTATCCTCCGTGCTTCCGCGTTTGTCAGTACGTCATGCGTCGGGTCAGAGGTTACTCTTACACTGCAAATCGATTTGTACGGCCATCTGCTGGAAGCTAGTTATTATAGTTAATAATGTTTTAAATATTAAATATTTTTTTAAACAAAAACCCATCGTTTCACTTCAGAAGCCCATTATTAACCCCCTGGAGCCGCGTGGAGTACTTTTACGATGGATGGATGCACTTTTTTCTTTCTTTTTTTTCAAAATCGGCCCCTCTATTCACTGCCATTATAAAGCTTGGAAGAGCCAGGATATTTTTAAATATATCTCCCATTGTATTTATCTGAAAGGAGATAGTCACATACACCTAGGATGGCTCAAGGGTGAGTAAATCATGGGATAATTTTCATGTTTGGGTGAACTATCTAACTTTTAATTCCATTAAATACCAAAGAAAATATCAACGTTCACTATAATTGTGGGTGAAAATGAGGTTACCAGTGGCAAGGAGTGGCAAACAGCACAAGGAGTCTTAAACAAATTTTTAGCACAAATAAATAAATAAATAAACTACTGAGTGCACCTTTAAGTAGTTGCAGCAGAAAAAATCTAACCATTTTATGAGTAGGGAATTTGACTTAAAAATGTATCAAAAATTGAAAAAAGGTGCCAGGCTGCACACATACCCCTCCTTGGCAGTGGTTAATCTATCCTCTAGAGCCGTGGAGGAGCCGGGTACGGGGCTATTTAGGACACCTGCTAACAGTATGTAAAGTATTTGCACGGGCCCGCACACATCTCATGTATTGCCATCACGTGTCCGAAAGGGTAAAAGATGTATCTACTATGACAGCTGCATCACAGACTACATTAAATGCTTCAGAGTGGTCGTTTTTACACCAGAACGCAAACTGCTTACAAACATGTCGGTGTCTGAATGTTTAGCGACCTCTACAAAGCTGTTAAATTTAGGCAGCTATTTAAAATGTGGACGCCACACATGCAAGTACTTCGAGATCAGTTACTCACAGAGGGCCATATAAAACAGCAGGTGGCAAATCATGAGTGCCATTAATCAAAGCACAGGCATTAGTGTGATATGTCCTTCTCATTCTCACTCTGCTGGTCTTTCGGCCTTACATTGACCCCAGAGGTCAGCAGGGGTTTTGGGACATCAGCAGCAGCACAAAGACACTAAGCAATCTATACAATTTATATCTAGCAAAAGCAACAGCATTACACAGCACAAAATAGATGTACCTTGTTTATGTTGTAGCTAATATTAAGCTATGCAATATAGTTTTCTCCTGTAACTATCAACAAAAGGCCCTTTAGACCTATTATTACAGTACTTATGCGACTGCAGGTGGACAATTTAGTGGGCAGCTCATCTCACGTCCCTGTGTGCATTAGTTGAGTCAGTGTGAATGATGATAAAAGCGTGGAGGGTTTTGAATTTCAGAACTGCTATGCTGAGACTTCACAATTAGGTCATAAGAACGCACCAGGCATGAGAACAGAAATAAAAATGCCCCACTAAAGGAGCTTGAGGAATGAATTCATTACCCTTTTGTGACTTTAACACTGTTGAATAATACTGCGTCCATAGTATGTCAATAGTTCACATGAGTTGACACAGCCTGACAAAATGAATACGCAGGCCATTAAATCAATGGGAGGAAAATATATGGTCAGTGAACATGTGGCTTATAAATTATGGCTTATAAATTAACAGCTACAGTAGCTAGGAGAAAGTGCTGAAAACCAACCAATATGCACTACTGTTCAAAAGTTTGGGGTCAGATGCATTGAATTGATCAAAAGTGACTGTAAAGGCTTTTAAATTGTTACAAAAAATACATATGTATTTCAAATAAATGCTGCTTTCTATTCATCAAAGAATCCTGAAATCTTTTGTGAAGATTTCCATAAAAATATTAAGCAGCACAACTGTTTTCATTGATAAAAATATGAAATGTTTCTCCCAAATGAGCATGTAATGATTAGCATAGAATGATTTCTGAAGGATCATGTGACACTGAAGACTGGAGTAAAGATGCTGAAAATTCAGCTTTGCATCACAGGAATAAATTACATTTTAAAATATATTAAAAGGGTCCCTGATTAGGATTTCACTTTTTTTTTTAAACTTTAGTTATTGTGTAATGTTGCTGTTTGAACATAAATAACCTCTGCAAAAATATGTAACAATATTTCACAATATTACTTTTTGTTTTTCACTATATTTTTGATTAAAATAAATGTAGCCGTGGTATGCATAAAAGACTTCTTTTCTTCAGACATTCAAACATCTTTATGAACGGTAGTATATTACACATATACCACATTAACTATATTTGTATTTTATTAGTAACTAAAAGGTTACTAAAACTAAATCTTTTTCTTTGGTATCACTATTGATTTCAGTATTCTAGCATCATATTCTAGAGACGAAAACGCTAACAAGATATAGGCTAGGGTGAACACAAATAATGACAGCAATGCAAGGCATGTGTAACCCTGCCTCGGTGGACACCGTGACAAAAGCAACGTTCACACATTCACTCTCATACACAAGCTTTGCCATTATAAAAGTGGGCATGTGGTTACTGGTCCGATCATGTGTGTCCCTGAAGAATAATGATATGCATGTTTGTGGTCATTGTGACATCAGATAATAAAAGCTGATAATGGACAATGTAAACACAGAATGAAGAAACATGTTCTAATATGTAAAAAATATTACAAAACATTTTTTTAAACAAACATTTCATTGACTAAATTCATGATTTCTAATACAGCAAAAAGTACCTAGCTAACCTTGGCACGAAAGGTGAGGAAGAAGAGTGGCCATTAAGGAATGAGTGCATTTGTGCTCCTTGTCGGATCCTTTCAATAGTCACACACAGACAGACTGAAACACAACACCGTGAGAGAATCTCTCAGTCTACATATGGAATCATCAATATCCCATGCCGAACAAACAGGCACTGGACTTTACGAGGTAGGAGACTGAGAATCGAGATCCTGTTACCAACTCAACTTTGGACCAGTTTGGTGCTTTTGCCTCATAATTACCGTATATTGCGATATGATAATATCAGTTGAAATATCATATTTTTCTTAGTCACATCCTAAATATTAAATACATAGTTGAAAGGGTGTAATATTTAATATCTCTCATTTGTATTTTTTTGTCTCCATTTTACAGATATAGAACAGTGTGCTCTCCCCTAAATGACAAAGAACTCAACCTTACATCATCTATCATTTTGATCGCAGTTCTCTCAAAATAGTAGCTCTACAGTGCCCTCTTGTGATCAAATCTAGTGCAGCACACTAATCTTCTGACACTAGTGCTGATGCTTCTACATTTCAGAAGGCTTAAACACAAAACAGCACCACCACGTTGGTTAGGAGTGTCAGATAAGTTCAAGTGAAAACTGATGCAAACCTGCCAAAACAATGTGTCAAGGACCAAAAACAAGATCAGGATTACTCTTTGTTGACCTGGATCCGGACCCTTTCTCTTCCCTGTACAGTAGCCACAGCTGTGAGAGCTCGAAGACACATTACATTTTCTCAAAAGTGAGTTCGTGTCCACAGGTTTGACACACTTTTCTGTAGAGATCTTCCTCTTCGTCCAGCAGCTCCTCAGGGCCGTAGTTATGCTGATGAATGCTGGTATCTTTCTTAAACATACTGCTCCTTACCGCCCGCCTCAGCTCTGAAAGCCATATGAAGATGGAGGGCAATGTATAATTACACATTGTGACCAAATGAAGTATCGATTTATTCATTCTTTTAAAGGTGCACAACAGAATTTTGTTTCACAAGTTATCTAATCACTTAATTTCTCTAAGTGTACAACCCTTTCAAGTGGAAAAAGATTTTAGTGCACATTTAAAATCTGACCGTCCAAGAGTAATAGCACCAGGCTGGTCGGCTTTCATACCTTTAACCTTTTTATTAAAGCGTTTCTGCTTCTGCACCTCCCTGTTCTCCTCTCTACTCTCCTTGGCCTCCTCCAGAGCCTCCTCACTGCCCCACACCTCCAGAGCGCGTTTTTCCACCTTAACATTCAATAAAAAAAAAATGGTAAAACACAAACCAAAATCAACAAACCAAACAGAATTCTTAAAACAGTTGCATGATATAGTAACACTTTACACTGTGGCTCAATTTGTTAATTGGATGCATTAGGTATCATCACAATGAAATATATACACTATATTGCCAAAAGTATTGGGACACCCATCCAAATCATTGAATTCAGGTGTTCCAATCACTTCCATGGCCACAGGTGTATAAAATCAAGCACCTAGGCATGCAGACTGCTTCTACAAACATTTGTGAAAGAATGGGTGGAAGCAATTGGGAACAACAGCAACTGATGGACGAATCTGGGTTTGGCGGTTGCCAGGAGAACAGTACTTGCCTGACTGGCTTGACCTCTTAGTTCCAATGAAAGGAACTCTTATTGCTTCAGCATACCAAGTAATTTTGGACAATTTCATACTCCCAACTTTGTAGGAACAGTTTGGGGATGGCCTGTTCCAACATGACTGCGCACCAGTGCACAAAGCAAGGTCCATAAAGACATAGATGAGTGAGTTTGGTGTGGAGGAACTTGACTGGACTGTCCTGACCTCAACCCGATTAAACACCTTTGGGATGAATTAGAGCAGAGACTGCGAGCCAGGCCTTCTCACCAACATCACTGCCTGAACTCACAAATGCGCTTCTAGAAGAATGGTCAAAAATTCTCATAAACACACTCCTAAACCTTGTGGAAAGCCTTCCCAGAAGAGTTGAAGCTGTTATAGCTGCAAAGGGTGGGCCAACTCCATATTAAACCCTACGGATTAAGAATGGGATGTCATTAAGTTCATGTGCACATAAAGGCAGGCATCCCAAAACCTTTGGCAATATAGTGTGTGTGTATATATACATATACACATGCATACATACCATACATACACACACACACACATATATATATATATATATATATATATATATATATATATATACACACACACATATACATACACACATATGAAAGTAAGGTTAATAATATAACTTAGATTACACATTTTTCAGTTTTACTCAAATTAGGGTGATGCAAAAATGAGTAGGCTACACCCCACAACAAAAATTACTACATCTAGTACTTTGTATGGCCTCCCTGATTTTTAATGACAGCACCAAGTCTTCTAAGCATGGAATGAACAAGTTGGCGACATTTTGCAACATCTATCTTTCCATTCTTCAAGAATGACCTCTTTTAGAGAGGATGGAGAGTGATGCTCAACTTGTCTCTTCAGAATTCCCCATAGGTGTTCGACTGGGTTCAGATCAGGAGACGTACTTGGCTACTGAATCACTTTCACCCTGTTCTTCTTCAGAAATCCAACAGTGGCCTTAGATGTGTGTTTAGAATCAGTCATGTTGGAAGAGTGAACGATGACCAAGGGCACGGAGTGATGGTAGCATCTTCTCTTTCAGTATGAATTCATGATGCCATCAATGAAATGCAGCTCCCTGACACCAGCAGCACTCATGCAGCCTCACATAAGGACACCACGCACCACCACATTTCACTGTAGGCACCATGCATTTTTCTTTGTATTCCTCACCTTTGCGACACGTTTTTAAACCATCAGTTCCACAAAACATATATCTTGGTTTGTATCACTCCGGAGTATAGAGTCCCAGTAGTCTTCATCTTTGTCAGCGTGGGGCCTGGCAAACTCTGGGCGGGCTTTTTTTGTGCCTGGGCTTTAGGAGAGGCTTCTTTCGTGGACGGCACTCATACATGCCATTCCTCTGCAGTGTACGCTGTACTGTGTCATGGGAAATAGTCACCCCATTTTTCTACTTTCTAGGCTTTCTACTTCTTTAGATAACTGCGGTGAACTTGCATGCCGATTTTCTTCAACCCTTCTCATCAGAAGACGCTTTCGAGGTGTTAACTTCCGTGGACGACCTGGACATCTCTGTGAGATGGTTGCAGTCCCATATTTTTTCAATTTTTGTACCAATTTTGCTACAGTATTCTGAATGATAAGTAAAGCTTTGCTGATCTTCTTGTAGCCTTCACCTTTCTGGTGTAAAGAAATTATTTTCTTTCTCAGGTCTTGTGACATTTCTTTTCCATGTGGTGCCATTGCTGACAGCATGAAATGGGAAGTGGTTTTAACACCCTTTTATAGTCAACTGTCTGCTGGATACCTGTGTAATGAATAATTAGACTCACCTGTGGTTGAATTCTTGTTAAATTAGACATTTGTAGTCTAAAATTTAGCTTTGCTCCAGAGACTTTCAGTGGGGTGTACTCATTTTTGCATCACCCTAATTTGAGTAAAACTGAAAATTTTGTTCTCCAAGTTATATTAATAACCTTACTTTCATGTTATGTTAAACAGATGTTATATAAAACTTTATTATTATTATTATCATTATTATATGTTTGCTCATAATACATAAATAATAATTTAATTCATTTTTTTTAAAATGTATTAGTATAAACATTTGTTTGGGCTCAGTAAGACTTTATTTAAAATTAATACTTTTACTTATAACTTCTATTTCAAATAAGTGCTGCTCTTTTAAACTTTCTATCCATTAAAGTATCCTGAAAAAATATTTCAAGGTTTCCACAAAAATATTAAGCAGCTGTTTTCATTGATAATATGAAATGTTTTTTGAGCAGCAAATCAGCATATTAGAATGATTTCTGAAGGATCATGTGACACTGGAGTAATGACGCTGAAAATTCAGCTTTGCCATCACAGGAATAAATGACATTTTATAATATATTAAAATAGAACATATTTAGAAAATACGTTAAAAATTAAAATATTGTGAAAATATTTCACAATATTATATTATTCACTATATTACTATTCTTTTGGTCAAATAAATGCAGTCTTGGCAATCATAGGGGCTTCTTTCAAAAACAACAACAAAAGACATTAAAAGTATTTTTCATTACTTTCATGTTAGCTATTGCTTTGACTAATGTTAATGTATAGAATGTTGTTGTAAAGTGTAACCATAATATCACAATTTGCTATTCTTAAAGATTAAGTGTAATTTCTTAGATTTTGAAAATGTTTCTCCTTCTGTGTATTGGGATAGTAGGTGTGTTTGGGAACATATTTGGAAAAAAAAAAACATTATTTTTGTATGTCCATTTCATGCAGCTAGTGGTGCAGAAATAGCATATTTTACATTTATGGTTTATACTGCTTGTTTTATGGTAAAGAGAAGAATGAAGATGTGACTGTGTTGTTCCAACTTTAATTTGTTCTTAGAAGGGACTGGAGTTTAATATTTGGGTTGTATGAGATCAGGTTATATTTACAGCTCTGGCTTGAGGATGTGTTGAACTTACCTGTGTCTTTAAGTAGAGTTTCATGTCCCCCCAACGTGGATTGTGAGGATTTTTCCTCAGGATAAATCGCAGCAATGGCTCCCTCTTATCCAAATCACAATCCTTCAGAAGGAAAGTCTGTTTCGCTTCAGTGCGAGATATTAGCTTGTGCTTCACTTCATTGTCTCTATGCAAACACATGCAATTATAAAATGAAATACGCATACACATTACAGCGCTTGTTTTGAACTGCAGGTGCACAGGAAACACAATAAAGTAACGGAACTGAAATACTGAGACACAAACAACTACAGTATACCAACAGCACCAGCCAATAAACCCTCCGTAACACAAGTTTAATAGTATGTTTGAACTCACTGTGACCACATACAGAATGGATGACATACCTGCATTTATCACACACAGACAGATCAAAACTGTTGCTGAGATATGAGTCCATAAATGGCTTTACACACTCCTCACACATCAGATAGTCAGGTTCCATCACTGGGGCTGAAACACACAGATAAAAAAAAGATAATAACAATAAAAAAATAAATTCAATTTGTCACTCAGTATTATAAAGAATGTCTACTGGGCAGGTAAAGCAGTAATGAACCATGTATTTTTGTTAATGCATTAAGAATCATTTTCACACATGAAGTGGCACCTCTGAGTCCTCTCTTGCATTATCAATGAATGAAAACTAATGTTGGGATGTTATTTCCATCAAGAGGTGCATACATTTTTGGTCTCCAGCACATCCCATGAATTTAAGGTCTGGACTCAGTGGAGCCAATTCATGTGTGAAAATGATTCTTCATGCTCCCTCCCAAACATTCTTTCACAGTTTGAGCCTGATGAATTTTGGCTTTGACAATCTGGAATATGGCCATGATACATCTTCCTACATGGTTGTTTAAGAAATGAAAAGCTACACACTCCATCAGTTAGGGTTAAAAGAACTGCTGCCAAACATACAACATGCTAGAAACATAATAATCACTGCAATAATGATCCAGTCATAATTTCTTAAGCATTTGCCTATTTAAATCCAAACAGCAATTTTTTTTGGATGGATAGTATATGGACAGATAGAGTGAAGCGCTTCACATCTGTGATGTCATGTGAGTGACAGGTTGTCCCGCCCTCGCGCCAGAAAACACGCCATCAGAGAAGAGATGTTGTTGCAAGAGGGAGGGGAAGTTATTTATTAGATTATTATATTTTTAAAAATTTTTTGTTTGCCATTTTTGATCACCTGGTTGCTGGACCACTCTCTTCTCCTGCTGCTCATCCTCTGCTGTCTCCTCTTCAATAAAGAACCCTGCACCAGAGTCTATAGTTTTTGCTACTTTAGCACAAGTAGCACCTAAGGGACAGGTTATTATAAACCATGGTAAATGACAAAATTAGTAACACACTCTTAAATAAGAGAAATTCATGCAAATTCAAGTATGTGTTGTGCAGTTTTCAAACACATCATGCCAAACCTTCTACAACTGAAGATGGTCTACTAGCCAGCCTGGCTTGTCTGAGCATCAATGCTCGTTGTCTGTTCCGCTCTATTTTGGCCAACATGAGCGGTGTTAAGGACACGCTGGACTCATCTGAAGAGTTTGCAGCATCCAGCGGTGCAACTTGAGAATGACTGGCCTCTGGTGCATCCATGATCAGGCTACAATACCAGTTTGGACAAATTTACTCATTCATTCATTTATTTCACAATAAATGAATCAATAAGTAATTAAAATGTATTCATACAGTTTTACAAATAATGCAGTGACCAAAAATCAAACCCTTTCACTATAATATAAGTATGGAAATTATGCAGTGAACAAAAATCAAAACCTTCCAAGCATTTAACACAATCCATATGAGTAAACAAACGAATAATGCATATTAGATCACAAATCAAATTTAATATTATAAACTTACAGTGGTAATACTACTAACAGTTACATGTATAAAGCAAACTATAGTTGATTTGATCATTATAATTCATAAGATCAATATGAATGAATTAATAAATACATATATACATACAATTTTAGATAAATCACAAATTAAATTGAATATGTTATAAACTTACTGCGGTAATAATAATATATGTATGCAGCATAAACTATAGCTGGTTACTATAACACAAAGCAAAGAGCTCGAGAATTCGTGTGACAAGTAATCTAAAAAGCGATGTCTTACCGGAAACCGTTATGTTTTTTTTTATTTTTATAGTTGGTCTAATGAGGAATTAAATACAATGTAAACATGTCAGTCCAGCGTTTCAGTTCTCTGTTTACGAATACGAGCGTGCTGTCCTTCTCCTCTTCGGATATTTTGCATCACAAGTCCACCATCGCCATCTATTGGTCCTTTTGTGGAAGCACGTTGAGAAGGACTGCATTATATTCAGTCATAACTACCGAAACTTCATTTGAAGAGTTTGCAGCATCCGACGACCACTTATGATACTCACTTTGATATGTAAAGATTATGGATGTAAGAGTAAAATGTAACAGTATTGATATTTTGTAACGGAACAAAATAACTATTTGCACACATAGCTACAAGATACGATGCGTGTTATGATTTAATTTCTTAAAGCATTTTGACACTGATAACGATCGCTCTTTTAAAAAAAGATGGAGAAAAATCTTTCTAAAACATTGTTTCATCCAAGCTGTCAAATCAGTAATTTTATTAAGACTGACCAGAGCACTGTAGAATTGGAAAGAAAATACATGCTTCCACCTATTACTACTAAGATCATATAGCCTATAGGCCTAGCGTCAGAACTGTTTGTTTGTTGTTGATGTTTTGATGATGAATGCATATTTTTCTAAAGATGTGTAAAATATAATCGCTGCTAATTAGCAAGAAATTAATTAGCAAATCAACATACAAAGGTGGCTGTAAACATCATAACACAAAAAATATTCTGCTAGAATACAATTTGAATAACAGTCTATTTTATATTATACATCTCTAAACTGTCTAATCACTGTTTTAAATATTGGACTGTTCAGTGTTTCGGAGCTGAGTCTTATTTTCATCAGAATACACTTTATATTAGCTACTTATTCAACAAATTTCACCTCTGAAATAGTGACATAGGCTATCTGAGAGGTTTAAATACACAATATTTTTATCTTTTTTTCTTAAGTTAGAAATAGCTACGAACCCCGCACATGAAATGGAAGAAAAAAAATTAAATCGTGCGCACGATTTACTTATTCGTTCCCTCGAAATCATGCGCATAATTTATAAATCGAGGGAACGAAATAGTAAATCGTGCGCACGATTTAGCCTACTATTTTTTTCCTGCATGTCATATCCGGGGCTCAGTAAATAGCAGTTAAAGCGATAATTCACCCAAAAATGAAAGTGAGTGAATGAGTTTTTTCTTCTTTTGAACACAAAGGAAGATATTTTGAAGAATGTCGGTAACCAGACAGTTGATGGTATCCATTGACTTCCATAGTAGGAAAAAAATACTATGGAAGTCAATGGCTACCGTCAACTGTCTGGTTACCGACATTTTTGAAAATATCTTTCTTTGTGTTCAACAGAAGAAACTCATACAGATTTAGAACACAAAAGCTTGAGTAAATGATGACAATTTTCATTTTTTTTTTTTTTTTTTGTGAACTTTTGTGAATTTTTTTTTTTAACATTCTCTTTATTGATTTTTAACAATGGTACAAAGAAAAATTCCAACAAAATTCACTTTGCTGATACAGTATGCAATAACATTCTTCCATATGTAAATGATTTATATTTGAACACAGGTAATGATATAGAAGGGAAAAGAGAGAAAGAAAGAAAAAAAGAATTGTGAGAATTGTGGGATTAGGGTTTAATTATTGCTGTCTTATTAAAATAATTAATAAAAGGTTTACATATTGCATAATTTTGACTGCATCTTATTTTTTAAAGAAGATCTAATATTTTCGAGCTGAAGGTGGTGCATAATATCTTTAATCAGGACAGAGCAGTGAGGTGGATTTTTTTGTTTCCAATTAAGCAAAATCAATCTACGTGCTAAGAGTGTAATAAATCCAAGTACAATACACTGATTTTTAGAGAGCTCCACATTGTCACTACTGGCACCAAAAATAGCCAGAATTGGGTCTAGATCTAGCGGTTTTCCCAATATCTTTGACAGTAATTGAAAAACGGAAATCAATTAATTATGAATATTAGGACATTTCAGAACATATGTCCTAGTGAGGCTGGAGTTTGACTGCATCTGTCACACACTGGGTCCACCGAAGAAAACATTTTAGAGAGCTTTAGTTTAGACAGGTGAAGTCTATGTAAGATCTTGAATTGTATTAAACTATGTCTAATGCACAAAGAGGAAGAGTGAACCCGTTCTGCTTCTTCCCATTGCCAGTCTGCAATATCTATTCCAAGATCTTCTTGCCATGCTGCTCTTAAATGCTCTAATGAAACATCACATTCCAACTGTGATAATTTATTATATATAATGGATATTCCTCCTTTAGTAAATAGATCCTGTAAAAACAGTCTGAGAGGTTAACGGCTCATTAGGGAATGATGAGAAATTCGTTTGAGTAAAACTGCGAGCTTGTAGATATTTAACCTTTAAGAAGATTTTTAACTGAAAACATTTGATGGCTAAATTACAGCCTGCGCACATTAAATTGGTCACCTTTTGGTATTTTAAGCATTAAATGAGGTAAATTCCCTGTTTTGGGTTGACACATGACAGCTTACCAGCATAAAAAGATATAAGTTCACTCTCCTTTTCTTTACTCCATTGCCACCGAGAGGCCGCCATCTTGTTTGATTTTTTTCTGAAATCTCCAAGCCGGTCTCCAAGCTCTTCTCCCGTTTCCTATCACAAATAAGATCAGGAAGGCATGTATATTTAATTAAAATGAAGATTTGCTCCTCTCTGATTGGTTGCTGCCAACTGTACGTTGCCCTAATTAGTTGCCCTGTGTCTCACCAGGTTGTCTGTTGACGGCAACATTGCCCAGCAACATTGCTCAAAAAGTTGCCCCGTGTATCATCACCTTTATTCTTAAGAATGTTTTGTGAATCCAGCCCCTGTTGTTTGCCACTGCCTACTTAGGTCTCAGTTCCAATAACTCCTCATGGAGATTTCACTTCTCAGATATTCATGGCACTCAAAACAGCCACACAGCCTCAGCTTCCAGTGCCATGGCTACAGTTCAACCTACACCCCATGATACCCAATAAGTAAGTGCAATCTCATTGTATAGAACAGCACATGTTAATTTAAAAACAGCAATATATATATATATATATATATATATATATATATATATTTCTCCATTTTCCAGATCTCACAAAATTGTCAAGAGGACCCTCAATGAAAAGCATATTTCAAAATCAAAACTCGGCCATATATTTAAGCAAACTGTCAAGTGGATAAGAACAATGTCGATGGATGTGGTCCTTCCGGCTCTTGTCCTCTGTCTGAGAAAAGAGGAGAGTGTGATTTTGGAAGCTAAAACAAGAGCTGAAGAGTGGGAGAAACTGAACATCGATGTGCCCTATAATTATAACTGCGCTCACTGTAATAGGACAGGCAATGGTCACATCTCAAGTGTTGAGGCAAGCATCATTGGCAAGAAAATGTTTGCACATGTGATGCATTTTTTGCACTGCAAATATCTGTTAAACAAGTCTGATGGCCGCTTTCTGGAAATTCCTGACCATTTTTCAGACAGCATAACGTCTTTAAATGGCTGCCTCAAGCAAAAGTTGATCCATACGTTTAGTAAAGATCTGATCAACTGTGTTTACCAGGAACTCCTGAATAATGACATGGGCAAGACATTCCCTGTTGATTACTTGTGCTTGGAGCCTTTGGGTCAAATGTTCACTGAAATACCTGCGCGCTGGGAATTTTACATAGACGTGCTTGAGTACTTCTCTCAGCGGGCAGCAGAGAACCATCTGAAGTTTTTTCTGAGATTGCCACTCACACCACATGAAGATTGCATGGATGACTTCAGCACCTTGAAGGAGAACTGGCTGCTGACCCCAGGACCATGACAAAAACTGAGAGAACAACTCTCAACATCCTTAGCAAAACAGTAACTGATACGATAATGGATATCGTCGATCAAGCCACCGAAAATCCTCTGCGGGCTGCTGAGATAGTCAGGCAAGGTATGTTGTTTTCATTCACTTGATGTCAACAACACTCACCTCTGAAATAGTGATATATCTGAGAGGTCACTATAGAGGGTGTGCATAGATGTCACTTTCCCGCCGGAACACGCTCCCTCAGCTGGATCGAGTGGCAAAAGAACCTGCTGCATGACTGGATTTAATAGGGGAAACTGCGAAAACACGAGTAAAACAAATGATTACACTAAAGGTTGGACTCGAAAGTGTTACTTATGACATGTCAAAGAAATCTAATCCATGGATATTGACATGCAGCTAGGAATCGTGTTTCCTGACATTTATATGTGCCTGATTTCAACGCTGGGGAAATCGCAAATCGGTCTGTAAACGCTTTTTATAACTACAATATATAGGTCTAAATTAGAGTGATCACACATATCAATGTTATATATTTCGTTATATCGTCCAGCCCTAAAACTTATATAGTTTTTGTCAGTGTTTATTTAAAAACACCCAGTTATGCAGAATGTAAGATGGTAAATATTTAATTGATGAGTTGTCAACACAATATATAACAATACAATATATAGAGTATGATTTTACCCCAAAATCCATTTTGACACAAAATGATAACTGCAAAACATGTTTCTTTGCCTGTAGTCCAGCTGTTTCTGTGAATTGCAGCGACCTATTTGCTTATTTTTTCTGTAGCTTTCAGCAGTCTGTAAAAATATACCTCCGATTTTGTGTCAAAGCTATTTGTACAGTCAGTCGCAAAGCTCTTTCCCATTTTGGATGTGTTTTGTGTGTTTTTCGCGGCATTCACACTGAAAACCGATGCTGCCACTGTCTTTTGCCATAACGGTTATAACGGTCGACGGTGACGCCACGTGCATACCCTCTATAGTGTCTGCAGAGGCACTAAACCCATAATATAATGAAATACTTAGAATGTTAGATCACTTTTAAAAAACAATACAAGGGCATTATTTTATTTTATTTTATTTTTTTTTATCCAAACCAATGTTTCTATTTTTATTTTATTTTTTGATACAAGAGAACTATTTTATTTTATTTTATTTTTAACATTACAGCACTATTTCTGTTATATTTTATTTTATACCAATATTGTTTATTTTATTCATTTTTTGCATACAACAGCAGTATTTTATTTTATTTTATACAAGACCAATATTTTTTATTTTATTTTATTTTGATACAAGAGAACCGTTTGCTTTTATTTTTTGAATGCAGCAACAATATTTTATTTTATTTTATTTTAATACAACAGCAATATTGCTGTTTTATTTAATTTTATACCAATATTTTTTATTTTATTTTATTTTTGATACAAGAGAACTATTTGATTTGATTTTTTGAATGCAACAGCAATATTTTATTTTATTATTTTATTTTTTTCATACAACAGCATTTTTTAAAATTATTTTTCATTTTTGGATACAACAGCAATATTTTATTTTATTTTATTTTGTATACGACAGCAATATTTTATTTATTTATTTATTTATTTTATTTTCCCAATATTTTCTAACAAATCTGTTCTATGCCATTGTCTGCTCAAAAACATACCTGGAAAATCCCCATGGAAATTTCATTTTTTTTCACAGATTTTGAATTTTAAAAATATATTTACTAATTCCTGTTGTTCTTTTAGGGAAGAAATCAGAAGCTCAATCTGCTGATGAAGAGCTGCATGAGTCAGAACTTTTTGAAAGTAAAACTCCTGATATAATGCCTGAGAATGAGGTGCTTGGACCAAGTTCTGAAACAAAGTTAGAGGCCCAAGATTCAGAACAGAAAGTGGAGCTTGAGAATGTCAATTCTAACTGCTGTGAGGAGCTGTACGAGTCAAAAAGTTTAAGAAATAAAACTCCAAAGCCTGATATAATGCATGAGAATGAGGTGTTCAGACCAAGTCCTGGGATAAAGTTAGAGGCTCTTGATTCAGAACAGGAGGTAGATTGAGGATGTACATGATGAAGCTTTGTTTGAAAGAAGCAGCCAGCCAGGAACAGAAGAAGAAGCCTCTCAAGGTCTAACTTTGCCATATCACCTTCTAGAGAGTGTTGTTGATGGACTGCTTGCAAAGCTTGAGGCTACATATCATGTTGACATTTTTGGCATTTATTTTTCTGAAGCTCTTGTCGCCAGTCTGGCAAACCTGGAAGGAATTAATGTTACTAGTTGCAGTCTCAGCAATAAGTGTTTTCCTGATGAGAACAATACTGTTTTACAAATTGTAAATGAAGCTCATGGCATCCTGACACAAAAGAACTACGTGAAGGCAGTTTGGCATGAAACTGAAATGGCTGTAATCTATCTCACAGCTATCTTATCTGCAGTTATCTTCGACATGGTGATGCGTCCTAAGGCACAAAAGAATGACTTAACCAGCGAAAGCTTTACCCTTATGGGGATCAAACACTGGGTCTTGGAATCCTCCTATAAATAATGAGTTTTGCATCGAAAAAGAACTGATGCGGGCCTGTGCTGCATCTCCATCACCTGTGGAGGATATTGATTCATCTCTTTGCAACACTGCTTAAGCTAGCGTCAATGACATGAGGTCTGGAAAGTACCAGGATTCTGTCCAGGGAGAAATAGATGAATTATGCTGTGAAGACCACAGACTAGATTCTGATAAATCTCTCAGTCCAGCTCTCAGAGATGTCATACCTAAAGTAAAGAAAAAAGGTATTCAAGTCTCCCTTTCCAAACTCTTCTTTTTCAAGAACAAGGCTAGTCAGCGAGTAGGTCCATGTCCTTGAGAACATTTCTTTACCAGAAAATATGAACCTGAGAAACATTAATAAAAAGTGTTTATTTGTTAAAAAGCATTAAAAAGCATTGACACCTTTTATCTGAACGTTCTTCCTGTAGGCACATATATTTCATATGTGGAGTTCGATACATTCAGGAGATATTTACATTATTTTAGTCTTACTTTCTTTTATTTATAATTTTAAGCACTTTGTTGACGATGATTATTATATTTATTTTATTAAATAATATTATTGTATGTATATATTTATCATATATAGGCTTTTTATAGCTTTAGATATGCTTTTAAGATATTCACACAAAATATTTCTATTTTTCTAATTCTAATTAATCTATTTAAATTATTATTGTTTTTCTTTGTTTTATGAATTTAAACATTTTATTATTATATTATTTGATTACATATTTTATATATAGGCATATATATTTATATAGTATACTTTCATAGATATTTACATAAAGTTGTTTTATTGTTCTTTATTTTATTTATTAATTTAAATGTTTTATTATTTTTATAATATTTTAAGAAATAATAATATTTATAATGAATAATAGATACATATTTTATTTTAGTAAATGAATGATATAGATATAGACAGACAGACAGACGGACAGTAGATGGCGGAAATGCGCCAGTTAGTTTGCCAACCACCATTCAATGTAAAAGTAGTAGAAGAAGAAGAAATCTGCTTATTTATCAATAGGAAAGTAGATACTGTCGTCGACTCGTACTTAATTTATAACGTTTACTTTTAGTAAAAACAACCTTATTATCGCAGATCTTTTTAAAAATGTGAGTTCTGGAAACGTAAACAAAACAAATACTTTGCAGATAGATTTTAGAGCTAGCCTGTAAAGTGACAGATTTGTTGGACTATGCCCTGCCGTGTCATCTCCTGCGTTGCACTGCTGCTCTCTTTTGGAATATTGATGAATGAGGTTAAAGCTGACGAGTTTACTGAAAAAATTGAACCTCCAGACTGGAGAAAGACCTTAAAATCCATCCGGAACGGTATTCACAGGATAGACACATACCTTAATATGGCTTTGGACCTGATCGGAGGTTCAGACGGACGGTGTCTCTTTAAGTGCAGCGACGGTTGGTCATATTTTAGACATCAGTAAATTATACATTAAACATATGTGTTATGTGTTTAATATATATATATATATATATATATATATATATATATATATATATATATATATATATATATTAGTTATAATTATAATTATATAATAAGCATCTAAAATTAAACGTTAAAGGTGTTTGGTCTAAATGGGTCTTTATAGGGTACACACCAGTTCCTCGCCCCAACTACAAACCAGCTCCACCCAACGGATGTGGCTCCCCACTGTTTGGGTTTCAGGTGAGGAGGGAAGATATGCTGTTACTTCAGCTAACTATTATTGGAATTGCTGTATTGTGACTTTAACTAATCTGTAGTAGGATATTTAAATGACTGGCTCTATATGGTTACTTTTTTAATATTCTCTCTGGTTGAATGCAGTTTGATGTTGGGATTCCATCTATGACCAGATGCTGTAATGAGCATGATCAATGCTATGATACCTGTGGGAGAAAGAAAAATGACTGTGATGAGCAGTTTCAGGTCTGTCTGGAGAGCATTTGTGGGCATTTACAAATGACACTGGGCTTGTCCCAAAGTGTTCAAGGTAATTGACAGTCTTAATAATATTGTGTATGTATGGAAGCTTGTTTCCACCACAGAATAATTTTTTTTTTAAAAAAGTAATTGCAAGTTTATATCTCACAATTCTCAAGTCTGAATTGTGAGATACAACTTGAAATTCTGATTTATTTTTTTCACTATTGCAAGTTTAAACCTCAGTACAGACTTTTTTTTAGTATTGTGAGTTTATATCTTGCAATTTGTACTTTATAACTTGCAATTGCGAGTATATCTAAATCCTGAGGGGGAAAAAAGTCAGAATTGTGGGTTATATAAACATTATGAGAATTATGAGAAAAAAAGTTTAATTCAGTGGCAGAAACAAGCTTCCATATATGTATGTGATAAATAATTATATCATTTATTTTGCCAGTTGCAGAAAACACTTATGCACATAATACATAGCTAGCTTATGATATCCTACTGTATTTCTTGTACGTTATGCTGAGATAAAACTCTATGCTCATGTTTTCACAGCCTGTGAGTCAGCAGTGACTTTGCTCTTTGATACTGTCATGCACTTGGGATGTAAGCCTTACCTGGATAGCCAAAGATTATCCTGTATTTGTCACTATGAGGAGAAGGCTGATCTGTGAACACTAATTATGTATATTGTGATATACTGATTGATTGTTATTGTCTCAGGGTACAGCACAACTCATTACCTTATGTTTTTTGTTTGTATTTGTTTATTGCATTGTCAGTGTGAGATGTTTATGTTGTAATTGCAAATTAAGTGAGATTAATGTGATTCTAAATATATAATATATAAAATTTATTTTTATATTTATAAATGTATAAAATTAACGTGATTCTAAATAAGATCTAATGTATAAATACTGCTGTTCCTTTTATTTATATATATATATATATATATATATATAGTGAATACAAATAAAGTGACGCTATTCAAAATCAATTTATCATTGTGCATATATTCTTCTGTTATCTACAGTATCTCACAAAAGTGAGTACACACCTTACATTTCAGCAACCATTTTAGTATATGTTCTCAAGCGACAATAGTATAGAAATGAAAATTTTATATACTATAGAGTAGTCAATGTGCTGCTTGTATAGTAGTACAGATTTACTGTCCTCTAAAAATAACTCAACATACAGCCATTATTGTCTAAATAACTGGCAACAAAAGTGAGTACACCCTAAGTAAACATGTCAAAACTGTGTCCAAAGTGTCAATATTTTGTGTGAGCACCACTGTTATTTAGCACTGCTTTAATCCTCCTGGGAATGGAATTCACCAGAGCTGCACAGGTTGATACTGGGATCCTCTTCCACTCCTCCATAATGACATCAGTAGACACTGCTGGATGTTAGACACTGCTGGATGTTAGACACATGGCGCCTCTCCACCTTCTGCTTGAGGATGCCCCACACATGCTTAATAGGGTTCAGGTCTGGAGACATACTTGGCCACTCCCAACACCTTCACCTTCAGCTTCCTCAGCAAGGCAGTTGTCATCTTGGTGGTGTGTTTGGGGTCGCTATCATGTTGGAAAACTTGCAGTTTCGGCCCAGTTTCTGAAGGAATGGCATCATGTTCTGCTTCAGAATGTCACAGTACATGTTGGAATCCATGTTTCCCTCAATGAAGCAGAGCTCCCCAGTCCCAGCAGCAATTATGCAGCCTCAGACTATGATGATACCACAATGATAGACAATTTTCTTGGTACTCCTCACCAGGGAGTCGCCACACATGCTGGACACCATCTGAGCCAAACATGTTTATATTAGTCTCATCAGACCACAGGACATGGTTCCAGTAATTAATGCTCTTGCACAGGTTGTCTTCAGCAAACTGTTTGCAGGCTTTCTTGTGAGCCAGCTTCAGAAGAGTCTTCCTTATGGGACGACGGCCATGCAAACTGACTTGCCGCAGTGTACGGCGTTATGGTCTGAGCACTGACAAGCTGACCTTCCGCTTCTGCAACCTCTGAAGCAATGCTGGCAGCACTTTGTTTTTTGAAGCCAGCTTCTGCACCTGATGCACAGCACGAGGACTCATCTACTTTGATCGACCCTTGCGAGGCCTGTTCCGAGTGGAAAACCTCTCTCTATGACCCTGGCCACTGTGCTGTATCTCTGTTTCAGGGTGTTACCGATCTTCTTATAGCTTAGGCCATCTTTGTGGAGAGCAACCATTCTAATTCTCAAGTCCTCAGAGAGTTCTTTGCCATGAGGTGCCATGTTGAACATCCAGTGATCAGTATGAGAGAATTGTACTCAAAGCACCAAATTTTAACTGCTCTAATACAAGATACACAAATTTTTATGGTCCTATCAAGCAGACAAAAACATGAACATGATGAATAGGACGTGTGGCTTTGCATGGTTAAAAGACGTAGAGCTGTTATCACTTAAGGGTGTACTCACTTTTGTTGCCAGCTATTTAGACAATAATGGCTGTATGTTGAGTTATTTTCAGAAGACAGTAAATCTGTACTACTATACAAGCAGCGCATTGACTACTCTAAAATATATACAAGTTTCATTTCTATAGTGTTGTCCCTTGAAAAGATATATTAAAATAGTTGCTGAAATGTGAGGGGTGTACTCACTTTTGTGAGATACTGTAAATCAGTATTTAATTCATCTTAAACTAGTATGAAAAATTTCTTTGTTTTGCTGTACACAAAGGAAGATATTTGGAAGAATGTTTGTAATCAAGCAGATCTCGTTATTCATTCATTATATCATTATTATATAATTTACTAGGAATAGCACAGAATAGTCATAGTCAAAGCTTTTCCAAATCAGAATTTTAATATAAAGGCAATGAGTAATAGAGTAAGAAAACTGACATCTTATGCCTTAACGTATCAGTTTGCGTGTTTTCATGATAGCCAGTGGCTATCACAGTATGTCAAGTAACAGCTAATTTCACACACACACTCAAAAAAACCTATAATATATTTTACATGATTTTGATACATCTCTTTTTTATATAAAGATATGAAGTCAACAATACATGTCATTTGCAACAAAATTTACTTTAATATTTTTCCATTAAACAGAATTTTCAATGAGAAACTATGCAGGGACTTTTTTTTTTTTTTAAAGACTTTAATATAATTTATTTAGAATAATATTGAATCGTTGCAGAATAAGACCAAGTATGTAAATTAAGTAAATAGGGTTCATTTTAATTTAATGTTGACTTTAAATATTTACAGAAATATATTTATATAGAAAATAAAGACCTTTATTAAAACATTCAAATTTTCTTTTGAGAAAACAAAATTGCAATAAATGCATGATAAGCATCATTTGTGGTGTTTTTTATCCATAGTTAAATTCAGTATGAAAAAAGAACAGCAACACACCAATCAAGATCAATAACGAGCTAGTCTAGTCTAGTCTAGCAACGTCTGGGTTATGAATGAACAGTAGTATGAAGAAAAAGTTGTAATTCGTTGTAATGTGACCATTGATGTAATGATCATGTCCAATCTAAGAACTGAGGCTGTGAGAGTAGATGCTCAAATCTCATCTATCTTCTTTTAGTTCCTCCAAAACCTGCATCAGAAAACACCATAAATACATCACCAAAACACATCTAATAGACTTCTAATGGGTTACTCAGGGCAATATGCAGCCTAATGCACAGTGACATTTTAGGAAGAAAAAAAAAACCCATAAGAGCACATCTGATATCTGTAATAGAATTTATTTTGCTGGAGTTTACCTGAGGCAGTTCGTGTTCCTGAGCTTGTTTTTGGTGCTGGAGAAGGATTGCTGGAATAAGATGGTCTTGTAAACCCCATAGGTGGCTGGCGTCTAAGATCAACATAAAAGTCAATTAGATAAAAACAATAATAAAAGTGCAGTTAGACTTACATTTATGTTGTTAGCAGATCCTTTCTTACCAAAAAGACAAACAAGATCAAAACTGTCATGATTAACTATAACAGTTGCAAATAGTTACCAATGTCATTAAAGGGGACCTATTATACCCCTTTTCACAAGATGTAATACAAGTCTCTGGTGTCCTCAGAATGTGTCTGAAGTTTCAGCTCAGAATACTCCACAGATCATTTATTATAGCTTGTCAAATTTGCCCCTATTTGGGTGTGAGCAAAAACACGCCGTCTTTGTGTGTGTCCCTTTAAATGCAAATGAGCTGCTGCTACCGGGCCCCTTTCCAGAAAAGGGCGGAGCTTTAACAGCTTGCGCTTCAGTTGCTCAACAACAACAAAGCTGGAGAATCTCACGCAGCCAAAATGACGATTGTCAGTAACGGTGTTCAGCCTTACATTGTTCAAACCAGAGTCGGACACTGATGGAGAGACTCAGGAAGATGTAACAACTTACAGAATGCATCTGGACATTTCTTAATGGTTAGTGGATACGTTCATGTAGTTGCTGTGAAGTTAATTCAACTCATCGACTAGCATGTGCCATCATGTTAATCTTTTAAAATCCAGCGTTAAATTGACCTTCGTTTGTGAAGCAGTCTGGCATAAAAATGACGGCATGGTAACAACACTCTAGTACAACAACTCTTCCTCTTCTTTAAAGCAGCCCAACATGGCCTCACCCCTGTTGTTGCGTGTTCTCAGGGGCATATACATTTTGAAGTTTGTGATGTCACCAACCCAGGAAGGTGCTTGTTGTAGTCCCTACCAGCTGTTTGTTGTAGTCCTTAAAAAGCGATTTCTGTAAAAGAAAATATCTCCCTTTCCATTGAACTTTAAGCATCGTAACTTTGCAGATGTTGTTTATGCTCAAACAGCAACATTACACACTAACTAAAGTTAAGAGTGAAATCATAATCAAGGACCTCTTTAAATGCTGTTAAATGGAGTGATGCAGGGATGATGTATTTTTGTAGGCCAAAACTCAGAAATGAGTTCGCATTTTAGCACATCCAGTTCCATCGTCCCAAAGTCAATGGTTTTTTTGAATGGGATTTTAGTTAAATGCCTGAAATAAGGTCTGTGGTGAACACAAGCTCAAGATATTTACACATTTTATTCTATGACATAAAACTCACCAGTAATACCTCACCTGTGATTTTTTTTTAAAGCTTTTACATGTCTTTGATTTGAAAAAGCGGTTGATAACAAGTGTCTAAATGGGACTACAGAGGTTGTCACGGACATTAAACGTAATCAGCCAAACTGGTAAACTCATCTAGTCACTAGTCCACTTTCACAGCCTCGCTGTGTTTATAATCGTGCTCTTGCAAACTATTATAACTAACACTTTCAGTGAAAGTGTTTTTTAAAATAAATACCAAAAGTGTTGTCGGAAGCTTAGTGATGGTGATGTTGAGCTGTGCTGTAGTTCGTATATATAGCCCAAGGTTAGCTTTTTATTTCTAGTGATTAAATTTAGGCTTCAAAATTCATAAACTTTGTGTTCATTTGTGAAAATGTATTTGATGGACAAAACGTTCCAGTATCATAAACTTTTGTTAATCACAGAGCTTATTTTTTGGGATAATTCAAAAGCATAGGGAAACAACTTATTGGGTTTTTGTCAAGGGAACCAGTGTGATGCAAACTAAAATACGCAATCTCTGCAGCGCAGTAAATTCAATAAGAATCCATGCCATCAGGAATTTCGCAACGAGTTCTAATTGGTTGCACGGCCAACAGAAAGCTGCTCTTATGACAGTGACTTCTGTGTAACTGTGTAATCTGTTGCAAATTACGTGTGAGAATATGTTGCTTTCTTACCCCTGATTCCCAAACAAATATCCCAGAATTCCACCTGTGCCCATTCCAGTCCAGAATCCACCCCCACCAGGTCTGTTTCCACCAGTGAAACCGGTCCAGGAACTTTGAGGTCTGGCGTACGCATCGGAAAAGCCGTACCCGGGCCTTGAGCTGGAATGGTCTTCTGAGAGAACCCACAAAATAGAAATCTTATACACTACCCATAAATAAATATGCAAATATTATACATATTTGGTTTCAATTTGGCTTTCAATATGCACAGTGCACACATTAGGTTATTATAGTCCCTAAACTACAGTTTCAGTTTGGAATTATTAAGATTTTAATGTATTTGAAGTCTCTTATACTCACCAAAGCAGCATTTATTTGATCAGAAATACAGTAAAAACAGTGAAATATTATTACAACTGAAAATAACTGTTTTCTATTTGAGGATATTTTAAAATGTAATTTATTCCTGTGATGGCAAAGCTGAATTTTCAGCATCAATACTCAATACAGTCTTCAGTGTCACATGATCCATCAGAAATCATTTGGTGCTCAATTATTATCAATTATTGTTGGTGCTCAATAATTAATAATGGTTCTTATTATTATCAATAAATCTGTGTTAAATTTTTTTTATTCTAATGCATTCTTGCTAAATACAAGTATTAATTTACTTTTTCTTTCTTTTTTTAATCTTACCCCAAACTTTTGCATGTTAGTGTATCACGGTTTCCACAAAAATATTAAGTACCATTTCCAACATTGATGATAATAATAAGAAGTGTTTCTTGAGCAGCAAATCAGCATATTAGAATGATTTCTGAAGGATTATGTGACACTAAAGACTGGAGTAATGACGCTGAAAATTCAGTTTTGCATCACAGGAATAAATTACATTTTAAAATATATTTAAATAGAAACGTTTTAATTGTATTAATATTTCACAATATTACTGTATATTTGATCAAATAAATATAACCTTTTTGAGCATAAGTGACTTCTTTCAAAAATATTTAAAAATTTTAAATATTCCAAATTTCTAACCAGTAGTGTATATATAAGTATATTAAGTCTATAATAATGAAGAATGGACTCAAACTGCCCTCCTCACATTGCACATGGTCATATTTATAGTTTCAAAAGTGATTTACAAACTCTTGCTCTTTGAATAGATTATTACCTGAGTAATAATCTGGTTTAAATCCAGGAGGTGGCGGTCCCATGCCTTGGCTGTTATCAAAGGCCCCGCCGAATCCCTGAGTCCCATCTCCATTGTAACCTTGGTGGCCATGAGAAGGACTGCACAGAAACATCTTGTATACAACATATGCCACCAGCAAAAGGAAGGCTATTGCTATAAGCCCACCCACTCCATCACCAGAGGGGCTGTTCTGGAAGGAATACTGGCTGTCGGACTGCTGATAGGGGCCTCCTCTCTGCTGCTGTTTTTGATTGGAAAAGCCTTGGAAGAAGTTAGAGGCAAAGCCTGAGAAGCCGGACGAGCCCCCGGAGCCATGAGTGTGCTGCTGTTTCCCTTCTGCCGTGAGCTCTAACGTGTACTCCAGACCGCATGAGCCTCTCAGCACATAGGCATCAGTGGGACTGCTATAGCCCTCACAGGAGACCTCCACGCGCCCAAACCTGTACAAGTTGTCCATGTCAGCTTTGCATTCCCACTATAAAGTGAGAGAGAGTAATATTATGAATAGTTCAGAGACAGTTACCGTATGCAAGAGACAATTTTTGACCCTGACCTGTGTGTCTATGCCATCTGATCCTCTGTTGTAACACTGCACCACCTCTGGGACATATGACCCACAGCCAGCTGACCCTCCAGCACACTGCAGCTGTAGAACGGGGCTGGAGCGACGTGCAGTGGTGTAGCGTCCTCTGTAGAGGGTGAGCACCTGAACATCGCGCAGTAACACAGCATCTGTTGAAGGAAAAAATATTGTATTATTACTTCTTATTTGTCTGTCTGCATCTGTTCTGGATACAAAAAGATACAAAGCTTATAAAATATTCAATTTATATTTTCCTTCTGGTATGTATTATTTATATTGTTTTTTTATTGTAAATGACATATAATCATATTTATATGATTATTCTGGTCACACACCCCAAATTTTGCACCATATAAAAGCACCAACTATTCTCTTAAAGATATATATGTGACCCTGGACCACAAAACCAGTCATAAGGGTCAATTTTTTGAAATTGAGATTTATACATCATCTGAATAAATAAGCTTTCCACTGATGTATGGTTTGTTAGGATAGTACAATATTTGGCCGAGATACAACTATTTGAAAATCTGGAATCTGAGGGTGCAAAAAAATCAAAATATTGAGAGAATCACCTTTAAAGTTTTCCAAATGAAGTCCTTAGCAACGCATATTACTTACAAAAATAAATGTTTAAAATATTATCACATTTCATATTGGTCACACTCCAAATACATATATTATGAAAATTTACATATTTAATTAAGATACTCCTCTTTCTTCTTCTTAAAATGTCATCACATATATTTATTATAATTTTGGCCACACCCCCAACAATTGTGCCACATAAAATCCCTATCTGTCCTCTTTACGATATATTACAAAAATATAGGCCTACATTAATTTATATTTTCCTCTTTCTTCTTCTTCTTTTTATTATTATTATTAGTAGTAAAAGTAGTTGTAGAATCAAATATTAATAAAATATATTTTACACATATTTTATATATTTACACATATTTATATTACCATATTTGCCATATACACCACCCAAAAATGTCCTCCTTATTATACATATACTACAAAAATGCACATATTTAATTTATATTTTCCTCTTTCTTCTTCTTTAAATTATTATTATTATTATCATCATTATTTTGTAATACTAAAAGGTATTAGTAATATAATAAAACATCATAACGGATTTATATTATCATATTGCCCACACCCCAAAAACATTTTGTATCAAAAAGCCCCAACTGTCCTGTTTAAGAAGATGCATACATTACAAAAAGGTACAAAATGGTCTTTCTTCTTGTTGTTTTTCTTATTATGTAGTATTACTAAAATACCATAACATCAACTTAGTAATATTAATAATATCATAATGGACACATCCACAAAATATTTGGTATAAAAAGAATGTTAACTTTAAGATCGAAATGAACAAAAAATAAATTTCTCAGAGTCACAGCACGGTAACAACATCCTCTAAAGCTGAAACTTCAATGCAACTATAAAATAAGTCCAATACGAACTCAGACTGACCCAGCTATCTTCTCTGAGACCTCTGATTTGATTAGGATTGTTTATTTATTAACTGTATGGTTCATATAAAAGACATTTTACCATCATTCCAGCAGCTGATGTGAGGTACAATCAACAGCAAAAGTTGCAGAAATAAAACTCCTGAGATCCTCATTTCTCCGGTTATGATGGAAAATCTATTCTTTATCCTCAAGTAAGATGTTCTAAAATGCCTCACTGTAAGCCGGTACGTGGCTTTTACCAATAAGTAAAAAATAAAGTCTGATGTAAACAAATGTAACTGACAGCTTAGTGCAACATCATTCTTATCACACTTCCGCTTCCGCGTTCTGGTGTTACGAGCTTCTCTTCATCGCCATCCACTGAAAGATGTACTGAATTACATGCCATTGGATTACAAGCGGAAAATGTTTAGACTTACAAAATGTTTGAGACTGAAAATGTAGGTTTCTTTTCTAATAGTAACTTTAGCATCCTCACTAAAAGTGTTATTTATTTACATTAACTATTAACTGTTTTAAATCACGCCTGTTAGCAATAGACCCAGCTGTAATCTTACTTTGTAGGTATTTCTTTATTTCATAAGATGAAATGACCATTTAAAAATTACTGTATTATGTATTATTATTACATTTTATGATATATTTCTGAATTAGAAATGCAGAACTGAATGTAATTGTTAAATAACCATTTGACAAGTGATATAATAATGTATCATTATCTAAAATTCACCATTTAAAGCATGCCATTATGCATATGGCCAAACAAAATCATATATCTGTATTTTTGTGCTGAATGGCGATGTATAATCTCAGTATTTTGTAAATTTTTCTATTCAAATTTTTTTAAATAAAAAAAATCTGTATTTAATTAAATAATGTTATTTCACATCCTTCCAATATTGTCCTACAAACAATGTTCATATTGAAGGCTATGAAAACAAACATAGTGACCACATAGTCTATGCTATATTATGTTCAAAAAAGGGGTCAAAACACATTAGGCCTACATTTATTGTAACATTACTAAATGTACTGTACATTACTAATCTAAAAACAAAATAATGCTTTAAAAAGTTAAATTCACTAAACTAAAAATGAAAATAAATAAAAACATAAGCACAGACTAATTATAATTAGTTTATAATTATAAATAGCCTACTAATAATAGAAATTCTACATATGGCATGTTTATGTTTGCCAACAAAAACAAACAACAAATATTTTATCAAAATGTATATCTTAGTTAGAATTATTGCGCTTCTATTGCGCGCCGCAGCTCTCATTCACGGAAGTTTGTGCTTGCAAAGGCTGGTCCACTCCTGACAGCAAAATGGAAATATTTTTTTGATTTTTTTGAAATGTAAGTTATGCACTGAGGAAATTATTGGATGTCACTTCAGTTTAAAGATTATTAATAGAGGTTTGTTTCCACCAATCGCTGCACAAGTTAAGGTTACGTATGGTGACGAAAGCACGTTGGTGCTAGCCCTCCCAGAACCTATAGAGATTGCATTGCAGTGCCTGCAGTTCGAAAAAAAGTTATTTGAATGGAAGTCTATAGCTGTGTCCCATTTCGAAGGCTGCATCCTCCGGAGGTCGCATTCAAAGGTTGCATATGTCATTGAGGCTGTATAATTTCAGAAAAGTAAGTAGGTGATAGATTTTATGTTGGTCTCAGCATTGAAGGAAAGTGGACAGAGGGTCCTTTCCTCTGTCCACGGTTGAAGTTGTATCTTATGTTTTAACATATGGTTTTCTTTATGTACCGGAACCATTTCCATATAAGGAACAAGGCTCTGCTAGTTGGGATGGGAGACAGGGAATGCTCCCTGCTTTTTTGAGAAGGTCCTTGGGAGATCAAGGACCTCTGGGGTACCTGACCGGTAGATGACCATATTTAGACTTGTTTTTCTATATGTATCACATTCCTATACCATGAGCTATATGATGTATTCTCTCTTTCATTGGCTGAAGATATACTACACCCCTTGTACTCTTTCTATATATTCTCTCTTTGCTTATCAATAAAACGAGACTATATTCTCCCTCAGCGCTGAGTGATTGCTCATTCAATTGCCAATTAAGAGGTCTGGGATGAGGCATGCATTAGGGGCAAAAACCTAACAGTAGGACTATCCGAATGCGACCTTTGAATGTGTCCTTCTTTCACAGGAATTCGGAGGATGCATGAGGTGTATCCTTGCTGCTGCAGATAGCCCACAATTCTTTGCGTCACTGTTAACAACCGTCATTTATTTGAAAAATAAAAAAATGGTGGCGTCGGCAGATGTACATGTACAGTACAAGTGAAGATGTGGTGTTTAAATGTAAGTAGTTTCAAGCTTGTTTTTGTTTTAAACTTTGTTCTTCTTAATATCCTCCTCCTTTGTCTCTTTAACAGATATCTGTTGTACATACACCACAGCTCCTCAAGCATTACCCAAATAAAACAAGTAAATACATTTTCTTTTCAAATTACTTTCCAAATTTATAAATCATTTTCATTCAATTAACTGTGAGAGCGCACGCGGCCGTGTTTGCATAGCAACGTGATACTTCCTGTTTCCTTTCCTGCCCATGTGTCCTACGAAGGATGTCTCGTTTAATTCTGGTTAAGGATACTCATACTGCATCCTTCACAGGATGCGTCCTCAGGAGGATGCAGCCTTCGAAATGAAATGAAATGAGACACAGCTTATATGAGAGCACTCGAGGCGATTCTCGGCCAGAGTGAAAGCGCCCAAAAAGTGGCGGTACTCCACAGAACGTGACTCGACGCTGATTGGACTATAGCAGACCAGTATGTATGGCGTTATTTTACTGACAAATGTGGAGAGCACATACATGTAATGCGTGAGCGCAAATCTCTCTGCTCGCGCGCGGATTTCGTTTTCTCTTGCACAAAACTGGATGCGTGCTCTCAAATATACAGCGCTCTCTTATGAACTGTCTATCCTCTCGCTCAGACATTGCGTGTGCGCGCTCAAACTGTGTTCTGCGCGCTCGCGAATCTCTCCGTGCTTTTGCACTAGAAATTAATTTACTTATGGATTAAAGGCTGTCAAAAGTTATCAACCAATCAGAATAGACGACTGATCGATAAAAATGCTACGTGAAATCTCTGGATTTCGCCTGGAATTCTTTCGACAAAGATGGATATTTAATTTCATTACAATTTAATAATATTAATAAAAAATGTAGGCCTATCTTAGAAATTGATGATTTCTGTCTTAATAAGCTTGTCTAACTGCATCCCATTACAGGTCAAAGTCCACTGAATGATTTATCCAAAACCAACATATTAGCCAATATCATGGACCAAAACATTAAATTAAACATTAATTTAAAACAAAAGATTAACCAACTAATGTTATAAATCAGTCTATTTAGAAATGTGTAAAATGTTATAAATTAGCCTATTTAAAAAAAAATTATTTAAATGAATGAATTACAAAATCGTTTGAAATTAATGAAGACTTGTTTCGTCCAGTGTTTTTAAACGAATCTCTTGAATGAATGATTTTGATTAATAAAATACATTTTAACAGCCACTGGTTGCCACCTACTGGCAGAACAGTGTAATAGCATTAGTTTCAAAGGTCATTTACTCATTTTGATTTCTGAAATCAGTGTATATTCGGACTATAAATTGTTATTGCAATACTTGTGTTATTATTTAATGTTTGCAACACAGAAGTAGCAATAGTGTGTTGTTGAAAACACTTTGTGAAGCTGTTTAAAACATGTAGTTTACATGACCACTGCTTTCAGTGGCAATGCAAAAGCAGGTTTAAATATTCCGGTATTATCGTAATTGCAAAGGATTAATAGACATAGCCGAATCGTTGTCATTTAGGAATAAGATCGCGTTCTTTTCATGATGATTCATCGTGCATACATATGATCTTATACCCGAAGTATTTTTGTAGGCTATGTCATGTTTTATACCAGACCTCAAAAGAAATTCACTACGGTGGTATATTTGATCTCCACATTTTAAGTATTTAGGGAATGATGATCTGACCCTGATCTTGTTCTGTCTTAAATCAGAAGATTTTTTTTGGTAACACTTTACGATAAGATTTCATTAACATTAGTTAGCTAACTGCATTAGTTAACATAAACTAATAATGAACTGCACTTCTACAGCATTTATTAATCTTTGTTATTGTTAATTTCAATATTTACTGATCCATTATTAAATTCAAAAGTAGTATTTCTTGACATTAGTTAATGCACTGTGAACTAACAAACAGTTGTATTTTTAAATAAAGTTAACAAAGATTAATAATTACAGTAATGTATTGCACATTGTTAGTTCATGTTAGATAAAACATTAACTAATGTTAACAAATAAAAACCTTATTGTAAAATGTTACCTTTTCTTTATAAATTTCAACACAACTACACAAAACGTACGACCACAATAACTTTAAGAACCTTTTTTTGTTTGTTTGTTTATTTAGATAAATTGGGGTTTGACCTGTAATGTGATGCAGTTAGATTAGGTTACATTTGGTTAATATTATTAAGAAATTAAATATCCATCTTTGTCGAAAGAATTCCAGGCGTAGTTCACTCTCAGCCAATAAGATTCCACGTAGCATTTTCATCGATCAGTCGTCTATTCTGATTGGTTGATAACTTTTGACAGCAATTAATCTATAAGCAAAAGCACGGAGAGATTCGCGAGCGCGCAGGACACAGTTTGAGCGCGCACACGCAATATCTGAGCGAGAGGAGAGACAGTTCATAATAATGTGCTCTCGACATTTGTCAGTAAAATAACGCCATAGACCAGAGGCAGAACAGTCTAGAGCAGTGAGTGACAGCTAGCATAACACTGTAGTTGAATGTGATCTGTCCCTTTTGCACTTTAAATGTGGTGTATCGCCCTAATGAAAAACCACCCCTGGTTTAACCTCACAAACAACACCAAACCACAAGACAATATTAAATAATATTAACATAAGACAATATTAACTTCAGCCAAAATTTTAGGTAATTGTTTCATTATCTCTGCCACGTTGAAATGTATGAAATAAAATTACAATGTAATGTGCAAGTATATGACTGTGTACATTAATAATGGTGTTTTAATGGCTTTGCAATATAAGCATCATAACAAAATTTGTAGATACATAAATACATACATAAATACATAACTATAGTATTATAAGCAGGACTGAATCTTTACATTGCGCTTGTAAGCAAAAATGTGATAACAGTGATTTATGGCAAAGACTATCATCATCATGATCTCAAAGATCTGAAGCTAAAAGTATGAATTAATTCCTCAAATTATTGTTTTACACCACAAAACAACATTTAAAGTACTCCATGTAACTCCAGTGGTTTAACATCAATTTTATGAAGTGACGAGTGCTTTGTCTGCGCAAAAAAACAATTCACCACTTTATTTACAAAAATATTGATCGGCGGAAGCGCGTTCATGAGAGCGTCACGACGCATGTGTGTTGTGTTCAGACTCGCGCGTTTTATTCGCTAAAGTGTTGAAGTTAATTGAAATTGTATATGCTGTCTACCTTCTTTAAGAACTAATTAATGATGCATATGTTTATTTTCATTATTTCTACTTAAATCAATATTACATATAGACTATTTTCTTTCATTTATCTTTTTTCCTGTATTGTAAACCCACTCATTTTAGTTGTAATCTCTTTGGATTATCTTAATATAGTTGTAACTGTTTTATGTGTGTTTTTAATTTGTAATAAAAAATAATAATAAAAATAAAAACTTGCGCATCAATGCGCATGCGCGAGAGTTAAATTTTCCATCTGACAACAAAAAAATATATTATATGAACTTTGTGTCGAATTGTTGAACACTATTAACTGTAACGCTGTGTCTTATATCTCAAAACGTGTTTTGACTGAACTGTACAGAGTTGGCCTTTAATAAACTGTTAATAAAGTGGTAAATTATGTTTTATTTTGTTTTTGTTTTTTGCACTAGTAAAGCACTCGCTTCATAAAATTTGAGGTTAAACCACTGGAGTCACATTGAGTACTTTAATTATGTTTTCCTACCTTTATGGACTTTGACAGTGGTGGTTGTGTTACATCTCTATGGAGGGACATTTGTGTTCAGAAGACTGCTTTTTGGGTGAACTATTCATTTAAGCTTAAATTGAAAATTTTGAATAATTCCAAAATAACTACAAATACTTCAAGTAATAGCGCTTCTACAGTATGTAGGTTTAGAAATAATTTTATTTTGTCCATCACTCATGTAAATATACAGAAGTTATGAATGGATAGATACATTTGTATTTAACTAAGAATATCGGTCAACTGCAAAGCTGTTGGGTGCTCCATTTCTTTAGTACCTTCACTTCCAAATTTCATCCCATCAGCCACAATTATTTAAGACAGGAATGAGAGATACAGGCAGAGATGAATGATTGTTAAAGAGTTCTGCAAAGTGCGCAGTACAGATCTACTCACATTGACAATAGCTGGCAGCTCTGATAACAGTAGAGTTAGTAAAAGTTCATGAACACTGCTCAATATTCTAGAGACAGATGATGATGATTATGAAGTCACCCTACAGCACAAGAAATGACGGCTTTTGCTGTAACTGACTGTGAGAAGAGAGTGATAACTGGTTCTCTTCTACAAGCAGAGAATATCTTGCACTATTCATCCACTCATTGGATTTTGCCAAACAAATCACATCAAATTAAACATCAGTCCCAGAGAATAAACATACAAAATATTGCATTTACAAATAACATAATTAATGTGGTTGATTATATTCAATAGTATGAACGCTCCAAATCTGTGTGTTGGATATTGATTATTTGCAGTTCTAGACTTCTGAAGACTACAAGTCTACAAGTCTATTCAATAAATTATATGATATACTCAGAATGAAAATGCTCAAATAACAATCAGAAAGAACCAGCATTCGGACAAAGCAAATATAGAGCTTTGTTTCTTCCTTCTTTTTAGGAAGTTATTGTGCAACACAAGGCTTATGATACCATGAGCTTTAAAGCACAGTACCAGGATCTTGATTTATTTATTATTGCATATTTGCACCAAAGGTGCTTTCCTGAGTCTGTAGACATTCCCCATATAAGTCCGCCTCCTCATTGGATGTGGTGTCTCTTCGCTCTTAAAGTCCAGCCTCATCTTGCATCATATTAAAAATGGCTAAAATCTACAGTACATCAAGTCTCTATGTACTGCTTTTGAGAGTGCATGCGGAATATTGCACTACTTTCCCGTAACAAACTACTGCTTGGAAAGCCCTGCTACTCAGACTTCAGTGGATATATAGATGCTGTGCCACAACTCAGCTTCTGTGTTATAATTCGTATGTCCTGGAGTGCCTTCAGAGCAATAAAGGAGGGCCTGTTCCTGGAAAACGAACAACGGCGGGCGTGATAAAGGAATCAGATGGAGACTGGGCAGCTGATGACCTTGTCCTCCAGCATTACACTGACCACCAGAAACACAAAGTACAGCACGAACATGAGGAAACCCAGCAGCTTGCTCATCCTCCACTTGCACACAGCGATGGACATAATGACGAAGAGGAGCATGAGGAAGAGCAGAACGATGGCGCAGAACAGGCCGTTGCTGCTCACAGTCACTGGAGACATGTCGTTCAGGATTGCAAAGAGTAACCAAGGAAATGGCAGGCTGAGGACAGTGAACGAACACAGAGCGATGTATTAGAAGGTTGTTTTAGCTAGTTGATTCAATTAAATAATGAGTATTAAGTTGATGATGAAGATCTCTCACCCCACAGTGATGTCAAATATGTTGGAGCCGACTGAGCTGGAGACAGCCATGTCGCCGAGACCTTTCCGGGCAACAATAACACTGGTGATGAGATCAGGAATGGAGGTACCAGCCGCTAAAATAGTTAAACCCATGATCTCCTCCGTTATTCCAATAGTCTCACCAACCTGCGGCAGAAATTTGCATTGAGTGTTTAATGTGCACAAATGTTAACCACAGTTTCCACCAAAACACTATTATAAAATTATGCTAACTTGGTATTGGCAACAACTGTCACCAAAGAAATTAGTGACAGAAAGACTTGCTTTTATTACATTCCTGCATTAATTTATTATGATTTTACTTTAGTAGCACTACAGGAAAAAATAGTAATTTGGCTATTTTGGTGGGAACTATGGTTACTATGGTAAATCTCTGTAAGAGCAAACAGTGGCCGCCCCATTTTTCATTGGCGCTAGCTCCAGAAGTATTTTTCATTTAATTTTTCATTAAAGAGTTATAAGCCATGAACCAAGCTAATCAGCTATACAGTGAATCACATCACTACAAACTTTGATTTTGAGTTTTTGAAACTCAGATAAAAAGACAAATGTATAAAACTATGTTCTTGTTGGTTTTAGTGAGGGAAAGAAAAAGAACTACAATCCCATGACGCATTGCGAACAGCATAATCGATGGAGAAATAAACTACTCATTTGCAAATGTTGATTATATAAATAAAAGCAATTTATTTTAAGTTTATTGTAAAATATGCATATATATATATATATATATATTGATTGGTGTAATTTTCTGTACAGCATCATGGCTAATGTAGTTTTTGACCAGGAATTTCACTGCTAAACATAATTATTTCAAAAAATACGCTGAAATAATGCAGGCTGACGGCTTTAGCAGAAGCTAATACCACGGATTAACAACCTTGTAGTTCACAGTAGGTCTGTCCTTAAAGGTTTATAGTTCAAAAACAATTTCCTTATGGAGAAAATGAATGTTTTTATTTCCAGACCCGACAGTTGCACTCTATTAACATGCACTAGCTTGGGATCTAGTGAAAACTATTACTTTACTTATGCCACACAATGGCTCTTTTCCAAAACTTAATTTGCTGCCTATGAAGGTAGCATCAAAGCCTGTTCCAAAAGATAGGCAGTAAAATTATTTTGCAGTCTAAGATAGCCAAAATTGCATTGCTTTGGCAAAATCACATCTATTCTTTGTTAAAAAAAAAAAAAAATCCCAGAGAGCACTGCTATGAGCTTGGTGAAAGGTCCATTCAAACAGATAAAGAGAGAGAAATGTTGATTACAAATATACTCATATTTCATCCAAAACCAAAAGCCATAAATAATATTAGTGCATATATTTGTGTGTGCTGTGTATTTTTATGCTTATTCGAAAAATTGTGTCAACATACTAACTACCATTGAAATCAACTGTAAGAAGCGGTATTGTAATATTTAGAATGTTCCAGATCTGTCACTTTCTACAGTAGGTTCCATTTCAGTTAGAGTGCTATCTTTAAAGGCAGCTCACTAGGTTCTGATGAAAGTCACAGAGCTTGTTTTCGCAGATTGAACATGCAGAATCAGAATTAGAATGTTTGAGAAGTGACGTGCTGTAATATAGTGACTGTTGGCGTTGGTTTGTGTCTGTCGGTGCAGTGTGAATTGGCCTTATGACTGCATATGCGCATTGGATCTAGCCTGAAAAATGGGACAGTTCATGTCAGATTTTGTTGCTGATTTGAAATGTTATTTAATTATGTGTGGCAAACAGTTTTTGAGATTTCCGGATTCCCCTATTCAGGTAGATAGGACTTGGTCTTGAATGCACTAAATAGCTGCCTGGAGGCATTGCAAATATGGCCACCAGGAGAACAGACTTTCCTTGAAAGGGACTTTGCTTGCACAAGAAGTTCTGATCCAGTACAATCCAAAAAGTCCAGGGTCAAATGCTTTATAGTTTGGTTGTTCTCAACCTTTTTAACTCAAAGGCTCCTTACTGTCCAACACAATATTTGAACTCACCCTCAAGTTGTTCCAAACCTATATGAATTTCTTTCTTCTGCTGAACACAAAAGTAGATATTTTGAAGAATATGGGTAACCAGACAGTTGTTGAAGTCAATGGGTCCTATCAACTGATTGGTTACCGACATTCTTCAAAATATCTTCTTTTGTGTTCAGCAGAAGGAAGAAATTCATACAGGTTTGGAACAACTTGAGGGTGAGTAAATGATGACAGAATTTAAATTTTTGGATGAACTATCCCTTTAAGAAGTTAAGTAGTAGTTAAGTAACCACAATTCATTTTGTTATTTCAAAAGTTTGTCTGTTCTTCAAAAAAACAAATATTTTTACAGACAAAAAAAGAAATATGATTTCAGTTTACAACTTTTTTTTAATGTGTTTATTGTGTAAATACTTGGCCCCTGATAGAGAACTGTTATTGTTGATTCTAGGCTCTCTGGAAAACCTGGCTGAATGGGTTTGGAAGAGTTTCTACAGAGGAAGCTGATGCAGAGCTAGAGAGCAGTTGCCTCCGAGGAAAATGACAAGAATAGCTAATTGGCTTTAGGATTTGGCCGGTATTATTGTGCTACTCTGAGTTACAAATTTACAGCAGTTTTATAAGGAGAGATCAACCTTCACCTATGACTACCTCACATTGAAGACATTGCTCCTCTTTCACTCACAATTCTATTCTTTTTTGGACATACAGTATCCCTACAGTATGCCTAATTTCAGAGTATTGCTAACAGTAATTTAAATACATTGGTAAAAGAAAGGGCATTAGAACAGGTCTGGAATGGCTGAGTGTGTACTACTGATGAAGTGTGTGAAGAGATTGAGGTACCTGATGAGCCCACCACACCATCAGGTAGGAAAAAACAGCAATCCAACAAATAGATCCCAAAAATGTGAGTGGAAAGAACTTCTTTGATGTCTATGGAACAAAGGAGGACAGAAGGAAAATAAGGAAGGGGTGTCATGCTATTCAGATATTAAAAAAACCGAATCTGTTTGTTTCAACAGCCTAACAGTCAACAGTCTTTTTAGTACCACTATTGCACAGAAACTGCATGTTGCACCTTTACAACGGCTTATAAACAGCATTAAATATGTCAGTTGTTCAAATGTAAAAATAGAAAACGCTACTCAATCGTACATCTCTGCGGACATCTGGCAGTGACAGCCACAATGGAAAGACGATGGGGAAAATGGAGAGGTATGTTACTCGTTTTCTCGCTGTGTCTGGCCATGCCAAGCTCAGAGGCTGGTCTTCATCTTCCTCCTCCTCCTCAGCCTTTGAGATAAGAGCCACAAAAACACCATGATGTCAGTCAGTATTAGGATCTTAGTGATTCAAATATATAAACAACTGGATGGAGTATGTTGGACATGTCCAAGGTGATCTGGTTGTGTTGAGATTACTATGTATGTTGAAATCACCTCAGCTCCAACACTGCCATTCATGGGCGGAGTGACTTCTACCTCCACGTTACTGCTGTTGGGAAGGTTCTTGTCGACTAGAGAATAAAACAACAGGAATCTCAATTTAGTAACTTTGAAATTATATTTTAATATTACAATATGTAATGATGTGATTTAAGCACTAACCCCATCGCTATCAGCAGATTTTAAACGCTTATGACAAGACATAAATATTTAGTAAGCGTTTTATCTAGCTGTAGGCTGTGGCACAATAGGAAGGAAATCAGTATAAAAGGAAATCAAAAATGTTGCTGATGTTATTGTGATTGCAAACTGCACATTTTCAAAGAAAAAAAATGTTTGTCTTTATAGCCTTTTTTTTTTTTTTTTTTAGAAGTTCTGCATCAGAAAATCCTTGTATTTTTCCAATCACTTATGTTGGTTTGGAATTACCATTTTTCGGTGGATTATTCTGATTTTACTCAGGAAGATCACATTACAAAAGAAAATGCTGTCACAAGTTTATATATTTTTAAAACAGTTAAACTTACCAACACCATTTGCCTCATCTTCTCCCTTTTTTCTTGCGATCTTGTGTAGAATTGATGCCTTCTCCTTGAACTTCCCTGAAGTTTATTATTTTATTAATAAGACTACAAATCTATGAAGCGAGTCAATATGTGTGCATATTTATATATTTGGAGTGTCTGTTTTTGCACATTACCGTCACTGAGAGGATCGAGTGTGTGAATCATTAGCTGGAAGATGCTGTTTCTCATGAGAGTGTTGTGGAGGGAGGCGGAGCTTCCTCCTCTCTGGAGGCGGGGTTTAGCCTATAAGGAAAAAAAGAATACTTTCAGATATCTAACTGTATTGTCTATCATTAAAAACTCACTGAAAAGTGAGTGTAGACGTTGAGGACAAGTGCTGAGGGTCAGATGATACTTACCGAAAGTTTATTTTCTTCATCTGCTGCACTGATAACCTTGAGAAAAAAAAGAGAAACAGAACTCATTGAATTTTATGAAAAGTAGTTTCTTATTAAAAGGGGAAAAAATCAAATTAACAATTAGTTTAGACACCTCAAATACATAGAGAGTTGTGAACATAGTTAAAAAGATAAAACGCAATTGGCAGTTTTATGTCTACACTGCAAAAAAGGGCATAACCTAATGAGGTCATTGATTTAAATATAAATAATATAAATTAATATATATATAATATATATATATATTTTATTAATAAAGTTATATACAGTTAATTACATAATTTTTGTTCCCTGACAAAACATTTTCCTAAGAAACAGTCAAAAATAAACAGTTAAGCAACAAATGACCTCATCAGGTAATTTTGGGGTATTCTTAAATAAAACCCCCCACACCATAAAACACAGTTTCTAAATGAGAAGTTATTTTCAGAAAAGCTTAAAAAGTACAGGAAATGTTTAGTTATATAAGCACCATACAGTGGTGGTCAGAATTATTGGCACCCTTGGTAAATATGATCAAAGATGACTATAAAAATAAATCTGCATTGTTTATCCTTTTGATTATTAATTCATAAAATTAGCAAAAATCTAACCTTTCAATGAAGGAAAGGAATTGAAAGTGGGGGGAAAATCACATTATGAAATAAATGTTTTTCTCCAAAACACGTTGGCCACAATTATTGGCACCTTTTTATTCAATACTTTTTGCAACCTCCTTTTGCTAAGATAACAGCTCTGAGTCTTCACCTATAATGCCTGATGAGTTTGGAGAACACCTGACAAGAGATCAGATACCATTCCTTCATGCAGAATCTCTCCAGATCCTTCTGATTCCCAGCTCCATGTTGGTGCTTCTTCTCTTCAGTTCACCCCACTCATTTTCTTTAGCGTTCAGGTCAGGGGACTGGGATGGCCATGGCAGAAGCTTCATTTTGTTCCCAGAGACACATTTTTGTGTTGGTTTTGATATTTGTTTTGGATCATTGTCCTGATGGAAGATCCAACCATGGCCCATTATTCGATTTCTATCAGAAGAGGTCAGGTTTAGATTCTTTATCTGTTGGTATTTGATAGAATCCATGATACCATGTATCTGAACAAGATGTCCAGGACCTCCGGCAGAAAAATAGGCCCACAACATTAAAGATCCAGCAGTATATTTAACCGTGGGCATGGGGTACTTTCTATCCATGTGTGCATCAAACCCATCTGACCACAGAAGCCGGTCCCGTTTGAAGTTCCAGTCTTGTCTGACAACTGAATATGCTGGAGATTATTTCTGGATGAGAGCAGAGGATTTTTCTTGAAACCCTCCCGAACAACTTGTGGGGATATAGGTGCTGTTTGATCATTTTTTTAGGCTTTCTGAGACTCAAGACTTAACTAATCTCTGCAATTCTCCAGCTGTGATCCTTTGGCCACTCAAACTTTCCTCCTCACCGCGCATTAGGGCGATTTAGAGACACGTCCTCTTCCAGACAGATTTGTAACATCTGTAGTTGATTGGAACTTCTTAATTATTGCCCTGATTTTCAATGCATTAGCTATTTTCTTACAGCCACTTTCTATTTTGTGAAGCTCAACAATCTTTTGCTGCACATCGGAGGTTAGATTTTTGCTAATTTTATGAATTAAAGATCAAAAGGATAAACAATGCAGATTTATTTTTATAGTCATCTTTGATCATATTTACCAAGGGTGCCAATAATTCTGACCACCACTGTATATATTTTTGTCTTCACAGCAACAGCAAGCCGGATTTGAAAGCACAAAACATTCACTTCCAATGAGGATGAATTTCACCTAGTGGTTTGAAAATATATAGCAAATATAAAACCAAGTAAGAGAATGGACAATAATGGTTTTTCACCACTGTGTCCAAAAACAAGGTTTCTCTGTGGTAAAAGTGCCATCTGAATGAAACACACACTGTACTTTCTCTTGATTTTGTTATGACATCATTGGCTACAAACAGCAACATCTCCAGCATTATCTTGATCTGGACTATATTAGTAGAAACATTAGCGGATTTTTAAAAAATGTTTTTGAAACACATCTTTAATGCTCCCCAAGTCTGCATTTATTTGGTCAGAAAAATACAGTAATATTGTATATTACAATTTAAATTATTTTGTTCTATTTTAATATATTATAAAATGTAATTTATTCCTGTGATGGCAAAGCTGAATTATCAGCATCATTACTGCAGTTTTCAGTGTCACATGATCCTTCAGAAATCATTCTAATATAATGATTTGGTGCTCTCTCTCTATAAATATATACCAAAATTAAACTTAAAATACATTTAAGCATAAAAAAATGTAATAAGTGTTTTCACATTTTAAATACATTTACACATACTTCACTGGGTTTTCCGAAATGAGTTTCAGTTGTAACAAGCGCTGCTTCTAAATGGTTCAAATAAGCTCTATCGAAATAAGCGGTTGCCCAGTGGTGTGGCAGCAACAGCAGTGTCCTCATGAGAAAACTGGTTGGCTCAGCAGAGACACACGAGCAGCCTTAATTAAGCCTAATCAGCCCAGTAGAACATAGAGGGCTTAAGCACGTTTCGTTTGTGATTAGCAGGCTCTGCCATTTGCTCTTCATGTTCCTCCCTCCCCAGCTTTGGTCTTTCTGCAGGTGGAAGATAAGCTCTAAGTGATGCCTGTGGAAATAGAGCTGAGCTCTGTGTGCTCAGCAAGCTTTAAAGCAGAGGTCAGCCAACCAGAGACCAGCTCGCTGAAGCTGTCTGACATTAACAGACATCCTGCTGTTAGGCCTTAAATGTCTGAGTTAAGGCCATTCAAACCAAGAATGAAAACTATAATGATAACTACATTAGCATTTATTCTTACCTACTTCCCAATTCCCATGAACGTAACAGCAGCACACACTTTAAAGTCAGATGGATTCTGATTGGCTGTCAGATTGTTTAAAAAAACAATATCGTTCCTGTGTCATTATTGTTATAGTTGTGGTGTGGACTTGGCTATTCTTGAACAAGTTAGAGCATTTTTAAAACGTTATACTGTTTTTTTAGTTATCATTCTAGTAGCTGAAGATATTTTATCACCATCATTGGTGTTTTACACCAAAATAATGGTTCTTTATTGGTATCAATGGATCCATGAAGAACCTTTAACATCCATGGCATAAAAGGTTCTTTATAATGGAAAACTTTTTTTTTTTTTTTTTCAGATTATTAAAATACTCTTCACACTAAGAAAAAAAATGGTTATTTTAAGAACGGTTCACTGAAAGGTACTTTGGGGAACCCAAAAAGGTTCTTCTATTGCATCGCTACAAACTTAATTTTTTAAAAGTGTAGCGCAGATGTGAGGACACATTCACATTGCAAAACTCATTACACAGCAATCATGTGAACATCTTTTTTTTACATAAAAAAACGGACTCCAGACCTTAAAAACTAGAGCGAAACCAGACCTTCAAAGCTAAATCCTGCATCAAGATCATTTAAATTACTAGTGTTTAAAGCAAACATTAAAAGAACTGAAGTAAAAAATGTTTGAAATGGTGAATATTTTACTGCATTTCTTCTGCATTCAACTTAGCACAGGTATTGGGGGACTGTCTGACTGATTCATCTCAAAGGCAGATTAATGAACATGTGATTCAAAATCATCTTTACCCAAACTTTTTGAGCCAATCACCTGAATTATAAATCATTCTGGAGTTGCAGGAAAATTACAATACTGATGGGCTGATGGCACCACAACAACATGCACATTTTTAAGCTTTTTGTTAGCGACTAGCTGAGATGTGAAAGGCAGAGGACAGGAAAAAAGTCAATTTTCTTTTGTTAAGTGTCCTCCAGAAAAGAATCAACCTTGTTTTGGCCTTCAGTTGTCTGGACTCTGGAGAGCTACCATATGGGTGGCATAAAAATTAATCCTTACTTACAGATGTTTCACCAGGCATACACAATAACTTAAATTCTAACAGGATGACCCATCGACATCATGTGAAAATGTTAGAAAATAAACAACTGACCTTGTGAAACCTTAAATTATAAACTTTATGCATGACTAAAAAGTGATTGTGGAGGTAAAAGAAAACAACAGAAATGTTTTCCAACATCGCAAAGCCGAAGCACATTTAACAAATATTGTATAATTTTGTCATTGCATTTGATTGATTGATTTACACAAGACACGGATGCTGAAAATGAAGTCAATGGGATCAAGGGCAGTCTTACCAAAGATCAACTTTGCAGAGTAACAGTTTTAGCAATTAGTTATACCAATTAGCATGCTAGATCCATGCAATGCCACCATTACAGTACTATATATAGTACTGCAAGCACTAGAAAGAAAAAAAAATTACATACATCACTGTGAAATTACTGTATTTTAAGCAATGATGCAAAAGTCAATTTTCAGCTTGTATATTAATACTTTTCATTCACTTCATCACCACATCACTAAATCAGTTTGCATCAATCAGTATAACAATGGATAAATAGACTGTCCGTTACATCACAAAAGGATCTGAGCAAAGTTCCGATTAGTCTCTTGGCCTGATGCCTTTACTAATGAAGATAATTCAGCATGATGTAACAGACTGAAGATGCTGAATCATCTTTGTTTCAAATGAATCCAGCTAAAGATCCAATTGACCCTTTGCCGGGAGTTTGATTGACAAGCGATCTAACCAATCAGAACGCCGAATCCGCCATTTTGTCCGACAAAGCAGTCAGGAGTTAGAAGATTAACCTCGGTGGACTTAAACTTGAAAAATTATGTGAACTGACGTCTTTCCATGTTTAAGCTGAGGCGCTACAGCAATCTGTCACGACACATTAAAGAGCCACAAAACGATTTTATTGTTCGAATTTCTTAAAAAAAAAACTACACAATTTGAAAGCTGGGACTTTGTTTAATTTCAAGTAACCTGCTCTGTCTTGTCTGTTGATGTGTTGTCAGTGTCCTCTTTGCTCCGCGATGTCACTCTGTGTGGCGTGACAGCACCTAAGGCGTGACACAACTAAGGGGGGCAAGTCTTTGCGAAGGGTCAATTGAGCTCAATTCTGTAACAACTGCATTTGCACACATCTGTGGAAAAACACAGGCAGGCAGACTGATTACGAGTTCGAAAACTTTGTGGACTTTATTCCAGGTTTAATCATACACTGTCAGAAAAAAAGGTACAGTGCTTGTCACTGGGGCAGTACAAAGGTAAAAAGGTACTAAGATGTACTTTTAAAGTAGTAATATGTACTTTTAAGGTACTAATATGCAGCATTTAGGGGTAAGAAGGCACAAAGATATACCTTTTCACTTTTGTACCTTAGGGTACTGCCCCAGTGACAAGCACTGTACTATTTTTTTCTAACAGTGTATGGGTCATCTGGGAACTTGAATTGCCTCTATAGTGTCTCTTAGCAAGGGTCCTGTAGTTAACCAGAGAAGGCAGGTGAGTACACTAAAGAGGCTTAATGTGACAGGTAACCAATTTTAGAGACAGAGGCATTTAAGGATTCACAAATTACCTCACACAACACATGACACCAAGTTCTCACACTTTCCCCTCTTTACTTTTCATATGAAGTTAAATATACTTAAGCACTTGGAATTATGCCAGAAAATATTCTAAGCATTTATATAACTAGGAAGTCAAATGCACTACTCATTTTTTTTATAAAATACAGTATACAGTACCACAAAATGAATTATGAAACCTATTTTGCAATGACTTTTAATAGGTGGGAGATAACAAAATAACTATTTAATGTTTTCTTAAAGTATTGAGATGTGTTTGTTTTATTTCATTCAAATTCAGATACTTTATCACTTAAAATGCATGCCCATATTTGCTGTCAGTTTACTATGAAAATCATTTAAAAGGTTTCAAAATATCCATAAAGCGCAACACAGTGTAATAATAATTTAAAATGGTCTCCCAGGTAATTGTCTATTATAGGACTGATAGTGAAAGGGGTTGTTGTAATGTTCGATATTCCCTCAAAATCTTCTTCAGAAGGCAGGTCACTTCTATAAGCATATAAGTCTTTTTACTTTGGTTGGCGTCACCCATTCTAAGCAGTTGATTTGGGATTACAAAGGATTTCAGGTTGGGAGTCATAAACCACAAACAGAGATGAAGATATCCACCATGTTTCAGATCTTACATTAAACACTAACACATATAAAAGTCTAACTGCAAAAGAAATCTGATGTCGTGATTCAAAAACCTTCCCGTTTCCCACAATACTCTATATTTGAGTCCTGTTTAAAAAAGAACAGGACACCTGTCTATACTTAGCAGTACTAAAAGGATCAAATCTTATTGGATTAACCCGAGCTTCAGCTAAAGGAGCAAAGAGCACATGTACCAACTGCCCTATACCAACCCCTTGACTATTAATTTTAATTTTAGAAGTCTCTAAACCAAAGCCATTTTTCATTCCAATCCAGAAGGATAAAATCCTTTGTAAAGTTTTCTATAATGTTGCTGTCTTCTACTAGGCCTACCTGTCCTCCTGAAGAGCATATCTATGTAGTTGCGTAAATCAATTCTGAATGAAAAGTGGGACATTTATGAAACATTTTCACAAGCTTTCTGGAATCATATTCCCAATGTACTGAGGTGACATTCCTACATTCAAAAAGCAATCTACCAGCAAAGAGCAATCTAACACTAATGAGTGTGGGTTTATATAGATAACATGCTACTAATGGTTCTTAAAAGTAATGTATATGCCCCTGGTGCATTACTAAGAAGCCTATCAAAGCAGCATGGTCAGCTGATTCACCTGTGTTCCATATGAGGGACAAACTGCATCTGCAAACAACAAATCCGACTCCAGCTGTTTGAACGAAACACAGCAGGTTGGACAAGTAATGGAGATACAAACGAGAGTTTTAAACCTTAACTGGCTTCATATGGGCCTAAACTATACCAATAATACATATCACCACTAAACTGATATCCAGATTCATGTTAATTTGACAATGCATGGCATACAATTATACATTATTCATATCACTTCTAGTAGTGGGTCAATATACAGTGGCCCCAAAGCAATTCGGACACTTTTGGAGAATAAGGTCACGTTTAAAAATGTCTGAATGTTGTTGCATTAGAGACTTCTGCAAATAAATTTAGCATTTCATGTCATTTTTGGTCAATAACCAATTGGACCCGAGGTCATTTTACTAATGTCCGACAACCAGAAAGTGTCCATATATGTATTTTCTTCATTTTCAATGGTATATCTATTGTTTTAGTGCTTTTTATTCAATATTTTGAGTTAAAAGTGTGCCAATTGGTTTGATACTGTATTCATTTTATACTGTATATGTGGCTAATTTGTCTAAATACTTTGGGGCCACTGTAAGTTCTTACCTAAGAATGATGATAAAGAAATTCTAATATAAAAATCAGCTGCATATACTGTGTACATTTGTTCCTTGTTCCAGTCAAATTTATGATTATTAATAATGCTTATTTGATAGAGAAATAACTTAAATGTCCACCAAGTTGTTGTTTGTATAATGCACTTGTAGTATTCTATGATGGACACACACACACACACACACACACACACACAAAAAAAAACATTCAACAATTCAGTAAACAGTTGAATCTATAAAATCCAACGTTTTGCACTAGAAAAAAAAAAAAAAGCTTTTCCTAATCAATATTTTTATCGTTTTTCTCAGCGAAAAATCTAAACATCTTTAAAATAAGATTGCAAATACTGTTATTAATGTATCTTGAATCTTAGTTTATCAGTCTTACTCTACTGGAAATCTTTTTCTTGTTTAAGTAACAAAATTTAGTGAGGTTTATACTTAAAACCTAAAATTGTCTGTTAAAAGATATATCATGCAGTTTTGCTTCTAAAGTAAATTTATTTTGTTCGAAGGATGATATTAGATATTTTCTCACTGCAAAACAAGACAAAATACTGTTTGTAACAAATCGAGAATTGATCTAAAAAACCAACTCCAAGAACTCTCTTGAGGTAGTATCAACAAAGATAACTGTGTCAGGAAAAGACAAAAAAAATAGATATTCATCCCTCTTGAGATGCCTGGCTGCTTAAACACTGGGTTGTAAGTAGAAGATTTTAACAACTTTCTTCCTTTATATCTCCATCTTGCCTCATCTCTAATACTTTTGCTCTTTTACTCTCGGTCTCTTTTTCTGCTGGGGTTCTGGTCTTACTCAGCTGATTGTGTATTCAGAGCAGTGTTGTCTGCTCTGTCCAGGTGACACCTGATATAATGCCTAATCCGGCTCAGAGAGGTGATAAAACTGTCTGTGTTCTTTTCATTGGGAACACTGATTCTCAGCCAATATTCAGGTTCAACTCCCATTGCTGTTGCAAACAGCTCCCTAGTTCTGTTGTTATTGCTCAAGATCCCTAGAAATTCCCAAAATGCACCATAAAAACCAGTGAGCTACGGCTGCTTGCTATATTCACAAAGTTGTCTTTTTAAGTGAGTCTATTCTGTCAGTTTCCTTATTGTGCATAAAAAGATGCATTTTAACATACTTTCAGAAATTAAAGTTGTTAGAATTTGTAAAAAACAAAAGAAAAAATAAACTATTTTTATTTAACGTGTTCGCTCGCAAAAGCACAGAAACATAGTTTTACCTCCCACCTCATATTATAATTTATATCCATCCTAAAAGTTTTGTGAGTAAACGCAAAGTTTCTCAGGGGAACACAAATGTTTTTCCTCTTATCTCATTTTTTTTTACCTTTACCATGTCCTTTTAGGGGCTCCGTACAAGTGAATATTTTAAAGTGGAGCTGTACTTATTGCACAATGGTGTATTTTAGAGCAAAGTTGTTGTTAAAGGGATAGTTCACCCAAAAATGGAAATCAAGATATTTTGAAGAATGTGGTAAACAAACAATTGCTGGTCCCCACTGACTTCTATAGTATGTAAAACAAATACTATGGAAATCAGTGCGACACATCAACTGTTCGGTTACCCACATTCTTCAAAATATCTTGTTTTGTGTCCAACAGAAGAAGGAAACTCGTACAGGTTTAGAACAACTTGAGGGAGAGTAAATGATGACAGCATTTTCGGGTGAACTATCCCTTTAAATACTAGTTATTTTGCGTGGACTTCAAGTCCATTTTCATGATATACCAGTGGTTCTCAATCTTTTTGACTTGAAGGAAAGGCTGAGGTCTACTGGTTGAGAACCACAGTGATATACTGTTTCCTAACAGGAGTAGAAGGAGAGACATCAGTAATTCACATCCACTGAATGCCACCTTTGACCTGGGAAGCAGACAATTCACCTGGAACAATACAACTCACCTTGGCAGGAGCTTCAATGTCATCCACTTGATTCCTGAGTAGTTTAGTCTTGATCAAAGTCTCTACGGCCACGTTGTACTTCATAAAAATGACATAGCTAGCGTAACAGCATAACAGTCCAATGCTCTCACCATAGGTAATGTAGTTATCCAGGAAAAAGACGATAAGCATAATTAGTCCAATGATATAAAAGGTGACATCTCTAAACAGAGGCCACCAAGTGAGGTTCAGAATTTCACGTGAAAAGAGAGCGCACATCCCGATCACGAACAAGATGTTGAAGACAGCAGAACCCACAATGGTCCCAATGCCCACATTGCTGTGTGAGACGAACACACCAATCACAGAGGTGAAGAGCTCGGGAGCAGAGCCTCCAGCGGCCATGAAGGTGGCGCCCGCCACGTCATCTGAGATCTCGAGTTTTTCTGTGATCACGGTGAGAGCAGGGACGAAGAACTCATCACACACGATAGCGAGGGCGATGAACATGTATATCATGCCGAACATATGTAGCACGACAGCACCTTGCCTCCTCTGCTCCAGTGTGAACAGATCCTCAGGGTAGTCTCCCTGGCTGTGGTCAGTGGACGAGGCCATGGCGATGGGCGTATCTGCTGAAACGTTACGCTTTTCGTCGGAAGAAAGGACAGTTCTTTGTGGCACTGGCTCTGCAAGTCCCTCATAGTTGGCGAGAGAGGTGAGTGGCATCCATCTCGGGAACGGGCCCAAAGTGAGGGTAAAGGCACTCCAGGACAGGAACAATGTGAGGGCAGAGAGGCTCAGGATAAAACCAAAAATCCGTGAAAGACGTAGTTTCCTCCTGACATGCTGCAATCGGTGGTGCTTGCTGTTCCGCTCCGAAGGGGTGCAAACTGACCCCAGTTTGATGCTGGGGAACATGGTATCCATGGTTGACGGGCAGCTTGGGGGTCCGGTGGTCCGAAATCTATGGAGTGCCGGTCATGGTTACACTCCCACTCTACTTAAACCTGATAGGAACAATGTACTCTCCGATTCCTCGAAGGGTCCAGAATCTCTAATGGTTTCCTCATAATAATCTCTGAAACACAACATATCAGAAGAGTGTGTTATTCTGGATCAAAACAATTTTGCTTTTACAAATACAGACTTACAATTTTGGATAAAAAAACATAATTCATAAAAATCATAAATATCATATTAATTATTACTAGTCTGTGATTCCAAAATATCACATTTTTGTATGACTGAATGGCATGAATATTCATTTTATTTATTCATTCTACTTCATTTAAGTAGGATTAACATAACTTTCCTTAGCCAATCAGGCGTCTGTCTGTCAGTCACCTATTAACTTCCAGAGCATGTCTGTCTTTGCAGTGGTGAAAGAGGACAGGAGTGTTTTTAAGACTGATCCCACACTTGCTCTCTATATAAAGCAACACTGCTGACTTAAAGGGTTAATTCACCCAAAAATGAAAATTCTGTCATTAAGTATTCTTCGGAACACAAATTAAGATATTTTTGATAAAATCCGATGGCTCAGTGCAGCATGCATTGAAAGCAAGTTAATTTACATTTTCAAATGTCTAGAAAGGTACTAAAGTTATATTTAAAACAGTTCATGTGACTACAGTGGTTCAACCTTAATGTTATGAAGTGATGAGAATATTTTTGTGCGCCAAAAAAACAAAATAGCGACTTTATTCACCAATATCTAGTGATGGCTGATTTCAAAACACTGCTTCGTGAAGCTTCGTGAAGCTTCAAAGCTTTACGAATCTTTACGAATCTTTACGAATCTTTTGTTTCCCCCCCAGTGGTGAACCACTGAAATTTCGAAACACTTATGACGTAACGAAGGCTTGTTTACTGAAATCATGTGACTTTGGTGCTCTGAACCACTGATTCGAAACAAAAGATTTGTAAAGCTCAGAAGTTTCATGAAGCAGTGTTTTGAAATCGCCCATCAAAAATATCTTAATTTGTGTTCCGAAGATGAATGAAGGTCTTACGGGTGTGAAACGACATGAAGGTGAGTAATTAATGACAGAATTTTCATTTTTGGGTGAACTAACCCTTTATGCTTAATCTTAGCATTAAAGAGATGGTTAACCTAAAAAATTTGAATTCTGTTATCATTTATTCACCCTCATGTTCTTCAAAACCTGTATGCATTTCTTTCTTCTGCAAAACACAAAAAGATGTTTCGAAGAATGTTGGTCATTTTTCCAAAATATCTTCTTTTATGTTCCACAGAAGAAAGTAAATTTAGAACAACATGAGGGTGAGAAAATGACAACTGAAATTTTTCAGTTTTTTGGTGAACTATAATTTTGATGTTATATAGTATAAGTCTATTCATTCTTTTATTAAAAAATAATACCATTAATAATAATAATAATAATATATTATAATTTTAATATTATATAATAATATATTATAATGATTATATGATTAAAGCAAACTGAAAAACTTATTCTTACACATTTATTAGTTAGAACACATTTTATCTAGCACATTAATGTAATTAAACCACTACAGGTTCGGTAATCGAAGATGGAAATGTTAAGGGCATTGACAGACCCTGTGGTTTAGCACACATACAAAGCTCTCTTTTGCTGTATAAAAGTGCCATTGAACTGTAGATCTTGTCAATGTGACAACTGGACTATGTCAACAAAGCAACAGAAAGCTTAGCTCTTCTCACCTCACTTCCTACTGTAACTTCTAATAATTTAAATTGTCAATGTTTTGTACAGGTTTGATGATAGACCTTCCTATAGTTTTAGTTCAAAAAGAATCTGCAATGTTAATTTCCACATTGTAAGAAACAATAACATGGTGTTGTTAGCTTTTTCCATCAGATCTGACTTTTAAAAAAGGGTTAAAGGTATAGTTAATCCAAAAAAAAAGAACATTTTGTCATCACTTAATCAGCCTCAAGTTGTTCCAAACCCGTATGAGTTTTTTTATGTTGAACACAAAAGAAGATATTATAAAGTATGTTGGTAACCAAACAGTTGACGGTAGCCATTCACTATAAAAAGTGATCAGTTGACTTAACTTTAAAAAACTTAGGAAACCAGTTGCCTTAAAATTATTAAGTATATAAACTTCATTCGTAACTGAAAAAAAATAAGTCATGTGGAATTGTCAAGTTCACATAACTTAATTTTTGATTACACATTACATTTATTACTCAACAATTTTAAGGCAACAGGTTTCCTCACTTTTTTAAGTTAAATCAACTGATACTTTTTACAATGCCATAGTATTTTCTTCCCTACTATGGATCAATGGCTACCGTCAATTGTTTTATTACCAACATTCTTTAAAATATCTTCTTTTGTTTTCATTTAAGTTGGTATAAATACAATGGTCAGAATGGTTCAGTCATATTAGTCTTGGGTAAAATCACTTAATTCAGATGTTACCATAACATGCATAAACTCAACATTAAAACACAGAGCTTTCCAACAGGTCATGAAAAGGTCACTTTAGATCACTCTGATACTATATTTTAAATCATATTAGACACCTCACAACACAAATAGAGTTATCCTTCTCTTTTTTTAGACATATAGGGTACCACGTGAATCCTAAAATAGAATCCCATCACATATAATTACCAATCAGTCTAAAGTTAAACCACTGAATGATATGACAGTTAGTTACAGTTAACGTTGCCAATAATTCAGTTCCGACGTAGTGTACAATAACCCAATATCTGAATATAACTAACTGCTTCCAAAAATGTACCAATCCCAGTGTGCAGCTCTAAAGAGAGCCACTTTTGTTCTGATCTGGCATGTATAGGTTACAGAAGGACATGTGCTAATGTCTCTAAACCAATATATAACCACTATAATCTGGTAGACAGGTCCTGTACTCACACAATGCATATAACTAATAAAGTAATAATTCATTCACACATGACATATTAAACCTGAGTGTTGCATGGCTTATTTTCTCATGTAAAAAATATATATACATATAAACCAATAGTTACAATTATTATATAAAATTACACATTTATATTATAAATAATTAATATAATTTAATACATATAAATAAAATGATCAAATTAAAGGGTTAGTTCACCCAAAAATGAAAATAATGTAATTTTTTACTCACCCTCATGCCGTTCCACACCCGTAAGACCTTCGTTCATCTTCGGCTGCTTAACTGCTTAATGAAGCTTCGGAGTGTTATGAATCTTTTGTGTCGAATCATGATTCGGATCGCGTGTTAAACCATCAAACTGCTGAAAACACGTGACTTTGGCGCTCCGAACTGCTGATTCGATACAAAAGATTCATAACACTCCGAAGCTTCATGAAGCAGTGTTTTGAAATCGGCCATCACTATATAAGTCGTTGTTTTGTTTTTTTGCCGCACCAAAAATATTCTCGTCGCTTTATAATATTAATATTGGACCACTGTACTCACATGAACTGATTTACTGATCTTAATTTGTGTTCCGAAGATGAACGAAGGTCTTACGGGTGTGGAACGGCATGAGGGTGAGTAATTAATTTCATTTTTGGGTGAACTAACCCTTTAAGCAATTCTTCCACCAAGAAATATAGTTCTGTAGAAAGACTGACATGGCTCATCCAATCAGAATTTAGAGAACTTAATTTTATTTTTAACTTAAAATATTTGAACTTAAAGCATGCCTACAAGTTCATGGTATTACTACTGTTAAAATGTATAAAAATATCTATTGCTCAGACATTGAAAAAAAACTTTTCATGAATTTATATCTTTCAAATTTTAAAACTCCTGGCTGCTTCCTCCGATGAGTCCATCTGTCAAGTTAAGGATTTAATCGGATCTATAGGCCACTGTTATCCTGATTTACACAGCCTTTACTTTTACCCTGACTCACAGTATATCTTAGCACATACTGTATCACACACACTTATATGTATTATCAGTGATCATATCTGCATGATAGGAACATTAAGAAACAAAGCAGTAAACAGCAACAGTAAATGAACACCATTTCCACCTTGATTTAAAGAAATATTTATAGAACATATCTCCAAGCTGAATAGGATAATCATTTCACTATTTCACATTCATTTAACAGAATTACCTTATGTCTTTCTTTGTATTTTTGCATTTCTCCTGAAATTGGGCTAATAGATGTTATACACTTACATGAAAAACTCTAGAAATAATAAAAACAGAAGCACAGGAAAACATGACACATGCCAGAATACCACTATTAAATAATAAATTTACCTTCACATCTGGTGGTTAATCGTGGACGGTGAACCTTTCGGAAGAATCCCACAGACTTATGGACACCAACCACTTGCTGTTTCACTGTCATGGATCAAGAATGCTGCTACTGCTGCCACAGGTTAAAGGGGAGGTCTGATCTTTCCTCCCTCCCCCGCCTCACTCTCTCCTTCCTCGCCCCATCCCTTACCCATTTGTTCTGCCCTTGACAAGTTGGGTACATAACCTGCAATGGTGTAAAGAACAATGGGCTTTTTTCTATCATGAAAGTTTTCCATATATTCTCAATCAATATGAGATGATAAAAGCTGCATGCATAATATAAAACAATTAGCAGAATCTTTGAAAATAATTAGTAAAAACTGTTCACCTTTCCAAAAGTATTTAATGTCAAAAACTCATATTCCACTTGTAAAATTAATATTATTCTTGTGACACTTTATACTTTGATATGATTTGAAATAACCATTATTCATTATTTAATTTATTATTATTTTGTGTACAGATGTAATACTTTGAATTATAAAAATGACCAGTTGGATAAGTAGGTTACATGGATAAAAAACCCTTTATATATATATATATATATATATAGTCATATATATATATAGTCATCTTTAGCTATGATCTCACTCTTGAGTGGTCATCTGTGTTGCAGAGTTAAGATTACCTTTAGCAACTTTCTTAAACCATAGCGAATTTTATGCAATCTCCACTATGATCCCCTCCTACTTCATCCCTCCCTTTCAGATAAACTCTGTCTTTCTCAAGAGCCTGTTCCCAGATGTCAGCGAGCCACGCACGCAAGGACGAGATATACCATAATACCACAGAGTCCTAAGGCAGCTGTAACCCATCCTACTCTGACTGGACCTAAAGCTGCCATCCAGCACCATAGATTGTAGCCACAGATTAATGCATCTTTGTGAAGAGAAGATTAGGCCTGTAAGGCCAAAGCTTTCGCTAGGCTTTAAATAGCATATGAGCGCAGCATGCTGGATACAGCTGAACCTGACCCTGCCCTGCATAGAGGACATTTCAGCTTAACTATTGACTAATTCCACCTCCAATCAACCACACGATCTTCCAGGAAATGGCCCAGGAGTCTGGTCCTTGCAGTTATATGGAAAATCATGTAGAATGTGCAAACACATCTGACCCGAGGCTAACTCTGTTCTGCAGGGTGAAACATCCTCCTCCTGTGGTTGTTGACGCTCTGGAGATTCATACAGTTCAGTTTAGCCAACGTGGTTGCCAGTTGTTGGTTTAGGCGTTACGGGATGGCATGGCATGGTGCGGCCTACATAAAATGTTAATATATTATTCTTTATTAGTTGGTGATAAATCACCATGAAATCTAAATGGACAATTCTTTTATATATATATATATATATATATGGATCATTGCAGTATTTATTATAAATGATTTATCTGTGTGCACATCATTCTTTTGTTAAAATTCATGTGCCCGTAATCTTTAATCAAAATAATTTCCCCTGTCTCTTGCAACAACATCTCTCATCTTCTTTGATAATGTATTTAAGGGCCGGACAACCTGTCACTCACATGACATCACAGCAATGGCCAACCACAATCATCCAATGATCCAAACAATTACTGCTAAACAAAATCAAATCCCACCTCACATTTTTTCTTGTTCAAGAAGCCATTTCGGATATGCGCAGTATTGCCAAGTCCAGTTTGCCCGCAGAATTGGGCTACTTAAATTTAACAGGTTCTGTTATGAAAACCTGGCAACCCTGGATATACGTCACAATAGGGAAAAAAAGAATATCCAACTTCCATTTCATGCTGTCTTTAAACTACAAATATTTTCTTGATACTTATAACCACCATTATAATAAAGTCATTTGATGTCACAAGTATTTTTCAGTAACCAGGGTCAATATATGTAATATATTTCACAGTTATCTACACAAAGACATAAATTAACGCAATAAACATAAAGGTGCTACAAAAGAATTCTGAGGTAAAAAAATAACAACAACAAAATTAGATTATTGAGTGAGTACATTAAAAATCTGTGTTTAAAACTGGTTTTGGCTTACCACGATTCACTACTAGCCTATTTTAAGTTGTCGGATCGATTTTTCCGTGAAATTTTATGTTTACATCATGTTCGTAAGTAAAGAAAAGAAGTTCCGGCTACTTTAGCACAAAAACGCTATTTTCAGTATTTTCGGATATATTGGATGTTTAACCGCAGATGGCGATAGAGAGTTAGTTAACCTTTAAATAAATAACACAATTTTACATAAAACTTTACCCATTATATATTAACAATTATGTAATATAGCCTATAAATATAGCCTATAGCTACGTTTGAATAAAAATGTGTGTTCTTAATATTTTTCTATGTGTTAATAATTTTATAAATGACGTAAAGGCAAATCAAGGACATACTGTACTTGAAGTTTAGTATATTACATCGGACGGAACTTGATTTTGTCGGGAATTGATTGGATGGTTGTGGTTTGCTATTGCTGTGATTTTATGTGAGTGACAGGTTGTCCCGCCCTCGAGCCAGTAAACACATCATCAGAGAAGAAAAGTTGAGATGTTGTTGCAAGAGGGAGGGGAAGTTATTTTGATTAAAGATTACAAGGAATATGAATTTTTTAAAATATATATATATATATATATATATATATATATATATATATATATATATGTGCATGAATAAATCATTTACAATAAATACTGCAATATTATATATATATGTCCATTTTGATTTCATGGTGACCCTAAGTCTTATATGACTCCAGAGACTTCAAACACTTACCCCTATAATATGATCTTATGTGGTATCTATTAATTGCAAACACACAATTTTTATTTATTTATTTATTTGCTGTTGAATTATGGCCATAAATCTTATGCATATGTGTACAGAATTTGGTAGCGAGCAATGCCATATTGCTGCCAGGACAATGACATTATGAGAGTTCAAAACACAGTGACCCCTATTGCTGTGCCTTTGGTCCATGGGACAGAAAGACAGAGTGGCACTGAGCAGTTACTGTGATACTGCGGCCAGGAGATGACTTTTAATCCTATTTTAATCGTGGTGGGATTAAGAAGACACAGCAGATCCTAATCTGCTCAGATTACCCATGCTGCTTCCCAAAGGAAGAAGGAGGGTTGTATAAGCAAGTGCAATTAAGGTGATTTAGACATCGCGGTTTCATTCCCAGCAAGGTCTCGAGGTGAACACAGCCCTGAAATTTAGTTAAGTGTGTACATGTGTGTATAATTCTGTATTGTTACAATTCATGTTTCATATTTATATTTTAATGTTTGTTGGTGGATTTCAAAGAATAAATAAACTTTTAACAGAGCATCAGTGAAATATAGCATTGAATCATACCTTCTGAGATAAAGATCTACACTTTGTGGAATTATTGAAGTTTATTTGACCATAAACCATGAAGACTCAGACAAAGGTTAATCTGTAAATGTGTCACCTGAACCACTAATGAGTGGCTCATAACTGAATCGTTGTTTGCAATGTTGTGATAGTTCATGTACAGCTCACTACTATGAGTAAATATTAATTTCTATGCAATTTTCACAATTAAATCCTGACCTTCACCAGTTTATCTTTAGAGGGCAGGTACTATTTGACACCTTGGTAACATATGCTTCATGCCTTTAGCGCCATCTAACGTCCATGCTTAAAACTGCACGAGGAATGTTTTGTCTTCAGATGTAGCCATGATTTGACATTATTAAGAGCTGCAATAGATTGTTATGCTCATTATGCTTCGGCTTTATTACACGCAAATTTATTACAAGCAAATGTTTTAACTTTAAAGTATATATATATATATATATATATATATATATATATATAACTAAATTTAAGTAACATTTAGTGTATATAGTTGCTGATGTTTAGATGATAAAATTGATAAAAATGATAACCTTCAAATAAGTAATGAATAATAAGGTTTGTTATTGTTTTTTAACACTCCAGTGGTAATTTTATGAAATATTCTATTTTTAAAAAGTATAACATTTTTTAAAAACACCTTAAAACATATGGCACAGGTTGGTAATAATTAAATATTGGCAACAATTAGTAACACTTTATTTATAGGGTCTAGAAAAGAGTCACAGACATAGACACAGGCTTACCACACATACAAAAACATATATAAAATTTATTGTTTCCAATACTACCATCTTGGAAAACAATGTAAATTGTTTATAACATTTGTTAAATAAGATAATGTAAAATTAATATTAAGAAATGACACAGAAACATGAAGAAATTAGAATTAAATTTAAAAAAAAAAGAAAGAAAGAAGAAAGTTCTGACCAAATATAAGACCAAATATATTTTCCCCTGCAATTATGCCATTATTAAGAGATCCATAGTTTTTCAGAAAACCTACACTTTCTGGTAATAACTAAATGACTGTGATTTTCAAGTTATCATAAAATGTCATTTTACATCATATCTTGTTATTACTATACAATAGTTTTTGAGAACTTTTAAGAAAATACACCAACATTTATTTAATATTTTTATGGCACTACCAGTCAACAATCTACCAAAAGGTTAAGCATAAAATTCGGGTTTAATTACAAGTGCTTGACAAAAAAAGGGATTCTTTTAGATCTGCACATTTTTAATACTAAAACTTCCCCGTTCTCCAGTTTCACTGTGCACATACTGCAAAGCCAGTTTAAATGCAGTCTTTTGCAATTCTTTGGACTCCGCCTTTCACAAAGACTGTCCAAAACTTTAATCAACTGAAAACAAACATATTATGATATATTAAGGTTACACACATCAGGAAAGTGTAAAGTGAAAAGGCATTATCACAACCACATGGATTCATTAAATCAGCTTGTGTTTCAAATAATCTCACAAACCCTGTTTTTACAAAAGTCACAAAACCACTATATAACAGGCTGCTGCAGATTCATTTCACAATCAAAGCAAAACATTCTTATCTTTCCAACACAGATACTATGAGTTCAGAAATATTTCATGATTCAATATCATATATACAGGTGAATCTCATTATAACAAGTCCCAATTATAATCCACCCCATTTACTTGTTTACTTATTCCCCTTTTGAGCACTTGAGCTTAACTGAGACTTGAGTGTCGGTAGACATTTAAAAGGCTGTTGTGTCAACCTTTATTTATTTATTGCATTTTTTAGGTGTTCAGGTTCATTTTGATTTTAGTTTCTTGTGTTTCACTGGCATGTCTCTTAGGTGTTGAGGACTAGTACATCTTTGAGCCTACATTCAGTATGAGTAAAATACTTAAGTACTGTTAAAATCAGATACTCTAAAACTTTTACTCAAGTCGTGTTGGAATTGGTGACTTTTAACTTGTAATAGAGTCATAGAATCATATTGCATTGAATCGAAGGTATATGCTTTATAAGTTTAATTATCTGGAAATCAAACCCCTGAACTTGGTGTTATTAATGTTAATAATAATAAAAGAAGCCTATTTTTTGTACCATCAAGGTTTGTGTGTACCATTAACACGAATATCACTGTATTAAAATTTTTTACTCAAAAATTATTCCAGAGATTGTAACAAATACTTTATAAATAAAAGGTACACAATGTAGCTTTTTTGGTTCAAAATTGAAATGAGTCAATACATCACCAATTCTTCTTCCAAAATGTGTTTTTGCCTTACTCTGATTCACTATGGTAAGCCTATTATAAGTGTTTATATTTTAGACCTGTCGGGATGGTTTTCGCGGGAAATTGCGTACACGTGAGTCCCTCGCCCTTGCGCGTCGCGTCATATCTGTAAACGGAGAAACGTTTCTTCGACTACTTTGATGCGTATATGTCGTGGAAGTGGCATAAGTTAGTCATCGCAACGAGCGAGAAAGGTTCAAATGGAGCAGCTAATTCTCAAACCTCCAGGGAATCTCTCTCTCACACACACACACACACATATATATATTTTATATATATATATAACCGCTGAATAGATGAGAGTCTGAATCAACATTGGCTTGGCTGAGAAGGTGTTTTTATTACTCAACAGGTAAATAAGGTATTTTATTGAACAGATAAATTGCCATACGTAGCTCTCTAACAAAGTTCATTGTAAAGCATATCTATGGTGAAGGATCATATTCATCCGCCCAGTCAGTCGCGCAGAGCCGAAGCACGACCAAAACAACGTTCTTCCACTGCTATGCCAATGCATGCAGTTTTGTTTTTAGCCGCTAGAGGGATAAAAGTTAAATAGTTTACCTTTAAATAAATAAAAAATTCAATTGTTTTTATCATTACAATACTGAGAATTAGAAGGAAAAATGTGTTTAATTTTCATGAAAATAATGCAACAGATCTTAATGTCACATAAATAGCCTTACTCTTCTTTAAAGAAAATATATATAATTTTTCTAGGGTTTAAATGTGAGCTGGACATGTTATTTGTGAGATTCACCCATATTACCCAGTTTGCTAGGCTTTGTTCTAACCTCCCCCAGATCTGACAGTCTGAATCAAAGTCTTAAATTCCAGTGCTAATATTTCTAGTGATACCTTTACTTACACAGTGGCTATAATTTCAAAATCCAGTACAGATAAACAGAGCGATTCACAAAAATATCTTCATATAGCTGAACACACTGGGAAAATGTAGTGTTATTCCAGTAAGCATGCAAGTGCAATCTCCCTTATTTTCAAAAGCAACTGTTTTTATAAAATCCATTAAACAGGTAATATACACACACAATCTGACAATGTGAACAAAAACAAATAGTCTTAATGAATTTAATACATTTGAGAGAGTCAAACACTCATGTAGTGTTAAGTAGACAGTAACTCATCATTTAGCACAATCTGCAGGCTACAACTGCCTTACTAAAAAGGGTTCTGCACAGAATCTGCCTCTGCAGAATTACAGAAATTTGAAGGCCCGGGTATACTTAATTTTCCACGTTCCGCTCCATCTCACGCACAATTGAGCGCGCAAGCCTCTCAACGTATAATTTTTTTGCCGAGCGCGAAAAGACAATCGTCGCAGACAGTGTGCGAGCCTCTGGCCTTTGGCCGTGAGCGTGGAAAGAAGCGTTTGGCGCATGCGCACAATCTATTTCTTTTTTCAAGTGCTCAAGTCATTCGCACATGCGCTGCTGTACGCCCACACGGACAGTACACGGACAGTGCGCGGACCGTCGCAGAGTGCGGGCTTTGGGCTTGAGCAGATTTCCACAGGATGCTAGTCATTCACAAAATTTTACACATCACCCGCAAGTAATAAATAATTTGCCTAATTTGATCATGTTTTCAGATATCAATAGAACTATAGTACTCATAGCACTTACAAACACATTTTATCATATTTAAATATCCATTCTGCACAATTATGCAGATTTCCTCCCCCACAAACAGTGCAGAAAATGCAGGAAAAGGTTTAGGCCAACTAATAATCTATAAATATTCAAAGCTTCTTTGTAGTTGCCTACAAACATGGAAATAATTCAATGACTGAATCATTGCTGTATTTGCCAAACTGATGAACTGTAGTGTAATCATCTGGAATGGAAATGAATGCAGGTTTCCAGATTTTTTTTATTTATTTTTTTTTAGTTAAACTAATTTTAACTTGCAAAATACAATGCTCATTGTGTCAAATATGTTCATCTGAGGCATATGTACATAAACCAACAGTTAAAAAACAACACAGACAGAATGCAAGTGGCCTTTAGTGTTTGTTGTTACGTTATGGATAGTCTTAAGGACGACAAATTAGTTGTATGTAGATTAAGCATGTTAATACTGTTGGATTTCGTTGTGATATTTGAAGAAGGATTAAACACAAATCTATCATTGGACACCATTATCATGGAAACATAAAGATGTCGCTGTACATTGTAATAAAGGAGGTATGTGAATGGAATCCCTCACTGGTTGCTAGGATACTGTGATGACAATGTGCCAACCCTGTTGCTGAGTGACAGAGAGATGGAGGCTCTGTCTGCAGAACGGCTCAAGTGCTTCAGGTAAACAAACTGGAGGATGAAAAAAAGACATGTTAGCAAGATGAATCTGAATTAATACAAAAGGTGGTTACAATAAATGGCCTAATACACTACAACCCTCAACTAAAACCCAACCCAACCCAAATTAGCCGCAATATAGTATCTGCATTAGTCAGTATCATTGTTAATGACGGTAATTGTTTCTCATAGGAGCGTAATGTATTTTCAACATTTACAGGGGCTAGTCTGTGATTTTATTGCCACCTGAATCCAAAATGTTAGTGTTTTTCTCCCACCACCCATGGAAAAATCCCCGTCTGAAATACCTACTGTATTTTTGACAAACATCAAGGTCGTGTAGTAATTTAATTGCCATCCGAATCCACATCTCTGAGATCAATTCAAAATTAACAGTTTAAATCCTTTTTGACCACTGAGGAACACCGTACGATAACTGTTGTGTTTCACTGTAATTTGCATGCATTTTAACAATTGAGAAACAATTACCATCCGAATAGGGCTTATAATGATAACTATGGGTGTGTTCACACTTGTAGTTCGGTTCTTTAGGTCCGGACCAAAAAAGAAAATGATACACTTAGTCCTGGTTTGCTTAGCGTTCACACTGTTATTTTTAACACCAAACCTAAAGATGCAAAAAACATCTTTTATGATGTATATTTTACAACGGACCTTGTCAAACATCCAAAACAATGCTGTGTCCTGGGCTAAATCTACTCGCTGTATGTGCATACATATGATGTTGTATGATGGAGCTGACAGCTCATAAAGAGCTTATAAAATGTGTAAAGACAGTGGCAGAAATCACACACACAAAGATCTGCTGCGAGGAGATGCAATTCCGATGCCTGTACCAAACAGTGATGGACAACATCGTGACTATGACAAGAAAAAACATGTATGCTTGATAGGGGTGTAACAATATATCATGTCACAATATATCGCAATACAAAAATACAACAATATCGTATCGTGGATAGTTCACCCAAAATGAAATTACTGTGTGAGGAGTTTTAGTCTCAGTACTACATTAAACTACTTTATATAATGTTGAATATAATGTATAAGAATGCAATAGGGGAATATTTGTGGGTCCTGATAATGGCAATTGTCTTATGTTACCAGTAAAAAGTGGCATACATTATTTTAAATATATCTAGTCAGTGACAAACATATTAATGTAAAATAAATCGGTGTTTCAGCGTTAGAATCATTAATATTTTTATTCGGGTGTCACCAATGTACAGGACAGTGGTGACACCAGAATAAAAATAATAATGATTCTAACGCTGAAACACAGATTTATTTTAGATTAATAGGTATCAGTATCGTGATATGCATCAAATTGTGACATGAGTGTATTGTTACACCCCTAAAGCTAGAGCATTCTGTCTATTTAAGGATCGCATCTTATCATTCCCGTGCTTTTGGTTAGTTTACATGTCTTTGGCCCGTGCTACATTCATATATCAGTTGAACTGCACCAGAGTTTGTTTGGAAGCAGACCAAGACCCATCTTTTCAGGGGTCTCGGCTGACTTGTTTGGTGCACACCAGGGTTCAGATGACAGCATTCACACTTATTCAAATGAACCACACTAACAAAGCAATCGCACCAGAGTTTGTTTCAATCAAACCAAACCTGCCAAGTGTGAACACACCCTATATTTGTATCCCCGCCAGCAGACATTGTTCTGATTATTATAAGCATTCGCTGCAGTTTTGTCAACTACTGCTTTAAATGCTCGAGTTCTTCAGTGCAGAATGGATTCTGATTAGCTCTCAATGTTTTTATCGTTCATCAGCTGGAAAAATTGCTGTGAAAGTGATTCCAGCAATATCACTTGTTTGTGCCTTTATCATTTTAGTGGTGTGAACTCTGCTATTCTTTTATATTTAGAACTACAGCTTTATCATTATTGTCCTTGGTGTGAACAGGCCTTTAGTCTTTCCCAGCTTTACATTAGGGTGTGTGGTGGCTCTAATCAAAATGCATTGCTCAAGACAGTGTACTTCTTATATCATTGATGTTTCTTACCAGCTTTCCCTGACCGCCTCAATGTCACTCAGTAGATTCTGTGCCAGACAGATCCCAAATATCTAGAAGCAGAGGATGGGTTAATGTCTCAGGCAACAAGAGTTACACATCACTATTACAAAGCACAACAATTTATTAGGTAGCTTCCTGTACATTATTAAATTGGATACAAGCTTAATGCCTTCTAAAAGTATTCAAACTCCCTAAAGAGCACACAGCTGCCAATAAATCACTAAAATAACCACACTTGGCAGGTTGTTTAGTTTGTAAATTTGAAGGACAGTGGCTGAAATGAAAAAGCAATCAAGAGAAACTGGAGATAAATTAAATAATACATGAATTTTTATACTGGTAATCAACATTGAAGGGTTTTGATGTATCAGAATTGTCAGGGAGTGTATGCTATATCAAACCACCTACACTATTGTTTGAACGTTTGGGTAGAATTAGTGTGATTTTTTTTTTTTTTTTTACTGTTTAAAGTCTCATCAAGGCTGCATTTATTTGATTTGAAAAACAAAAACGAAAACAACAAACAAACAAAAAAACATTAATTATTTTATTAATCAAAATAACCGTTTTAAAACGTAACTTAACTCCTGTGATGGCAAAACATCATTACTCCATTCTTCGGTGTCACATGATCCTTCAGAAATCATTCTTAAGGCCCGTTCACACCAAGAAAGATAACTATAAAGATAACTATAACGATAGTAACTATATTAGTGTCTGATATCATTGCTTATTCTAAGTGGTCACTGCAGTTTATGGCGTCTATCGCTTTAAAGCAGAATGGATTCTGATTGGCTGTCAATGTTTTTATCATTCATCGGCTGGAAAAAATTATTCTGAAAGTGATTCCAACAATAAAGTTCCTCCGTGCTGTTATCGTTATACATTATAGTTATCGTCTTTAGTGTGAACGGGCTTTAATATGCTGATTTGCTCAAGAAACATTTCTTATTATCAAAGTTGAATACAGTCGTGATGCTTAATATTTTTGTGGAAACCGTGATTAATTTTTTTCTGGTTTGTTAGGTGAATATAAAGTTTCTTAAAAAAAATAAATAAAAAATCTTACTGACCCCAAACTTTTGAACAGAATGGGTCTTCATATTCTCGCAGAGCACTGCATTATGTTCAAAGTGACTGATTTTTGTAAATTATTCATTATCAGTTTCTTTTGTAAATCATCCCTTCACTACTGTTTACAGTGGCACATACACAACATTAAGACACACGTATAAATTCACACTGTGTGTGTGTGTGTTTAGCTGATTTACGTTGTTTATTCACCTGCAGAAGTGCAATTCCTATGAAGATTCCGGCAACTACGGTTAGATTCTCCTGTAGCCATTTCTCGAACTGTGGCACACATCCTTTTGTGTGTATAAACATCTTCTGTTCGTTTTCCTTTAAACATAAAAACACACATTTACACTGTGTCTACACCAGATGCGATGGTTGTCGTGTCGTGCTGCAATATCTTGAGGCTGTTTACACTGGACGCAACAAAGCAACCACTGCAAATCTATTTGTTCTTTGTGTCAGAAGTAGGGCGAGCACTTGGATTATGTCAGAAATAGAACAAGGCATCAATTTACTGTTGGGATTTTGTCATGTCACACCGCATCCAGTGTAGACAGCATCAGTGATTATAATGGGTTGTATCTGGTCCAGACACAGCGTTAGCTAAATATAATACAATTCTTCTACATAATAGTAAGCTATCATACAGCTTCAGAATACTTGGAATATAGTGCATATAGACTACTTTTATGATACATTTCTGGGGATTTTGAGTCATTTTGAAGCTTGACAGCCCCAGTTCTCAGTCACTTCAATTATATGGAAAAGAGTGCATTCCACAAAAGAAAGAAAGTCAAACAGATTGTAGTGACATGAGTGTAAATAAGAGTTGAATTAATTTTTGGGTGAATATTCTTTTGAAGAAAGCGTACTTACACCTTTCGCTCGAATATCATATCCACACTGTGTGTTGATCACATCCTCCTTTGGGAGAAAAACAGGAAGAAGGCTTCAGATTTAGTTCTCTGGAGAACTTCAACTTAACATTCCACATTAAATCAAAGGGTTTAAGCATTATAAAATAGAGAACTGTTGTTTTGTATGTGGGTGTGCTGGTGATCACTTCCTGTTTATGTTCCCAGGTCTTCAGGAAGGAGACAATGACACATTCTAGGTGATATAAGATGACTGGAAGTCATGTGTTTGTGTGTGCTGCATTCATGTGTTTGTGTGTTTACTTACAGCAGGGTCCTTGGTGCAGCAGGAAAAGGGAACCCCACATTTCTCTCTGCTCAGATTAGTGTCAGTACAATTAAAGTAAATATTCAGATTCCAGTCTTCAGGCCCAAAAGCTCCACAACACTCCCACTGTAGAAACATACATGCAATTAATATTCCTATGTGAACCTACCATTACAGTTTAGAACAGATTGCACCTACTAAAATTAACATTAACTGCTTTAGATGTATTTTCATTGTTAGATCATGTTAACAGATGGAACCTTTTTGTAAAGTGTTAACGTGCACACACATACATACACATACACACAGTCAAACCAAAAATTATTCAGACATTTTCGATATTTTTTTACTAATGGGTGTAGGACACTATACTTCATTTATGTGAGGATAGCAAAAATAAAGTAAACTGACATATTATACCCAAAAATTCTTCATACAGTGGACTATCAGTAAAATTGATAAAAATTTGGAACAAAAAATTATTCAGACACTTTGACATGACCATGTTTTGCTTAAGTGTTATCTGACATAATTAAGATTAATTAACACAGTTTAACTCTGAGATCTTGTCATATTTTATTAGCATTTTTTAAACTATAGAGAATAAACTGTAATAAAAGAAATGTTCAAGGTGTCTGAATAAATTTAGGTTTGACTGCGTGCGTGTGTGTGTATATATATATATATATATATATATATATATATATATTCTGGACATATATTTTCTGGGCATATAGTACATTTATATCAACAATAATAATATAATTATTATTATTATTATTAGTAGTAGTAGTAGTAGTACTGGTATATAATTTACTTCACTAAACAGATTACTTGTTGAACTGATAAACAGATTACTTGTTGAACTGGTCAAATAAACATGGCAATATTTTGAAAGTGCTACTTGTTGCTTTATACTTATCTTTGCACATTAAATTGAGATTTTCATTAAAAATAAAACTTTTAAACTCAAAGTGTTAGTTCACTCAAAAATGAAAATTCTGTTTTTATTACTCACACCTTCGTTCATCTTCAGAACACAAATGAAGATCTTTTTAATGAAATCCAGGAGCTTTCTGTCTCTCCATAGAGATCTAACGCAACTACCACTTTCAAGATCCAAAAAGGTAGGAAAGACAGTTATAGTTAAAGTACTCCATGTGACTCCAGTGGTTTAACCTCAATTTTAAAAGTGCTTTGTTTGTGCAAAAAACACAATTTTACCACATTTACAAAATAATATTATAAGCGTGTTCACATAATGTCAGCTCTCGCGTCAACAGAAAACGTATGCGTCATGCTGCTCACGTAAATGAGTGTCACAGATCAATATTTTCGTAAATAAAGTGGTAAATTATGTTGTTGTTTTTTTGCGCAAACAAAGCACTTGCGCTGCTTCATAAAATTGAGGTTAAACCACTGGAGTCACATGAGGTACTTTAACTATAACTGTCTATCCTACCTTTCTGGACCTTGAAAGTGGTACAGTAGTTGCGTTGGATCTCTATGGAGGGACAGAAAGCTGTCAGATTTCATTAAAAATATCTTCATTTGTGTTTCAAAGATGAACAAAGGTCTTATAGATGTGGAACGACACAAGGGTCAGTAAATAATGACAGAATTTTCATTTCTGGGTAAACTAACCCTTTAAGTAAACTAAGTAAACACTTTTCATGGTTTGGTTTTGTGTGCCAATGTGTCCTTACATAATCTTGCGTGAAATCAATGAGATTCTGTAGGTCAATGTCGTCTCTGTACGCTCTAATATTGTTGTTGATGAAGAACTTGAGCTGGTCTTTAATCCAGTCCTTAAAGACAAACGCCAAGACTCCCGCTGTCAACTCCAGGAAAAATATGATTCCCAGAAAAACGGAAAACTGCAGAAGAGGACAGCAAAGTTCGGGTTACACAACTCATGATGGATAATATCTGGCCTAAGGGTATCCAATGATTTAAGAACATGTTATTTTCCCACAACAGATTGAACTAAGTTAATGTTCTCCGTTTTATGATTCCTAACCCTGCCAACATCCCTCGACACATTTACAGAGAAATGTACATTTTTTAGAGATGACGTAGTTCTTATTTCCCATCTCAAAACATTCACATATTTTCACAATGCGCATCTCCAACTGAATACACAATGTTTTATACAAGTAAAGTGAGCAATGATTTGTCACTGTGACCGCAATGAATACTTCCAGAGTGACATCACAGTTCATCTGGTGTTTCCAGATGTTTTAAGAACCCTACAGAGGAAATGGGCCTCTTGTATAATTTTGCAATACCATTCTTGACTTTCTCACAAAGCTCTTACAGCATCCTCTCTCATATGAAAGGAGTAACACAGACCACCAGAACCTGTGTGAGAGGAAGTTCACACAATTTCAAACCCAGTCAATCCCACCCCTCCACGTAGTTACTCATATCCAGCCATTCAAAAACACGTTTGCACACCTGCACTCTCTATTCACATTTGTCTAAACAGTATTGAGATAATGATTCTATTTACAGTGCAGCATCAGTATTAGCATTTCCAAACATTCAGGTTAGGGATCAAGTATTAAACTTTTACAATTAATTCAGATCAAACATAACATACAGTACAGACTCCAATCAACTTTGCTTTGTAGATAATTTCAGCTTTAAAACTAAAATATGAAAATCTTGCATTGTCATTTTTAGAATATTTGCCTTTTTAAGGACCCATTCACACCAAGAATGATAACTATAATGATAAAAGAATAGAAGAGCTCAACACCACAGCTATAGCAATAATAGCACAGAGAAACAATATTATTGGAATCCCTTTCATAATGATTATTTCCAGCTGATGAACTATAAAAATGCTGAGAGCCAATCAGCGATGCGAGCTCGAGCATTTAAAGTGGAAGATGACAGCTGCAACGAGTGCATAATACACAGAAAGATATCGTGTGTTGGTGTGGACACTTATATAGTCATTGTTATAGTTATCTTTCTTGGTGTGAACGGCCCTTTTATCTGACAAGCAGTCACGACGTCAGTGTAATAATTGCAATCGTCCTACATTCTTGCAAATCTCTGTAACCACTTTCACCAAATTACATTGCAAAATGGGGCACAGAAGCTGCATTTTGTGTAGAATGGTTCTCTTGCACAGCAGATAAAGATTACAAAATGTATGCCGAGTGTCATAACAAGGAGATTAATTTATGCCAGCCTGAAAGCCTGAAACCTAAGCGTATGGAAGCTTGTTTCCACCAATGAATAAAAAATTAAAAAGACAATTGCAACTTTTTATCTCACAATTCTGACTTTTTTCTCACAATTGTGAGTTTACATCTCACAATTCTGACTTTTCTCAAAATTGTGAGATAAACTTGCAATTGCATGTTGTAAAGTCAGAATTGCGAGATTTTGACTTTATAAGTATAAACACAATTTTGAGAAAAAAAAGTCTGTCTTTTGAGTCCGTGAGTTTATATCTCACAATTCTGACTTTTTAACTTGCACTTGCATGTAATAAAGTCAGAACTGTAAGATATAAACTTGCAATTCTGAGAAAAGTCAGAATTGTGACTTTATATCATGCAGTTCTGACTTTATTTATTGCAATTGTAGTTTATATCACGCAATTCTGAGAAAAAAAGTAAAAATTGAGAGATAAATTGCCTTGAAATAACCTGGAAGTTAGCATCACCCTGGTTTGCTTGACAAAAAGCGAATAGGACTTTTCCATTGGCTTCTGGATTATTGCCAAATATCCTCTGTGTTTATGATTCTTATACGTTTTGTTCATCAAGATAATCTTCATAAATGAATGAATGAATTTTTAAGCCTAAATACAAATCAGCAGAGGCACTTAATGTAGCTTAATGTAGGTTATAAACGAACAACACCATGGTTGCATGACTTCTACGTCACCATCACAGACAACTATTTCAGTTTAAAAAAAATAAATAAATAACAATTTTCCCTGAAAGTTTGAGTTTGCAAAATTGTGATTATAAACACAACGAGGCTATGAAAATGGACTAGTGAGTAGCGAGTTTTCTTGTTCTGCGTGATAGTGGCTGCATCCAAAATCGCATACTCTCTTAAACAGGTATTTAGTTTGAATAAGTAATTACTTCATGACCGCTAAAAAAGTAAATTATATATAGTATGAATGAATGTGTTTAGTATGAATATAATCTGGATGTACTATATTCGCCATATTGTCATTATCATGTGACCGACCAGCGTCAGTTCACTTCAATCTTATTCACACATCCTCTCCCATGGCCTTATGGGATAGTAAAAAAGTGTCCATTGTAAGCATACTTTAGAATATCGCCAGAAGTAGTAGGTCATGCGGGTACTTTTTGCTTACTCTTTTATGAATACTTTGAATTCAGACATACTTCTTTTGTCACATACTGTTTTTCACCTACTATATAGTAGGGAAGTATGCGATTTCAGATGCATCCGATGTTTAATGTCCACGACAACCTTTGTAGTCACATTTAGCTATACTTGTTAGCAACCGCGTTTTTCAAGAAAAGCTTTAAAAAACACAAGGGAGTATTACTAATGTATTTTATGTCGTATAATTAAACATGAACTTGAGCTTCTGTTAAAGGTGCAGTGTGTAAATTTTAGCGTCATCTAGCGGGGAGGTTGCGAATTGCAATATAGAGAAGCTACGGTGGCCAATTCAGGACAAATATGTCATCGTCTGAGACAGCAGAGAGTAGCTAGTCAATCAAATGCGCTCTGTAGAGCATTTTGTCCATTTAGAGCTACTGTAGAAACATGTCGCACAAAATGGTGACTTAACATGTAAGTGTATGAGATAGAAATGGCTCATAAATAAAAACATAACGGTTTACTATGTAAGGTCTTTATACACCACTGAAAACATAGTTATGTATATTATATTGCATTTCTGTCAATAGAGCCTCCTAAAATTCACACATTGCACCTTTAACCACATAAACCCATTAACTTTGGACGATGGAACAGGAAGTTTAAAAATTCTAACCCATTTCCAGGTTTTTGCCTACAAATCATCAGACATAACAATTTATGTCCTTTTGAAAGTTTCAAATCATTTTTTTTCTAATGTACCCAAAATCATTATCTTGTGATGTACAAACTTTTCAAATAAACATGTCAAATTAGCTGCAATAAGGCCATGAACTACACTATGGACACTCATGCTAAGGCAGATGGCAGGTGCACTAAATACATATTGCTTAGAGGTTCTATTGAACTCATTGGTAAAAACAAAATATGACATACAAACTTAAGAAGGAAGGAGTTTTCCCTCAGAGCACCGATGCATCCTGCGAAGCCGAGCACGAACATCACCCCTCCAACCACAAGAAACAGCCACACTGGGTCAAACCCACCCAGATCCGTGATGGAGGATATGTTGGAGAGAACCCCCTGTTGGAAAGAAGAACAGGAACAAAACTGAGAATAATAACTTTTATTTTGCTTTATTTAGTTCAAGATCTCACTAGATTTGTTAGATTCATATATGAAGTGCTTGTAAAAAGATGTGCTTCACTCACCTTCTCACTCCAGGCCCACAGAGCCACGGACAGGAATGCCACTCCCAGCAGCTAAACGGTGTGTATTTGTGTGTCAGATAGAGTGAGAGATCAGATCAGCACTATAAATTACCGTTGAAACTAAATTTGGTTTGTTGTTACATTAACATTGATAACTATGGAAGCCCATTTCTGCTACATAAGAACATTTGTAAATCATAATTATGACATTGAAAAGTCGAAATTATGACATTCTAAATCTAATTTATGACATAATTCTCACTTAAAAAGTCATAATTATGACATAGAAAGTGAATAATGACAGTCATAACTTCAACAATTTATCTAAATTTCAATTTTTTTATCTCATAATTACAACTTACAGTAGTCATAATTATTACTTAGTATGTCATACTTTCAACATTTTATCTATTAATTATGACAAGTTAAAATTGTCATTAGTGTTATTGCATAAAAAGTTTAAATTCTGACAGTCATAATTTCGACTTTTTAAATTTCAAGTTTATGATGATTTATTACATACTAAGTCACAATTATGATCAATTTCGACTTTCATAATTTTAATTTTTTAATCTCAAAATTAAAGTCAAAATTATGATTTTTTATATATATATATATATATATATATATATATATATATATATATAAAATCATAATTTTTTTTTTTATCATATGTAGTGGAAATGGGCTTCCATATTAACCTCTGATATGGACAAAGCACAAAGCACAAACCACCTGTCACATGGGTTGTGTCTCAAAACCTAGTGAGCTGTCTGCGTAGATAGCATTTTTTGGCAGGTTATAAACTTTGGAGCAGCATTTTTTTTTTTTTTTTAGCATCATAGGCGCGTCTGGAATGCTTTAACAGAATTTCTGAGTAGGATAAGAGCATTCAATCATTTTTGTAGCTTCAAAAGAGTGTTTGGTACGTTTGAACATTATTTATATTGCCATAAGTGCAGTCGGGACGTTTTTAAAGCATTTCTGGAATCACAAGCGCGTTTGGAATGTTCAAACTGCAATTCCATTCCCGACCAAGATAAGCGCCTTTCGTAACGTTCGAATGTACTTTTTTGTTTCATAGCATTTGAAAGATGCATCAGATGATTCCCTAAATGAGCCAGCGAACATTCAGCACAGGTTTGGGGCTTCATAAGTAAATGTAGAACGCTCGAACGTCTGATCTGGCTATCATAAACGCGTTTGAAACGTTTGGCAGTGCTGTCTAGGTAGGCAGCTCACTAGGATTGCAGGCACAGCCAATGTGTCAGACTCCCAGAGGTTGATTTAGTGAAAACCCCGGGCGATAAAAAAAAATGAAAAAAAGAGCACGCACACAATGTCAGAAATTCTTAACTCACCCAAAATATAATATTAAATCCAAATATGAAGTATTTGATGCAACAGCCCACTTCGTGCACGTTAAAGTGTTTTCCTGACATACTTGCGTTTGATAAAACAGAGAAATTCCTCCTGGTGATTACTAATGATGAAGAAAAGAAAAAATCGCCCACCGACTGGAAACCTCACTCCGTCCTTTCACACCATGTTTGTGACATTTCTACAGATTGTTAGGCAATGCCACACGGGGCTTTGCCTATTTCGCCGGAACGATTAATTTGCCTCGAAAAAAACTAAATAATTATTGGTGATAATAACAGCGAATAACGGGACAAGAGGTCCTCTACAAATAAAGATTCGAGAGTCACTTCCGGCTAAATTAATTATGTCATAACACAATTCTTCAAAATAAAAGTTTCATAATTAGGGCTAAATTGGCAAAAAGCCCATCAGCGTATGTGGTTGACAGTGATATAACTTATAACGAATTTTTATAATGATAATAGCTGCATGTCTATTATTAAGTAAATAATTATTATGAAATAAGTACAACATGCATATAACGTTATATATATAGTCAAAACCTGTAACATTATACATGCTTTATTTTTTATTTATGCTTTTAAATTTTGTGATGAGAAATTTCAAAGCCTAATTCTCGGTTGCAGCAGTATCATTTTTGAATAAAAAACATGAAACTCAAAATCACATGGCTTTTTGGTTGAAAACATCTATGTAGGGTAATTGTGCAAGGAAAGAATGCTCTTCAGAGGTTCATGTAGCTGTATTATCACGTTCTGTACTGTCCCTATAACATTATGTGAGTATTCAATTAATCACAATTTAACTGTCATTGCCACTGTAGAGATGCAGTTGTCAGTACCACACCCATATGACAAAGACTACTACAATTTCAAAATAAAAGTCGCCAAATCCTGAGAACCAAATGTGAAATAAACTGAATAGTATCCTGATGCGACATAAACTAAACCTTACTTTAGTAGTAACATACACATCAAAACTGAGCAGATGTGCCAGTAGTACAGGAAAATTACTTCTTTGTGGTGTACACGGTGACTATGCAGTCAACAGAATAGCCTACTTTTTGAAGAAGGAAAGTGCTTCCATAAGAAAATGGTTTTTTTTTTTGATAAAGTTCAGTCATGAAACTCTATCAATCGCTGATTGGTTCTTTCAGTACTACGACACCAACCAATCAGAGGTACTTTCTCATTTACGTGGCTTTACTGATACCGTATCCTAGCTGCGATCAGCACGCCGCACAATATGAGAACTCCTATAATCCCACCTTCTCCCCAGCGCCACCTGTAGAGATCTGCTACGGGGGTTCTATCATTCTGCAGCAGCCTTTCCTTTGTTGTTATTTTGACTAAGCTGAACAATTATGTATTTGCTCAGCAGCGTAGCAGATCTCGTCCGCCAAAATCAAGCCCGTGTACGTTCCATGCTCCATGCTAATAAAATGCTGGTTGAATCTATTCACTCCGAGAGTTGTCATGATTGAACTAAAGTCACATTTTGTGGGTCACAAATACTGAATAAAATCACTGCAGTACTCACTTATGCATCTCTTTTGATTGTGTCAATTCAATTGCTTATATCTTTCTTTTAAAAACCCTATAAAACTGTCAGTAATTTGATGTGGATGGAATTTATATTGAATAAGTGGATTACAGATTTACTTTGACTTAAAGAGGTGTGTTTGAATAGCTTTGCTTTCTAAAATATGTTATGCAGTTAAAACCTTAAGTTATTTGGGGACAATGTCTTAGCCAATTAATTGGAATATCAGACAGCTGAGTGCACAGTCTAGACAGGCTGTATCTGTGTCCTTGTGTAAGAGTGAAGCAGGCTGTAATATCCCCAAGGGCGGTGGAAATCCAAGGCCTTGCGACCACCTCACTGTTCTGCAATAAGGTCATCCACAATCACCTCCATGACTCAGCAAATCACAGTTATCATACAGATCTCACCCTAAAATCCCCAAACAAAGTGATTATACCAAAGATCACGGCAGTCATTAAATAAAACTCACTATATGCAGCTAATACTCATGACCTAAATTAGTCAATAGAGTTCACAATACTGATCTATTTCTCTAAACTACAGGCCAAAAACTAATTTTTATAAGCACTTTATAAGCACCCTGCATGAACAAGATATACTGCAAAATTAATTAAATTTGTACTATTATGATGATCTCCTATGTACAAAAAAATAAAAAAACAAATCTTTAAAAACTACTAATAATCATGTAGATTTACATTTACAATTTTGTTTGTCAATATTGAGAAAACATTCATAAAAATGTATTCCTAGAAATGTAATAAACATGTTCAACTTCAAAATTATTGAACAAATAGGTGCAAAATATGTATAATCGTATGTGAATGTAATCTTATCCTCTGCAAATATTGAAATATCTACTTGTCAAATGATAAAAATTAAAAAAAATTTCATTGATTTTTTTAAACCTATTCAGATTATAAAAATTTGTTGAGCAAACTTGATTTTGAACAACATTGTCTTTTTGCAACATTTAGAGTAATATATTATTCAGTGTTTAGTAAGTTACTCTAAAAAAATTATTAATTTCTAGCTACTAATTACATTTTCAACAGTGTAATTAGATTACTGATTACTCTCTCTAAAAAGCATTGCATTACTTATTACTAATTTACTTTTTAAATATTAAATCTAAATCTAAATTAAAAATCTATTAAATCTTAAACCATTAAATCTAAATCCCATACTAGTTACAAAAACAAGGATAGACATGAAACTGCTCTTTTAATTCTTTCGAATAAATAATATAAAAAATTGCATAAATTATTCTTGAAATGACGAAAGTATTTAAAGGGATGTCACATTAAAAACATACATTTTATCATTAGACATAACATTTTTATGTTAAATCCACTATTGTTTTATATAGAATTGTTCTAGTCTACACAGTATTTAATGCAACCAGAAGTAACTGTAATTAAATTACAGAAAAATGAATAAATACTTTAGTTTTTCAAGGGAAAAGTAATTAAAATGCAGTAATTAATTACTTAGTAATGCATTACACCCAACACTGATTATTTCCTTTAGAACTTTTGCTGCTTGTTGTTTACTAGGAGTGTCAATTAACCATGAACATTTTTTTGATTCCACAAGTTTTAAGAACTGTATGTTCTTCAATAAAAACAGTTCATAGGACAAATTAAATAAAAATGTCAGTTTACATGTTGTACATCGTTTGCTGAGGCCCCCTAGTGGACCGCGTCCCCTTTGTTGAAGACCCAAAGATGTGAATTCATTGAGTTTTGTTTGTTTGTTTGTTTTTACCTTAAAATATACCATAATTATACATAAAATTGAATTCAAATTAATAACATACAGAGATTGTAACTAATTATATTAGATTCTTTCATGTATACATTAGTGTAAAGTCTGTTACACTTTGTTTAGTGTAATAAAATCTTATAATGTTATTTTTAATATAGCTAGCCTACTAACATCAGTAAAAATCCATAGTTTCCCAACAAATATTCAAATAAATAAAAAAAATCAGTCAAATATTCAAATAAATAAAACTATACTTATTTATCTGGAGGTTTCAGCACTGAGATATGATCTTGCTCACAATAATCTGCCCTGTCTTTGCAGGGTAAATGTAGTGGACGATAAATCGGAGTATGTGTGTGAGAAACGTAATATTTTAGCATATATACAATACATTGAGTACTATTGTAGGCTGTAGGCTTCGCAAATATTGTAAACGCTGACAAAAAAGATAGAGAGCGAGACCGTTGGGTTACATTCTGGTTGTAAGATGATCCCTCCTCCTCCAGAGCTGACGGTGTAAGCGAGTGCTCGAGACAGGAAGGACTGCTGAGCACTGAATGCTAACAAGGGGGAGAGAGAGTACATGTCCACGGCGAGCGGAAAGGTGGGGGGTTCAACAGCGAGATATGGAGAAATACAATTAACCTGCAATGTGCCAACGCCAAATTCACGCCGATCATAACCATCCTCACCACCGATCATCATCCTCATCATCACCACCACCAACAGCGCGACCGTCCTCGTCTTTTTTCTCCTAAGTGAAATGTATCGGGACTGCACGGGATCTTTTTTCTGACAATGGAGATTGAGAATATCGTGGCCAACACCGTGCTGCTGAAGGCGAGGGAAGGTAAGAGACGGGCAATGGCGCAATCAATTATCGCTTAATGAATGCCGTATTAACTTTATCATGGACGAGGCTGAATCCAGCGTCTTATTGGATATAAGTACATTCGCCACATCTGTATACAGTCTTGAATGAGTGCTCTCTCTTAAATAGCATCTCATTTAGTATGCTAGTACGCACTTCCTATGCTCAGTCTCCTCTGTCAGACCCCTAATGGAGGTTACTATGTATTTTTCCCTGGATTCATAACGCAGAGACCGCAGTGTACACCCATCCTCTTCACCTGGGAGGGAGGTTGAACTGCAGTTGTAGGCCGCAAGGTTGCCCCTCTATCTGCGCACAAAGGAGTACACTGTGATATGAGTAAGGTCGGCTTGCTCCTTGCTGGACCTAGTCTTATCTGTGATAAATTGGGTATTATTGGATGACTCGATTCTGATTGGTCAAGCGCATCATTGAGCGGTCAAATGTGCTTTTGTTGTATAATCACTGGCAAACAGAGTTGCAAATTGCATACTTTCTTGAGTAGGTGCTTATTTTGAATAAGTACTAATTACTTTGTAACTGCTTAAAAAGTATGTTCTATATAGTATGAATGTGTGTAGTGTGAATATAATCTGGACGTACTATATTCACCATATTTTCATTATCACGTGACCTACCAGCGTCAGTTGCGTTGCTTGGACGTACTATATTCGCCATATTGTCATTATCACGTCACTTGGATGTACTATATTTGCCATATTGTCATTATCACGTGACCTACCAGCGTCAGTTGCGTCACTTGGACGTACTATATTCTCCATATTGTCATTGTCACGTGATCTACCAATGTCGGTTGCGTCACTTGGACGTACTATATTCAGCATATATTCATTATCACATGACCTACCAGCATCACTTGGATGTACTATATTCGCCATATTGTCATTATCATGTGACCTACCAGCACCAGTTGCGACGCTTCAATCTCATTCACACGTCCTCTCCCGTGGCCTCATGGGATAGTAAAGTGTCCATCGTAGTAGGTCATCCAGACTTTTTGCCTACTCTTTTATGAGTACTGTGAAATCGGACATGCTTATTTTGTCACATACTGTTTTTCGCCTACTATATAGTAGGGAAGTATGTTATTTCGCATGCAGCCGATATTTTCTTTGCCCATGGCAACTTGCCGGCACTACTTTCATGTCATGCATACTCGCTCTTCGCGTCAACGCAAGATGTTTATTGCGAACGCTAACTATAATAAATGACTTTGGATGACAGTATAAATTTTAAAGTTGGCATGAAATTAATATTCACCCCATTTTTTTCAAAAGAAATGTATGTTATAGATTTTTATTTTTTTATTTTGTCTTAATACATTTGAATCAAAATGTCCTAACTATCTTCTGAATGTATGCAGGACTTCACCATTCACTTTGTCTGCTTTAAGTCGCCATGAAACGGAAGTTGCTAAAGTCACTAAAATGTATGTCACGGTATGGAAGATCTCTTGTTACTTCATCGCAACTTTATATTGGTGTGAATAAAGCTTTTGATAGATGGCTACTAGAGGTGGCTCAGGTGCCCCCAAGAAAACAAAATCATCAGTTGGATGACAAAAATTTGGGTAGAAATACAATAGAAAGCACAGAGGACATGTTAGCTAACTACAACGTAATTAATATTGATTGTTTTCGGTGTCGTAATGGACTATTTTCTTAGCAAACGTCTCCGTATTGCAGCTTATATCCGAATGTAACATTATTGAAAAAGAAAAAAATGTGGGTGCTTGGTTCTATCCATTGCTTGTTGATTTGATGTTGAGAAAAAAAAGATTAAAAAAAAGGCTGAAACGATGCGTCGACATAATTGATTACGAAAATACGTTGATTTGTGTGGAATGCGTTGACGCCTCACACTGTTTACTTTCGTCCCTAATCCCCTGTGATGTTTCACACAAAACAAAACTCCAGAGAAGATGCTAATGGCTAGTATGGCAGCGCAGCTTAATACCGTTGTGTTCATACAGCCTTTAGTTTTTAACAAGCGTGACAACCACATTCTATAAACGAAACTGACACCTGCACATTTTCAGTACTCACAACCTCATTCTCTACAAACCCATGCTGAATGGAAACGCACTGATTAATCGAATAATCGTAAAAATAAGCGATCAAAAGAATCGTTAGTTACGATTAGTTACAGCCCTACATGAAACGTGGATGAATCGTTCACATTAAGATCTATAATGTGCATTTAGAAAATGGATAGGGTGAATTTTCATTTCATGCCATCTAATCAACTCAATATTTCTGTTATTTATTTTGACAAGCCATGAAATGCGTGGGAAAATGTCCACATTCAAATCAGTTGCTCTCAACCAGGGAATTAGGGGGCCTCAGCAAACTTCTAAGGGGGCTACAATATTAAAAAATAAACTTAATAATACTTATCCACTTAAAATGCTAAAAGACTTGAAAATCAATATATAAACTGACATATGTATTGTTTTAATTTGTCCCATGAATAACTGTTGCTGTTATTTTTGCAGAACATGCAGTTCTGAAAGTTCTAAAATCTCAATGTTAATTGCATTTCATTTTTTTAATCAACTTACACCCCTAGTTTCTGTTAAGAATAGGATAGAAAACATACAGTATTGTTATCATTATAGCAAAAGTACCCAAGGAAATATCTTAGCCTACACTACACGGGAAGGGAGCTTTATATAGTCTTAGACAATGGTGGTTTTAAGTTAAAAAAGACTGAAAACCACAGCTTCTTTAAAAGGCCTTTTTGTACACAGTTGCGTCAGTAGCTTTCTCTTTTCTTTAAGTGTGTTAGTTGATTAGATGTTCTTCACAACTTGTTTTGTTAGAGCAAGTAACATGTCGTGCACAGTTTTCTTAGATAGGGCTTAGTGGGGGTTTTTTTGTCCGAAATAAGGCTATTCTTAAGGTAACTGCATTTCTGAGGTCATCTAAGCTTCTTACATTATTAAAGCTTACAAATAGAAATGTTTCATAAATTGATTTAGGTATTTAGCATTTGATGTGATTGTTTCAATTTAGATTATTGGTTATAATTGATGGATTTTATACATTTTAGGTTTATGATTTATACGAAAGTACAAGGTTAAGGTTATAGGTCATGTATCTGGTCATTTTTTTCTCTTAAGATTTTCCAATGTTTTTTAAACACCTCATTGGTGTAATCTCACAATTAATATCACCTCATAAATGCTGAATGCATAGTAATTTATTTTTTATTCAAAGCACAATGCTGTTTAAAATAGTTTTAGATGGAGTACAGCAGGTCATGCCAACTTTCCAAAAGTATTTCATATCAACTTCCCAAATACATTTTGAGGAATGCTGAAACAGCATAAACTTTGTGTTTCTTTTTAAGGTGTGTGTTTGTCGAATAATGAGGAAATAGTTGGACTTATTGCGTGTCTGTAGGCAAATTGATTCAGAGTGAAAGAGTGTTTATCAGATTGCCTTGTTTTCAGTCAGTCATCTTTTGCTTCTTCCTGTTTATCTTGTTGTGCCTTTATGTAAATACAGAAAATATGCTTGTCTAGCTTTACATTAACTGTTCCAAAAACTACTAATAGTCTTGCATAGACACTAGACAGACATTTGTCTGGATCAGGATGTTTATTATTGTCTCTTTCTTTGTCTCACTTCAGCGGTTGCTAAAATCTGTCCTTGTAGATTTTAGAGTAGATTGAACAGATGTGTATCATCTGTGAGAGTTTGACTGGTCAAACAGCTCATGTGTTGTGTGTATATTTGCATGTTATTGCATTAGTATTGAGTGAGTGATATGTTGTCAATGTATAATCAAATGCAAGAATGAACATGTCGGACAATGTGCGTCTGTGCTGTATGAATTAACATGTTAGATCTTTGAGAATTATGATTAGGAGAGACTGTTGTTTATATTAAATATATAGATGATTTTAAAAATCACAATGCATTATCCTCTACATATTTTTAGTTGCAGTCAAATTTGTGCGATAATTTAGTTAATTAGGTAAAAAAAATATATTTTGAAGAATGTTGGTAACCAAACAGTTTCTGGTCCCCATTGACCTCCATAGTATTTTTTTCATTCTATGGAAGTCAATGGGGATATGGAAGTAAAATAATGCCATATGTTTTTGAAACAAAAAGCATGTTGAATTGCACTAATTGGAAAAAAAATATGCATTGCCAGGGCTCTAGACTGCGCCTAAAATGGTCACATTTGCGAATAAAAATATTAATTTGCCAGTGATATTTTTGCTGAGGTAGCCATTGGCAACCATACAAATTCACACGTTATGACTGTAAATTTGCATGATATTTGCGTGTTCTGTGACCAGTAGCCTATCACATCATTTGTTGTGTTGAGGTAATTAAATGAGATGCTGCGTGTGAAAGTTTCAAAATATGAACGGGTGGGGAAATATCACATACCAAACAGAACTAGCATTGATAAAAGCTGACTGTGTTGTCGCCTCATGTCGGTGCAAAAAAAGCTGTATTTGAACACACCGTTCTGCACCTGTGTAATGGAGACAACTGCCTATTTTCTCATATAAATTTGTCTATATTCATCATTCAAAAGGGGAAACCAGCTCTGCAGACTGCAGATACACACACAATGCAGCGCTTACCGTTTGAATATCAATCATGCTGATCACTTTCATTATTCCACGCCATCAGATAAATTTAAGGTCATAAAAAGTCTTCAGTACCTTAAATGTTATAACAAGAGTATTAATGATCATTTTAAGGTGTCTTATATTTTGTGGATGGAAAAACAAATCACGGTACTACCTAATGTGATTGTTAACATTAATTTCATTAAATGTGAGCGCTGCATATTTTAAAGTCAAAAGATGGCGCTGTTGCGCGTACTTCAGAGCAGCTCGCAATCAATGATTAGCGCACATTAGTCAACCGATTGCTTAAGAACTAATGCTGATCAATTATGACAACGTTTACTTTATATTATTCATATTGTATAAAGTTTACTTTATCTTCCTCATCTGAACTTGAATAAGCAGCAAAAGGAAAGCACATGCATTTCAAAATAAGAGTCCTGCTGTATTTTGGCCTGTTCATTAATCAAAGTCGTATGTATATATAACCAAATTTTATATATTTATTTCCATATATTTATATTATAAAGATTATATTTAACTAAAACCATTAAAAAACTTTTTTTCATTGCTTGAAATAAGTGTTAATACTGAAATAAAAATGTATAAAAACTAAACAGCCAAAAAATAAAACTAAGAACAAAACATAAAAAATTATTAAAACTTAACGAAAAAATTAAAGCAGAAAATATAAAAATCTAATCCGATTCAAAATATTAACTGAAACTATAATAGTATTGTGAAAATAGTGTAATACTATAAGTGAAAATAGTGACATTAATTTCCCAGAAAAATCACAGGATAAAAATGCTGAAACTTTAAAGGGGAGATGTATATATAACAGGATGACTAAAAGTAAGTGATTTAAAAATGTAAGTTCATTAATTGTGTGGCTCTTAAAAAAAGATTTTGGCGTCTGTTTTTTCCCCCTTATAGGAGCCAATGGCTCCTTAATGATTTTTTTTGTCTGGAGCCGTAATTGCATTAACCGTGCTTTTGTATTTTAATGCTTGCATTTTTATGTGCTGAAATTCAACATGGTTGTATATTTAAGCTGTGAATATTTCAATTCAAAACAGTTCACACACATTTTCATTGTTAAAAATTCAATAATCCATATTTATCTTTCAGATTTCACTTCCAAAATATTCATTCTGTTTAAAAATACAAAACCTATTAATATTCAGGATGCAATTTTCAGTCCATTTTATTTCGCGTCCACAAATTCGTGTCCACAAATTCAGTGGTTCAAATTTCAACATTTCACATCCGGGAACTGCAGGAAAAGCAGTAGAGTACCGAGCATAATCTCCATCTGCTGTTAGTTGACCTCGCCTGCAGGTGGTGCAAACGTGTGTTGATGAAGAGCAGAGCAACAGTTAAGGCTGATTTATACTTCTGCGTCGAGAGTACGCCGTAGCTACAGCGTAGGCTGTTTGTACCACCCATAGCCTACAACGTAACCTGATGTGCACCTCTTCAAAAATGTAACAACGTGTCAATTCTACATGGACCGCAAGCACTGTGATTGGTCTGCTAGAACCCTCCCTCGGGTAAAAAAACTGGCGTGGAGCAATAGGAGAAGAGCGAGCGTTTTCAATTTCCATAGGAATGAAAAATGCTCTGTTTCAGGGGACACATGCAGCCAAACTGCAACAAAAGTCGTTACCTATTTGCCGCTCCTCTGCCGTTTCTATTTGTAAGCATCTCTGACAACGTACATGACAAGCTGCTTCTTCTTCGGCTTTTGACTTGATACGCAACATCAAGGCAATGTCTTCACTGTTACTTTCCCTGTGTAGCCTACATGTAAGCAGCTTTCTCTACAGTGAACGAGATTATAACGTTATTCCCCGATGCTGACGTACAGTTCAAATGTTAAATCTGAGGTATAACGTTCCTTAACTTTCCCTCAATACGTCATACTCCAGGATTCCCCTGCCGTCGGGACATATAGACATATAATACTGCAGCACATCGCCGCTATATAAAGTTAAGGAACGTTATATGTCTACCTCAGATTTAACGTTTGAACTGTACATCAGCATCGGGGAATAACATTATAATCTCGTTCACTGTAGATAAAGCTACTTACATGTAGGCTACACAGGGAAAGTAAAAGTGAAGACATTGAATTAAATGTAAACACAACTTTTGTGTCTTTATCAGCTTTTCTGCATATGTACTGTCCCTGATAATCATCACACATGCACTTACCGCTTGCTCCATTAATGTAAATCCATTTTAATGAATGAAATGAATGATCAACACGCGTTTGCACCACCTGCTGGTGAGGTCGACTAACAGCAGATGGAGATTATGATCTGCACTCTACTGCTTTTCCTGCAGTTCCCGGATGTGAAATGTTAAAATTTGAACCACTGAATTTGTGGACGCGAAATAAAATGGACCGAAAATTGCCTGCTGAATGTTATAGGTTGTATTTTTAAACAGAATGAATATTTTGGAAGTGAAATTTGAAAGGTGAATATAGATTATTGAATTTTTAACAATGAAAATGTGTGTGAACTGTTTTGAATTGAAATATTCACAGCTTAAATATACAACCATGTTGAATTTCAGCCCATAAAAATGCAAGCCCTAAAAATACAATGCATTAAAATACAAGCACGGTTAATGCAATGCATATTTTTTTCAAGTAGTGCAATTTAAGATGCTTTTTGTTTCAAAAACATATGGCATTACTTTACTTCCATATGGGGACCAGCAACTGTTTGGTTACCCACATTTTTTACATTTTTTACTGTATGGTTACTCATACAGGTTTAGAACAACTTGAGGGTGAGTAAATGATGACAGAATTTTTGGGAGAAGTATCCCTTTAAAACTTCCTTTCAAAACATGGCACTCATAGCGTGAGGCGCATTGAAAACCAGTGAGGTGAGATGGGATACAACGGCCAAAGACATCTGTATGCATGTGTGCATTAACCAACAACTGCCGCAATCTCAAACACATTGACAAATCTGATTGCAAAATGCATTGCTGTAGATTTTATATGGAAATTAAACAAACAATAAGACCCAGAATAATCACCCTAAATGTTTTTGACCCCCAAGGGTAATTTCAGAGGCCAGCAGTTCTCTCTCTCTCTGTGTGTATGTGTTTTTTCAAGAGCATGACTTGTAAGTCTGTCTGTAATATGGCTGGAATTTGCAGTCACTGAAATTACAGTAAATCCTGGAGGATAAACTCTTCTCATTCCAATCCTCAGTTTGAGGAAAACTCTTTTCCTGGGTACGAGGAATGCTTTCTCTATATTTTGGCCTCAAGATGGCAAGATTTTTATTACGCTCTTGTACACTCCTTGAGTGTTTTGCATTAAATAATTATATGAAAACTAGGTATGATTGCTTCATATCTTCGAGGTTCAAAGTTTGCTATCATGATCTCTCTAAGGCAATGTGCATTCGGGATAGCATTGATTACCAGATGTATGGAAAAAGTGATTGGAGACTGAAAAAAAGGATTTCTGGAAAACAGTTGTTATTGTTGTTTGACTCTGTAGTCTATTAAAATGCTTTATCTCCAATGTTTGTCATCCTTATGTTTCTTTTCTCTCTCTTCTGAAGATTGTTGTGTTTCTTGTGTTTCTGGCCTTTTGGCAAAGTTGTGACATGTCCGCTGAGGAAAACGATCTTTGTATTTGTCTTCTTTACAGTTAAGAGAATTTTCCATAACATGCAGCGCTAAAACAACATCCTTTCAATTGTGTCAAAAGTGTCTTGCGACTTACTGACTCATTTACTCGTAAAGTATGAAAATGTAACTTTCACTGAATCCATATTACGCACTAATGAACCCTTTCTGAATGCCAAATACAACATATTATTTGTATAAAATAATATTTATTGAACAACAATATTTAAATTAACAACAATAGCTATTATAAATGACAATAGGAAATAAACACAATTGTACATTTCAGTCAAACGTACAAAAGCAGTGTTCTACAGGATGCACGAGCACTGAACGGCCGCTGACGGCCTGGAGCTTGCATCTCTGAAAACGTCTAAACAAATTGTAAAATAGGTGCTATGATTAAATACGAGTCACATATTTCAGGTCTAAACAACTACATTCACGCCTAAAAAAACAGTTTGTGGTTTTGTAAAAAGATACAGCAGTATATTTCCTTGTTCACATGGGGTACTTTTTACCCCTGTGTGCACCAAATAAATCTTGAGTGTTTGCTGCTAAAAAGCTAATTTTTTTGTTTCATCTGACCATAGAGCCCATCCAGTTTGAAATTCCAGCAGTGTCAGTTACTTTTCAAATGATGAAGAAAAAAAAAAAAAGAAAAGAAAAAGCTTTTTAGCAGCAAACACTCAAGATTTTATTGGTGCACACAAGGGTAAAAAGAGATTCTGCATGAAGGAATGGTATCTGATCTCTTGTCAGCTGTTCTCCAAACTCATCAGGCATTATAGGTGAAGACTCAGAGCTGTTATCTTGGCAAAAGGAGGTTGCAAAAAGTATTGAATAAAAGGGTATGATTAATTGTGAGCAATGTGTATTAGAGAAAAACATTTATTTCATAATGAGATTTTCCCCCCATTTAAAATTAAAACTCCAGTGAAAGGTTTGATTTTTGTAGATTTTTAATATAAAAGATCAAAAGTATTAACGATGCAGATTTATTTTCACAGCCTTCTTTGGTCATATTTACCAAGGGTATGAATAATTTTGAGCACAACTGTATATATATATATATATGTATGTATGTATGTATGTATGTATATATGTATATATATATATATATGTGTATATATGTGGATTTTTTTCACACTCATGTGGAGTAAGTGTGCCAAAAAACTCAGTGTTTATGTGTTTTAACCACGAATAGAGACTGACTAATAATAGTAAATTGCCAAATTACAGTGGAATTGTAATTTGCATTGAGTTTATCATAATTGTTTCTCTCTTTATCTCTCATAGGAGGAGGAGGGAAACGGAATGGGCGGAGCAAGAAATGGAAGGAGATGCTCAAACTGCCTCATATCAGTCAATGTGAGGAACTTAGACGTACTATTGGTAAGAGAGATTTATGAAAGAAAGCATTCAAAAATGAGCTTTGGCAGAATATATGTTGTAAGTAGGGCTGTCAATCAATAAAAAAATCAAATTAATCAAATTAATCACAACTAACTAAATCAATATTTGATTAGAAAAAAACATTGATAATTTATTCCCAAATGAGAATAATTCAAAGACATTAGCCTACATTATTGTGGCAATTGTGTAAATCATTAAATAGACAAGTTTTGAAAGTCAAAATATTGTTTGTTTTATTTCTGTATCATTGAACATAAGCCTATCACTGGCCTATACAGGCACGTTGCATGTGGACTCACAAAAACATGGTACTTCAAGGTTGAATTGCTCTGATGGTAGGAAAATCCGTCTAAACAGAATTTAGATACGGGTCAGGGGGGTGTGATTAATTGCATTATTTTTTTTATCGTATTTCATGTTTTTTTTAAATGATTAATTGCACTAAATTGACAGCCCTACCTTTTCAAGGTATTAAAAACACCAATTTGTTTATATTTGTATACAGAAAAACACTTCTAGTCGTGCAGGGACCAGGTGCAGTCTGATACCCTCCGATCACATTGTGTTGTTTTTTTGTTTTTTGTGGCTAAAATCAAATTATTCAAGCTAAATCCTCTCTCATTAGTGCTGTTTGATGTTATTTAAGCATTGCCCATCTGGCTGACACATAGAAAACTTTTTTAACATTGCAAATAGCACATATAGGGTGACCTAAAAGTTTTTTTTTAAGTAATTTAATTAATTCAATTAATTTATTCCATTAAATTAAGTTTAATAATTAGTTGCAGATGTCATTGTGCCATATTTGTGATCCATAAGTAATTAACTAATTCACAAAAAGTTTTTTTTTTTTACTTCTTGCACCTAGTGCACCTTAAAAATAGTAGTACATATTAAAATATTTCTTTTAATTTGGTTCCTTAAAAGGATTGGTTTATTTTGTGGTTCACTAAACAAAGCATTCTTACTAGTGTATTCCTCATTAAAAGGTTTACATGGTTTATAATGTTTCTGTCAGTTAGAAATTTATGCTGGTGTGTGGGCAGGTGTGTGTGTGTTTGCGTCAGACAGCTGTAGACCTTGGCTCACTGAGGAAGTCCCGGCTGAGGCTGTTTCCTCTTGGCCCAGAATGCACCAGGCCCATAACGTTCCAGAGAGTCCTACAGCACAAGGGCTCAGCTTGAGCTCTCTGCTCAGCATCACTGTGATTTAGTGTTGTGGCTGTATGCTGAGTTTTGCACTTTTTGTGTGTATATAGAGGAAATATTTCATTAAAGGGGTCATATCATACATTTAAAACATTTTGTTTTTTCCTTAAGGTCTACAAAAATGTCATTTAAGGGCTTTGCACCTCAATCAGTCAGAATTAGGTTTTTCATGATTTTCCACCCTCTCTAGCACATTCCATGAATGCATTGTGTCCAGTGACTTTAATTCTAAATTAGAGGCACAAATTTCATATTTTATCTGAGACCCATTAGATATGTTGAGAAATTATCTAGCATAAAATTAACATTTTATACTTTTAATATTAACCGTATTAACCCCCGGTTTCACAAACTAGGCTTAAGCTAGTCCCAGACTAAAATGCATGTTTAAGCTGTTTCAACTGAAAGCAACTTGTACTGACATATCTTAAAATATGTCAGTGCCATTGTTTTGTCTCAAGATGCACACCAGTAATGTTTTTTTCTAAGGTACATTTATAAAACCTCTTTTTAACATTTGGGTTTCAAAAGTAAAAATCTGATTCATTTTCTTCATGGGGGAATTGATTTTTGTTTTTAATATATATAATAATTTAGAAACCATTAAAGACAGACCTACGGTGAGCTCTGAGATTAAATCAATGGTATATACTTTTGTTGATGCCATCAGCCCACATTGATTTAAACTTATTTTTTAAATAATCATGTTTAACAATGGACTTCCAGGTGAAAAGCTACATTACCCTTGATTCGTAATCTTTTATCAAAATAACTTGCTCTGATGGACAAAATCAAGTCCCGCCCTACAGTTTTTCTGTAGACTATCGCAACTGCCATTTCATGATAAAGATTATAGATGAGGAAAATCATGTGATGATGATGGGTTTAATCGTCTTTCTCTGTCTCTCTTCTCGTTTATTGCTCTCAGAGAGGGATTACACTAGCCTTTGTGAGAAGCAACCAATCGGTCGTCAGTTGTTTCGACAGTTCTGTGACACTCAGCCCAAATTACGGCGGTGCATAGAGTTCCAGGATTCTGTGGTATGAAATCTCTACACAAACATACACATACTCACTTTGCACCTCTCTTTAACCTCTCTATCTTTGTCTTTTTCTCTCAGACTGCGTTTGGCAAATGCATTCAAGCTGTCTCTATGTCAAAGATGGAATTGCTTCCTCTTCTTCTCTTTAATGGAACACATATTTTGTGCACCCTTACTGACTGTCAAATGTAGTTTTCACCAAATTAATTTCAGCATTATTTGTGTGTGTTTGTTTAGGCACTGTATCAGTTGGCTCCGGATGAGAAGAGAAGAGACGTCGGTTTAAATATTTTAGACACATATTTTAATAATGGGGTAAATATTTATTAAATTTTTTACACCTGTTCTCACACTCACCTATATGCACATTCATTGAAAGAATTGCTGAATTAATGATTGAACTTTAAACTTCTCTTTTTTTTTTAATGACGCCCTATCAACACCTCTTCCTGTTTTCTCTCCCTCTTTTTCATTCTGTCTTCTTCATGTAGTCGGCAGCTCATCTACCAGAGATCGCTCAGGACGTGGTTGGGGATTGCAGGCAGAAACTGGAACAGAGTCCATGTAAAGAGCTGTTCCAGGAGTGTACCAGGTAATAACAAAGTTATTTTAAAAGAAGTCAAAGAAATTCACTTAGCAGTCATCTACTGTAGGTAACAGCTATTTTGAAGTCAAGTAACACCTATACAAAAACTATGAAGGGCTAAAAACTCTAAGGCATTTTCTCAAGTTTGATTCAATAATACACTACCATTCAAAAGTTTGGAGTCTGTAACATTTTTAATGTTTTTGAAAGAAGTCTCTTATGCTCACCAAGGCTGCATTTATTTGATCAAAAACAGTAATATTATGAAATATTATTACATTATTTAAAATAACTGTTTTCTATTTTAAAGGAACCTATTTTGCAAAATTCACTTTAAACATAAATGTGTCACTAGTGTGTGTATAGAACCACCCTATAATAGTAAAAATCCACCCACTCCTTTTTTTAATATTCCCCATAAATCATAAACAGTTTCTAAAAATGAATTGTTCGCATTTTATATACAGCTGCATGTAAACATATTAAAACATATGCATAACATATATAAAACATAACATAAATAGTCCAGGCCTGGTCCTCTCTCGTCCTTCACTGTTGTCGCTCCTCCTTTTATGCTCCCGGAACTCCTCCGTGAGAACTTGAAGCCGGTGCGGCGCGCAGGTGATGCTAATTAACACTCGCGCCACCACCTTGATCTGTTCCCATGGCTCTCGGCCTTGTCCTGTTTCCCACATATACATTGTGACGTCACAATGTAACAGACCCTGCCCACGACTTGTGACGGAATCTACCGTTAGTTTAGATTCTCCCCTGAGTGAGCTGTACACAGTCCGCCATGTTCCCTTTCAATATTGGTCTCTGAACGTTGCATGATGACGCTATGTGGAAACACCTTTCTTGTAGAATACTGAAGTCTGATTGGCATAATGACATTGCATTGCATTTGGGGTGGGAACGCACAGTATATATCTCAGAATCTTTCTCCTTCATACAATAATGTGATATCTACCGTCATTAGAAAAGTGGATTTAAAGGGTTAGTTCACCCAAAAATGAAAATAACGTCATTTATTATTTACCCACATGTCGTTCTACACCCGTAAGACCTTTGTTAATCTTCAGAACACAAATTAAGATATTGTTGATGAAATTCGATGGCTCAGTGAGGCCTCTATTGAGAGCAAAGCCATTCAAACTCTCAAGGTCCATAAAGGTACTAAAAACATATTTGAAACAGTTCATGTGACTACAGTGGTTCAACCTTAATATTATAAAGCGACGAGAATACTTTTTGTGCAAAATAACGACTTTTCAACAATATCTAGTGATGGGCCGATTTCAAAACACTGCTTCATGAAGCTTCTGAGCTTTATGAATCTTTTGTTTCGAATCAGTGATTCGGATCTCCTATCAAACGGCTAAACTGCTGAAATCACGTGACTTTGGCGCTCCCATTCACTGATTCGATTCATAAAGCCCTGAAGCAGTGTTTTGAAATCGGCCCATTGTTGAAAAGTGTTTTTTTTCTTTTTCTTTTTTTTTTCTTGTCGCTTTATAATATTTACTAAAAAATAACTGGTTAAAATATGTTTTTAGTACCTTTATGGACCTTGAGAGTTCGAATGGCTTTGCTCTCAATAGAGGCCTCACTGAGCCATCAGATTTCATCAACAATATCTTATTTTATGTTCTGAAGATGAACGAAGGTCTTACGGGTGTGGAACGACATGTGGGTAAATAATAAATGACGTTATTTTCATTTTTGGGTGAACTAACCCTTTAAATCCACTTTTCTAATGACGGTAGATATCACATTATTGTATGAAGGAGAAAGATTCTGAGATATATACTGTGCGTTCCCACCCCAAATGCAATGCAATGTCATTATGCCAATCAGACTTCAGTATTCTACAAGAAATGAAGGTGAGTAATAAATTACATTATTTTCATTTTTGGGTGAACTAACCCTTTAAGGGTCTGTTTATGCGACAACTTTTTCAACTAAAAACAGAAAACTTTTATGTGTTTTGGCGTTCATTTACATGACAGTGGCGTTTTGGTGGCCTGAAAACGCAAACTTTTGAAAACGGGTTTCAAAGTGCAAGTTTTTGAAAATGGTCTCTGTGTAAACAACAAAAACGTATCTGTGAAAACGATGACGTCATGCACATGCGCATTACATGTTCAGTCTATAGTGTTTCATCACCAACTAATGGCCTGCCAGCAGAATACAGCATTTTTAGTCATTTTCACGAATACGTATGAACGGGGATCGTTTTGACAATGATGTCGTCTGTACGAGGAAAACTCAAAGGAAAAACTTATCCGTTTTAAGCATATCGTTGTTGTGCAAACGTACCCTTAGTCACAATGTAACAGACTTTGCCCATGACTGGTGATTGAATCTGCCCTGTTAGTTTAGATCCCTGAGTGAGTTGTACACAGTCTGCCATGTTTATCTCCTCACTATTTTGCAATCTAAAAATGTTATGTTGGCTGTTCCAATGAACATAGAATGCGTTTTTCCATTCCACTGTGCTACTTTTCCATTGCTTTTCTATGTAAATGCGCTAGATGGACATGCACTTGTGTCTCGCACATGTGAATGGCACAAGGTCTGTCTAGCATGTTTACATAGAAAATAATGGAGAAGCAGGCCAGTGAAATGCAAATAAGCGTTTTGTGGAATGCGTGTTTTGTTGTTGCTAGAGTATCCAAGGCATGAGCTGTAAAGGCACAGCCCTCTTCTGGAAAAGGGGTCAGTGAGCAGCATTTAAATATACACACACGAAATTTGCATTTAAATATAGTCCATGTTATATTTGCATTTAAATATACACAGACGAACAGTGTGTTTTTGCTTCCACCTAAAAAGGACCATATACAATATAAGCATGCATCTTACTACCTACTGCCCTGTTCACACTACCAATCAAAAGTTAAGACATGCTTTTTAAGATCATGACTTTATTCTGCTCATGATCTTAAAAACGTATTATTTTTGGTTGAACTATTCCTTTAAGTTTATGCAATAGGCTGGTCTATGTGTTAACACGTGCTAGTTATTTAGTTTATGTCAAGACTGGAGTGGAATCAATAGTTTATCCACCTCACTTTGTGGATCTCAGTTTGTGTTTTTTACTGGTATTAGTGTGAAGACCGTTCGCTGTAGCCACGCTGTTTGTCTGAGTAACGTAAACACGTGACTTTAAATCTAAACAGAGTTTTGTATGTTTGTGTTTTGCCTCAGTCAGTCTTTTAGTTCTGTTTAGTTTAAGCTTCCTTTCTGTTTGAGAGAGGGTGAGGTGGAGTACTTTAACCCTTCCTGTTGAATCTCTATGGGCACAGAGTTTGTTAAAGTTTGTGTTCATGTATCTAAGTGTGATAGCGTGTGTTACATTAGAGGGTAAGATGGCATGAGATGCATGAGAAACATCCGGCTCATCTACAGTCATACTTACAAGTCATCATTCAAGTTGCTTCCAACAAGAAGAGATGCTACTAACTAAGGTCCCATTAGTTAACATCAGTTAATGCATTAACTAATATTAACTAACAATGAACAATACATTAATTACAGTATTTATTCATCTTTGTTGACATTAGTTAATAAAAATACAACTGTTCATTGTTAGTTTATGTTAGCTCAGGTCCATTAAAAAATATTCACATATATTTAACATAAACTAAGATTAATAATAAATGCTTTAGAAGTATTTTTCAGTGTTAGGTCATGTTAACTAATGTTAACAAATCAAACCTTATTGTAAAGTATTTTAAAGTACCTCAGTTTTCAAAACATGGCCTCTCAAGATCAAGTTGTTTTGTTTGAACTGTTTATTTGGATTAACAAGTTTTAGAAGTTCTTGAATGACATTGCTTTTTTTAGCCAAATAAATATTTAATTTAGTACTGTTTTCAGATCAGTTATTTATGTATGTAAGTAGCTTTAATGTTCTTAAAATAATGAATAGCTTGTAACACCTTTTACAAAAAACAGTATTATGACAGTACTATGGTACAGTGATGAGGGTAGATACTGTATAATTACCATATTCATGTACACCATAGCATTTGTACATATCTACATTTTCTCAAACATTCCTTCTCTTTTTTTTTCAGGATAGTTCGTGAATATTTAAGTGGAGGTCCATTCTCAGCATATCAGGAGACAATGTACTTTTCCCGTTTTCTTCAATGGAAGTGGTTGGAGAGGTGAGTAACATCTCCGTTAGCCTTTGTGATTGATGGAGCTGTTCAGACTTCCTGTCAAGTCAGGACTAATAATTAACACTCACTAGGGGCGTAACGGCTCAAAATTAATCAAACTACAACCAACAACACAAATAAATACAATAGAGCAAATATACAAATAAAATAAACAGTGATTTTCAGGTTATTTCAGGTTATTTAACAGTAGTTTTCAGGTATAGAAATTGAATAAAGTAATCAAATGTCAAAAAAACATTGCATATAATCTTCACTGTATAAATTAAATAAAGATTCATTATTATTAAAGTTACAAAAGCTATTCAGCCAAGAGCAGTGATTGATTTCCTTGTCTTTTGCTTGATTAACATTAAAAACACAGACAGCAGGAATATTAGGCTGCTGTCACTTTAAGACATAATGCACGGATCCAAAATACTGACACTGATACACATGCGTTGTCTTTCTCGACTGTTTACGTTCACTTAAGGCATAACCTAAGTGAAGCACCTCACAGTGCTTGCGTCTTGCTCTTGAATATTTAAATTGAGTTTAAACCTTATGGTTGTTTTATTTTTTTTTTACCGAGAACTGTTACACCCCTAAAACTCACACAACTAAACAATCTTGCTCTAACAAAAGGCCATTTGAAATCATTAATTCATATCTCTTGGATTTTCATATTTTTATTTTCCAAGCAGTTTCCAAGTTTTAACATGACCTTCATACAACAAAACGAAATGTTAGTTTTAATAAAAATCTTCCTTAGTTGCAGTGCCCATAGTTGAAGAAATTCCCTTATGTTGCATCATTATAAATAACGTTCTATTTCAGAAATTTAGTTTTGTGCAGTGAATTGACTTGAACTGTGTTTCATTGGCAGGCAACCAGTAACCAAAAACACGTTTAGACACTACAGGGTATTGGGCAAGGGCGGATTTGGTGAGGTGAGTAATTTCATTCGGTCACTGTCAGATCAGTTTTTGAGCATTTGACATGACTTCTTATATCATAATGTAAAACACATGTTATGTTAAAACACATGTTTTAAACACGTCTATTCTTTTGTAATAATTATGTGTGCAGTTTTTATGACATTTTTAGTTGAGAGACTCCATGGAAGATTTTCACATTATTTAAAAAATTACTTTGTTATACAGCATGACTATTTAAAGGTGCACTCAGTTATTTTTTGCTAATTGAAAATGTGAAATGAATAGTACTTTAGAGAAACAACGTTGACAGGGCTCAACACTATAGATTTTTCCCTACTGGTCCGATTGGGCCAGTGGTTCAAATTTTTACTTGCCCTGCAAAAAGTTTCACTGGCCCCACCACAAAACTAAATAACTAACTAAATAAAGAAATTAGATGTAAAATAAAATGTAAAAAATAACACAGCATAGTCTTCACTATATAAATTAAATATAGATTAATCCTTATTAAAGTTACAAAAGTTATTCAGTCAAGAGCAGTGAGTGATTATTTTCTTTGTTTTTTGTTGATTGATTAACATTAAAAACACAGGCGGCAGCAGGAATATTAGGCTGCTGTCACTTTAAGACCCAATGCCCGGATCCAGTATTTCTCCAACGTTTCTGTTCACTTAAGACATATACGACTACATTTGTGAGGATTCTTGCCTAGACGGACATTTTGGCATTATTTTTTGTTAATTTGTCCATTCAAGTGTAAGCAGATGAAGGAGAACTCAATTCAGTATTGGCACGCTGTCTGACACACACAGGGCTTCTCACAGAGCGCGCAAGTACCGAATTAAGTTCTATTTTGCGTCTTCTTGCACTTGAATATTGGGCAGGACATCAGGCAGTCCGTATTGTTGAGCTCTGGTTGAAATAATAAAATAACAGTAATAGTAATAATAGTAATAATAAATGTGTGCACCTTTAAGTGAACTGGAAAAGGTGATTAAAAATAATAAATGGCTTTTTCTGTGCCATTTCGCTCTCTTCATCCTCCATCCAACCAGGTTTGTGCCTGCCAGGTTCGTGCCACTGGTAAGATGTACGCCTGTAAAAAGCTGGAGAAGAAACGGGTGAAGAAAAGAAAAGGTGAAGCAATGGCATTAAATGAAAAACGCATTTTAGAAAAAGTTAACAGTAGTTTTGTAGTAAGTACTACTTTCTTTTTATTCCTCATTTTTTACTTTTATCTTAACCTGACGTCTCAGTTGCATGCTGGTCTTGTCTGTATTGTTTGTGCAATAAACGTTTGACTTACTCTCTCTGTGATTCAGTTTCCATGAGCTTCTCAACAGAGTTTTAGGGAAAATCTGCTATATTTTCCAGCTTAATGTCAAATCTCAACTTCATTTGCATTTATCATGGGTAGTTGAGCTAAATCTTGTTCAGAGTAGTAGTTCACAACCAATTGCTGTGAATTGAATCATTTACCTCCTGCCTAGCTAAATCACAGAGAGATGGTTTATAACAGCTATTTGGCTGTGGTCCCAAATATCAGCCAAAAAAATTATTTTAATATTTACTGTGTAAAAAGAAGAATTTAAGCTATTTTCATGGTAAACAGATATTCAAACTAAGCATATATCACCAAGCAGTCCTATAACAATCTTGACATAGTCACAAGACACTTTGTAAACATATTCCTGATATGTTGATATGTTTCTATTATTTATTCATTTTCAGTATTTTCAATTTTTATTGTTATTTTTTCAATACTACAACTTTTACAGAATGTTTGTTTAAGCGTAACTTTGTGATTTTTAAAATAAAAATAGCGGAAACCATTCTACTGTAAGAACATTAAGGTCTTATTTACCCATTCAAAAGATTGCGACATTGTCAACCCACTTTTCCAAGTATTTCAATTTCTCCATTAAAAATGTCTTAAATAGTTAGTTCACCCAAAACTGAAATTTCTGTCCTTAATTACTCTCCCTCATGTCATTCCAAACCCGTAAGACCTTCGTTCATCTTCAGAATGAACCACAGAAACAATTGATCTTAATATTATGGCTTTTGATTCAAAGTAAATTAGTATTGAAAAATGTACTTAAGAATGATTGAATTATGTTTTGTTCAGCGTTCTGACGTAGAACCCGGAAGCGCTGCACTGTGTTTACTATGTCAACAGCATAGGAGACTGACAGGGAAGAGAAGAAATTGTTGAATAAAGTCGTTATTTTTGTTTTGTTTTTGCGCACAAGAAGTATTCTCGTCGCTTTATAACATTAACATTTAACCACTGTAGTCACATGGACTATTTTAACGGTGTCTTTACTACCTTTCTGGGCCTTGAAATGTGTAATGACATTGCTGATGTGTGGATCAGAAACTTCTCGGACTTCATCAAAAATATCATAATTTGTGTTCTGGAGAGGAACGAAGGTCTTTAGAATGACATGAGGGTGAGTAATTAATGACAGAATTTTTTGGGTGAACTAACCCTTTAACTAAAGAGGTCTAAACTTTGAACCAAACCAGTCCACTCCAAGATGATCTTAACATTATGACTTTTGATTCAAAGTAAAATAGTATTTGAAAACTGTGAAAAAGACAGTACAAGACCATGTACTTAAGAAGGATTGAATGACCTATTTTTGTTTTGTTCCAGATTGTTCTTATTTTTTATGTATTATTGCAGTGTTTATTATAAATAATCCATGCACATCATAAAAAAAATCATGTGCCCTCATAATCCAATGATCCAATCAGTTGGATAAACAAAATCAAGTCTCACCCTACTTTTTTTCTTGTTCAAGTGGCCGATATATGTCACAATAGCGAAAGAAAAGACTATCACAACTTCTTAATATTAATGCAATTTATTTTTATTTCAGATTTAGTTTAAACTATTTTAGTACTTAAATTTATTTCAGTTAGTAAGTTTTTCAATATTTATTTTTTATTTTATTTCAGCTTTATTTTAATTACCAAAATGATTTTAAATAGTTTTAGTTTTAATTAAAGGGTTAGTTCATCCCAAAATGAAAATTCTGTCATTAATTACTCACCCTTATTCCAAACTCTTTCGAAAAAGTCTTCAACAGACTTTCGTTCATCTTCGGAACACAAAAGAAGATCTTTTTGATGAATTCTGAGAGCTTTCTGTCTTAGCAACTACCAATTTGATGCTTCAAAAAGTTCATAAAGAGATCGGAAAACTAATCCATATGAATTGAGTGGTTTAGTCCAAATTTTCTGAAGAGACTTGATCGCTTTATATGATGAACAGATTTAATTGAACCTTTTACTTGCATGTAAACCTTGATCAGCTAACAAAAACAGAAGCTCAACCAAATCTGAATGACACACAAGAACAAACCTCTTCTGGAAGCTCAAACGTGCTTTGTAACCAATGAGGTTCATTCTCGTGTGATACGCATCACGTTTTGGGGTGAACTAACCCTTTAACAATAACAACACTGCCATGGAAAACACATGGAGATGTTTTGTTCTTTTAAATGACTTGATTTGTCAAGCTCCAAAATGACAAAAAAAAAAAAAAAAAGCACTAAAAACAGTGCAACTGTTCTCATGCACATTCAAATATGCGCCTCAAGATATGTTGCACCTGGTTTGATGCCAATGACATTAAACATTAATTTGTTCCCATCATTAAACATGAATGTATGCAAACAAAGATGTTCAATTAACAGTGATTCACATTGTGGTCTATTCTTTACACAAAGATATTGTATGGCTTCAGAGGACTTATAATATAGTGCACAGGTCTTATGGACCACTTGATGCTTTTTTTGGTCATTATTGGAGCTTGACAGCTCCAGTCTCCATTCACTTTCACTGGAAAGTGGCCATAACATTCTGCAAAGATTCTCCTTTTGTGTTTCACAGATAAAATTTTTAGAATGACACGAGGGCAAGTAAATCATTTTCCTTTTTGCTGAACTATTCCTTTTAATAACTTAGTCTTTTTACATTATCGTTTGGAATTTGGTCACACAGTAAACATTCTAGGACCTCAAAAACAATATTCAAAAGAGAACAGCCAGCCGAACATGTATACAGACATAGCACACAGTCCCTGCAGTGTAATGTCGGCCTCTGATTCATTCCACTACAGCTGTAGAGCACCTGAGCCTCTGTCCACCCACCCACACACTAACACAAAGCTCGCACAGACACACACGGCCACATACACGTACACATACACATACAGGTGAGTTGTGCTTAGTATTGCAGCTAGTGCAAGTGTCTTTTAGGTATGTAAAGTATATCTAAATTTAAAAGAAAAAATTTGTGTGTGTATGTGTGCGCAAGAGTATGCATGCGTGTGTGCGAGTCTTTGTCCGCATTCATGCTACAGGCAGGAACGATTGCTCCTCATGAACTACTTCAAAAATGAGAACATCTCTGTTGCCTAGCAACGCTGACCAAACAGCAGCTTTTTAGAGAGCGGAGTCAAGTGCTCTAAACCCTAAACCCACACACACACACACACATACTCTCTCGCTCTCTCTCCAGCCCCAGAGTTCATTCAGTATGTATAAACAGACTCATGTTTAAAAGTTGGGGACGACAAGTAAACTCTAACAGTATAAAGTGACATAATGCCGTGACTAATTTGAGCTGTGTGTGATGGGAAACAGCTTTTATTCTATTCACTGTTTCTCTGACTGTCACCCTGCTGTTAATCTGTAAACTTTAAGCAGTAAGATTATATATTATTATCATATTATTATATGATTATATATATATAGTTATTTTATGTTGTTCAGATTTTGTTTTTTTATATATTTGATGAAGAAATGCACTAAAACAATATAATAAAAAGTCAATATTTTTATTTTATAATATGACAATATATTTAAATTATTTAAAATTATTTAAAATTGTCATATTATAAAATAATGTGCATATATAATAAAAAAAATACATTAAAAACAGTCAGTATTTTTTTTATATAATTTATTTATAATCTTTTTCAAAGCATTAACAGAAAGCTTCATACAATTAAAGTTATAACTTTTTCCCCATAATAACCCTTTCCACCGAAATAATTAAACATACATAAAATATTAAGACAACAATGACAATAGTAATAATAATAACAATAAATAAAAAAAATACAAAATGTTAAATAAACTTTAAATAATGTACTCATTTACAAATGAACAATATCACTGTAGGAAAAAAATAATTTAATTAAAATAATAACAATTAAATAAAATAAACAATAATACAGTTAAAATCTCTGACATGTTCGTGGTCTGTACACAATTATAAAACCAAACAAAAAACATATTTAAAGCATTTATTTAAAATAGAGTCCTATTGTAACATAAATGTCACTTTTGGTTAATTTAATGCATCATTTCTAAATAAAGTTATGAATTTCTTTAAAAAAAAATTTACTGACTCAACTTTAGCATTGTAGTGTGTGTGTGTGTATATATAAAAAATCAGATATAGTATAACATTTAAACCATTGTACAGGTATATCAGTTGATATACAGTTGATATATCATCATATTTTATGATTAACCAAATTCATTATGTATACATTCTGTACAGTATTTACATTGTAGTCCAAAGTAGTTGGTAATACCAAGGTACAGTGGAGCCTGTGGAATACCGTCTGTAAAAAAAATGGTAGTGTAATAGAGTAGTTAGAATAGTTTTTTGTTATTGGAGTATTTGAGAAGTCATTTATTTCTTTCGAATTTAAAATCAGCACTATTTACATAATAAATGACCAGATTGCTTTACATTGTAGTTTGTAACCACTCAGATTGGCTCCCATTGAAGTTATATTTCATGTAATAATGTAAAGGGTTTGATTGTCCTCGTGGTCTCGTTGTCCTGCAGGTTCTCACGGTAACATCAGCTTCTTGTTCGCAACCCGTTCCCACATCTGTCTGCTTCTGAAACCTAACCACCCACAATGTTGGGTGTAACCGCTGAGGGATGAGAACCCCTCCTTAACACAGTGGTTTTCAACTTTTTGCAGTGGTTCTCTTCAGACGTCACTCAACAGATCACAGAGGACATGCTGGTGTAAAATCATAATGCACTGCATATGATGTAGCCCTTCTAGACAGGCTTGCTAAGTCAAACATCACCATTATTACTGCAGCTTGGGTTTTCTAAAACCTTAATCCTACGTATTTAACTTAGTTACTAGTCCTGTACTGTGATATAGAAAATGAGTGATACCTCAAATTGTATGTTTTGTTGAGTTAGAAGTGTGCGGTCACTTTTCTATCTAATCAGACATTTTTCGCCTGGCAGACGATAAAACAGGTGTAAGAAAAAATTCCATTCAAAAGATGTTTCTGAAAGAAGTCTCTTATGCTCACCAAGGCTGCATTTATTTGTTAAAAAACAAACAAAAAAAAACACAGTAATATTGTGAAATATTATTACAATTATTACAGAAAATATAAAAATCTCTGACCATTGAAATGTCTCTATTAGTCTCTATGGTAGTAAAAAATCCTAAAGAAATACAATAATCGAGATGCTTTAATGGTTAAAAGCATATACAGTATATTTCCTGAGTGTCAGTTTATCCTGGCATAACCTTGTGGAGTTTTGAAATGTGCTGTAATGTATTACAGGTGATCCAGATGATTTATGTGAAAGTGCTCACACCTTCTCATGAGCTACATTTGACCGTTTCACACGCATCACAAAGTTTCATGTATCCTTTCTTCATGAATAGATAACAATGCACCTCTTTTTCTCTCTTTTTTTCCCCCCCTAGGTTAGTTTGGCATATGCATATGAGACTAAGGACGCTCTATGTTTGGTGTTGACTATAATGAATGGCGGTGACTTGAAGTTTCATATCTATAACATGGGAAACTCAGGTTTTGATGAACAGCGTGCCATCTTTTATGCAGCAGAGATCTGCTGTGGCTTAGAGGACCTGCATCGAGAGAGGATCGTCTACAGGTGTTTAGTTTTCTCACCACTCTCACATTTGACCATGTTTACATCCATTTTGCATAATTCTGCAGATTTTCCAGAATATAAATTATAAAGTCCACAGATTCTGTCTAGTAATAATTTTGTTGGACTTTTTCCCTTGTGTTTTTCATGATGAATATTGTAAATTATGAAGATACTGAATGGTGGCGTGCATAGCAATGTTTGGCTGCGAGATTTGAATATATTTAAATTCTGAATATATTTTTGAATGTAAGGCTTTACTTTCCATGAATATAAACAAATTTCTTTCTTTTTTTTCCGTGTGTGTGTATGTGTGTACGTCTTTTATTAAAAGCAGGCAGATTGAGGAGACAGTTCGTATGGAATTACCTGGTCACAGTAGTGCTAAAATAGAGCAGGATTATTATGCAAGCTTTCTGTCAAATTACTTAGTCAGAAGTATCTGGATTTAAACCATGTATTAGCTGCCCAGATTATTTAACATAAAGCTACCGCTCCCCATATACACTCCTGTTCATAAGTTTGAGGTCAGTAAGATCATTAAATTGATCAAAAGTGACAGTAAAGATATTTATAATGTTACAAAAGATGCTGTAAATGCTGTTGTTTTGAACTTTCTATTTATCAAAGCATCCTGAAAAATATCATGGTTTCCAGAAAAAAATATTAAGCATTAACATTGACAATAAGAAATGTTTCTTGAGCAGCAAATCAGCATATTAGAATGATTTCTGAAGGATCATGTGACACTGAAGACTGGAGTAATGATGCTGAAAATACAGCTTTGCCATCACAGGAATAAATTACATTTTAAAATATATTAAATTGTATATATTAAATTTTTTAAAAGTATAATAATATTTCAGTATATTACTTTAATTTTGATTACATAAATGCAGTCTTTTGTGAGTATAATAGACTTCTTTCAATAACATCTTACTGACCCCAAATGTTTGAATTTAAAAAAAAAAAAAAAAAAAAATAACTAATGATCTAAAAAAAATCTCTATTTTTGCAGAGACTTGAAACCTGAAAATATTCTCCTAGATGACCGTGGTAAGCCATTTTTATATATTTACCACTGCATATTAAAGGGATATTTCACCCAAAAATGAAAATCATCCCATGATTTACTCACCCTCAAGCCGTCCTAGGTGTATATGACTTTCTTCTTTCAGATGAACACAATCGGAGTTATATTAAAAAATATCCTGGCTCTTCCAAGCTTTATAATGGTCGTGAATGGGGCTCGAGGTTTTTGAAGCCCCAAAAAGTGCATCCATTCATCATAAAAGTAATCTATATGGCTCCAGGGGGTTAATAAAGACCTTATGAAGTGAAGCGATGGGTTTTTGTAATAAAGAATTCCATATTTAAAACTTTATAAACTAAAATAACTAGCTTCTGGCAAACGGTCGTCAAAATCATGAGCGCCATTCACAACCATTATAAAGCTTGGTAGAGCAAGGATATTTTTAAATATATCTCTGATTGTATTTGTCTGAAAGAAGATAGTCATATACACCTAGGATGGCTTGAGGGTGAGTAAATCATGGGATAATTTTCATTTTTGGGTGAACTATCCCTTTAAGGCCTGTTTTTTTTCTCCTTATTTATGCGTATCTAGACTTGAGGGTGGACTCTTAGACATTTGCCACCCTAGCAACCACATAGCAATGTCTTGCTATTCACCCAGAACACCCTTGCATTGTGGTGACACATTTTGCACAAACACTACTCACGTTTTCTTCAGAAAAAGTAAAAATCTAGTTTTTCCCCCTTAAACTTCTTTAATTAGAGCATTTACCTCTAAGGAGAACATTCATATTAGCTGTAACCATTTTGAAGCATGTCATGTTTGGGCATGTTAGGAATGAAAAAACTGCAGGTTTTAAAGAAGACCTATTAGGCCCTTTTACTAAGTCTTTTTTACCAACTCCATTTGGAGTGACTTTGTGCTTTGTAACTTTGCAGACAAACAGCAACATTACACTCTAAAGAAAGTTGAAAATTAAAAAAATAGATGAAGTATAAGAGATCCTGTTTTCCAGGGCACATCCGTATTTCTGATCTGGGACTTGCCGTCCAAATTCCAGAGGGTGAGACGATACGAGGGCGTGTTGGCACGGTGGGATACATGGGTAAGAGCCAAATGCATTCCGTATCTCTTCAGCGGTACTTGTCAGTGTGTGTCAGAGTGTTTGACCTCATTCTTTTCTGTATGTGTTTTTTAGCACCAGAGGTCATTCAGAATGAGAGCTACACCTTCAGTCCTGACTGGTGGGGTTTGGGATGCCTAATATACGAAATGATTCAGGGTCAGTCTCCTTTCCGTCGCCGTAAAGAACGCGTGAAGAGAGAGGAAGTGGACCGGCGTGTGTGTGAGGACCAGGAGGAATACACTGAAAAGTTCTCTGAAGATGCTAAAGACATTTGCCGACAGGTGCGCACTTGATGCTCTTTAGGGTTTTTTTGGTCCTGTCGGAAGGATCATATTCATGAGATGAGACCACATGATCAACATGATCACAGTGCCATTGTAACCAGTGGGACTCTTAAATTGGGATTGTGTCAACTAAACCATAGTCAACATAAATTGGTATTGGGGTCAATGACATAATGATCATATTTTGTCCAAATGTATTAATTTATACAAATATACATAAACAATGCAATTCATAAATACATCTCTCCTGATTAACATGTTTTGATTTATTTCTGTAAAAATTAATTTATATTTTTGGGGGGGCATTAAATATTTAATATTAAATAAAAGAAAATATCATATTACTTATTTCATATTACTTTATTAATGTATTATTTTTTATCAGGAAAAAATAAGTAGTTATGTTAATATTTTATTAATATTTGAGAAACTTTTGCTCAGTAAATAATTCATGTGGATATAAGCAACATAATTATAAAATTTTTAACGTGTATGTTCACATGTATTCAAGTTGCAAGGGAATTGTTATTATAGTATTTATTAATATTTTTAACTAGCTTTCATTTTTTATATTTCCGTTTTTATTTTAATTTCAGTTTAGGTAATGTTCTTTTGTCATTTTTTTATTATTTGTAATAATTCTATTTAGCTTTTTTTTTATTTCAGTTTTAGTTTGATTTTTTTTTTGTCTAATATTTATATTTTATTTTATTTCACCTTTTAAGTTATTAAATTTGAATTTTTGAAAGCAGCATGAGTACTAAGTGTAGGTGTATAAGAACTTGTGTCCTTTTCTTTATCATGGACACACTTATTGGTCAGAATTAAGATGAAATTTTAAATGTTGTCTATAATATGTAATATTTTCAACATGGAAAAGAGTTCATGTGTAATAGTGGAGGAGTGAGTGTTGTTTAGTCCTATCTCATGGTGTCATGGAAGACTGTGACCTCAAGGTCAGTTTCACTTCCACTGGGATTTCTCCTCTTCTGTATCAGCTCCACTTCTTTCCCTCCCTGACCTCAGTTCCCGTTTCTGACAGCACTTTCCCTCTCTTTTCCTGGGCTCCACAGTTGTTATGTAAAGATCCAAAGGAGCGGTTGGGGTGTCAAGGGAGAGGAGGGGCTGAAGTCAAACTGCATCCCATTTTCCGCAACATAAATTTCAAGCGATTGGAGGCCAACATACTAGACCCACCGTTCTGTCCGGATGTGAGTCATTGATTGGCTGCTTTCATGTTTTTATCTGCTTGAGCACCTGTAAGACTAAGCATGTATGATTTTCCAATGTTTGTCATATCTGCTGTATTTTTTTTAGCCTCGTGCGGTGTACTGCAAAGATGTTCTGGACATAGAGCAGTTTTCTACAGTCAAAGGTGTAAATCTGGACCCTACAGATGATGACTTCTACCATAAGTTTGTAACAGGAAGTGTCTCCATCCCATGGCAAAATGAGGTACAGCACTCTGGTCACTTCAGAACAGTAATATGTCCATACATTACCATTCAAAATTTTGTTGAAAGAAAAAAAAAAAAGTGAAAAAAAAGAAGAAAAAAAAAGTCTCTTATACTCACCAAGGCTGCATTTATTTAATGAAAAATACAGTAAAACAGTAATATTGTGAAATTAAATGATCTATTTTAATATACAGTAGTCAACAATTTAACTGGATCAAAAAAGTTAATCAAAGTTGTGCTAAAACCTTCTTCTTAGGACAACTTAGTTCTTAGGACAACTTTGATTAACTTTTTTGATCCATTTCAAATGTTGAGTACTGTATTTTAAAATGTAATTTATTCCTGTGATGGCAAAGCTGACTTTTCAGCATCATTACTCCAGTCTTCAGTGTCACATGATCCTTCAGAAATCATTCTAATATGCTGATTTGCTGCTTAGGAAACATTTCTTGAAAACAGCTACTTCTTAATACTTATGTGGAATCCATGATACATTTTTTTTTTTCAGGATTTTTGATGAATAGAACATTTATTTGAAATACAAATCTTGTCATTTTATAATGTAATTTATAACTTTTGATCTATTTGATAGCTCTGCACTCTTACAGTATGTAGACTGTTGTCATTTTTTATGTCTTGGGATAATTAGGAGAATCATTTGAGATAAGGTTAAATGAGAATAAAATTTCCTGTTAATAAAATAAAATAAAATAATAAAAATTCATGTTGGACCATTGATTTATTGGAAATCCTAGATGGAAATGCGGCCATGATGTGTACAGTTGTTGTACGTGTGTGTGTGTTCATATTTCAGATGATTGAGATGGAGTGCTTTAAGGAGATTAATGTGTTCGAGATGGATGGAACACTGTGTTCTGATCTGGATGTAAACAGGCCAAATCCAGCACCCAAACGAGGATTCTTCTACAGGTTATTCCATCGAGAGGCAAGTGCTAGCGTGCCGCCTGCTGTGGTCAGAGGGGGTGGGGCTTGAGGTATTTTCTAGCTCTTCACAAACAGATTTTCTCACCTTCATCTTTTAGTTTTATTGCCAAAACATCTTTGTTTGCCATTTATGATTTTGAATGATAATGCATGACCAGACTTCTCACTTCTATCTCTAAGTTCATACTACAGGGCTGAATGTACTTATTTAGTATATACATTTGATATTTCTTTGATATAGTATATACAGGGTTCGTACAGTCATGAAAAACCTGGAAAAGTCATAGAATTTTAAAATAGCAATTTCCAGGCCTGGAAAAGTTTTGGAAAAATAAACCCAGAAAGTTTTGGAAAAGTCATGGAAATTTGTTTCAAAATATTCATATAATAGAATATATGTTTAAGTGATAATATTGGTTAAACAAACTAAAATACTTCATGTTCATTTGATTTAGATTTTGTTTTGCAGCGTTAGAACCAATCACACACGTTTTTGTTGGGCTAATGAATGTGATGGCCAATCAGAGGTGTTCAGATTAGTCATCGCTAAAACGAAGAGATTTGAAATTTAAACATGGAATTTTATTCATATTTTACATGTATACACAGACATTTCATGAAACGTTAAGTCATGAATATTTGCCTCAAAAATCATGGAAATTTATTGGTAGAAATGTGTATGAACCCTGTATATATTGGTTAGACTATCTGTGTATGTTTACTGACTAACCCTGGGCAAACCTCAAAGCTGATGACTAGTCAGCCTGATGACTAAATGACTAGACATTTGAATTTATGTGGTTTAAAGCAAAGTTTCGTTGAATAATTGATAGCTGATTCCTGTTCATACTTTAACTGTGTAGTGTTTGCTCTGAAACCAAAAAACTATAATTTGTTACGGTTAATTTGATCTCCAATTTAATATGTATATAAAATAACATTTGTGGTCTACTGGTCTTATAAAATACATTTAACAAAAAGTTAAAATACAAAGTAAAAGATATTATGACACGATTATACACTCAAAGCAAATTACATTTCTAAAGTGATTTGAAATTGTTCTGAAATTACAATTCATAATGAAGAAAAATATCATAATAAGGTTGATATAAGATTAGCGTATTGATTCTTGGTTAATCTGTTGTTAAATTCATACTAAAATTCTTCAAAAGTGGCCAAGAATGACACATATATATTGTCACTGTGTTCTTCATCATTTACAGGTTTGTTTTAGGAGTGCCAGCAATGAGGAGGAGGAGCCATCTTGACTTAATACCACTCCCACTTCCCATCAGCTGCCAATCAGAATGCTAAACGTATGAATGTTCAACTGTATTTATGAACTGTATTAAACTGTATCATAATTAAAGAAAAGGGTATGAGTTTAAAGAATTTTGTACATTTGTACTTGAATTATGTGTAGATGTATATTTTCACTAAAGGTTGTATTGTACAAAAAGCCATAGAAATACCACTTGAATGCATATATAATGTTTTTATTGTTATTATTTTTCATCTGTACTGAATATGAAATGTGTATTTCTTTTTAAGCACAATATAAACACTCACTTTTATTTTTTAATGCTAACATCCTGTTAGCACAGCCTTTGTTTGTATGTTAGATGGCTGAACAGATTTGGTGCACTTGTTTTGTACAGTGGGGTAAGATAAATCAAGATAAAAAAGCAGTACAAATGATTTATTCATCATATCATTTCTAGTGGTCAATTGAAATGGGTTTTTCTGATTGCTACAGTAATCTAGAAAGCAGGGTGGCTGATGGTCGAATGCCGATAAACAAACTGTATAGCCTACGTATATAATGGGGTCCAAAAGTCCGAGAACACTTAAGTAAAGTGCTTCTGTTTTACATATTTCAACTTTTTAAATTATCAGCTTAACAATTGAAAAATTGAATTGAAAAATTATCAGAATGTCATAGTGTTTTTTGTAGTTGTTGTTATTTATTTAATGAAAGCAGCACTTGTGCTGAGCTGCATGAACTCCACAAGTTTGTGTAAAACCTGATGATTTGAGAATAATCCAGAGTTTCCTGAGCTAAGTTAATCTAAATGCTGGGTTAAAAACAACCCAAGTTGGGTTGAAAATGGACAAACCCACCAATTGGGTTGGGTTAAATGTTTGCTCAGTGTTTTATTTGGGGGCAGTTTTATTTAAACCAACTATTGTTGAAAAATACTATATGGCTAGCTTAAAATGAACCCAAAATATGTTGGAAATCAGACATAATTACTAGAGGCAACAATAAGCAATTTAATAAATGTTTATTGTTTAATTATTATTCATTAAACTTATTAATGTTCATTTATTAAACATATTAATAAATGTTAATTTCCAACATACTTTGGGTTCATTTAAGGCAAGCAGTACAGTAACTTTTAGCCAATAGTTGAGTTAAATAAAACTACCCCGCAGGTTGGGCAAATATTTAGCCAACCGCTGAGTTAAAACAACCTAATTGCTGGGTTTGTCCATTTCTACCCAACCGCTAGGTTAAAACAACCCAATTGCTGGGTTTGTCCATTTTCAACACAACCGCTGGGTTAAAACAACCCAGTTGCTGGGTTTGTCCATTTTCAACCCAACCGCTGACTTAAAACAACCCAATTGCTGGGTTTGTCCATTTTCACCCTAACCTCTGAGTTAAAACAACCCAATTGCTGGGTTTGTCCATTTCTAACCCAACTGCTGGGTTAAAACAACCCAATTGCTGGGTTTGCCCATTTTCAACCCAACTGCTGGGTTAAAAAAACCCAATTGCTGGGTTTGCCCATTTTCAACCCAACTGCTGGGTTAAAACAACCCAATTGCTGGGTTTATCCTTTTTCAACCCAACCGCTGAGTTAAAAAAACAACCCAATTGCTGGGTTTGTCCATTTTCAACCCAACCGCTGAGTTAAAAAAACAACCCAATTGCTGGGTTTGTCCATTTTCAACCCAACTTGGGTTGTTGTTAACCCAGCATTTTTTTGAGTAAAGTCTTTAAAAATTTTGCTTATTTGATTAGTGGCCTAAATCTGAGTTTTTATATTAATTTAATGTCATAACTCTACAAGTTTAAATTAGAGTAGAATCCCAGAATTTCAGTGTCTCTTCAGACTTAAGAACCCCATTGTATATTTATATTTTTAAAACCCAAAGCTGTTGATGGATATATATATATATATATATATATACTGACACAAGGAATCATTAACACTTTTGTTAATGATAATGGGTGTGCCAATAGCTCGTGCCAATAGCCTCAAAATGACCAAATATTGGACGATTAATTAGCCTGATCGATATAAATATCAGTCAATCACTAGTCAAGATAATTCGCCATGCCTTTTATTAAATTCATGCAAATGTTATAAAATGCATGAAACAATCACAATCATCTTGGATCTCTGTGCATCAGGTGCTTAATCCCTGTTTCATTCATGTGCACAAACAAGACAAACACATTTCTAATTTCACATATGTTCTTATTTCTAAACTGCTCTGTGTTAAATACTATGACCTCCACATAGCTTTGAGATAAGAGGGAAACAGTTGAGCAATGTTCATCTGAAATGGCTTTTTCAGTGGCAGATAATTGGTGCCGATCTCTGGAGAGCAGGGTGGCTGATGTAATGTGGATATATACATAAATGATTTAATGATGGCATATTACACTATATTTACTCAAAATACACATATGACTGAAGATAGAAAATGTTTATTATCGTTTTAAAAAGCTGTTGTTAGAATTTGGACCTGAAACAAGGGAATGTTAATAATAACTAAGTGGCCGGTACTGATGATCTCAAAATTAGCCAAATATTGACTGATTAATCAATTTTGTTGACTGTTTGCTAATCTTCATTCAGTTCAGCTTTCTGCCTCCGCTCACATTGTTACCTTTAGTGCCATCAGGTATTTTTACAGTGGTTCTAACCAAGCCAATGTAAAATACCTAAATAAGCTTCATCTTTAAATTTGCTCAAATGACGGCTCTTAAATGAGCTGTTGATTTTGCCTTAAGTGTCATATGTTCAGTTAATATTCCAAAAGGAATATTGATTGATTTGTTAATGATAATCATATAATGTAACTAATAACTGTGCACCATGTGAAAACTGCAGTTTGTTTATCATACACGTGCACTTGTTTTTGTTGCTCTTTGTTTATTATTTAGTTTAACTTTTGGTATGCATATGGCATTATCACAAATTAGAGATGGGTATTAGTCACAAATTTATCATATTTAAATATGTAGAAAAATGGCAAAGCCTTTATTCTTACTATTTCCCCCCGAATTGTCTTTATATACGACATTGTATTTTGTGTCTTTTTTTAATCTTAAAAATACTTTTGTCCTTGCCCATCTTAATATGCAGAGACAAAATGAATCATCCATACATTGATTTCGTCTCTGGCATGATCAAAACACTGCTCTGATTGAGCAACCAATAGCGTGAGTCTGGGGCGGGGCTAAGACATTATTCAGCACTGACAGTGAAGCTCAAACAGGAAACATTGTTTTACTTTTGACTGCTCCATTGCCCATATTTGTTTCTCTATTTATGAGGATCTTTATGGTCCCTTTTGCAAAGCTGTGAACTTAAACTCTTAAACTTTTGTTATTCCCATATGTGTGCATGTTCTACTGTATTCATGGTTTTACAAGAGGAAGAGCACTCACTTTAGTTGACAATAAAATTATGAGTTGACATATGGCCATTAAAATGTACTTTTCATTCTCTTGTAAAAACATTATAAAAACAAAGAAGTTTGTTTTACTTGTGAAGATTACACTGCCTTTTCCCTGTTCCCCGTCATGTGGTCACATCTTTCAAATATTCTATATAATAATAAAAATAATAATATTGAAAAATAATTCAATATGAAATTAAACTTTTCACATTTTGTGGCTCAACCAAATACCAAAACAGGCCCGTTTCTGTGTATTTGATGTGTTTGGCACTCTGTTAAGTTTGGAGATTATAATGTGTGTCTAAAAAGTTTAATTTTAGACAGGAGGTTCAAAATATAAAGACTGAATCTAATGTACACAAACAAACATAACTGTATAGACTGTTCAGATTCACACCACTGGTAAAAATGATGAAAATTACATGATTTCACCTTAGACTTTCTCTGCTGTTCCTTTTCATTATTATTTTTTAAACTCTCTTACACTTTTTGTTTTGTTTCTCTCTTTTCGGCTGAGAGTAATCCAGTGAAATTGACTGCACAGTTATATTTGAAATAATTTTTTGAAAAATCATTTTATTCACTGATAAAGCATTTAGCATAACGAAGCATCAACTAGCTGCAAGCTTAATTTGCATGCTAACTGGTGCGAGCATATCAGATCAGAACAATGACACCAACAGAACTCCTGTGCTGTACCATATCTGACATCTGGAATTATTAAATGATACCCTGCCATTTGTATAAAACTTATCGGTCTTGTCCTTTGTATGTGTGATGCCCAGTGTCGGGGAAAGTTACTTTTAAAAGTAATGCATTACAATATTGCGTTACTTCATAATAAAGTAACTAAATGCAATACTTAGTTACTTTTGTGTTACTTTTCCTCACCTGGGCTGGGGTTGTTTGTTTTTTTAATAAAAAATAAATAAATCTATTTTTGGAAAATATAAAGGCCCTTTCAAACATGAAATGAATAAGCCTCAGGCTGAAGGAAATGCAAATTCATGTCTGTACAGTAGAGGTTAATAAATGGGGGGAAAAAGTAACTTGCATTACTTATTTGAAAAAGTAACTTGTTTTGTTGTAAATCTAAAAGTAATATGTTACTTGTTACTTTAAAAAAAGTAATCTGATTACATAACTCAAGTTACTTGTAATGCATTACCCCCAAAACTGGTGATGGCTGTGGATGGTTTTCAAGGACAGGTGCTTTCTCATCATTAAATCAGCTGGTCTTGCTTAAAAAATATTTTTCCAGAAGGACATTTGTCTTTCTTTGAATTTCTGCAAAGGACTGTTTCAGATTAACCTTTTTATCCATACTCAGATTGTGGCCTTAAGAACAACACATGTAATCTTTGAATATTATGTAAGTTCCTGCCAAAATGAAATATTATTTTGGGTTACCTGAAAAAATATGAGATGAGCAGGTTTTGGAAGATCTGGGATTATTTATTTGAATATGTAACCATGTACTGCATCAAAACATATGTGGTTCAAGTATTAAAAGAAAAAGGGAAAAATGGGAATTCAGTGAAAAAGTCAAAAGTGAAGACATCATCATGTTAGTCTCAAAGGGTGTTTTTCTACTAAAAATTTTTAAAATAAATATATTCTATGTTCTCTGAATATACAGTGGGCTCAAAAAGTATTTGGATACTTGAGGCACAATAAAAAAAATGTTTGAATGTCATTCTTTTAGATATAAAAATCAAAATATCAAACAAAATTTATTTCAACTTAAAAACTTAAGTTTAGTTGCTGCCTTAATTTTTTAATTATAAGCAAATTGGATGTACAGGTCATTTACTTAAATAGAGTTGAATCTTGTATAACTTCTTTTTTTTTTTTTTTTTTTTTTAAGTTGAAATGGCTTATTTTTATGAGCTGAAGTAATGTAAAAACATATATTGCCATGACTTTTTTACAGTTAACATTAACAAAGATGAAGTTAGTTTTGATTGCACATTTGGTTAGCAGACAGTTTAATATTTTGTCTCTAATGGAGTTTTTAGGTGACCTTAAGTGTTCAAATATGTTTTAGGGCCACTGTGTTCTCTGTATTTACATATTTGGAAAAGTAATGAAGAAAAGTGTTAAAGTATGTACAGTCAAGAGAAGGAAAACACATGGCATGAAGCAGTGTACTGAGTTCTTAGGAAGTTGAGAAAAGGCTGGGAATTTCCCTCAAATTTACTGTCCTGGACTGGTTATGCAGGACCAATGACAGCACAGGTCTTCTGTCCTCTGGAGGTGTGTGTTTGAGAAGAGGAGCGAGACGAGGCTTCATTAGTGTTCTCAAACAGATCCTTCAGTTTTGGATGAAGTTCACCCCACACATCACCCATCTGAGGAGTGAAAATACTCAGTTCACACAGTGTAAATACAAATAGTGTTGAACTACTAAAATAATCAGTTGAAGCAACAGAGTTTGTTATTGAAAATGTACCTCTTTGTGCCCTTGTATTTGTGAGTGGACAAATGTCCCTAGTATTGAAGTTACAAGGGGCAGATGGGTAAAGACCATCTGGGTTTCTTGATGCAGACACAAAAGAGAGAAATAGCTCCTCATTTCCATGGTGATAATCGTGTTTTCCTGCTGTAGGAAGACAGAATTATAGTATTTAGTTCACCTGTCAGAGGTGTGGATTTTTTCTGCAGGTTACATTGTTATGCCAGCAGGTGGCAACAAAGTGACCATCAGAGTAGCCACCTTTGAATCATTCACTCAAACGATTCGTTCAAACATTGCTCGTTGCTCGACGCTCAGCAGTTGACTTTGCTTTGGCTTTGTTTTATCTCTTATTACTTTGAGTGTGTCCCTTTAAATGCAAATGAGCTGTTGCTCCCAAACCCCCTCCCCCAGCAGAGGGCGAAGTTTCAAGAACTCATGCTCCGGCATACCGGCAACAACAAAACAGGACAATCTCACACACCAAAAAAAAAAAAAAAGTGTAGTTAAGTGTAGTTCGTATGTTGGTGGTGCTATACTGTATGTGTTACCTGTGTGAGTCGAGACTCTGGCTGCTCAGTGCTGCTCTGGTATTTTAAGTGTGTAGCCACAGGCCCGCTGCGCTTTTCAAACGTTCTCTGATGCTCTAGTAACACACCGCTGTCATGCCGATCACACAAGTCCTATACACACACACGCAAATATATTAACATTACAATGCCATTACAGTTGAACTGTTAAAGTGTAAAATGACCATTCTTTCACAGATATTGGTTTAATCTTACATTAAAAATGACAAAACTCCTTAATTATTCCATCTTATACCAGCTCCATATGCCCCTTTAACATCCATTAAATACTATTTTGTGGCACAAATTGATATGACAAGTTTTCTACAGACAGTACTCACTTTATACGACTGCAGCTGTTCGAGGAGAAGGTTCAGTTTCTCCACCACCTCATCCTCCTCTCTGCTGCCCTAGTGTATAAAAAGGAAATGTTCAGTTTAATTTCTGTTCAACCAAAGCAAACTGAAGAAACTGAAAGTCATAATATTGTGGGTGTCATAATAACATTGAGGTGCTTGTTCAATGCAGATAATTTATCTGCATCATTTTAGTCATTATTGTAGTGGTGTTTGTGATTAGACTAATGCTCAATAATGATCTGTTTTAGTACCTGGTGTGCAGCTTTGTCTGCGAGAAGACCAAATTCTCCTGACAGCTCTCCAAGCGACTTCCTCTGTGTTTTCCATGCTTTGCTCATTGTAGCGTTCACTGGCAGGTCTGGTGTGTCCGTGCCCAGTTCACTGTTGAAGAATCAAGTAATAACCTCTGACTCGTCCACAGAGACTTTCATATTTTCCATATTACATATCAGGGTTATTATCGTTACCTAAAACCAAAACCATTAATAACATTTCTGTTACTTGAAATAAAATATCCGTTAATTGAAATAAAATAAATAAACTATTAACATTTTAAACATTTTTCAATTTAATCTAGTCCCTAAGAAAACATTACTCATTTTCATTTGATGAGTACTAAAATAAGTACTAAAATAACTAAAACTAAAGTAAAAATGAACAAAATCTATATATACATCTTTATTACAAAAAATGTACTAAAAAAAATACTAAAAATGACAAAAAATTACTTACAAAATTACTAAAACTTTAACTTAAATTAAAAGGAAAACAGAAAATATAAAATTTTAAAAAATGTTAAAAATAATTTTGTAATAATATTATACATATTTATATTATTATATAATATTATATATTTTTAATATAATATTAAATATATTATACTACAATATTATATTAATGATACTATAATAACACTGTATCATACCATCATTGAATATGTATCATTTTATAAGTGTTAGAAACCACACCATGCACTTCCACAAAAAATGATCTATACATTGATAGAAAAATAGATAGACATTTCTTTTAAAAATTTCTAATCATAAACCTTTAATTATAAATATTAAATAATTAATAATCTAATGTTAACATTAATATTGATATTAAGAGATCATGAAATACTGTTTGTGCAGCTTTTGTACAATTTAGCCACATACATTTGTGGATATTTTATGTATCACTACATTTATTATCTTGATTATTATAAACATTATTTTTTAAATATTTCTATTATATATATATATATATATATATATATGTATACATATACATATACATATAGAGAGAGAGAGAGTGTGTTAATGACAATTTTTTTAAGTGTTCAGTATAGTTCACCTCAGGTCTTTTCCAAACATGAGCAGATCCGTTGAGTTTTCTCGTGAGCGCTGAGCCATCCGCTCAGCTACATCTCTGAGTTTATTGAAACTGCTGTGGATACTTGCAATGACCTCTCGATTAGCAGCAGCCTGGCTCCGCATTTCCTCAGGTAGGTTCACCTTAAAAACGACAATATTCATTTTGTGTTAATTTCCCTTTCCTTTTGGTTCTTTGATATATAGCAACAGTGTTGGGTGTTACTCATTACTAAGTAAAAAATTACTGTAATTTAATTACTTTTCCCTTGAAAAGTAAAGTAAGGGATCACTCTTACGTTTTCTGTAATTTAATTACAGTTACTTGCATTAAATACTTTATCTGACTATAGAACAATTCTATATAAAACAATAGTGGATTTAATCATCAAAATGTCTAATGTTAAAATACTTTGGTCAGTTCAAGAATAATTTATGCAATTTTTTATTATTAATTTAAAAGAATTAAAAGAGCAGTTTATGTCTATCTTTGTTTTGTTCAACCGGTTGAGGCTGAAATGGAGAGGGGTGACTTAAGAGTATTTAGTACAGTAATCTAATTACACTGTTGAAGATGTAATTCGTAGCTAGTAATAATTAATTACTTTTTTTAAGAGTAATTTCCCTGTTGAAAAAACAAACAAAAAACAGCATATGCTGGTTAGGTATGTTTTTAAGCATGGCATTTGCTTAGGACCATTTAGGACCAGCACCTGACCAGCTTAAACCAGCTCATGACCAGCTAGGGCCAAGTAAGGATCAGCTTAAACAAGCTCAAACCAGCCGCCATGCTTCAAAACACACCAAACCAGCATATGTTGTTTTTTTTCAAGAGGGTTACCCAACACTGCACACCAAAACCATGATATTTACGTGGAATATCATTTTTTATTTAATGTCTTTTTTATTTTTTACCCACCTTGCCATGCAACGCTATTTGGGACGTCAGAAACTCATCACCTGTCTTTTTATATGCATCACGCATCTTGTTTTGAACATCCTATAACATGAAAAAGGACGAAACGTCAAATTATTCATCCATAGTTGAATTAGTTTACTGCCATCTGCTGGTTTGCAGGACTTACTGCGCTGCTTGCTGACAGAAAAATGTTGACCAACTCATCTCCTGCTAGGACTGGATGTCTGATCACCAAGGTCATGAACCTTTGTAGACCACGGCGGCGACTGTCGTTAAACTCTCGGTCTGATACTGAGTTCAAAACTGAGAGTTCATGGGAGAGTTAGAAAAATTAGAGAGTTTTAGTGGTATAGTACTAATAATGAGGCTTAAGAAGCAAGTTCATTTGAGGACATTTCAAATCTCACCGCCTTTAAGGATGCGTTTAGGGGGCAGAGGCGGGACCATCCTGTAGATGAACTTTTGCAGCAGCAGACCGTGGAACACCTCAAAATCGCTGTATCTGCGCTGAACTGGGATCTGGAAATACTATTTAAAAGAGATGGAATAGTTTAATATTTTTATGGATATGTGTGTGTTAGAGCTACACGATAAACTGTTAAAACTCCTTTGAGATCTTTTTCCAAAGTGACAGCAATTCAGCTATGTCTATTAAACCTTTGACAAGTACGATAACAGCGAACATTCAAGTCTGCGTTGGTGCTGCCGCTGAGCTAGAGAGACCATCTGTCATGTTTAGGAATGAAACAGCTTCACAAACCGTCTTTTTAACCACACAGTATTGTAACATTGTTGCACCAGTAGGTGGCGACAAGTGGCTGTTAAAAAAAATGTGAGAGGCTACTCATTGCAGAGCCATAACCTCCAAGCTCGACCCCCTCTCTCAACCTACTGTGGTCATGATGGGTGGAGCTGCAACCACACCCTAACCCTAGCCATAGCCCCATCTCTCCACCCATTAAACAGGTTAAGCTCCACCCCTGAGCTCCAGAGAGGTGGAGCTGGAGGTCATTTAGCTCTGCAGCAAGCACTACTTGAAAAATGTAGGCCTATTTGTCATTGAATCATTCAAGAGATTCGTTCAAAAACGCTGATTCATCCATTATTTATGAGCGAGTCATTGAATCATTCATTCAATAAAAAAAAAAACTCATTCAAATTAATTAAATATTTTTTAAATAAACTGCAGCAATTAACATTTTCTCAGAAGCTCTAGTAAATTATATATTATTTGTTTAGTTGCCTATCCAGAATCGTGATCTATTTTACAGTGTTGTAGTACTCGAGACTCGGTCTTGGATCTCGAGACCATATTGTAACGGTCTTGGTCTTGTCATGGTGTGCATATTGATTCGGAATTGACTCGTACTCGTACATATCAGGACTCGGACTCATTCCCGATACCACTCGAGACCCATTCAAAATATTTAATGACTATTACTGTATGTTAATGTTTGGGGGCAAAGAGCAATGATATTGTGGTCCATAAAACAAAATGCCTTTGAATTATAATTAACATGACAGTGTGTACAATAGTAACGAATCGCTCAAAAGTCGGAAAATTCCTATTATTTTTTACATATTTTTCAGTGTGAGGCGTTGCGTTATGGGTTGCGTGCGTGACCTGTGCGACTGACTGACTGTTCGAAACCTAGGCTCTCGAGCCATATATGGTTCTCTCTCTGAGTACCTGTGGTTCGACGGAAAACAAACAAACAAACAAAAAAAACAAAATTTAAAAAATTTTTTACCCATCAATAATCAAAGCTAGCGCGTCGATTTAATTACAAATCTATTTATTATATATTTTTAAATATTACATAATTCACGAATGTCGGTTTGTCATGTATAACACCCCAACCAATCGTGATCTGGCACAAGAAGTTCAGATTTCATTGGACAACGTGAAGTGGAAATTACATGGACAGACGAGCGGTTTCTGAATGAATTTCTGAAATTTTTAATGAAGCCAAAGTGCCACCTACAGGCCTATTATGTGAAGTGTAAGCTGACGAATTGGTGACGTGAAAGGACTAATTATTAGCTTATGTGGCATTATGAAATAAGTATCTTATCTTATGCTCATCAAGCCTGCATTTATCTAATCAAAAACAGCAATATATATTTAAAAATATTATTACAATTTAAAATAATGGTGTTCTATTTGAATATATGTTAAAATATAATTTATTTCTGATGCAAAGCTGAATTTTCAGCATCATTATGCCAGTCTTCAGTGTAACATGATCTTTCAGAAATCATTCTAATATGCTGATTCATTTTCAAAGTTGGAAAGTGGAAACAGTTGTGCTGCTTAATATTTTTTATAACATGCTGTGTTCCTTTTTTTCAGTCGTTTTTTCAGTCGATTGATTTAAAATCTTTGATTTAAAAATGTTAAAAATAACAGCATTTATTCAAAATAGAAATCTTTTCTAACAGATTACCTTTACACCACCTACTATGTAGCCTTTTTACCCTTAACTGATAATATTTTTTAAACCAATATCACTCTAAGTAAATAAAATACAGTGTACATGCCATGGTATATTTGATGAGTATGGTGCCAATTTTATTGTTTCCACCAAATATTTACATATTCTTTTAGGTCTTGTCTCAGACCCAACCTTATGTGAACTTGAACTTGTCTTGGACTCCAACCTCTCTGGTCTCGGTCTCAGCTCGGACTCGACCCTCTCTTGTCTTGGTCTTGACTTGGACTTGAATGAGCTGGTCTCGACTACAACACTGCTATTTTAACACAAGATGCGTCACTTGTATTGTTTTGAATGGGAGAAAGTGCAATGCGCAATATGGCTTTTTTCAAATCGCAATATATTTTTTTGTCATGATTCGAGCGTTTAGAAACAAAATTTATGAGACAGTTGTTGTCAGATTACATTGGTGATTTCAAATATGATATTTAATCGAAAGCTTGGCAAACAGATTTGGAGAATTTGATGTTTCCCCATTCAAAGAGATAGGAGCTGCACTTGCATGCCCGAGAGGCGTTTCCAAGATGGCCGCAAGCAGAGTGAAATGACTTGTCTTAAAGGGACTTTGTTTTAAACAACAACAGCAAAAAAATTGGCAAAAAAAAAAAAAAAAAATCATGATTCTCAATTTATCCAGAATCGTTTAGCACTAGTGTGTGTGTGTATGTAAGTATATCTATAATGTACTAAAAATGTATGCTTAAAGTATTATAAATATAAATTGAATTTACCTTGCTAACAATACGGTACTCCACATGTTTGAGGAAGGGCAGTCCTTTCCTTCGGGGCTCTATCTCCACCAGCACACTGTCCCCCAGCTCTTTTAGCGATAGCCCATCCACCAGGGGACTTTGTTGACCCAGATGCATTTTCTTTGCACCTGACAAGAAACACACAAAAGGTCCAGTTAACAGAATTGTTGAAAAGCTTTATAGAAAATTTTAACGGCACACTTTCTTGAGGTTCATATTGCTCAACCTCGATCGCCTTTTTGTGCGCAGTTAGCCTAACATTAACTTTACATTAATGTTTTTTGTTTTTATGTGTTTGCAATAATTGTTTTATTATAACATTCAAAATCTAATATTCAAAATTTTGTTATTAATCTTAGTTAATGTTAATTTTAACATTTACTAATACATTTTAAGATCAAAACTTGAATCTGTTAACATTAGTTAATGCACTGTGAGCCAACATTTTTATTAACTAACATTAACAAAGGTTAATAAATGCAGTAATTCATGTTAGTTAATGCATTAACTTAATGTTAACAAATGAGTCACCTTATTGTAAAATGTTACCACTATTTCAAATAAATGCTGTTCTTTTGAACTTTATTCATCAAAGAATCCTGAAATCAAATGTATCACAGTTTCCACAAAACTATTAAGCAGCAATAATAAAAAATGTTGCACCAAATCAGCATATTATAGAATGATTTCTGATGGCTCATGTGACACTGAAAACTGCTTTTCTGAATTCAGCTTTGCCATCAATAAATAACATATTAAAATATATTAAACCAGAAATCAGTTATTTTAAATGGTAACAATATGTCAATAAAATTATGTTTTTTACAGTAACACTTTACAACAAGTTTCATTAATTAACATTAGTTAACTACATTAGTTAACATGAACTAATAATGAGCTGCACTTATACAGCATTTATTAATCTTTGTTAATATTAATTTCAACATTTACTAATACATTATTAAAATCTTGTTAACATTAGTTAATGCACTATGAACTAACATGAACAACTATATTTTCATACTAATGTTAACAAAGATTAACAAACGTATTGCTCATGGTTAGTTCATGTTAGTTAATACATTAACTTCACATACGTTTGATATTTGTTATTTATTTACTATAGTCAGTTATTGTTACTCTGTAGATGAGAGGATGATTTTGCATTTGAAATAATTGTGGTTGATTAACTGGAAATTCAATATCCATTTTGTATTATATAATACTCATGCAAATTACTAAAAAAACATACAGGGAATATTGTGATGGATTTAGAATCATCCCCAATATGGTTTAAGTGAAGCATTTTAATCTTCTGTAGAACAAAGTGACCTATTTCACATCAGATAACACAAGCTACAGTATGCTTCAAACGAGTGACTATTTTTTGTGTAAATAACAGTTCGATGGTTTATATTCGTTGTGCATAAGGCTTGCTAGGAACATGTAAGTGCATGAGTTGTTTTTGCCATTCAGCATCTATTAAAATGATTTGTTTTCTGTTTTAATTATGAATGATTCTGTGTTTATTTTACATAGGTATCTTAAATGTAAATACAATCTTTATGCTGTCTGTCTGTCTCTCACGTCTCGGTATGTTCTTAGGGTCTGTAAGCTCTTTGTGAAAATTGGATTTGTTACCTTGTCACTGGGGCAATGGGTGATTTCAGGTGATCCTAGAGAGCAATGCACTGACCTGCGAAATAAAGACGAGAACTTGCTATTATAATTCGCATATATAGCTACATGACATTAACATTGTTTTAAACATTGTCATATAATACAAAAAGGCAGGCTGTCTCTTCTCTTGAACGTTCACAGCAATGAAATCATATGCCTTGAAATATAAACAGTTCTTTGCACCGTTGATTTAAAAAGTGTCTCCAATAAAACAATAATTCTAAGAAGCAATATCATTTAAAATACATTTCTAATACTTTAGTAAGTTTTACATGAATGCACATGTAAAACAATATTCTTCATCAAATGCACAAGCTCACATGAAAATGTTTTTTTTTTTTTTTTTCTTCAGTGAAATGGTTTTAAGATGTTTCCTCATTACTTACCAGATTGCTGATGAGTATGAAGTTGGCTTCGCTTTGCAATCCCCAAGAGACCTTCGTTCGCACCTTGACTGCCCTCTTCACGCTTTACGACTGTGGCTGTACAGACTGACAACACCAACAGATCAGATAACAGCCTCTTCTCTCCCTCCCTCCCTCTCTCCCTCCCTCTCTCCCTCCTTTTCCCTCCCTTTCTCTTTGCATCCCTCAACACACACATATTACCATTAATCATCTTAAGAGGATAGGACCTCTTTAAAAAAACAAAACATCACAGCCTCTTGGAAGGCAAGCTGGAATTAAAGCTTATGTAACTGGGTTATAATAATGAGAGTGGCCAGGCAAAAGATTTAGGGTTTTTATACAGACTTTAAAAGCTTTGCAACAGAGCTGCTTGATAACTAGAGACAAACAGTTACCCACACATTCATACACCTCCAATATCATTTAATTGTATTTTAATAAATAGTCATAGTTTTAGATAAATTATTGGAGAGATAGTAACAGGTGGCTTTTAATACACTCATGTAATCCCCAAACCAAATCCATCTATGAGATGTCTATTATCACGTGTGGATAATGTGATGTGGTACTAAATGACCAATGCAAGGTCATAGTCACTGTTTTTCCCCCACAGTTACCATTAAATATCAAATGATAGCATCGGAGCAGGATTATGTCCCCTGTAGCACTGCAGCTGTTTACTGTTTCCTGTTTTTGTAACATTATTTTAATGACTATCACTGTCATCTTTAAGCATCTCACTTTCAATTTGATAAACAATTTTGTGTATAATATATATATATATATATATATGAAGTATTTTTTAAAAAGCTGAATAGTTTTTTTTATAGCCCATTCAAATGTTCAAATTCAAATTTTTCATTGAAAATTCTTGTAAACTTTCTAAATTTTTCAGTATTGTGAATGTAAGTCCAGCACTCTGTTAATTATCTGTATTAAGCTATATGTGCAATTATTCATGGCACACAAATATAAGCTACTGTATATATATATATATATATATATTGCCATTGAGATGACTGGGTAAAAGTGTCCCAATAAACCTGAATTCTCCCTTATAAACACATACATACGTAGGCCTAAAATGAAGAACAAAATGGTGCTTTAAGAAATCACATATTTTAAGGAAAACTACATGATTTTACTAAAAGAATGAAGCTATATTTCAAGCAGGGGACCGATTAATGATCACAGTGTGCGCAAGTGTTGCGCAGTGCTGACGCACATGAACACGTTTGATTTTCTGTTTATTGTCATGTTAAACATTTTCGGTTGCTAGACGACAGTAATGCACATTACATCCGTACGGCGAAGAGAGACGCGAAACGACGCTGTGCAATATTATTGCGTTAACTCTGTAGCTTTCACACACACTATCCACGTAGGATTTGTTGCTTTTCTTAACGGCGACATCAGGAAACAGCTGCATCTTGGGAACTTCTTCTTAACACCCCCTACCCATTTCAGTGCTCGTTTATGCCGTTTTATATTAGGATTTACACACATCTTTGAAATGAGAAAAATACGATTTTCTGCTGCATCATAAAACGCGGACATTACAGGTCGTAGCTCCATAGATCATACTGTATGAGAAAGTATTATGGTCCTGTTGTTTGTAAAAGGTGATGATAAAATAAAAACAGGCCATTACATAGGCTATAATGTCTGTAGTAGCTGGAGAACTTGTCACTGAAGAGGAGGTGGAGGATCTGGTAAGTGCATTAACAGTTCATTTTGCTTAATTCGTAGATCTCCTGGACTGTAACACTAGCAAAAAGTACCATGCAATACCATGTGTTTTAGAGATGTACCACGGTAATAATACATTGGGATACCTCCCCTTATAAAAAGTTATCTAAATACAGGTACTATATCATATGCATATTTCATGGTAGTGTATAGATAGTACTTTATGTTTATGTGAATGTTTTTTATAAATATACTCATTAATGTGTATTTTTATTAATGTTTCATATATATGTTTGTTTTCAAGGCAGAGGACAGTCTCTGTAGCAGCTATGTGTCTGACACTGAAAAGGTGGGATAGACCGTCTTTAAAGCCGAAGTTACGTTAGTCTTTTCTTCCCTATTGTAACATATGTCTGAGTGAAATGGTTTCTTGAACAAGAAGGAATGTAGGACGGGATATGATTTTGTCCATCGAAAATTGATTGGATTGTTGTGGTTTGCTATTGGTCGATCTTATGTGAGTCACAGGTTGTCCCGCCCTTGCACCTGTAAACACGTCATCAGAGAAGAAAAGAAATGTCACTAAGAGAGAGGGGAAGATATTTTAAAGATTACAAGGGCACACGAATAAAAAAAAAAATAATGATGGATAAACCATTTATAATAAATACAGCAATATTACATAAAAACGTCCATTGTCCATTTTGAGTTCATGGTCGCTTTAAAGGGTTAGTTCACACCAAAATGAAAATTGTGTCATTAATTACTCACCCTCATGTCATTCCACACCCGTAAGACTTTCGTTGTAGTTAAGTTAAGACTTTCAGAACACAAATTAAGATATTTTTGATGACAGAATGCTGACAGAATTCCTTCCATTGACTGCCTTTTTTGTAACTACCACTTTGACGCTTCAAAAACTTCATAAAGAGATCGGAAAACGAATCCATATGAATTAAGCGGTCTTGTGGGTGTGGAACGACATGAGGGTGAGTAATTCATGAATTTTAATTTTGGGGTGAACTAACCCCGATTCTAGGCTAATCGGTTTCCTTAGTTCAACTGTTGCTCTTTCATTCTTGGATCTTTGAATCTTTGTGCCGATATGGTATTACATTTAAGTGTTAGATTTGGATTTCTTTTCAGAAGTCAAGAAAAAAGAAAGTTTCAGGCAGACCACCTCCTTCTCCTAGTAAGTTAAAGACTTACAGAAGAGTTTTCATGCTTGCCACATAAAATATATATATATATATATATATATATATATATATATATATATATACTGCAAATATGCCTTTAAAATAATAAATATTTTTATTTAAATAAAGAGTCACCATACCTGAACAGTGCAAACTTGCATCTGAAGAAAACTCCAGTAGCATCATGGAGGACGGTGAAGGGGACACAGCTCCAAAACTGTAAAACCCCTCCGGCTGGTACACCCAGGGATGTCTGGCTGCACTTACAGAACGATGGACATGGTGTGTTCCTCTTCTTCTTACTCTGCATTTTTACCATTTTTAATTATGTAGCCTATCTTCTACCAAAAGAGATTTTCCAGATATGTTTACATTCTAAGACCCAACCAAGATTAAAATGCATTTCTGCTACTCAGATAAATGTAACTTCTTTTAAAGATGTTTAAACATTATCTGGAAAACTAAACAAAATAATTATCACAGAAATCACATTCAAAGTAAATGTGTGCTTTATCAAAATGTATAGCTATGCATTTGAAAGATATGCAAATGTAATTTAAAGGGTTAGTTCACCCAAAAATAAAAAATATTCAGCGTGACTACAGTGGTTCAAAATTGTTGAATAAAGTCGTTATTTTAGTTTTGTTTTTGTGCACAAAAGTATTCTAGTCGCTTCATAACATTAAGGTTGAACCACGTGGACTATTTTAACAATGTCTTGGACCTTAAATATGATAATTTCGTTAAAAAACCTCTTGGATTTCATCAAAAATATCTTAATTTGTGTTGAACAAATTGATGAACAAAGGTCTTACGGGTGTAGAATGACATGAGGGTGAGTAATACATGACAGAAACTTCATTTTTGGGTGAACTAACCCTTTAACTAGATAAAGCCCACTGTTTCATTAATGTCCTCCAAATTAACATGATTACAATTTTGGTGAAAAACCTGTTCTGCACAATCTACTTCATGCCTTCTGCCCTGTGATTGATAGGGTAGTTCACTAATGTAATGTAGTTCATACCTATTTTAGCAAGTAAAAGTCCTTTTAGTATAATTGTACAAATGTCCACCTTCAGTTTTTTGATGCACAAGTCTTTTTGAAATCTTTGCTGATTTGTATAAAGTAAACATAAGTATAATTTTTTATATTGTTAGTAATATTTCAAGATGAACATTTACTGGACTGAAGCAACTTAGGTTAAATCTTTTTTCTTTCTTTTTTTTTTTTTTTTTTCCAAAAATCATGTTAAAATGTTAGTATCAAATATGATACATCAGGCTTTTGAGGTTTTTGTATGTCTTCATTATATTGTGTTGCATTATATGTTTTGCCCCCCACAATAAAGACTACAGAACTTTGATCATAAAACTAAGCATTCATTATACATTTTGGCCATATAAATATCAGCATCTGCACCAAACTGGATATTTGTTTGTAAAATTTAGGTGTTTTCCCTTCCTCAAGTGTGAGCTCCATTTTCTCATTATATCATTGTGTATATAAGCTTGATGTTTCATATATGATACAAAACATAAAAAATGCAAATGAATTTTTTTTTTTAAATAATTTAACAATTTTACAATTTAATAAACTGTTCCATTTTTAAAAAATACATTTTTCTGTCTATTATTTCATGTCAGGCTTTACAGGGTTACATTTTGTTTATTTCAGGGCCATTGTCAAAGTCTCCAAAAGGAGCAGATTACAGTGTCACACAGACCAGCATCTCCATGACCAGCACACCTGAATACTTGAAGGAGGCCTTAGGAATGAAAAAGCCAAAATATTCCTGCTCTGCATCTAACGGTGAGATAAAACAAAATATATCAACCTGAACTGTCCATATAACAATTTTGTCACCATGTTATTTTTACAATTCTATCAGGTTATGTTGCAGGGACCCCAGTCTACAAAGAAAAGGAAGAAATGTATGATGAAATAATGGATCTAAAAAAGGTGAAGCTCACCTCTCGCACACTCACTCGCTGACGTGTTCTGTAAGTGTTTTTGAGGATGTGTTTTTAGAATTTTGATTACATCAGATGGCATGTTTTCAACGAATTGGGCTTTATATAAATTCTCAATACTATCAGTACTATATGTATACCAGGGATTAGTGGTTAGGATTAGTGTGTCCCAAATCATAGTTTGTTAAAAATAGTACGCCAAATGTTCCTGGATGGTGTATTATTTCCACTGGATTTTTAGGAAATATCAATGCAATGTTTTTGGAGTATTAAGTATTAAGTCATTTTGATTTCCTATCACCAGCCTGGAATGTAGCTTTCTTTGAACTAGAAATAAGCACACTGAAATTGCATGTACCCACATATTTCCTCTGCTTTTTCTCAGGCCATCCAATCCCAAAAGGCTGAATCTGACAAGATGAAAGCCAAGCTGCGCCGTCTTGAAGAAGACAACACTAAGAAAGAGAGAAAAATTGAACAGCTGCTGGATCCAGCGAAGGTGATGAGCAATTGTCAGCAAATCCAGCAGCAGAGATGAGCTTGAATATTTTATATGAGTTATTACATCCCTTTTATTGAGTAAATGAGTAGCTTAGTGTGTGGCCTGTTTCACACCACATGCATAAGCAGCATAACTACAACTGCAGGCTGCAATTATTTGTACACTGTTCAAAATGAAAAGAATATGATTTCTATTATATTGAATATTTAATTGTCATGAAATCTTATTTACTGGGTGTATTACTGTCAGACATAGAGTACACTACCATTCAAAAGTTTGGGGTCAGATTTTTTAAAATACTTTTATTTTATTTTTTTCAGAAATTAATACTTTATTCAACAAAAATGCATTTAATTGATGACTAACTAATGTCAGCCATGGTAATAATAAGAAATGTTTCTTGATCAGCAAATCAGCATATTAGAATGATTTCTGAAGGATCATGTGACACTGAAGACTGAAAATGCTGAAAATTTAGCTTTGCATCATAGGAATAAATTACATTTTAAAATATATATATAGGAAACAGTTATTTAAACAGTAATAATATTTCACAATATTACTGTTTTACTGTATTTATGATCAAATAAATACAGCCTTAATGAGCATAAGAGACTTGTTTCAAGAATATTAAATGGATAGTTCACCCAAAAATGAAAATTTGCTGTTAATTTACTCACCCTCAGGCTATTGAGAACATATAATATATCCATTATATGAAACACCAAGGACCATGGTTTCAGCTAAAAATCTTCTTTACTGTTCTACTGAAGAAAAAAAGTCACCTACATCTTGGATAGTTTGAGAGAGTGAGTAAATTAACAGCAAATTTCCATTTTTGGGTGAACTATCCCTTTAAAAAGAACCTTACTGACCTCTAACTTTAACACTACTGAAAGGTAGAGTAAAATGAAAGTGCTCTCTCTGAAAATTATATTATTTATAATAATTTTAAATAATTATTTTTGTGTTCATATAGGACCCAGATTATGCAAGGGGTTTAGTGGACAGAAAGACCGATCCTAGATCAGTGAGTATGCCATTATAAAACAATCACGTTTCTTCAGATCATTGATTCTTAATTTGATGAATGATATAATATAAAAAATGTATTTCTCTCTTTTTAAACACACCAGATCATTAATGGACTGAAACAGAGGATTCTACGATTGGAGCAGCAGTGCAAAGAAAAAGAGAATGCCTTGAGGTCTGATGACAACTTAATTTATATTATACAGTCATGCAATTAATCAGGTTATGATGAATCAATACAGTATGAATGAGCTTAACAGAACTGTAACATGAGAGTTAGTGTAAGTAAAGACTAAGTGGAGTCGACGTTACAAAAAATAATAAACCTGAAAATAAAGTTTCAAGGAAATTTTTAGGATTTTTACATTTTTCTATTAAAAATTGTTTTTTTTAGCACTATTTCTTGGTCACTAATGAAATAAGTACATTTGTGAACTCCTTTGCTCAGACTTTCAGATATTCTTGCTAACACTGAAGTTTGGATAATTAACATGCTGGAGAACATGATCATCAGGTCTTGCACAAACTTATGGAGTCAATGCAGCTTGAGTGCTGCTGTTTTTAAAGTAAAAGGGGACATACTAATAAGACGTATAAGGGTACATTTACACAACAACGATGTATTAATAACGGAAAAGTCTTTGTGTTTTTGAAAAGTTTTGCATACAGACAACAAAGTTGTCAAAACAGTCCCCATTCACATGGATCTGCGAAAACGACTAAAAGTATTATGCATGCTATGCCAAATGAATGGCCAAAATGCATAAAATTTTTTACTGTTTTTAGTTGAAAACGATGTTGTGTAAACACCCCCTAAGACATGAATAATAATAAGTTGATAAGACAATAGACATAAAGATGTTCTGAAACTCTTGAATTTTCCATTGAAATTTTCACTTAGTATTTAGAATTTTGTGTTGATATAAACTAGAGACTCCAGTGTATTGGACCCTAATGTATGTTGTACCTAAACTGATGAATTGTGTATTTGCCATTACAGTCAGCTTCAGAGTGACCTTAAAACTACCAACATGCAGGAAATGAAGATCACTGTAGAAACCTACTTCGAGGAGGTAACTTATATTTATTTTATATAGAACTAAATGTATTTCACTATATATTAACTTAGTTCTGTGGGTTTTTTTAGTAATACATTCTTTATTTTTCATGCTTAGGTTCAAAGATTGCGAGCACAGTTAGAGTCAGCTGAGAGAAGGTACAAGCATTGTTAATTTTGTTAATTTTACTCATAGTTTAATGGTTCCTCTTGATTCCACATTATTTGAATCAGGGTGCGTTCACACTTGTAGTTCGGTTCGTTTGGTTTGTTTGGTCCGGACCAAAGAAGAAAAAAAAAACATTTAGTCCTGGTCCGATTAGTGTTCAGATTGGCAGTTTTATTAACAAACCAAAAGATACTGAACCTAAAGGCATAGGGATATGTTCACAACCTGATTGGTCGGATTTTATGACGTATTGCCAATTCTGAGACGGAACTTACTGAACATCCAAAACAATGCTGTGTGCTGAGGTAAATGCGCTCGTTGTGTGTGCGTAGCCTGCATATGATTGTATTTTGGCCAGCTGGGAACCCGTGAAGGGCTTATAAAATGTATAAAGGAGTCAAAACAGCGGCGGGAATCCATCTGTCACACACACAAACGATCTGCTGCGTGGGAGACGCGCGTCTGATGTCTGTGATGTACAAATGTACGACTATGACGAGTAAAAACAGTTATGTGTGAGGATTCTGTCATTTTTAGGGTCTCATCTTCCTGTTTTTGGTTCAATTACATGTCTTTGGTCCGTGTTGCGTTCATATATCATTCGAACCGCACCAGAGTTTGTTTGGAAGACCCATCTTTTCAGCGGTCTCGGACCGCTTGTTTGGTGCGCACCAGGGTTTGGATGGCAGTGTTCACATATGTTCAAATGAACCACACTAACAGAGCAATCGCACCAGGGTTCGTTTTAATTGAACCAAACATGACAAGTGTGAACGCACCCTCAGTCTTTCTCTCACTCTTTTTTTCTGTCTTCAGTAATAAGGCGGAGATCAAAGACATCAGGCGGCAGAACAAGACCCTTAGTGTGACGGTTCTGAAACTCACAAAGACCATTCAACAACTGGAGGACCAGAACCAAGAACTTAAAAAAGAATTGACACAGGAAGCGATGAGCATGATGGACAGCCCTGTGTGCCGTGCCAAGGGTTAGGTTCACAGTAGAACTGGAAACACTATTTTACCAAACATTGTTTTCTATAAACAACCATACTGAAAAGACTGGCTTAAACCAGCTTAAGATGTTTAACTGGTCTTAGCCTGGCCAATTTGGTGTTTATCTGGTGTAGTTGACCAGCCAGCCTGTCACCTAGCACTACAAGCTTAAATGTGCAGGAAAAAAAGGTCTAAACAAAATATTTGGTATTTAAAATTATTCCCGCAGCCAGGGCTGAATTCAGTTATATGGTGTATCATATTTTTATGTTTACAGGTTATATGGATTGGAGTAAACAGAGACTTGTGCGACGAATCCTGGAACTTGAAAAGGTGTGTGAGTGTATATATGTATGTGTATATATATATATATATATATATATATATATATATATTTATACTACGGGGCTGTTGAATGCTTGAATCTGACTGGTTGACGAACGTTTTAAGGTGAGCAATTATTTTTAGGGAAATGCACGACTAAAGTAGTTCTAGGCAGGTATTGACCGCATTACAGTTCCATATCACTTTGCGTATCTAACTGTAATAACGGAAATATTTTGATACAATATAGCACACAGATATAACAAGAACAAAATTGCAGACAATATCGATTTTCCTAAAGTAAATTTTAATATTTATGGTGAACATGAAAATTTTAACGACTGGGCGGCAGCAGTGCTGGATAGTCCAGATGAAAAAATAAATAAAAGGAAGCGGAAATTAAAGGCAACCGGCAACAACAAAAGAGATAAAACAATCAGCGCAGAACAGCTGGACAGACTTGAGGGCGAAAAACATGAAGAAAACACTAAAAAAACAACCGCTTGGGCTGTCAGTGTTTTTAACGACTGCCTTAAGGCCAAATATACGTCTGTGGACAAAGTAGAGAGAGAGGGGGCAGACACTTTAAATGCCAGCTTGCGAGCTTTCTATGCCACTGTCCGAAACGCATCTGGCGCAGAGTACTCTGTGTCAAGTTTTCTGTCCCTAAGAGCTGGACTGAACCGCCATATATCCAAATATAACATCATTGGACAATCTGAATTCAACTCATCCAACGACATGTTCAGGGCCGTCCTCAAAAGGTTTCGCAAGGCTGGGAAAGACTCCAGTTCTTATCATCCTCCCATTTCGACCGCTGAAATAGAGTCACATTCGTAACTCCGTGTCTGTTACCAGACACAGCAGTCGGGCTGGTTCGCAAGGTCTGGTTTGACATTCAGCTGAATCTGGCAAGGAGGGGGCGTGAAGGAAACCGAGAGTTAAGAAAGCATTCTTTCGTCATTAAAAAAGACCAAAATAGTGATGAATATATTTGCTTGTCTTAAAGGCCATGTTCACACAGTCAGTTTTTGGGATTGACAACCGCATTTACTTACAGGTGTAAGTCTTGAAATGTCCCGTTCATAAGTGTCGTTTACAGTAGTTTCTGGAACACTGTATGTATGAACATGCAACGAGAGTCAAGCCCATATTCTCTAACTAGTCATCATAGCGACAATGACCAACGTAGTATTAAAGATGGCGACGTCCATACTGAAAAGTATTATCACTTTTGACATGACAAGAGACTAATTGAACCGCGAGTTCATCCATCAAAACTTCATTAACCAACAGTAGCATGTAAACACGCGCTAACCGGAGTCTTAAAGTGTTGCACACGCGTGTCACGTTCTTTGCGAAGTCTCGCACATGACACACCATTTGAATTTGGAAAAGAAACACAAAACTGACGGGAGCTGCTCCGGTAGAGAAAAGAACAGACTGGATCTAACACCATAAGATGACGCACAGCTCATATCTTTGTCGCAGTAAGTTACTGAAAGCGAAACCACACACAAAACACCTTAACAGAGCGGCTCTCTCGCACTGTATGACGTGACAGACTAGTGGTCTAGTCTGGTTCTGTTCACACAGCGCGAATATTCAGAGAATGCGGTTGTGAGTCCTGAAAATCGGTTATAGAATGCGGTTGTCACTCCTGCAAATAACCGTACCGTGTGTGAACGTAACCGTATTAAGGACTCATATACAGGACTGACAACCGTATTCTGCTGCTGTGTGAACGTGGCCTTATCATGCAGAAACAAAAAACCACAAAAAGCCCACCGATCCCAACAAAGACTGCTACCGAGGATTCATGTTTTCCAATCCAGGTGACCCCCTTTGCCCAGTTAAAAGTTTCAAAAAGTACATCACCAAATGCCCACCTGATGCCACATAATTCTATCTTCATCCACTGAAAGCCCCACAGGAGGAGCTTGACAGGAGAGAATGCTGGTATTCCCACGAACCGATGGGTGTGAACTACCTCGGAAACATGCTTCCACGCATCAGCGCGGCAGTCGGGTTATCCAAAAGATACTCCAACCATTCCTTAAGAAGCACCGCAGGTCAAATGCTGGAGAGCAGGCAGATCATGTCTGTCACGGGGTACAAGTGTGGAACAACCCTGAGAAGCTACTGGGCACCTTCGGCAAAAGAAAGAAAGAAATGGAGCTTTATCCCCTCGGGAAACAAAAGTCCAAACGCCACAGAAAATCAAGCCAAGGATCACCAGGAAAAAACAAACTCTGCTAACATGCAACCCCCTGCCCTGGTCTACCGTTTTCGATGTCTAACTTTACAATCAATGGAAACGTGCAGTTTAACTTAAGTAAATAAAGCAAATAGGCCTATAATGAATAGAACATTAAACAGAATATATACAGGTGCATCTAAATAAATAAGAATATCATGAAAAAATTATTATTTTTTTGTAATTTCATTCAAAAAGTAAAACTTAAATATATTTTAGATTTATTAGACATAAAGTAAAATATTTCCAGACTTTTTTGTTTTTATTTTGATGATTACAGCTTGCTGCTCATCAAAATAAAAAATAAAAAATCAGTATCTTAAATTATTAGAATATTTAATTTCAAGTTCTATTAAATGACCATTCTCAGGGTATAAATACTGGGTTTAGGTCATTAATCCCAACAGCAGTCATGGGGAAGTCTTCTGACTTGACAGTTGTCCAGAAGACGATCATCAAGACCCTCTACAATGAGGGTAAGCCACAGAGGGTCATTGCTGAAAGAGCTGGCTGTTTGCAGAGTGCTGTGCCAAAGCATATTCATGGAAAGTTGACTGGAAGGAAAAAGTGTGGTAGGAAAAGGTGTACAAGTGAAAGGAATGACTGCAGGCTTGAGAAAGTAATGATCATGTTAATCATGTAAATGTAAGTTACTTGTCTCATTTTTTTCAGAGAGTCGAGCAGATGAAGAATCTTCAAATTACTAAAACATCAGACTCACAGAAGAGCTCAGAAGAGAAAGGCACTGAGTCAGAATCAGCCAATCAGAGTGATTCTGCCAACACAGAGATGGATGTGATTACAGAGAATGATGCGCATTTGAGGGGAGCAGTAAAGAAACTTACAGAAGAGAAAAAGGAACTACAGGAAAAACTAACCCAGAGAGAGTGAGTGTACTGACAGCATATATATACTACCATTCAAAATTTTGGGGGTTGGTAAGATTTTTAAAATGTTTTTGAAAGAAATCTCTTCTACTCAGCAAGGTTGCATTTATTTGATTAAAAAAAGGCAATGTAAAATATTATTACAATTTTAAATAACTGTTTTATATTTCAATATATTTTAAAAAGTAATTACCAAAAAAGACGTTACTCCAGACTCTTTAGTGTCACGCGATCCTTCAGAAATCATTTTAATATGCTGATTTGGTGATCAGGTAATATTTTATATTATTGTCAATGTTAAAAATAGTGAAAACGTCCTATTATATTTATATTTCTGAAATATTTAACGTATTTAAGTGTAAGTCTGATTGAAAATATTTGTCTTGTCTTGTCAGTGAAGAGATAAAGCAGTTGTCCGCTGAGAAGGATGAAGGTCTGAAAGAGGTGGAAAATGTGCTGAAGGAACAAATTAGAGAGCATGAGAAACTGATGCAAACACACAGGTTTGTAATATAAACATAATGAAGGAATCAAGAATTAAAACTATATTGTGGTGATGTTTTGCTTGTTTTGGAGGATGCTGAGTTCTCACAAGATTGCCATTGCTGTTGCCTTAACATATGTGATGTTACTGTTATGTGAGAGAAAAATTTATTAAACCCTGATTTATATTCAATTCTTTCTATATTGAAATTATTTGTGTTCCTTTAGAGATGCTGGTTTAGTTTATATCGAAAATGAAACATTCTTTTACTTCTGTGACATTTTTCTGAGTAAAAAAACTAAGTTACGTGTGCAGAAAAAAATCATTTCAAAGGTATAGGAAGTTATTACATTTCAAAGAAAAATTTTGAAAACTAACTCTTTTTTTTTTTTTCCTGTAGAATAACATGCATTGATGAATCATGAGCAAGGAAATTTATTAAGAAAGTATGTAAAGTCAGTTTAGATTCCATGTTTTATTTACAGGCAGGAGATGTGTGCGCTGACCGTAGAGATCAACTGTTTAAAAGAGAAACTAGAGGAGGAGAGAAAACTCAGATTAGTACAAGATCCAAGTCAGGTAATACTTTCAAAATACGTTTTAGCTACACGCACGAACAGTTCACTTTAAGACAGTGAAGATGGCAACTCGTAAATATGAAACTTTCATATATTTTCTCATCTCACAGGTTCAGGACGGTTCTTTTTCATTAACACTCACAGAACCATTGTCGTCATCAGCGGTTGCGTCAATAGAGAAGAACAAAGCAGCTAAGATCATTCAGACACACTGGCTCTCACACCGCACACGGGTTGGTACAACACACCGACATGTACTATACTCCCACAGTGAATGTAGATTATTCATGTCCTCCTTTATTCTTCTGCTCCTGTGCTTAGGATCTAGTTCTCTTGCAATCCTGTCTCAGAGGGCATCTAATCAGACAGAGGCAGTTAGATGGACAGAGGCAAGCAACTGTCCCTGTTGCAGTGGTAACTATTTTTAACATTTTGATCAGATGTTTTATTATGCACAGTTTGTTTACAGATATATATAATTCAGTCATGAAGCTCTAGAGGGCACAGACTGATAGATCCTTTACATGTAATCTGCAAGCAATCACATCATTACCACATGGCACAAGTTGATTGGCCTCTGCTGACTCAACATTTAAATAGACTGGTTCAGTGTTTGTTGAATGCTAGTCTTGTTCAGAGGACTCTGAAACCCTCCACCTCCCCAGCTCCACCTGCCTAGATCTGCTACGGGATTTTTGTATGTCTATTCATGCAGCAGCAGCATATCTTACATGCTCACAGCAGCGAGTTTGTGTATCTATTAGCAGTAACAAGTCTGTACTTGCTCTGCAACAGCATCAGCAGCAATAATTATGCTCAAAATTCAGCTTTGCATCACAGGAATAAATAAAAAACATATTTTAAATGTTAATAATATACAATATTACTGTTTTTACTGTATTTTTTTTAAAAAATAAAATCAGCCTTGGTGAGCATAATAGACTTTTTTTTTTTTTTTTTCAAAAACATTAAAAAAATCTTAACGACCCCAAACTTTTGCACTGTAGTGTATATGTATTTTTACATTTTTAATATGATAGTACATGGAATTATTATGGTACATGTCCAAAAACCATGGTAATACCTTGGTATTTCTTGATACTTTTTGGGCATAACCCTCCTGGTCAAGACATGTTTGACATGTTTCCCGTCAGAATATTCCCTTTAAACTCCTTGACAATATATTTCAGGGTCAATCAGGTATGAACACTCAGGCTGTACAGGAAGAGGAAGTGACTCTGCTACAGGCTGTCTTTAGGGCTCATCTCAAACGGATGGACAGGTGATTTAAATACATAGTGTATACACTAAATTACCACATCACTACACTGAAATACTACATATACTGAACAGTTTTTGCATATTTCCATATGTATGCACATGTACGTATTTATATTATATCAATTCCATTCAAATAAACCTTGCACAGATGATTGTTCTGGTTAGAGAATGCAAGAATGCATTCACAACAGTTGATTTGAATGAATATGGTTGCATACATGGCCAGGTGGTCTCCTGACAGACATATATTGACTTGACTTTGCAGGGCATCCACAGTGATGCAGTCTGAATCTGTCGTTCATCAGAAAAAGCAGTATCTCTCCACCCCTCCACTGCTGCCCACAGGGTCCCCACAGGCCATGTTTACGAACAAAATGCAAACCTCAGGTGATCATTCATCTTTAATAATGTGCTTTGTTCTCACTGAAGAAATTGATTCTTGTTTGTTAATCTAGGATCAATAAGACTTTGTTGGTTTTCAGGGTTAGAACCGTTTAATGAACCAAAAATACGTTTGGTAAACAAAGATACAAACCTGGCCATTCTTATAATCTCTTGTACCGACCTCTCTTTAAAACCACTGTAACGTGTATGTGATATTATATTCTTCTAGGTGTAACTCAGAATAATAGCGAGGAGACTACAGAGAAACTAAATCCTGCTTATAATGATGAGCTGCGTGACAAGAGATCAATACCAGGTTAGAACATATAACCCATTCCTATTACTCTACCATTCAAAAGTATGGGTCAGTACAATTTTTTTTTTCAAAATAAATTAATACTTTTATTCAGCAAGGATGCATTAAATTGATCAAAAGAATGTTCAAATAAATCCTGTTCTTTTGAACTTTCTGGTCATCAAACAATCCTGAAAAAATGTATCATGATTTTCTATATACATACATATATATATATATATATATATATATATATATATATATATATATATATATATATAAAATAATGATAAGACACACTAAATAAGATAATAAGAAATGTTTCTTGAGCACCAAATCAGCATATTAGAACGATTTCTGAAGAATCATGTGACACTGAAGACTGGAGCCAGGAATAAATTACATTTTAAAATATTTTTAAATACAAAAGTGGTGTTTTAATATTATATTACTATAAAGAAATGCAGCTGTGAGCAAAAAAGACTTACTGACCCCAAACTTTTGAATCTAGTGTGTGTCTGAGAACACCAGTATATCCTTGAAAAATCTCTGATAAACTACCATTATGCATACTGTTTGATGTATAATGTATAATCATTCATCTATTTAATGTAATGACATATATGACTGTTTTGTTGGTATTAAGGAGACCTGAAGCTCCACCAACAGCAACCAGCCACTGAAAGTCCAAAGACCATTGATTCAGATGACTCCGATGACATCATTGTGTCTCCTTCAAGGCCACTGAGAAAAAGAGAAAAATGCTTTAGTCCGTTCAGTGCTAATGATTTGGCGTAGCTCTTTGGTTCTTTTTTACTATTTGGACCTAAAAAGAGTTTCATAAATAATGCTTTTTCTTTTTTAACTTGGAACACACAATATTACCTGAGCAACTTAAAAGGAAACTGAAACAAACTGACATTTATATGGGCAATAATGACTGTACATAGATCATGGATGATAGATCGTTATGGTTTTATGATTTCACACTTTATTATTTCTGACTTCTAGAAACTAAAACCTTCAAATAAGGTAGAAATGTCAAAAGTTGTGTCTTCACACTCCACAAGTGCCTTGTGTAGGAAGATCAGGGATTTAATATTATTCATTTACTTCTCATTGCAGATGAATATACACATTACACTAAGCAGAATATCTTATAAAGTATATTTAAGCCATTGTGTGCATTTTAAAGTACACCTCTGATTGATACAAAAGTACTGTGAATCTACACAAACATATTGCTGGATAAAAGAATTTCAAGTTCAGATTGAGGAAAAATGACAGTAAATGCTGTTAATGCAGTTAAATGTTGTCAGTGTGTTTCGTGTTGTTATAGATGAATCTGTACTGAACCAATAATAGCACTGAAAAAAAATGTGTTGCTGTTTTCTTGTTTCGATGTCTTATTAAAACTGATTTTGCTTTAAGAGCACATTATTTTTTGTGCCAATTTGTTTGAATTTGTGTTAAATTTTAAGTTTTCTCTGGACTTTTGTCCTTTTCTCTAAGAGTGTGAAAATACCATTTCCTCATTTATAGTCTAACTTCCTATATAGCAATGGCTGATTATCAATTTAAGAAGTTAACATAAATACAGTACAATTAGATGATCTATTACGTTTTTTATGCATTGGAGGCACAACTCCAGTATGTTTATTTTTGACTTCAGAGCCCCCCCTTTTCCCCCAACAATATTTGAATGTCCAACCTTCCTAGTTTCTTTTAAATTTCAGGACTCCTGAAGCTTCATTAGCTGAATGTTCCTCAAGGATCCCAATTTTTTTATTTTATTTTATTTTTTTTTATAACCAATAACACTTTTCCATTCATGATGTACTGGATAAGGGTTAAGGATTATGATTTTTAAAACAATTTTTTTTATTCAAAATTTCTACCCAATAAAATATTTTAGAGCTTGGCATAAATAGGAAAATGTTTACTTATTTAGCCAACACCAGAGTTCTTGTCTGTTTCAAGTTTAAGATTATACCTGAAGTTTAGTTACACTGTAAGTATGCGGCCTGTAATTCCCTGCATGGCAGATAATTGCCACTGTTATCGGTGGTTGAAGTTTTTTGTTTGTTTGTTTGAAGTGTGCAAAGTTTTTACATAAGATTTATTTTGAAATCTCCACTTTCATTTATTTTTTTGACCAGTGAACATCTTTTGGAAACTTATACATATGCAAATGCACAAAGAAAATGAAATGTATGCATATTAGTGTTAAGTGTGCTATTTGTACGACTGTACAAATGTACAATAATTACACTTGGTTATATTTTGAAAACTATATTAAGTAATATTAAGCAGTTATTTTAAGTAATATTGTTCACATGACACAATAAATTGACAAAGGTTTAAGATTAATGCAGTATGTGACTAGTGAATTTACAGCAAAAGTAGGTTTATACAAATGTACTATATCACAACACTGGAACATCTCACCTGAAGTTATTTTAGTAAAGTGAATTGAATTTCACAGAAAAATGATCTAATTTATGTAAAATATGTCATTTCAGTCACATATTTATAGTAAACATACATATTATTATGTAATGTTCATATATTACAGTACCAGCTGTTTGTTTTTTTTGTTTTCGTTTTTTTACAGTATATTTGTAGCTAATGATTTACGGTACTCTTGTATATTTAGTCTTAATGGCAGCTAACACTGGCACTAAGTTACTATAAATTTTACAGTAATTTTTTTTACAGTGTATTGTCACAACAAGCGAGAATGGTTGACATTGAGCATCTAGATCTCGAACCTCCGGGAAATCACCCTTAGAAAGAAAAAAAAAAAAAAAAAAAAAAACGCCTAAAGGAGCATTTGCTGGCAAAAAGAGAACGCGACAGAGCTCCCCAGGTAAAGGTCGCATTCCGGGGGTTAAACATCATGTTATTTGGGGTCGCTTCAACCCGCGGACATGAAATACAACCCACTGCAACAGTGTGAAAGCATTCCAATTCCGCGGGAAAACCGTGGACTTGGCAACACTGAGCATAACCAAAACAATGTTCTTCTGCAATATGCATGAATAAAAAATTACTTAAATATCAGCCTACATATAAAATAAGAATTGTCAATTTTGATTTCACTGTGACTATAATAGTACAGTTTTAATAGTACAAATTTTGTCTATTTTTATGATTATTTTTGATGTGTTTAAAAATCAAAATCACATCAATCAGGGTATTAAACTATATTTAGAGGTGAAGTAGCCCAAGTTTAAAAGTTAAAAGGGTTGCAAAAAAAATATAAAAATAAAACATATAATATTTTTGTTTGACCTCCTTAACATTTTGTTGACCATTTGTCAAAAGAAAAACAAATAATAAATCGTGCTATTTGGAAGTTGTACAAGCCTAGATTTAAAAAAAGACCAATCACAATTCAGTATGCAAATAATGCTAGAAGGACGACCAATTGGATCAGTTCACTATGCAAATTTAGAATCGCGTCATCGTTGTCGGGGAAATTTTCAGACGTTACCACTGATCTGTGGACGTTACATTTTTTATAACTTAAATAGCCTAACGTATTCGTATAACGTTTATAATACACTTATGTAGCATAAATTAAGCACACATTTGAGGTAAGAGAATTCAATTACTAAAAAGCAGTAAAATTGCAGAAAATTGTAGTTGTATTGTAAGGTATTGCTGAGTGACGTGATTTGAATTTAGCGTCATTTGGCCACCAGAGGTCTGTAAACACACTAATCCATTTGTGTATTGAAATATATGGACGTGGATGATTGACAATCACGCCCGTATGTAGTCTTTCACACAAATCACTAGTTCATCCTCGTTATGTGTGTTATCATCGCGTATCTCAATTGTAACGTGACAGAAATGCACAAGCGCTGATCACGCGCGTCTACTCGAAGAAAGCGTTGCGGGACTACCTTAAAACAAAAGCACGATGGACATCAAAGGCGTTTAAAGCCCTTGCTTCAGTTCCAGTGAGTGTATCGCTGGATAACATGCAGACGGCAGTGACGCAGGGGCTGCGTTGTTGGACAAGATACTTGGTGCATGCTGACTGCTGAGCACAGATAAACTTGCTGTTGCTGCTTTTCGACCAAAACGTCGAAGGACAGGAGCCATTTGTCTGTTGTTGAGATCATCGCAGGTTTTTGCTGGAACTATGGTTTAGGCTGACAGCGGGTAAGAACGGATTCCCCATAACAAAAGCCTGTCTGAGTAAATAGCGGTTTAAAACCTAGTATACAAACAATGCATGTTAATTATTAAATTTAAGAACAAATCTGTATGATCTAATTAAACATAACAGATGAGTGTTGGGCACACAATTCTATGGGAAAACTAGCCATTTGTTTGCTTGGGGGTCTTTGGTGCAGATTTTAACCCCTACTTAACTGCAGGCAGCGTGTAAAGAGACACTTTAAATGCATTTGATGCAATGCGACGAAGTCGAAGTCTGGAATTGGCTGCTGAATGCATTGTCTTTTACAGTCACAGATCTGCATGAACACTATGGCTGCAGTGGTGAATTATTCTCCGCCGTGGTGGGTTAACCTTTTCCATCGCCTTCCACACTTCAACCTACAGTTTCAGCTGACCAGCAGCGATTTCCGCCCGGAGGACTCGGAATATCAAAAGGTAGGTCGAGTTCAATTGCTACATGATTTGGAAATACGTGACAACATCAAGATCGACGTGTGTGTGCGCAGCGGCAACATCAAAGGATGTTCTCAAACATGACGTCACCATCTGAAGGCTTTTACTGCAGTGTGGCAACTAGTTTTTGAGGTACTAGATGTGCCATTAAGAGTCACATATTTGACAGCTAAAAGGGATAGTTATGGATAATAAACACAAAATGAGCATAATTTTGATAAAACATAAGAGAGTACCAGAATAGACAATGATAATGCAGTAAGACAACACTTGTTTATTTAAAACAGCACAAATACTTTATATAAAGCACACTGGCTAAAAAGACTGGTGGTGCCCCACCAGGCTCGACATATTTGGTCAACCAGTCTTTTTTTGTCTAGTTAGTAGCATGGCTTTGCTGATGAGGTAGCTTGATCGGCACTAACCAGTTTAAACTTGATGAAAATTCATTCTGGTCAAGCTTGGATGTCTTTTACGCCTAATGAGTGGCATTGACTTATAATCAGTTTTAATGACTTCACCATCTTACTGAGCTCCTCATGTTGCACATGAGAACAGACTGTCCAATCACTGAGCAGTTACTGTCCAGAAATGATGTTATGCTTAGGAGCTGTGTGGAGATAGTCAGCGTTTGTTATTTACCCACCCACGGAAATGCATTTCAACACCCAGTAGGAGACATTATGAGCCTGTGCATATGTAATGCATTTCTACATGCATGCAACATTTGGTCAAATGTATAATGTAGAGGCATCTGGGATTACTGTTGTATCTCAATCACAGCAATATTACGGGAATGCTGCCAAAAAATGAAAAGGCAACCTGTCTGTCAGTATGGTTCTTGGTGTAAACATCCAATAGATGTTTTGGTAGCACTTTATTTTACAGCCCTGTTCCCCATGTACATACTATGTACTTCTTATAGTAATTGCAATAACTGGGAAATAACTAGGTACTAACCATGAACCTACCCATAAACCTAACCTTAACCCATGTTACCTTATATTTATATTTATACTTACCTTATAAGTACATGTGTATAAGTACATCATAAGTGCATGTACTGTAAAATAAAGTGCAACCAATGTTTTCACATGGTCTAAGCAGAATTGCTCTGTGCTTTTGTGTTGTGTATGAATTTATGTTGTGAAATTTTATTAAAAAATTACAAGGTCAAACAAAACCTAAAAAATAAAATGTATACATTGAATTGCTTGCTATAAGATCAATAACTTTCACTTCAAAAATAGATAGGGTTATTTTTCATGTCATGGTGACTTTAAAGCCCCCCTGTAGTCAATAATTTTATCCCTTAAAATTCATCTTTGATCACCAAAATGACATATTTAAATGTTTTTTTTCTGTGAAAAAAATTCTTCATGCCTTAAAATTGCTTGAACGTAACGCTACACCCTTCCTTCATTTACGTGGATATGAATATGCTAATTAGCCCAGCCTCGACTCACTCGCACGAGCTCAGAGGTCCACTCGGTCAACTTACTGAGGTAAACGCTGCACAATGGTATCGCTTTTTACAATGTCAGACATGTAATGGTAATTAATATGATTAGCATTTTGCCTGACTACATTATCAGACAGCTAATAATGTGTTGATAATGTTACATAAACCATGTTCCCATTCACCATCTTAGTCTGCCTTCTAAAAATCACCATCTTTAGAAACGCTTTAAACAACTCTGAACGTCAGTGGAGTAGGCATACAGTTCATCATAACATCGTAATATACATCATACACCTGCTATATTGCGAAACCTACCCAATTTTTCATATCAACAGAAAGATATACCGGGAAAACCTGACTTCTCTTGAGACTCCCTTGCTTCAGAGTGGTCATAGTTAATGATATGCTAAAGCCTGTCGGCACGTTGACGTGATTGGTTACAAGGTAGTTTGTGACATCAGAAACACCAGCGATTTCAAACTGTGTTTTTGAGGCGGTCTTTAGATCACTGCAGTTTTAAAGAGAAAATACTCAGCAATGGTGTTTACTTATGAATTTGCACATGGTTTGTCTTAAAGCATATTAAAAACACCACATAGACATATAAACAACATTAATAATTTGTTTTTCACCACAGGGGGTCTTTAGCAAAACAGCCCAGCCATATTGGCTACCATGGTTTAACTGTCTGACACCATCAGTATACCATGGTGCTACCACAGTGCTTTTTTGTTGTTTTTACTGTTTTGAGTTGAAACTTCTTTCAGACAAAGATAAAGGTCACAGAGACACTTTTCAAGTTCAAATGTCAAGAAGGTTTGTTTACTGTCTGCTTCATAAATTGAGGCTATTTTGTGAAAGCAGCCATTCTCCATAAGACCAGTAGGAAATAGCATCCAGCTGCGTGAAATTGCAGCCATGGTTGCCTTTGCTCACAAGCTATAGCTGTCAATGACCACATTCAGAGCACTCCAATGCTGGATGGTAAAATCACTAACAACGGTCACTTGTTTACAAAAAGAAATCTGCAATTAAAGGGATAGTTCCCCCAAAAATTTAAATTCTGTCATTAATTACTGTTGTTCCAAACCCATAAGACTAATAAGTTAATATTTGGAACACAAATGAAGATCTTTTAGATGAAATCTGAGAGTTTTCTGTCCCTCCATAGACAGTTGCGACGCTTTGACGCTTCAACAAGTTCATTCAGTTCATCTTCAAAAAGAGATCTTAGAACTAATCCCTATGAATTGAGCGGTTTAGTCCAAATTTTCTGAAGAGACACGATCACTTTATATGATGAACAGACTGAATTTAGGCTTATATTCACATATAAACATTAATCAACTCACACATCAGGTGTGGTAAACAGAAGCTCAAGCATGTTTGCTTGACGCATGCAAGAACCAGTGAGATCAGTTTTCGTGTGTTACGCAGCACGTTTGAGCTTCTGCAGAGGTTTGTTCTTGCGTATCAATCATGTTCGGCTGAGCTTCTGTTTATGTTCGCTGATCAATATTAAAATGTGAATAAAAGCCTAAATTAAATCTGTTCATCATATAAAGTGATCGTGTCTCTTCAGAACATTTGGACTAAACCACTTAATTCATATGGATTCGTTTTACGATCTCTTTATGAACGTTTTGAAGCATCAAAGTGTCATTTGCATAGCTGTCTATGGAGGGACAGAAAGCTCTCAGATTTCATCAAAAAGATGTGTTCCGAAGATGAACGAAACTCTTACAGGTTTGGAATGACATTAGGGTGAGTAATTAATGACAGAATTTTAATTTTTTGGTGAACTGACCCTTTAAAAAGATACTCAGGGCTGTAGTAATAGAAATTGATCTCTGAGGTTCAAACATTGTTGTTTGGAGAGATCAGATGAATGCAATACAATACTAACATGCACCATCAACTTGTAAAGTTTGTTTAAGAGACATGGGCTCATTAGTCACAGCAAGTTCAGTTGAATTCAAATGCAACTTTATTTTAGCTGTGAGTAATTTTCCAAGGTCAAGATATATTATAAGTGATTACATTCAACTCAGTGCTGAAATACGATTGAAACCGATGTGCTTGTATGTGAATGTACTAACCTGGTGGAAAACCTCAATAAGGCCTGGTTTTCCTGGGATGCTTGAAGATGAGATTGGCCTAGTTGGTTGGCTTGTTAGATCCGAGGTCACAGGAAAGCCACGGGGTATGTGGGGGTAAATCTGTGTGAGATGAGGTCATGACAAGCCCTTGGGTCTGTCTGGTCTGACAGAGCAGAAGGGAAGAGAGTGAGGGAGGGTAAGGAGAGGAAGAGGAGGGGGTTGGGTGTTGTTATTCTCTTTTTAATAAAAGATGAATGCACCCCTTTCTGTGGGCTTCTGTGAAAATGGGGTTTAATCCTTAATGTATCCCAGAGTGCTTTGCAGGCATCCTTTTGTCAAATGGACACATAGTCTTTATGCCAGTACCCCATCGCTCTCATTCTCACACTCTCACACATGCATGCTGGGACATATGGGGGTCTGCACTCGTTCACACCGACACATAGGGAGAGCAAGCAAACTACTTGATTTGAAGATCACATGCTAGTAGTTCTAAATGCAAAATATAGCCTGTAAATATCTACTATGGTAGTTGATACATAAAATTAATTCATAATTTTAATATAATAAAATAATACTATAATAAAATTGAATAAAATACATATGTAATAAATTATATATATTATTTAATCTCTTATGTTCAACAAAGCTGCACTTACTTGATCAAAAATACAGTGAAAGTAGTTACATTGTAGTTATTTGGGTTAGTTCATTCAAAAATGAAAATTGTCATCATTTACCCACCCTCATGTCGTTCCAAACCTGTAAGACTTTCGTTCATCTTTAAAACCCAAATGAAGATATTTTTAATAAAATCTGAGTGATTTCTGTCCCTCCATTGACAGTCTATGCAACTACCACTTTGAGGCTTCAAAAAGTTCATAAATAGATCGTAAAACTAATCTATATGAATTGAGCGGTTTAGTCCAAATTTTCTAAAGAGACAATCATTTTATATGATGAACAAATTAAATTTAAGCTTTTATTCACATACATATTTATCAACTCGCATCAGTTATGGTAAACAAAAGTTCAAGCATGTTCGCCTGACATGTGAGAAGCACATTTGAGCTTCAGCAAGAACCTGAGGTTTGTTCTTGTTCGTCAAGCAGGTTTGGTCTTCTGTTCGACATCTTTGACGCTCTTAACCGAGCGCTTGCACAGATACACACAGGAGCATTTGAAAGCAGGCATCTATCTTCAAAAGCTCTCGTGTGTATCTGTGTAAGCACTTGGTGAAGAGCATCAAAGATGTCTATTTACAACATGTTTTTGAAGCGTTGATCATTGTAGCCAATCACAGACATATCTGTTGAGCGTGTGAACACAATGGCCAATCAGAGGTGTTTAACTCAACAGTGCTCAAAAAGCTAGGGGGAAATGCTGGTATTGTCACTTTTTTTTTTTTAATTTCTGTACCGAAGTACCGTACTTTTGACAACCCTTGTTATTAATATGAGGTCATAAACTCAGTGTAAAGCAATTATACAATAATTTTTAAAATGCTGTTTAAAATAATTATAGTTTTAGGTGGAATATAGCATGTCTTTTTAAACAAATTTTTTCAACAGACTCAACTTCCTTTTAAATGGGACAAAGATGGCACACATGCACCCATATGAACTTGGGCACACACATAGCCAGTGCCATTTCATCATTATTCAGCCCTCAAGGCCTCCCTTCAACCACCTTTAAAACTGTGCTTACATCCTGGCACCAAGAAGACATATATGCACTTTTGGATTGAAACCATCTGTGCAGCAGAGGGTTCACTTGGATCTCAGGGCACTCCGCACAATAGTTTGGATCTGGCTCACCAGTAGTTGCCAAACATGTCAGCACTTTGTCCTCCTCTATTCTCTGTACTTTAATGCCACATGGACCTTATCCACAACCACACTGGGTGTTCTTATGTCTTTCTTTTGAAAAGATCATAATGATTGTCCGATTCGCTAATGAATCATTCTTTTGAATCAGTTCTTTTTAATGATTTGGTGAACTCGATTTACAAAGTGCCTGCAACTGACTTGACTTCGAGAGCTTTGTTTGGGAGTTAAATTGAAATGGCTGACATGTTAGTACATGTTTTTTACAGTCTGGGTCCATATCTTACCGTAAAAGTCTGTTTGCAAAGTCTACGCCTAAATTGTGACTGATTTACCAAAGAATCCACAAATGTACTGAACAAAATGCTCCACTGAGACATTCACATAGTTGAAAATAAATAACCACTTTCCTAGCATTAGAATTCTTTGGAAGGTAATGTTATTTTTAGTCCAATGATCCTGTATCTTTCTTCTCTCCTTCTCATCTCCATCTCCAACATGCCAGTGGATGGGGCCAAAGATAGAAGGATGTAGAAGTAGTCGTTAATCTGATTCTGCAGAGGTGGTCTTTTGTCACACTATTACGTCATAATGTGACAAAATCCAAAATGAGTCATTTTCGGAGCTTGGTTTCAATAAGAGCTGGAAACAAGGAAGTTTTAAGTTCTGAAACGTACAGGATATTTGTATATTACAATATTACAATGACCTCTTGTCAAAGATGTCAAAAGATGAAAAAATAATAATAATAATAATAATTTCTTAATTTAGGACCCCTTTAAAGGGATTATTCACATCAGAAGCAAAATGTACTCACTCTTATGTCATCCCAAACTTGCATGACTTTCTATCTTCTGTAGAGATATTTTTGAAAAACTGTTTTTGTCCATATGTTGAAAGTCAATGGAGTCAAAAACAACACTGATCCATTCCTCACTGATTTTCATTGTATTTACAAAAAACAAAAAGCCATAGCTATATAAATTATATTTTATTTATGTATTTGATATATATTTATTTGATGACATTCAAGCATCTCAGCATTTATGTACAGGCTCTGAAATACCTTAAAACAGTGATTTTATTTACTTTTTTTTTTTTTAACCAAGTTAAAATGTAACCTTTTAATGCATTTTTCAAAATATTTTGTGTTTCACAGAAGATAATACATGTTTGGAAGAACATGAGGGTGAGTGAATGATGACAAAAAATCATTTTGGGTTGAAGTGACCTTGATAATCTTTGGATCTTTTTTTGGAAGTTTTTCTGTATGTTACCATTATTTGTATCCTAAAAAAGTTCCCTTTGTCCACCTACATGTCTACTTCCTGTATGTGGGAAATGTGATTGGCAGATGCTATACATATGTTTTGGCTGGTATCAGGCTTCTGTTTTCTCAGCGTTACTGTAATGAAGGTATCTGCATAACTTTTATCTGTTCTGTGTCCAAAATGAGAGGAATTTATGACTCTTTCTGAATTTGCAATAGTTTGAGAGGATTTCAGTTTGCTGAAGACGGCTCCTACAGCTGTGTTGCTGTTCTAGTTTGACATGTGGAAAAAGCACTAGGGTTTTTTCTCAGCAGGGAATGCTGGAATAATTAAAAGCATATTGGGCAGGAAAGGGGCCCAGCTGGCAGGAAGTCACGAGTAGTGGCGATGAAACGATTTACACCAGAAGACTGAGCTGTACTCACAAAAACACACGTACTAATGACACATAAACATTGAGCTGAGAGGTAAATGTCATTGCGCTTTAATAACTGTGATTACTGTTTTAACTTAACCATTATTCTCTTAGCACAGATGGAGGTAATATGGTGTTTTACGTGTTTTGTGGTTTTGTCAATAGGAGTGTGTGCTACAGCTTATTACTGTGTAAAATTGTGCTGTCTTAGACCAGATCCTTAAGATCTGTTCAGTAATTTACATGCACATGTATTAAATTTTCTGGGTTTACTTTTTGGTGCAATTGAAAGCACTAGAGCTGCACGATTAACCGTTAAAAGATTGTGATCCTGATTCAAACACCCTTATTCCAAAATGACTGATTCGACTATGTCTATTAAACCTTTGACAAGTACGATCACAGCGGAACATTAAAATCTGTGTTAGTGTTACCGCTGACCCAGAGAGAGCAGTTGTCATGTATAGATATGAAACAGCTTCACAAACAGTCTTTTCAACCACATAGTATCGTTATTTATTTGGATATAAACACTGATATTTGCAGTAGTATCGGGGCGGAGCTAGGGGTGGGCTAAGGGGGCTGGAGCCCTGAATGTTTTTCCAAAAGCCCGAATCTTTCAAGTTTGGAGTTTCTTAAGTGCTGTCAAAATATAATTTTTTCTAAACATATCCCTCTATCAAAATATGTTAAACAGTTCAATATCGCTTTTCTGCAGTATCCATACCGGCAGCGCTTCTCTCCGACAGCGAGTTCACGCACACCGCAGCTGTACACAGACACGCCTCTTGTCACTCACTCAGCGCAGCGGCAGGCCTCAAGACTCTTGTTCAGTCCGGTTGAAGGGTTTTTGTTATGATATAACAACTGATATGACAACTTTAGCACATTTGTCAGCTAAACATTCATTCAGTGTTTACCATTAATGACCCTGTGCCGCCACCACTGTTTCACAATGAACCGAAAATTTAAAACAGCCTAAATAGTCTCTAATGTTGTATTTTGCCAAACAAACTAAAATCGAAACGGTGATATGGCTTTGTGACTTTATAAAACCGCAAAATACAGTGATTAAGTATATATAGAGTGTGTTTGTGCTGCGTGTTTTAAATAGAGGTGTGCACTTTGTTCACGCGATCAGCTGGTGATCTGGTGATCAAAATAAAAGCTCAAGGATTTATCTTTTGCAAGTGTAGAAATTAGTACAAAAGTACTGTAATTTCCCTATACTGTTGTGTAAAGTAAAGAAAAAATTCTCATTTATTTATTTATTTACAGTGCATTTGTTACAATATATGGATATTACTGTCATATGACTTATTATATAGGCATAAATCATTATTATATTATTATATTATTGTAATAATTGTTTGCCCCCGGACCCCCCTAGAGGAGGTACACCCAACATAGTTTTACAAATTCCAGTGGGAAATAATGTAATTTTTATGAACTTTACTCCAGCATACTGCAGCTCCTTTCGTGTCAGTAAAGCTGTTAACGGAAAATTCAAATGTCATTGGACAAAATAGATTTGGGCTAAGCCCCGAATGTTTACAATGTCTAGAAAGCTCATTTGAATATAGTATAGTATAGTTTAGTAGTGGTCAGATAATGCTGATATGTAATACAATATATACAATACACCATTTTTTTTTTTTTTTTTTTTTACAAAATATGTACTTGAAATTCACTTTCGAGTGAATTGTTTTTATTTTACACTTGTTTACAAAATAATATATACTCAATTCACTTTTAAGTTTAATTTTGATTATTTTTATACACAAATGTTCTTATTTTATGCTATTAGTTTACAAAATATATACTTAAAATTAACTTTTGAGTTATGTTGAAAAACATTAAAAAATTTTTTTCTTATTTTACACTATTATTTTACATGGTATACACTTAAAATTCACTTTTAATTACATAGTGTGAACAAAAATGAAAGCAAACAATACAAAAACATTTGCTCTTGTTTTGTAAATAGAAAACATAAATATTTTATTATACATTTGTCCAGACTTGAGGTGTAGGCATATTGGTGCACTGTTTATTAGTCTCCTAGGTAAGAAAGAATGAGCGGAAGTAGGGTTGGGTGATACAGATAAAAAAATTATCACGATATAATGATTCATATTGATCGGTGTCGATAATTATTGAAAAAATTATAGCAGAAAAAAATGTTTGAATTTAACCAATGCATTTTTAATTAAGGCAAACAACAAATAATCTTTAAAACAAAGCAAAATAAAACTTAAACAAATCTTTCTAATATTTTATATGAAGATTAAATAAATAAGTGTTAAAAACGTAGAGCTGCACAATTCTGTATAAATTGAGAAACTTTTTTGTTTGTTTCAAACCGAGATCACAATTCTGAATGACAACTAAATGAGAAAAAAAACTTAACTGGAGGTTCTGACAAAATATTAATTGCTGCAGTCTATTTTAAAATTTTAAATATATTTGAATTATTTAAAAAAAAAAAAAAATCTGTTTGGATGTACGATATAATGACACGCCCATAAATACTCTTGTTTCATTACTGGATGAATCAGTGTATTTGAAAGAATCTGTTGAATGAAGATTCAACGTCAAATACATTTTTTAGCAATCACTTGTCGCCGAAACAATGTAATGGATAAATGCTTCGTTTTTCTTTCAAAAGCTGATTTGCTCTATTTTGATCGATAACATAGACATTAGTATTTTATCTGAACTATAAACTTTTATCTTAGTACTTCTGTGATAATTTGAATATTTGTAGCACAGAAATAATGATACTGTGTGTGGTTGAAAACATTGTGCAGCAGTTTATACCGACATGACCACTGCTCTCTCAAGACGAACTCTGAAGTAGATCAACTGTTAGACGTAAGGAAACCATGAAACTGCCACACTGATGAGTTGATATGTCCTTTTTTATTCACAATCTCCTCATCACCAGCAGGTACAGCACTCGTTTTCATGCGTTTGTGTGTTCTGATCTCATGTGGCGATTGCTCAACTGAACACCACAGCAACTTGTTTGCGTGTCACTCATAGCGCGTATGTTTGTGATCCAGGGACGAACGAACTTCATGTCTATTTACATTTTAATGTATTTAAGTAAAACTATATAGAGAGTTATATCGATCATTTTTTTCCGTTATCGATTAAGACGTACCGTCGATAAATATCGATACCGTTTTATTGCCCAGGCCTAAGCGGAAGGAACAAATACATAAAGTACTGTATTCCATGATAGTGTTGTTGTGACTGTTAATATTGCATATCCGCTTATATTTACCAATTCTGGTGCTTCATGAGAATTATTGAACAAATTTGACTTCAGAAACATATTGGATTTCTGCATGCACACTCATGAACTATTCGGGTTTGGTTTTAAGGCATTCCTGTAATTAGATAGTGCCAACTTCCTGCCATCCTGCTCTTTATTACTACCGAGTCGCCCAATACAACCTAAAGTTCAGTCTCTCCCTCCATGTGTGTCTCTGAGGGCTGGTAATAAGATAATTACATTTGAGAGTTTTAGACTTCCTCCCCCACTCTCATCTTCTCCTAGATTTTTTTGTATAGTCTCTTCTCTTTGGTCTTGATCACTGATTAGTCACAGATGACCAAGAACGAATATTAATGTTGTAAAAATCTCATGACGCCAGCTTTAAGTCGTAACTCTAACAATAAAGCATTTAAGTTTATCTTTAAGGGTGGAAATAACAGCATTGTGTCTACACTGTTTCAGTGACACTGGTGATCCTGTCACGATGAACGTCTGCACTGGGCTGGACGCATATCTGACTAGGTCACTCTGGACATTTGAGGACAAATTAGTGATCTTGCTCTATTTAGCAAACCTGAGCTTGTGATTATCAACTGCTTTGGAGATACTGCATTTCCATGTATTCCTTGAACTGTCTTTCAGTATGGTTTTTGGAACAGAGGTTATCAACCTTATTGACTCGAAGGCCCCTGACTGTCCAGCACAATATTAGAAGGCACCCTATCCACCTTATGCCTTCGCCCCATGACAATTTGCGCAAATTATGGGTGTAACTTCCTTTAAACTGTAAACAATCAGTGAATGGCTCTATGAACGCAATAATGTTTTTTTTTAAAATGGGTACAATGAGATGACATTATTCTACTCACCCTTCAACCATCGAACATTAAAAGGACATTTAAAAGTGTAAAAGCATCAACAAGGTACGTTTCAACAGACAAAAGTGTGATTCTTTCTACAGCAATAATGGACGGATTAAATATCATATGTCTGTATTATTATTTAACATACGCTGCCTTAATAAAAATGTTCATTAACTTCAGCATTGCGTGATACTATTTCAAAGTGATTTCTGTCATTTTGATAGTTAATAAATCGTACTTACCTGTGAAAACAAATCTGGAAAGAGACGTGAGGATTTGAGGAGAAAAACAAGAGATTCTTTGTACATTACAGTGAATTATTTATGGGATATATCGTAAATTAAATCGGGAGAACAGACCACAAATGTATGTTGTCCTTTATTACAGCGAATTGCAAAGGGGGAAAAAGAAAATAATCATGAGAAAAAGAATGCAGTGATTGAATATTTCCATAAATATTCATGTTATATCATGTCATGTTAAAACACCAAGCATTGTATTATTCTCATGATGTCTGAAAATAAAACATGAAGGAAAATTGACAGCTCATTGAGTCAGCTTCATTTGTAGGGCAACATTATGAATTTTTTTTTTTGAAGTGTTTTTCATTGTAAGTTCCCCAAACCGGAAGTGCCACCCATAATTCAAAATGCAGTAGGCTTGTTAGGAATATGGTGGATATAATATAATATTAACAGAACTATTATATATATATATATCAAACTATCCTACCTATGGTTTTCCAGTGGAAACTAACTATTCCCTCATATTCGTATGTTGGAAAACCCAAAGAAAAAGTCTGAAGACAAATATGATCTACCAAACCCATGTGGTTATTTTTTAAATATGATTTACCGAAGTAGGACATGCTTCTAGATCAGCATCCTTGTTAGTGCTGGATGAACATTCAGAAGATCATTTCCCTGTGATTTTTAAATTATGGTTGAGAATACCTTTTGGACTGTGATTTAGACAGGAGCATTGTTCCAGGACTAACAAGAGATGTTGATTCAGTATCATGTCCTAGAACATGGCACCATGTTGTGTGTTTGTGTGGTTATGAAGACTTGTATACAGTGGAACTTCTGAGCTCTTACGTCACAGCTCTGAGACCAAAAGAAGTCTCCCATGTTCAGCCTGACCTACATTTGCTGTATATGGAGATTTTCATGGTACACCGTAGCATTGGATAAAAAAAAAACATCTAGATAATTCATGATGCTTCTGGTATAGTGGAAGAGCCTGTGGATGTGGATCTGGATTAAACATGCAGGACTCCTTCTGAAAATGGGAGTCTTTTCCGTCTAGAATAGCATCTCACACACAAAGAAATATAATAGTCGAAAACAATATGTTACTTCAGATTCCAATAAAAGAAAACGTGATACTGTACAATAACAAAAGATTGTAATCGGAAGACCCTACCCTGAATGGCCTCATAGTGTTCTTAATTGTTCTTGGTTCATTTCCTGCTTCACTAAAAACAATGAGGTCTAAATGATTCTTTATCTCTCTCTGCAGTCTGTGTTGTTGCTAGGTGCAACAGCATTGGTGTGTTTGGCACTGGACCTCTTGTTCCTCCTTTTCTACTCCTTTTGGCTGTGCTGCCGTCGTAGGAAGAACCAGGACTCTCCCAATGCGGACTGCTGCTGCACCGCTTGGTGTGTGATCATCGCCACGCTCGTATGCAGGTCTGTGATTTTGCTCTCTTACACAGTTCAACACAAAACACTCATCATCTCAAAATGTGGCAATACATGTCATAAATTCCAGTTAAAGGGTTAGTTCACCCCAAAATGAAATTTGTCATTAATTACTCACCCTCATGTTGTTCCACACCCGTAAGACTTTAATTCATTTTCGGAACACAAATGAAGATATTTTGATGAAATCCGAGAGGTTTTTTTTATCTTCCATTGAAAGCAACAAAATTACCACATTCAACGTCCAGAAAAGTAGTAAAAACATCGTTACAATAGTCAAAGTAACTACAGTGGTTCAACTATAATGTTATGAAGCGACAAGAATACTTTTTTTTTTTTTTTTTTTTAACAATTGGTAGGTTTGGTTAGATTAAAACAAACTCTGGTGCAGTTGCTCTGTTAGTGCGGTTCATTTCAATGTGAATGCTGGTGGAAACCCTGGTGCGCACCAAACAAGCAGGAAAACAGGACCTAATGCTAAAGCAACAAGCGCATTTTAGCCCAGCATACAGCATTGTTTTGGATGTTCCATTGAGTAATATTAAGTAAGTCCATTGCAAAATATACGTCATGAAAGATGACAATGTATCATTTTCTTTTTTTGGTCCAGACCAAAAGAACCAAAAAAACTGAACTACAAGTGTGCACACTCTCAAAGGGTTAGTTCATCAAAAACGAAAATTGCTGTTCCACAGAACAAAAGAAAGTCATATAGGTTTGTAATGACAATTTGTTAACTCTTTCCCTACCATTGATGGAATATTCCTTCATTTATGAGACAATGCTTTCCCACCATTGACTGAATTTTTTAGCTTTCAGTGTTTTCACTGTTATACAGTAGGGGGCGCTGTTCCGCAACATCTAAAAGAGCACAGAATCTCTGGATCAAAACACAGGCGAAGAGGCAGAAACAAGCAATAAAAGCATTGTTTGTGCATGTTGTTGTCTTTACAAAACAAAAACAAAACTATTTTTCCAGCTTTTTGTTCAAAATGTTGCTTTTTTATATTAAACTTATCCACATTCAAATATTGATTTAAAAAAAAAAAGGAATACATGGGGCTAGAATAAAACTTTTTTTTTTAAAGTAGAGGCTCTGTTCTTTCTTTTGATATATTGCATGTTCAGATATTCATAATATTCAACAAAACATTCTGGGGGCCTTGAAAGTTTTCTGAAAACGATCAGAAATGCTGGCAGTGACTGGCAACTTTTTGAAAAAAATGCTTGCGGGCAAAAGAGCTCTCGAGTAATAGCTGTATGACACATAATTCATCATGTAACACATATGGCAGCTTATTAAACACCTAACCCACGCTGATGAGCGCTGCTGGCCATGATTCATATGAAATAGTAGGTGTGTGTTTCTCCTTGCGCAGTGTGGAATGGATGGTAACTTGTCTGTTTTTTTTTAGTAATAATCCATGTCTGTATCACAATGTACGACTGACAGCATCCTGCACACAATCGGCTACGTTAACTAATTCTTGCTTAGGATAGTTAGGACATTGTTGGGACATTTTTCACAATCCACATATTGTCACATTTGACTCTGATAGTTAGGTAAACAAACTTTTTTTTTTTGTAATTTTTTTTTTTTTTGTGTGTCAGTTTTAATAAACCCATTACTCTAGTTGACCTTTACAATTAACCTCAACTTTTTAAACCATTTCTTTAGCTTGACATGATACTGAATTACATCTTTCTTTTAAATTTGTTCAATCCAGTAAATATTGAGGCGTTTATGTGCAGTTTATCTTGTTGTGAACATTTGGTCTCTGGTTAAAATGTCTCTAATTACTCCTGTCAGATCTCTTTAAATATAGAGAGAGCTGAGAGGTCAGATCAGGCTGGCAGTCATTGCACGTTGAACCCTGAACACAGAGGTTAAGTAGTTTATTCAAGTGTTTGCATTAGTTGGGGGTTAAAATGATGTTGGCTGAATTCTCCTGCAATGACCCTGTTTAATAATACCAGCTGCTATTTTCAGTGGTCGTGATGTAGAAATAGAGTGGATTGGTTTTGACATAAAAGCTTCACTGAAATACTGTGATTTTTAAATGGGAGACTGCTGTAGTTGTTCACACTTCAGTAAAAGAGTATCTGGAAATAACTGCCTGACCTGTTGGGAAGTTTGCAAGACATGGGATTTTAGGTTCCTTCGTTTATGTAAATAATAAAGGTGCACACATTTACCGTTGTTCTGTGAAATTAAACAGGCGAAATCCAGGAATTTCAAGAAGAATTCATGTGATCGGGGGTTCCTCATGAGGGTGAATATGTATAAATGAATATGTAGCTATTTAAAACTCTTTTAAATTAAACAAAGTTACTTTAATTTGTGCAAATAAACCATCATTTTGCATATGAATTTTAGGTCACACTTTAGTTTAGGGTCCAATTCTCACTCTTAACTACAACTTTTGCCTCAATAAACTCCTAATTACTGTTTATTAATAGTTAGTAAGGTAGTTGTTAAGTTTAGGTATTGTTTAGTTAAGTTTGGGTATTGATGTAGAAAACTTTCATGCAGAATAAGGCATTAATATGTGCTTTATAAGTACTAATAAACAGCCAATATCCTAGTAATATGCATGCTAATAATAAACAACTAGTTAATAATGAGAATCGAACTCTAAACTAAAGTGTTATCAAATTTTACATAGTCTTGTTTTCATTAACTGTTACTTGTTATTGTTTTTTGGGTTTTGGGTTCCTTCCTTTGTCCTCTGTTCAGATTTTTTTCTTTTTTTTTCTGGGCTCTCCTCCCATTTATCCCCCCACAAGGGTCATCAGATGATCTCCTCCCCTCTCTTCCACCCCTTCTGTCTTTCCTCCCTTCTCTTCTCCCTCACGTCTGTCCTATATCTCACTTCAAGCTCTGCCGTTCATGCTGTGATTGACAGACAAAGTAGATATTATTTCCCTTAGAGAGAGATGGATGCAGAAGAACCAGAGAAAAGGACAATGAAGTCTGATTGATTGAGCGAGATGCAGATAAATCTTAACGGAGAAAAGAGAGAGAGTTGAGTTGATGGGTCCATGGCAGAGATGAGAGATGTCATGCTGACATGGCACAGATGAAACACATTGTGCCTCATGCATCATTAAGCACATCAAATAGTGCACACATGCACTAGTGCACACATGTACAGATGCACATGTAGTGACCTAAAACACTGTAGTGCTCTCCTAAAAACATAATCTCCTTTATGTTTTGTGTCTTTGAGATTTAGAAGCTCGATGAATATGTTCTCAATCAGTAAGATTGACAGGTTACTGTAAGCAAATGATTTTCATGACATTCAGTTCCACTAAAGGAATATTCCAGGTTCAGTACAAGGAGTTAAGCTTTAACAACAGTTAGGGTAATGTTAATCACCATAAAAATAATTTTGACTAGTACATCGTTGTTGTGTAAATGTTCCCTTAATTTTGATATTTATTTCTTAAAATATTATTTCATATTTATAATATTTTGGCAGTGGCTATTTGCACTTTGTGAAAATAGTGAAAATAGCACATTTTCTTAGCGATATACTATTTACACTAGGTGAAAATAGCAATAGATTCTATTTAAACCATGTAAAAATATCAGTTCTTTGCAATAAGAGTAAATAGTAATTAGATGACTAAATCAAATTAGATAAAACTATACTTTATATTGGCAGATACTATTTGCACCCCAGTATTTTTGTACATTAACAGGATGCAATAATATCATAGAGTGTAAATTGTTATATATTTATTAAAATTATTAAATGGATGCTGCCTTATTGGAAGAAAAAAAACTCTCCCTACACCTTTCCCTAACCCTACCCAATAAACACTTTTAATATTATTAAACACTCGTTCACAGTTCATTTTTATTGAAAATAAACATGAGCTCGGCAAAAGGCAGATTCGAACCTGCATCGATTGCGTTAAGCCAGGTCTGAGAGCCTAAGTCGCTACTGCTGTGCCACTGAAGACGTTGAATTCTGCACGTCTTTTTTTTTTTTTTTTTTTTTTTTTAAACTTAAATAGCATTTTCCAACAAGGGAAGCTATTTGCACTTAGTGTAAATAAACACTCTGTAATAGGTTAGGTTAGGTTCTATTTTTACAGCATGATTTTTGATATATTGTTGTACAGTGCAAAAATGTCTGTTAGAAAATAAGAAATAAAATGATACATTTAGTTAGGTTTATGCTTCAAACAAATGAAAAATATATTTAAGAAATGTTCAAAAACAACTTGTGAAAACAAGTCTTATCTTATGCAGTATTGCTTTACAGATAAATTGGTTTCATCCTGGGCTAAAAATATTTTCTTCCTCTCTGTATTACATTCTCTCTTTTTCCCTCTGTCGGCCTTACATCAGTTTTCCCCCCTCTCTCCCTGGTGCTGCCCTCTCGGTGCCTTGGAGATGTTGCCATAGCAACAGAATCAGATTTTGAACATTGAAGCTGTGAGATGAATAATGCACTGCAGGTCTCACTGCCAGGATGTGTGTGTGTGTGCGTGCCATAGCCGCATAGAGTCGTTATTCAATATCTCTTATCTAACAGTACCAGATTCTCACAAAGATGTGTCTGGTTGTATCTTTAAGTATTTCTGTCCACTGTTTAATTATGTTAAGTAATTTTGTCTTGGTTTATGTATAACCCTTTAGCCCAATAATTGACCCATCAAGCCAGAATCGATTCTATTTAAAGCAGCCAGAACTCAAAAAAGGTAATGGCTTATTTTCCACAACAATGACATTTACCTGAGTTGATCTTGTTAAGGTTGAAAGTCTAAGGCTGTTTGTTCTGACTCTTCACATTTATGTTTGAAAGTGACCCATATATGTCTGAGCCAACCGCATCTCTGAAAGAACCCACATAAAAAATCATAAAATTCTGTAATTTCATGTACCATTGTATTTTATATGGTTCTTTAAAAAAATGCTAGTTCCGTTACTCTTTTTGATGCTTTGTTATTAATATTATCACATTACTGTTTTAAACCAACACTGTAGCACTTGCGAATCAAATATTTTCATACTCATTAACTTTAACAATTAGTTTTGGTAACAGTTACTATTATTCTCCAAACAGAACTATTAACATGTGCCCCCACACACGATCTAACAGATAAACACACAAGCGAGTGATTGTGGTCAGTGGTGTTAGAGTGAGGGTTTCTGGGTAAGAGAGGGAAAGCCTAGTTGAGCCACGTGACTCCTGACCTTAACAAAGAATGACAGCTTGACCTCGCTCTCGATATCTCTCGGTCTCACACACTCTTAAGCTTATAAGAGCTCTCCTGCCTAAATCCTCTTGTATTTGAGTGACAGAGACAAAGAGTAACACATGCAGGAAAATGTGCACGTGGCATCAGATAAAACCCTTACGCATACACAATAAAACTGCACTGAGAATAATGTATCTGAAATAAATGTTTCATTATCTCACATTAATTCCTTTGTGTTAAAGGGGCCATGAATTGAGGGATCAAATTTTCCTTCTTTTGACATAAAAGAGGTCATTGTAATATTAAAAACATCCTGTACGTTTCAGAACTCAAAACTTCCTTGTTAGTCCAAAAACATCCTTTATTGAAGCCAAGCTCCGAAAAGACTAGTTTTAAATGGTCACATTATGACGAAAGACTGCCTCTACAGAATCAGATCAACACCTACTTCTACATCATTGTATCTTTGGCCCTGCCCACTGGCACATTAGTAAGATGAGCAGAGAAGAAAAAAACAGGATCACTGGACTGAAAAATAACATTACCTTCCAAAGGATTCTAATGCTAGGAGAGTGTTTATTTATTTTCAACTATGTACTTCATCAGTGACTAAGTTCTGGACTCTTACCAAAACTCCCATTATAATCAATGATGCTGTCTACACTACACAATGAATCTCTTATTTACATGTTTGCACTGTTAGTTGTGATGAAAGCATTCGTGAGAGTGTAGAAATCGAGTTGGAATGATGGGATCACTGCATTCATGCGCTCAACAGACAGTCTGCCATTGGCTACAACCTTTCATGTGACATGAGTAGATCTAAATATAATGCTATAATTTGAAACCAAAAATTATTCAGACACTTTGACATGATCATGTTTTATCTGACATAATTAAGATTAATTAACACAGTTTAACTCTTGAGATCGTGTATATATATATATATATATATATATATATATATATATATATATATATATATAAATATAAATATAAATATTATGTATATATAATTTGTATATGTATTTGTATATAATTTTTTGTAAATTGTAAATTTGTAAAATAATTGCAAAAAAAGTGGCTATAGTAGTTGCCCAGCATGTGTTAAAGCAGCGTTAATTATAAACAGTGTTATACTTTACTGATGCAAGCTGGTAATTTTAGGCAAAACCCAGGGTTCTGTGTTTTAATGTCTTTGTAAAAGCAAAAACCACAACGTTGATTCAGTCAAGTTTAGACCTGGTCATTTTCAGGGTCTTAAAAGAGGTTTTTGTAGTCTTAGGATTCCAGAATAAGGACATTGCTTGTGTGAGAGTCTTGTATTACATTCTATATAAAAGAGTCTGTCACAGTCACATGAGCTAATTCCTAATTTGATGACTTTCCCACAGTGCTGGCATTGCAGTCGGTTTCTATGGAAACGGCGAAACGTGCGATGGCGTGACACGACTGACATATTCCTTGCGCCACGCAAACCAAACAGTGGCAGGCATCGACAAACTGGTGAGTCATTCACGATTCTGTTTGTTCTGAGCTGTGGACAATTTTCTGTATCCAAGCATTCAAACTGCACTTAACTGCCTTTCTGTTGCCAGTGCTAAACACTTTATATTTTATTTTTGTGTTCTATTTTACAGCCCTAACTAATAGACTTGCATGGCATACCGATACTAAAGTACTGTTGTACCAAAAATGTACCACCACTGTTGCTAGAGAGTTCATTGCCCCTTGATGAACACTCTAACTTGAATAAACACTACTTCTCTTGCCAAATATTTCACTGCACCTCCATGGCCATAGCTATAATCCCCATCATGCATGGTTGTTAAATGTTAATTTATTCATAAGGTTGAGGGTGTAATTGTTTTGGTTGGTTGGGTAACTATGTGTAACAAAATATCCATTAGCAGGTCTTCTGACTTTTAAGGGCCCGGGTATACTTCATTTTCCGTGTTCCGCTCCATATTTCAAACTATACTCCTTTGGCTGTGAGCATGGAAAGATGTGTTCAGCTAGTGAGAGCTCAAGTCACTTGGGCATGCGCTGTTGTACGTGCACTGTCCTCATGGACAGAAAAATTGGGTTGCACGCAGTCAGTGTGCGCTGATGTTTGCAAACCCTCTTGATGACGAAAATTACGTCACATGGACAGTAGTACATCAGAGGACAAAAGTATTCTTTGGCCTTTAAAAAAAATCAGAGAGATCATTGAGACCTACATTACGATTAGTGATGCACTGAAATAAATTTTTTGCCGAAAAACACTGAACCCGAAATTAAAGTTTCCATTTAGCCACAAACCAAAAATAGTTTATTTAATATCAATTAATAATTAGTTGTATATAAGCATTTAAATATCAACTTTATAATGATATGTTTCTACTACATTTTGTTGTTGAAATATAAATATTTAAACTGTGGTTGTAATAACTGTTTTCATGACAAATTTATTCAAACATACAATAAATAATAAAGGCAATAGGTTAAGTAAAAGATATAATGAATATGTAAATATAATGCATATATTTAGCAAAATGCTCCTCTCTGGAGTTTTTCCTCTTGCTGACTAATGAGCTATGGACATTGATTGACTTTCCTGAGGTAAATGTAACCTGATGTGACATCGTTTACAAGCTATTTTATTTTATTTCTTTGTCTTTCCGTGGTTGAAACACTGAGTGATTTACATGAGACGTTTATTTATGCATTAACTGAAAACAGCATAGACTAAGAGCGTTTTCAGACCTGTAGATCGCTTGCTTTATTCCGAAACGGGGACTTAATTTGTTAAAATGTTGCATTTTCTTCGTGGTTAGGTTCACTTTCACAAGGCATCATTTCAAATCATCCTAAAATGTGTTCATGCAAATCACATGCGAGTAAAACGGTCCTCTTATTGGTCACTTTCCTCTGCGTCATCCATCAAGGTGATTTGACAAGTTTGTTCCACAAGCTTATTGTGGCTTTATCTGTAGCTGTTGAGACACACACAAACACTTATACGAATGTAGCCATCATTCCCGCTCTAACTGATAAATTATATACATCTCGAAATGATTGTTTTGGTGCGGATCCGAGCGTGATTGCCATGTTCATATATGCCTAAACTAACCAAACTAGGGAAGAAAATGCACCAGGTTCCGAAACTATTGCTCCAAACGAACCAGGTGTAAAAAATGCCGTAAGTTCATCAAAATGAAGATATATTAAAAACATTGATATCGATATTGTCAACCCAGCTCTAGTGATCACACAGCTGACACGTTTACCTTAAGTAGCTTATCCACATTGTGTACACGAAATGACACTGACACAGCCAAAACATGTCTGTATAAACATCTCTGTATGTATATGGGATTTCAGTCCCTCCGAAAATAGCTATTCTTAGGCTTTTTTTGCCTTTTATATAGATAGGACATTAGGTGGACAGACAGGAAATCATGGGAGATGAGAGGGGGGAATTGGACCAGGAAAGGACCTTAAGCCAGTACTTAAACTCAAGTCGCCAAAGTGCAGCCGCACCATATGTCAGAGCACTTGCGCACATGGCTATGGCTCCGAATCTTTTAACTTCAATCACACAGTAATCAGCCAGGCAGGAAATTCTCCAGAATTCATCATTTTGGTCTATCACTAATGATACCATTGTAATCTTCCTGTTTGATTCAGGGGACAGAAAAAAATATGGATCTGATGTATTGAGCCTAACATTTCCTGTGTGTGTGTTTGAATATTAGGTATCAGAGAGCACCAGCAGTCTGAATGAAACCCTGCAGGAGGGTTTGGTGCAGCTGGAGACTGCGTACTCCAAGCAGACAGACTACCTGTCCATCGTCCAGAAACTGCAGGGTCAGCTAGATGAGCTGATCAAGTTCATGGTGGATGTGCCTTTCTGGAGCAGTACAGATCTCTCTTTGGATCACCTGGCATCTATCACTGAGCAGTTTGACTGGTACAGGTAATTATAAAGTCCAGTCAAGTCATCTTGCTCTGTGATTTCTAAATTTGTTTCAAAGGTCTTACCCGAGTGGTGGTTTCTAAAGTCCTGTTGGTTTTTAAAAATATGTAGTCTAGCATGATTTGTTTGCAGATGACACATGATTTGATATTTTTATCTAATTCAGTGACTTTCAGGCATAAGTATGACTTAAATGTCCAAAGACGTTACAAAGTAGAGTACATAAGAGAGTTTTCCAATAAGTCCAGACCTGTTCCTACTTCTGGATTGTTATAAAGAAATTTCCAGCCACCTGTAAGTGATCATGTGTGTGTTTTGTAGGTGGTTGGGTTATCTGGGCCTGCTGCTCTTTGATGTTGTTATCTGCCTGCTCGTTTTGGTTGGTCTCATACGCAACTCTAGAAGCATCTTGATCAGGTGAGTGCAAAAATGATTAACACATGATATTTGTTATCATCACATACAACAGCCACCCATGTGATCGATCACAAAATATTGCCTAATGAATCTTTTCTGTACCTTTAAAAAGTGACTTGTTACTTTTGGCCAAAATATAGCATTCCTTTTATCATTTTTAATTTCATTTAGTACCAAAAAAAAAAGTTGTTTTTTTTTTAATCCAAAAATGAAAATATACTATTTAACCCAATATCTGTTATATGTATTTAATTTTTTTTTTTTTTTTACAGTTTCACTGTATAAAATTTTCATTAATTGAAAAAAAAAAAAAAAAAAATATTAAAATAAAAATTAGAACTGAAATACTGAACTGAAATTAGTTTGTTAAAGTACTAAAAGTATTTTAAAAACTTTAAAATAAATAAATAAAAGCTAAATAGAAAAAACAAAAACTTGAGAGCTAATTAAAAATATGAATAAATACTATAATAGTATATAAATGCTACTAAAATAACATTTAATTATGTTAATGTGCTTTATTGATTTGAGCAGGGCAGTTTGAGATGTGACATGACAATGTAGGGTAAAGAACAAAAATATGACTGGAAAATGACCCCGAATTGAACTTGTTCCAGTAAAACTTAAATAAATATGAATGACTTTGACTCTCACAACAAAGAAATATCAAAGCATAGGAAAAAAGAAAAATGAACGTCAATGTTACAACGCATGATCACATGATATTTCAGGATGAATCATAAACAATTTCTTGTTTTCCTGGTGCATTGCAGGAGGTGCCTCAGGTTAAAATCCACTACCTGACTTTACATTTTCAGTTTGAAAATCTCTAGGTTTAAAATCATTGTGTGAAAATGCCTATTTTTAGCCTGTAACTATGCAAAATTAAGATCCATTCTCTGAAAGCCTTTAGAAATGGAGAGAGAGAGAGCACGAATCAGAGAGAGGAGTTGTCAGCGGAGAGATGGATTCAGGCAAAACAAAATCTATTTAGTATACAAGGGAGGGTGAAGATCTCCCCTTGATTCACTCTGACTCACTTTCTCACTCCTTCTGTTGCAGTTAGACACCTCTCCTGCCGTGTGTTGTGTACATGTGTGTTTGTTTGTGTTTCTGTTACTGTTTGAGGACGCATGTGTATCTAGAAGCACATTTGGTCAGTGGGAGGTTGTTTGAATCCCCAGAGATGTTTACTAACTGGGTTACTCACCACGAGCCTAAACAAGTTTAAAAAGAAACCAAGCAGAAAATATCTATGAACAACACAGAAACATTTAGGCTTTGTTCACAGTAATAACTGAACGCTCATCCGCCTAGTCCTACCATGAAAAGAAACACCCATTTTTGTACAGTTTTATGCAGTTAAAGAGGCCATATTATGCCCTTGAGTTTGTTTTTGGGGTCTACTAGAATAGGTTTTCATGCTTGGATGAGTGCAAATTATTTTCTGTGGTAATAATCTTACTCTATTTCTCTCCTTCAGTGTTTGTTTGCTAGGTGTGCTGACACTGGTGATCAGCTGGGCTTCACTTGGGCTGGAGTTTTCTGTTGCTGTGGTGCGTAAATGAGTAGAAACACCTTTAATTCTAGTAGAGCCAAATTATGTGGAAATTATATTATTCAGGAAAATATTGGCATTATATGTAATAAAATAAGTATATACACTACCTTTCAAAAGTGTGGGTTCAGTAAGATTTTTAATGTTTCTGAAAGTAGTCTATTATGTTCACCAAGACTGCATTTATTTGATAAAACAACAACAACAACAACAAAAAAAACAGTACAAACAGTAATATTGTAATATTATTACAGTTTAAAATAACTGTTTTCTAACTGTTATATTTTTTAAATGCAGTTTATTCCTGTAATGATTTTCAGCATCATAACTCCAGTCCTCAGTGTCACATGATCCTTCATAAATCATTCTAATATGATGATTTGGTGATCAAGAAACATTTCTTAATAATAATAATAATGTTGAAAACAGTTTTTGCTGCTTTTTTAAAAATGTAAATGTCTTAATTGTCAGTTTTGATCAATTTAATGCCTTCTTGCTAAATAAAAGTATTAATTGCTTAAAAAAATCATACCGACCCCAAACTTTTGAACGGTAGTGTATGTTTGAAATGAGAATTATAGATAATTAACAAACAAATATGTGACGTTAGTCATTTAAATGTGCATAAACATTTGAATGTTTGTGTCTTTGTGCCTGTATTTGAGTGTTTGTGTTTTGTGTTTGAGGGTGTGTAGCCATGCTTCATGTCTTGTTCTCTTCCTCAGACTGCCAGTGATTTTTGTGTTGCCCCTGACTCTTATATCACCAAAGTGACACGTGAGAACGCCGTTATCAACCAAGGTATGTACTCCCAAGTCAAGTCCAGTTTTTATTTACTTTTTCGCACAGTTTACACAGGGTTCACTGGGCCTTGAAATGCTTGTGACAAGGCTCAGATCACAAAAAGGACAGTGTAGACAGTTATATTCAGACATATACATAAGTTATGTTTACAAATATAGTATATTATACAGATTAAAGAAAGCACTAAATGCTGAACTTAAATTCACCACATGTTGGTGCCATTCATTTCAATGTATTTTTCCCCTTATTTGCATTTTATTAATTACATCATACACTGATAATTTAATGCATATCGATGTGTATCAAGTCTTGAGCTCAATACTCCCCACAGAAAATGTGTACGCTCACAATCGCTCTCATTCATTCATTCATTGCTTAAAATGTTCTGAAGCATTGCTATGCAGAGGAGGCTTTCTTAAATGGTGTACATATACAAAGCAGGTTTTGTATCCTGCTCTCAGACCTTGGCTTTCCTGGACAGACATGAATGTCATTGCTAATTAGTTCCCACAGGGGATACGATTCATGACCCTCTCAGCCCCAGCACAACACATTCACAATCAGCACTCATTCACACTTGCATACACACTTATGCTTCATTGCTGGAAGCATTCGCTCTTCGCTGTTTCACGAGGCTTGTCTGCAGGCCAATAAATCCTCAAAATAATTTTACTTTTGTGTATTTACTTCCTCCTGCATATTTGTGTGGTTTAAAGAAATAATACTTTTATTCAGCAAGGCTGTGTTAAAATTGATCAAAAGGAATAAATTACATTTTTAAAATACAGTCAAACCAAAATTTATTCAGACACCTTGAACATTTAATTCATTAATACTGTTTATTCACTATAGTTTAAAAAAATGGTAATAAAATATGACAAGATCTCAGAGTTAAACTGTGTCAGAAAAAATAATCTTAATTATTAAGATTACACTTACACTTTACACTTATAACACTTAAGCAAAACATGGTCAGGTCAAAGTGTCTGAATAATTTTTGGCCCCAAATTTTTATCAGTTTTACTGGTAGTACTGGTAGAATTTTTGGGTTTAATATGTCACAGCTTACTTTATTTTGCTATCCTCACTTACATAAATGAACTATAGTGTCCTGCACCCGCTAGTAAAAATATATCAAAAATATAAAAAATGTCTGAATAATTTTTGGTTTGACTGTATATTCAAATAGAAAAGTTATTTTAAATAATTTAATATTATATGAATATTTCATAATATTTATTGCTGTTTTTACTGTATTTTTTTTATTAAATAAATGCAGCTTTGGTGAACATAAGAATCTTCTTTTAAAAACATTAAAACAAAAAACACTTAGCAACCCCAACTTTTGAATGGTAATATATGATATGATATCATGTAATAATAGCAAATGATGAATACAGAGTTACTGAAATTAAAATTAGTTTACACAGTATTTATTAAAATTCACTCAAACTTATTTTAAAGTGAAAATTATGTTATGTTATTATATTGGCCAGCACATGGGATTTCTTACAGTGACGTTTCATGATTTATTTTCTATTTTTACATCTGCACCTACTAAGAGTGCCATGATTAAATCCTGAGGTTAATTAATCATTAAACCTCTGCCTGAGGTCAGTCCACTGCTGCTCCTCTCTTTTTTTCTAGCACACAAACATGCAGTAATAAGGTTCAGATCAATGCAGCATCTTTATAGTCATCTCTTTCACATACACATACACAGAAAACAAATATCCTAACAAATGAAGCTAGTTGGCATTGTCAGTAATCTCAACCAGCTGGCTTGGTAAATAATGAACTAGCAGGTCACAGTGACTCATGAGAGGCAGATGTACTGCTTCCAACAGATTTACTGCTACGGTTTGTTAGTTTGCATCAGCTGTTTTCTTTTCAGAGTGATTTCAACAATAATTCAGTTATCTAATAAGAATTATCTGTTTGTTGACCAGGTTTTGCGGAAACCTGTCATTTTGCGATGACAAGTAAAACAATGATCATATTTATTGGATTTCATATGTATTTATTATAATTTATGCTATATGTGTGTTAGATATCCTGCAGTATTATCTGAAGTGCAGCATGGGACAGACCAACCCATTTCAGCAGGTACTTAATTACTCTCTCTCTCTTTCGCATTATCCCTCTTGTTCTCTTTCATGACTTATAAATTATTCTTATGATTTGCAGAAACTCTCTGGGAGCCATAAAGCTCTTGTGGAGATGCAGGATGATGTTTCTGAGCTCTTACGTTCAGCTATCAGAGAATTCCCCAAGACAAAGGTGTGTGATTGCGGATGTCTTTAAGAGTAAAACTGAGTGTGGCTTTACTCAGTATCTGGATGTTTATCTGTTTATGTTCTTTGTCTCTTTCTGGGTTGGTTATCAGAGTAACCTGGAGGAGATGCAGGCGGTGTTAAACTCCACTGAAGTCAGTCTCCACCACCTCACTGCCCTGGTCGACTGCCGGAGCCTGCACATGGTATGTGTGTTTTGTGTAGAGCTTTTGTATGGCTCATCTCAGTTAAGATGGAAAATATACAAAGAAAATATACAAAAATATTTTACTTCACTTTAGATGTCTTTACACTGCCAAGTTAATTCTGTGTATTGACAAAATGATACGATTGTGAATGTTAAAATATGTTGCCTCTGACCTGTCTGTATTACAAAAAACTTTATAAGAAGCACAATTTTATATTTATTTATTTACTTTACTATTATTATCTTTTGTTTCACTATTATTTTTTTTTTGTTGTTTTTGTTTAGGTTATCATAGTTATTGTAAATGTGACTTTTTTATGATGGATTTTAATAGTATAGCATTGAAAATATGGGTCTTAGACAAGGGTACAGACTAAACAAAGTCAGTACATAAAATGCTTTTTGAATGGTAAAAAGTTTAAGACAAACACTACTGTTGCAAAGTTTGGGGTCAGTAAGATTTTTTTTTTTTTTTGAGAGCGAGAGAGTGAGAGAGAAAGAGAGAGAGAAATTAATAATTTTATTCAGCAAGGACACATTCAGTTGTTCAGAAGTGACAGTACATTAATTTATTCCGTTTAAAATAAATGCTGTTCTTTTAAACTTTCTATTCATCAGATTCCTGAAAACCAAATCAGAATATTAGAATGATTTCTGAAGGATGTGATGCTGAAGACTGGATTAATGACTACTGAAAGTTAAACTTTGCCATTTATAAATATATTCAAATAGAAAAGAGTTAATTCAAATGGTAATATTTCACAATATCACTGTTTTTTACAGCATTTTTGATCAAATAAATGCTTTTGTGAGTTTAAAAGACCTTTTTCAAAACCATTAAAAAATCTTGCCGACCCTAAACGTTTGAACGGTAGTGTATAAGAAAAAGAAAGTGTGTCTGTTATTTTTAAAGGGATAGTTCCCCCAAAAATGAAAATTCTATCATCATTTACTCACTCTCCTGTCGTTCCAAACCCATAAGACTTTCATTCATCTTTGGAACACAAATGAAGATATTTTTAATAATATCTGAGTGATTTCTATCCCTCCATTGACAGTCTACACAACTACCATTTTGAAGCTACAAAAGGTTCATAAAGAGATCGTAAAACATGAATCGAGTTGTTTAGTCCAAACTTTCTGAAGAGACATAATCACTTTATATGCTGAACAGATTGAAATTAGGCTTTTATTCACATATAAATATTCATCAACACACACATCAGTTGCGGTAAATGGAAGCTCAAGCATGTTCGCTTGACATGGGAGAACTAATGAGGTTCATATTTGTGTGTTACGCAGCACATTTGAGCTTCCACAAGAACCAATGAGGTTTGTTCTCGCGTGTCAAGCAAGTTCGGTTGAGCATCTATTTATGTTCGCTGATCAATGTTAATATGTGAATAAAATCCTAAATTTAGCCTGTTCATCATATAAAGTGATCATGTTTCTTCAGAAAATTTGGACTTAACCGCTTTATTAATATGGAATAGTTTTACAATCTCTTTATGAACTTTTTGAAGAGTAAAAACGGTAGTTGCGTAGCTGTCAATGGAGGGACAGAAATTGCTCAGATTTTATTAAAATATCTTCATTTGTGTTCGGAAGGTGAACAAAAGTCTTGGAACAGACTTTTGTGGGTTTGGAACAACATGGGTGAGTAAATGATGAATTTTCATTATTAGGTGAACTAACCCTTCAATAAAAATCAAACGCTGGGACATGAGGGACATGTCCGAAGTTGAAGGAATGCCAATATATTGCTTCCCATGATTGTGTTTGTACTTCCTGTACAAATGCATTTACATGTATGCCACTTCCTTTACAGTGTGAAAAGACTTATAAAACAAGAACAGACTGTTCATTTGACTCTTCATCTTTTTCTTTGTCTCACAGGATTATGTCCAGGCTCTGACTGGACTGTGTTACGATGGAGTCGAGGGGCTGATTTATCTGGTCCTTTTCTCATTCGTCACTGCACTAATGTTTAGCTCCATCGTTTGCAGTGTGCCTCACACCTGGCAGAGCAAGAGGTGAGAGGGCAAGGGTCAAAAGGGGGGGGGGGGGCGGTGCAGGAGGGCAAAGTACCTTAAACGCAGCTCCAGTAGATAGACAAGGACTTCATTTCATGGACATAGAATTGACTGCCAGTCACGTGTGTTTAATGCTTTTTTCACAACTGCTCCTTCTGTTTTCACATATTAATCATCTTCTCATGACTGTGTAGTTTCTGTTGTCTTGTCGTTCATTCCTCTTTGTGTCATAGATTTGGAAAACCCACTGCCCTGTAGTATGTGTGAGCGACACACTTGTTTTTGTAGTGCACAATGGGTGAATACTAAATATAGCTTGCATATGAAAGAAAAATAGTATATTTTGAAAGGAGTCATTTGAATTAAGGAGGTGCTGAATTATTGGAGGTGCTTGCTATTTGACTCATGGTGTAGCATCTGTCTGCGTCAGTGCTTTCTATGCAAAGGGAAAGAACAAAGAGACCCTATTCCAAATTCTGTGCAAAGGCAGACTGATATTTCTGTGGAAGATGCTGCCCCCCTTTGGACTATCTTGAAACTGCAAGCAAGGCTGATGTGCATTTGTGAGGAGTATCATCATCATTGAAACTATGTTGGTGATGTGAAACTGTTCATTTGCCTAGATTACACACTTGGCAAGATGGTTTGAAAAGAGTTACACGAACAAAAGATATCTTGATCAAAGTGGCATCCAAATCTACACCTCCACAGATCCTTTTTTTTTTCTTTTTTTATTCCTTTCTTTAAAATGCGTCCCCCCCCCCCCCCCCCCTTTTTTTTTTTACGTTTCAAATCCAATTCATAGTGGGTGTTTTTTGATTTAATGCATGACTCAGACCACTGAGAGAACATTCAATGGTTACTGAGGACAATCCATTGGATATGCAATAGACATCCACAGTATTTTTCTTTTTTCCCTTGAATTGCTTCTGACTAGCATAATTTTAGTACTTTCACTTCCTCTATGGCTGTAGGATTGTTTTTACTTCTATTTATTTACTTATTTTTTACATTGACTATGCACATGTATTAAAGCAAATACATTAAAAAAATTAAATGGAGATTCTGCCCCATTTCCAAAAATTTTTTTGTTCATTGTTTGTTTTAGCATCCTGACTACCAAGATTCTAAAAATGATTGGTTTGGAATAGATGTAATGAGCCTGGTTTTTCCATCAGTTGGCAGATAAATTATTTCCTAATTAGTTCAACCACAACAGTCAGTAAGCCATTAAAAATCATAAATATTAAAAGTGGCTCTTAAAATCAACATTTCATGTACATTAGATTTTCTAGTCAAGTCTCAATTTTTTAAATGTAATTATTTTAATTCAAAATTTATTTTAATATAAATATTATATAAAATATAATAATGTACACTACCATTTAAGTTTGGGGTCAGTAATTTTTGAATTTTTTTTAAAAGAAATCTCTTAATGCTCACTAAGGCTGTATTTTTTACTTTTTGATAAAATGTAAAAACAGTAATATTGTGGAATATTACAATTTAAAATAACTGTTTTCTATTTGAATATTTTGCAAGTTTAAATTTATTTAAATTTAATTTTTTTTACAGCCATTTCTAAAATATCATGCAATATATCTCCAAAAGCACACAAGATAAAATTTAATCTGAATGCATGTTATTCGTATAAAGCATGCAATGATTCTAGCTTAAGTTTATTTTTTATTTCTAAAAAACCTAGGCCTATATATTCCCTCATAGTCATGAAAATTCACTCTCAACAGCACTTTCCCTTTTGTCATGTAAACCAACAGAGATTAAACTGGGAAAACGAAAGCATTAAACATCAATTTGCCAGTACCCATCAGTATGCTATAGAGTCAATATAAAGATGGCATGAAAATGGTTTTAAAGTGGTCTTCAAGTCTAGTGTGAGGAGAGACTTTTGCCCTGCCCTCCCCTCCGACCCGGGGGCACGTGTTTGACCTGTGCTAATTTGTCTGAAGGTCTGAGGAGGAGGATGGTGATGAGACTTCGGCCACACTCGGCCCGCGAGCGCCACACGATAACCTGTACCGCGTGCACATGCCTAGCCTGTACAGCTGTGGCAGCAGCACCTACGGCAGCGAGGCTAGTCTCCCCGCTGCGGCACACACTGTCAGCAACGCACCAGTCACTGAGTACATGTGAGTGTAGCCACGCTAAACTCATCCTAATGCATGGGCTGGATTTGAAGGACCGTACCGGTATTACAGGTCCTGTAGTATAGGTTCGCAAGCATAGATTACTGCATGGGCTTTGCTGTATTTACTGTAGGTTTTCAGATTTCAGTTGTTAATACTGCATGGGTTTTACTTCTTGGTTAAAGTTATTATAAATATAGAGCCCGTAAACGGCGTGTAGAAACAAAACATATTATGGCATGGGAAGTACATTAGGGCTGCACGATGCTGGAAATAACTGACATTGCGATATTGTTTTTCTTCGGTATATATTGCGCTATATGAAAAATTCACCAGATGACTTAAATAGCTCGATTTGGAAAGAAATAATTATTCTAGAATGATTGGGGTGATTTTGTATGGAAGTTAAGCTGCATAGAAAACAATAAACAAATTACAAGCGTAGATAAATACAATAGAACAAAGATAAAAATGAAATAAACAGTGCTTTATGTTTTTCAGGTATGTCTAACAGTATTCAGGTACAGAAATTGAATAATCAAATGTAAAATAACACTGAACAGTATTCGCTGTATAAATTAAATATAATTAATCTTTGTTAAAGCTCCAAAAAGTGATTTTCTCTTTGTATTTTGTTGTTTGATTAAAATTAATGACTCACACAGCAGCGGGTATATTAGGCTACTGTCACTTTAAGACTGAACGCACAGATCCAATATAATGATACGCATCCGTTTTCTTTCTCAGGCCCTGTTTACATCTGGTATTAAGATGCATTTTGGTAGATCAGATCACAAGTGGACGACGCTAAATACAGGTGTAAACAGGGTCTAAAACGTTTTGAGCTTGTCCACTTTCGACCACTTCCAGAGGTAGTTGAAAGCGCATTCGACCGGATTGCTTTCATAGTCTAGATGCTCATGTGGTTGAATGCGTTCGAACAACCACAAAAGACAGCCTACTCTTCACCTACTCACCTAATGTGTAAACATTATGGGAAGCGCACTAGCCAGACGGGATTTAAACTTTGTCAGCTGGAGACTCAAGTTTGGTTTGTAGACGAAAAACATACCAAGCAAAATGTTCTCGCACAATTCCTGGTTTCAAATACGCACTCGCCGCGTTCGGTGTGTTTTTGCGGCTGTCGAAAACCGCTGTTCTCCGTATGTTTTTCTGTCGTCTCCGAGTGTGTTCATATGTAAATTGCACAAACTTATTTTGTCCATTAGATTGCAAAGATCTGAACCCATACATTTACCTTCCCATAGACCCTACCCTCGAAGATATCATGACAGAAGTGGTCGAAAGTGGACAAAAGAGACCAGACAAAAGAGATTAAAACACCAGGTGTAAACAGGAATGTGTCTCACTCGTCTACTAGTGATCCGATCTACCAAAACACATCTTAATGCTATGTATAAACAGGACCTTAGTTGTTTGTTAATGTAAGCCATAAGCCACTGTGTTTATGAGGATACTCGCAGAGACGGCCATTTTGACATAATTTTGCATGTATGTGTCCGTTCAAGCACAAATAGACATGAAAAAGAGAAAGGAATTTGGTGTTCGTGTGCTGTCTGCATGGCTCTGTGGGTGCGTATAGAAAACAGTGCGCAAGTTCCTAATTGAGTTCTCTTCCATGTCTTCTTGCGCTTGAATGTTTAAACTGACAGGACCTAAAACGTGCAAATAATAAACTTTCATTCTATGATGGTTAAACTGCAATTAATCTGAGAATCATGTGTGTTTCGAACCGTGGTGCCTGGTCAATACGGATCAACTACGATCCCTTTACTTGACGTCACGCATCCTGCAATGTGGCTATTGCGGATGCACACATTGTATTATCAATGCTAAAATTATATATTGTGCAGCCCTAAAGTAGGTAATTGAGCTTGTGCAATGAGTTTTACTCTGTGATAGATGATGTTTCACACATCCCAAGCGACATCTATCATGTACCTCTACATATATACTGGATATGACTCAATATAGTGCATAGTGGTATCACTCAATGGCTTTGCGCATTAATCCTACCCTGCAGTTCAAAGCTTTATGTCAGATTTGTAAAGTCTAGTGCATCGCGGTGTGGAAATCCCTCCCGTGAAGAGGGAGTCAGAGTAACTGGTGTCTCGTTTGTGACGCAGGAGCCAGAATGCTAACTTTCAGACCCCTCGGTGCGAGAACACGCCACTCATTGGCAGAGAATCCCCCCCGCCGTCAGTAAGTGCACAAGCACATTTACACAAACACACATGTCTGTAGATGTACAGTCGTTATTTAGCGCACTGTCACATATTCAGTTACTCTTTTATTAGATGGCATGGATCTTCCTGCAACCCTGCCCCATGATTGACATAACTGATTTGTAGTTGCCCTAAGTTTAGGTAATCCAGAAAACAGGATGTTACAGTGGTAGTATTTATTATTTATTTCTCTTACTGTTGAGTTAATATAAATACCAGCTTTGACAACTGTCAAACTTCGATTTTAGTGTAGTTATAGTATATTCATGAACACTGTCAACACACACATAAAGAGTCTGGAAGGTCATTTTGGCAGCCTGTATGCGACACTAATTACAAGTCGTTTTTGTATAACTGCCACAAAAAAGTCATCACAAACAACAAGGTGAGATGGCACGAGCCAAATTTCTGTCATCATTTGCTTAATTTCTTCCTTTGAACTTGAAATGAAAGGTTCCCTTTTCCATACAATAAATGTAAATGCCAATGGGAATGACATGGGCCAAACGTGACAAAAAAGCACTGTAAAAGCTATTTATACAACCAGTGAAGTCTTACGATAGCTTTATGTGAGGAACAGACCTAAATTGTAATTGTTAGATGTAGTGTTGGAAAACTGGAGTTTCAAACTTTGATACAATACCTTGAAAAATATTGACATTCAATACCACTTTCAATACCATGGGGAATTATTAGTATAATTAAGAAAGAAATGGATTACTACTGTAATACAACTGCACTGTAAAAAAAACTTAATATTAAGTATATTAAAGGGTTAGTTCACCCAAAAATGAAGATTCTGTTATTAAGTACTCACCCTCATGTCGTTCCAAACCTGCAAGACCTTCGTTCATCTTCGGAACACAAATTACGATATTTTTGATTAAATCTGAGAGTCTCCTACGCAGTTGACACAGTGAACGCAGTGCAGAGCTTCCGTGTTTACTTCTGAACGCAGACTCAGTATTGGCCGGCACTGTTCACATGAGCACCACAACACATACGTGTGATGCTGACGCAGGAGCCGGCCAATACTGAGTTGGCATTTTGACGTAAAACCTGGAAGCGCTGCACTGTGTTTACTACGTCAACTGTGTAGGAGACTGACAGGGAAGAGGAAAAATAGTTGAATAATTTCATTATTCAGTCATTATTTTTGTTTTGTTTTTGCTCACAAAAAGTATTCTCGTCGCTTTATAACATTAAGGTTGAACCGCTGCAGTCACGTGGACTATTTTAACGATGTCTTTACTACTTCTCTGGACCTTGAACGTGGTTATTTCATTGCTTTCTATGGGAGATTTTTTTAAAAAACTCTCGGATTTCATCAAAAATATCTTAATTTGTGTTCCGAAGATGAACGAAAGTCTTGCGGGTTTGGAACGACATGAGGGTGAGTACTTAATGACAGAAATTTTATTTTTGGGTGAAGTAACCCTTTAATTATTTTACTTCACAAACGCAAATGGTTTACAAATGTTTCTCATTGCAAATCTGTGTGAAAGTATGAAATGCCATAATCATGTCCACAAAAATCTGAGAGAAGAAAGAGCAGTGCGAGGTATCAGTGCTATGGAAAATGAGAATTTCAAATATTCAGAATCCATTTGTAATGAAAAATCTTTATTTTTTAAAACACTAGTTATATGTAAAAAAAAAAAAAGGAAGATTCTGTCTGTTCCTCACACAAATCTTTGTATGACTTCAGAAACTTGGAATATAATGCATGGTTTCTATAGTCTACTTTTAGGGCATTTTTATGGCGCATTTTTTGTTATTTTGGTGGTCCATTTCCATTCACATGCATTGTATGAAAAAAGGGCTGCATGAACCTTTTTTGAAATTTCTCCTTTTGTGTTCTATGGAAGAACATTGTATGGGTTTGGAGTAAATGGTGATAGATTATGCATTTTGGGGGGGGGTAAACTATTCCTTTAAAGCATATTCTGAGATTCTTATTTTTAAGTCAAGGCCCCTCATTGAGTGGAAGTGGGTTTTGCAGTGCTCTACAGAATCCTGGAGTTTGCATGATTGCATGTATAGTCAATAACGAAACCAGAGAATGCTTCTCCTGGTTCAAGCGCGGTGAATAGGGGAGCATGGTACTCTTTTTGAAGGAACAGCGCAGCTCTTTTAACCAGACTTGGCATGCGAGGGCATCCTTCATCCTCCTATTAGTTTGAGTTCAGAACACAAGAACACTCCGACTTCTTCTAAACACACTCCGTCTTACTTTCTAGGTGTGTTTTTTTTTTTTTTTTTTTCCTTTTTTTTTTTTTCTTCTTCTTTTGATTCTGTGTTCATGGGCCCTGGACGTGACGCATGCGTATTCAAACTCCAGACTGGAGAGACCACCCAAGAAACCATGTTTCTTTGAAAGGATCTGATACTCAATAATGTCATGGTCCAGGATGCTGATTTTTGGTGACTGTTCATGCTGGAATTGGAATAGCCAATATATTATGGAATAGTCTCTCCTTCTCTGGATTTTATGATTCAAAATATGCATGAATTTTGTCTCTTTCTCACCCATCTGAAAAACATACCTCATGCATGTCTGTTTTGTAAACTGTCTCACATTATAACCCCAACCCTAAACATTTGTTAATATTCCCCCACATATAGCTGCATTTTCTGTATCTATGTTTCATTCTCATCCACTGCTGTTTTCTTTTCCTATTTGTTATAGTGTCCGATTTTCTTCTTTTCTATTGTTTTTCACATTAATTGCACTTTTTTTTAATGAAATTTGCACTCAAAAGCCGATCTTAAGGAGAAAAGTATCTTATCGCATAATGTTAATGTGCATCATCACAGTAACTCTTGGCTTTAAAAAACCATCAGGCTGTCCAAATGACTGTCAGTTTGTCTGTAACACATGTGAGTGAGTTAGTGAGAGCGACAGAATGAGGTTCATATTTATATGTTCTTCATGTTTGTAAGACACTATGGCTGTACTCTGTCCTAATGGCCATGTAGACACTGTAACATTTCCTTACTTTGACTAAATAATTTTATAAACCATATTCTGATAAAAAGTCTTCAGAATGATGTGATGGTGTTTTCCCTCCCTTTTTCCTTGTTTTCTTACCCTGTTTTGCAGTACACCTCAAGCATGAGGGCCAAATATCTGGCAACCAGCCGTCCAGACCAGTCCAGGCCAACAGAATCCCAGAATGGTCTGGAACCCAACATGCGACAAGACCTGACCAGCCGCTCAGCTCCCAATAGCCGACCAAATTCAGCTATCCACCGACCCCACTCCGCCATCCATTAACCATCCTCGAATGCGTAACCAATAATCATCTACCTGTCAAGTCCACCAGTACAAAGTTTGTCTCCACCTTGATGTTCAGCCCTTTGCCAGTAAAGAAATTCACCCTAACATCTTTATCCAATCGGAATCAGCCATCAATGCTTATCTACTCTGGCTTTTTAAAGACTCCATTCTGCCAAACTTTTGTTGAAACTGCCATTTTTTTACTCCTCTAATCACACACAATGCATCACAGCAACTACACTGCCCTCTTCTGGAGGACTCCTCTCAGTTGTCTGCACAGTAACTCCCACACTACCCTCACAGAGAGTCTCTCAGGGCAGCCATATTGGCAAGGACTGCAGGACCACATTACCACAGCAGGATGGTTTATACCACTGTCATTTTTAATAATCTTGCCGTGCTGTGCAAGAAATGTCACTATGACATTTGATTTTATGATAAAGTTCTATTTTTAAGTATTTTGCAAAATTACACTGTTATAGTTTTAACAAGGTTGCAGCTTTTGCGCTTTCTCTGCAGTTCCTGACAATATGGCAGTGTTCTACTAGTACAGCCACAATCCAAGGTATCCATCATAGCAATTTAACGTAAACGGAGATGTTTACTCGTTTACAAATGTTCATAAGTTCACTGCATACTTGTGACTCTGTGGATTAACAAATGTTCCCGTCATCGAAGGCCATTCTTTGTATTAACAGTACAGTGTAATCTGTTGTGTACCACAGTGTGAATTGACAGCCATCAAGCCTTTGAGCCATTATGCACATTCAGTATCTTATTCTAGAAGGGAAACAATTGCACAGCACACTAACGGTGTGTTTGCGTGCGTGGCATGTTTGCCTTGTGCATTAGTGAGTGTGTTTTAAAACGGCACAACTCATGAGCTTTGCTCTTTGTAAATAGTAAGTGTTTTTGTACTTTAAAAAATGTCTAAATGAGCAACACTACAAACTTGGTGCACTAATCTTCTGTGTAACAGTGCAGTGCAACATTTGCCGTGGCTTAAAGCTGCAGTGAAAAATATCTGTAAAAAGAAAATTGTCGATGAAATAATAGTACATGTTTTGTAGACATATCACTTGAATTTGTGAATACACTTGTGGGTGCTCGTGTGTATGTGCACACTTTAAATGTGAATATTTCTAACGGAGGAAATTTTGCTCGGAGTGGAAAAGGAGAAGAAGGGACACCTGGACAAAAAGAGAAATGCCTCCCCACTGCCCCACATGTAAATCTTTTTTCTGTTCAGGCATGTTGTCCAGGCTTCACATTCTTTAGCAGGAGATTTTTCTTTGTATTTTATTTTGTAGTGAATCAGATTTGATTTTCACCATGGTTAGCCTTTTTCTTTATTTCTGTTTTACATCAATGGGGAAACACTTCTCTGTGGTGTTGATGAATCTGCAATATGGACAATGGACGTGTGCCACCAACAGGACTTTTGTGGTTTAGCCTCCTTTCCACCACAGGATAAAGATCAAAAAAATTTGGAAAGGGGAAAAAAAAACAAAAAAAAAAACTGATGGGACATTGAAACTGAGGAAAGTTCCTCCTTGCCATGCAGTCACTAAGTAAGACTTGTGTGGATGTAGTGTAAGATAACCTAGCTGTCTTTACCAAGTGCAGTATTGTTGGTTTCATTTACTTGCATCCAGTGTCATAACGCTGACATAACAGTGTTTAGACGTTGTCATGACGCCAATCAACCGCTAATGTTATGCGTAAAATGTGGCATAATGCCACTCTCGAGACATCGCGATTCTTGAACGTAGGTGTTTATGGATTCTTTTGATTTTAATAAATGTCATAAATTACATTAGCAGGTAGAAATGTCGTTTTAAACTGGAAAATGCTATAATGCTGTATCTTTTCTGACTTTGTGAAACCCTCATTCGATTGGGGTTGCGTGTTGTTTGAATAATCTTTTTGTGTAACAAAAGTGGATGATGTGTTTGGATGCAAACAGGAAAGGGCTTGTATCCCAAACCTTAAAACTCATGCACAGATGTGCTTTGACCATGTAGTCAACCACGAAGAAAAACACTCACGCACAAAAAGCAACAATGCAACACTAGACGTTTCACTAAACACAGATTATTACAGAAAATGTCATTGTTTTTACATGCAACGTAGTGGATAAAAATGCACCTTACCACTCAATAGACACAATGTAAAATTGCTCTGAAGTCTTTTTACAGTATTTACATGTATTCAACCACTAACCATTATATAGAGACAATCCAAATGTTTGGATCTATGATTCAATCTGTACCATATGATGCAGTTGCATGACTGAAGGAATATGAGGAAGAAATATTCTGCCTTTCTTAACATTTTCATAGAGTAACCTTTCTTTCTGTAAATGTACACATTTTTTTCCTAGCGTATTGTTAGCTTTCTATTGTATAGACCATAAAAATTGAGCCTACTCACTCCTTTCTAAATGTGAATAATGATTCGTCATAAATTGATGTTTTGATAACAATTCTTATGGATTTTTCATGTTTTTTATGTTTTTTTCATTTGTGATTTAAGATGTTGTACATGTCAGGAAAATTTGATTTTCTGAGCCTGGATTCAATGTTTTAATAATATATTAAAATGAACTTATCTGGTGCAGGGTGTTGAGCATCAGTGCCTGAAGACAGAAAAAGAAAATCACTTTATCAAGGTATGCTCCATAAAAAAAGAAGAAAAAGTTGGCCCTGAAATCTTGATGCTTAAAATGGAAAGAAATAAGCTATGACCGTATGCCAAAGTTCTTGAAGAGAATTTGTACACTTGTTTGTTTGAAAATTGCATGAAGTCTGTGAGCGGGTGTACATTTACAAATAGATCATATTGTAGCACAACAACAACAACAAAAATGCATTTGGGCTGTTAATAAATTGCTATATGTTTAAATGCCATAGAGAAAAGTAGTCTAAACTTGTGTGTTGTTCCTGGGATGCTATCCATACAAAGCCACTATTATAACAAGCACTAGACACTAGAAAGAACATTGATATTGCTAGTATAGACAATAATTTGGTATTAAAGGGATAGTTCACACAAAACTTAAGATTCTTTTTTCATAATATTCACCCTCATGTCGTTGGAAGAATGTATATAGCAGAATTTCCAGGGCCCAGTCTGCTCTTTTTCATATAGCGCAATGGGGAGTTGGGTCAAAAACTATAGATATAGAAAGACTGCTCAATCCTTTTAGTTATGAATAGGAGAAACTGCAACGCGCAATATGGCGGAATACGTCCTGCCTTCTAAGTAAAAGAGCCAATTGCTGATTGATAAAGTCATTGCATCACTGTAGCTGCCATTAGAGGCTCCGGTTCCCATAGAAACCTGAGACTCGTGCTTAGGACTGCACATGCGCATTGGCTCATCTAGCCTGAAAAATAAGCTTTTGTAATGCTATTTTATCATAAGAAGTAGTCATCTGGTTGGTTGAATTATACAAGATATCTGCGAGACGCGTGTAGCGTGTCACGTTCTGTAACGGTCCGCCTGGAAACAAATGCCGTGACGCAAAACTCCCTCATGTAAGAAGAACGCCACTGTGTTTACAAGCGCTTACCATGATCAACTAAATGCTGGATTTTCAAAAGTATGTGAAGTTTGTGGCTCCATTTTTGCAGTAAACTTGCACAATGCTCTTGCATTACAATCGCATCCCACGGTAAAAATCACGTTCTGGGGGGTAAAATTCACTTTTTTGGTGGGGTTCCCCTGGTAAAATGTGCATTCCAGGGGCTAAATATCATGTTATTTGGGGTCGCTTCAACCTGCGGACATGAAAAACAACCTGCGGCAACAGTGTAAAAGTATCCCAATTCCGCAGGAAAACCGCAACTTGGCAACACTGTCGGTCACGTGGTAGAAGTAGAGGAGATGAGTACAAGGAGGACATGAACTCTTTTTACAAGTTGAAATCACGTAATTGCGGTTACGACATGGCACAAATGCATCTTCATTACAACAATATAGTTCTGTAGCCTACCATTATCCTTATAGTTGTGGCGTGGACTCTGCTATTCCTTTATATTTAGAATGATTTTTTTAGGACTAGATATAAATCTTTTCGTTATCGTTATAGTTATCGTCCTCTGTGTGAACGGCCTTTAAATCGTGTGAATGCCTGCAAAGGCGGTGAAAGTGAGAATAAGTAAATTCTTTGGATTAATAACCATGATTTTATAAATATAATGCACTTTGGCTGCAGTTTTACTGCAGTTTGTCTGTATCACAACTCCTCAGCCTTTGTTGACATTAGTGAATATTGAACAATTAATCGATATTTTGATGTTTATCATTTTGATATATAAAAAGGGTTAGGAGACCTCTTTTTTTAAACTTTTGTTTGTCTGTTTGTGTAGGCTCCAAGGACTTTATTCAAGTCTTGGTTGTTTAAATTAAGATATGGTCCAACAACGCTGTGTATAATTGCATCTATATGGGGTTAGATGAATAATGCCTCAGAGAAACTGCAGTAGGCACAGACGGAGCACGGAAATTCTGCACAGATGGTGTGCCAGAAAATGGAAACACTTCAGTATAATGAATTCAGAAAAAGGAGAAACTTCAAACGAAATGTGCTGACAGGTGAAAGTAACATGTCGTCCAGAACAAAGTGGGAGTTAATTAACGGATGAACGGGTGCAAGTCTACAGTGTGAGCTAGGTTTCTCTCTCAATTATATTATTGCATAAAGAAATTATACATTTTTGGCCCCTTAGCACTTGCAAAGTGCCATCATTGTCATGACAATATTAGTTTATTAAATGTGTAATAAGGAAAAGAAACATATTATTTAAATATGTTTAAGTATATGTATGTATTTCAGTATAGGCTAATGGGAGTGAGATTTTTACAGTACAGAAGAAAAGAACTGGGATGGGTTGCTATCATTATTTTCATTCTATTTACATTTAATCACTTTACAACTTAAATATTTAAATGATTCTGCTAACTTAAGCATCTGGACATGCTCATTGCCACAGGGCAGCAGCAGGTTACTCGGGAGGAAAGCACAGCTGGTGACCGACGGTTGTTGTATCAGTGACTTCATGCTGCCGCGAGGGGGCGCATGCGCGCAGCGATCGAACACAGTTTAAGACAAAGCTTGAACCTCAACCGATAACTCATCTGCTTTACCAGAGGTCGTGAACAGGTAACTGACACATCGCCGCGCTGGATTTAATGGAAGTCTGTTTGAAAATGTACGTTGATCTTTACCTGGAGGACATATCTTAACTTTTGACCTACTGGAAGATACCCCAGAGCGTTTGATCGTTTGAGTAAGTATCCATTTCAAATTCAACTGTGTATGAAATTAGCTGTGTTCTCTGTCGACTGCTGAATATGCTTAATTTCATTTTATCTACTAATTATTATTGATAGGAGTAACATTTAAATCAAGAGCATTGTGTTTTAATAAGCTACTTGTGAATTCCTGTATTTCTGCTTTGAAGTAAATCACTGGGATTCACTTCTTTAGCATATAGGGCTATATTATTATAAAATATTATGTTTTATGTTATTTTATATTCATAAACTAAAATGGTAACCAGTTTTTATGAATGTAGTGAAACATTTGCAGCACCATTCATGACTATACATCAGCATGACTGCATATCAGTTTGACAGGTAAATAATAAAGGTGAAAATAAAGCTATTGATTTATACAAAGTATACAAAGTCATATTTATTGCTGTTAGCCCTTTAAATTGAGCACAATTTAATGTGGGAATCTCAGCTCCTCTTATACGCACACACGACAGCATGAGACTGAAAGTATGAATAAATAAAAGGATTTTGAAAGCTTTTACTTGTGAATGTTTGTGGCTTTTCTACATTCTTTTCAGTGAATAGATGTGTATGTCCGTGTATATGTGTGTAACTGTCTCTCTGTCCTTTTTCAGGTCATACATGGTTACAGATGACCTCAAGAATCTGTGAAGGAAGAAAACAAATGAATAAAGACGAGGTATACATAGGCTATTAGATAAAGAAGAGGATCTTATTTGCTTTTGTTGTCATCCATATTGTCTGTGGAGGTAAAAGTGAATTGTGTATTTAATACTGTGTGGAAGAAGAGATGCATTGGCTTTGAGTTATTGAAACGACAAAGGAAAGAACAATGGATTTGAGATCATCTGCTTATTTCCATCATGGCTTTCAAGCCTTTATGTGCATGAATGGAAACTTTGGAACCTGAAAAGTACAGTAAAAAAATTACCATGTAGTTTAGTTATGATGTAGCTCTGTCGTAGTTTACCCACTCAACATCACGGGAAAACCACTATGAATCTGACCCCAACCCAGTTCTACGACCTTCCCAGGGCATTGGACCTTCAACATGAACCTCAAAACAAGAGCAGGTCGACTCCAGCCAGCTTCTTCAACAGCTCCTTCTTCTTCCAGGATAATGCTGCCTTAGAATGGCAGCTGTTCCTCACCATCCGAGAGCCTGGCACCATTATATTAACTGTCCTTTACTCTATTTCCTTCCTTGTGGGATTCTTTGGGAATGTCATGTCCCTCAAAGTCCTACTCGGCCAGCATGGAAGCATGCGTCTGTCGGGTGCGAGCGCCACCCGTTGCCTGCTGATAAACTTAGCGGTGTGCGACCTGGCAGTGGTTTGCGTGTGCATGCCCGTCACCCTGGGCCACCGCATCTACACGCCATGGGTGTACGGGGACTTCCTGTGTCGCGCAGTGCCATTCACGCAAGCGGTGTCTGTTTCCGCCAGTGTCCTTAGCATCACTGTCATCAGCATCAGCCGGTACTATGCTGTTCACTCGCCGCTTCAATCCCGGGCCTACTTCACTCGTCGACGCATCCTCGCCTCTGTCGCAATCGTGTGGCTTATCTCCTCAGTGATCTGCATGCCAGTTGCAATAGTTACCAGGCGTGATGAAGTAGCTTTGATTGAAGGGCTAGCCATCGTGCTGCCTGTCTGTGGAGAGGTGTGGCCTCAGCCACGCTTGCGACAGGCCTACAACGTCCTGCTGTTCAGCGCACTCTACTGCCTACCCGTTGCGTTTAATCTCACTCTAGCCTTCCTCACGTGTCGCCGACTGCGCAGCACTGGCTCCGAGGGTCGGTTCACAGAGCTGGACCCTCGTTCTCAGGCGCTTCATGAAACGAGGTTGCAAGGGCGCAGGCAAATCGCACGTATGGTCGCAGCTTTGGTGCTGCTCTTTGCTCTGTCATGGTTGCCTATGTATGTGACTGATATTTGGCTGGACCGTGAGCTGCGCCATCCACCGGGCTGGCTCCTTCAGACCAGGCCCTTTGCACAATGGTTAGGCCTCACCAACTCTTCTCTCAATCCCTTTTGCTACTGCTTCATTGGTGACCTCCACCGCTCAGCCAAGGCTTTGCGTTTACGCCTCTGTGGCCCATCCCCAGCCTCAGCGCTGGCTCTGGCCTCCCTCCCAAAAATATTCAATCTACAGAATCAAGACAAATCTCCAGGGGGCGCTGATGACATCTCAAATAACTCCTGTGGGGAGAACGCTGGGAATCTGAATCTGTCGATATGGTGGACTCAATCTCGCACATGTGAGTCAATGAGCTTACCTTACCACTTAGGAATGACTGAAGCGATTGCACTGGATACATAGCAGACCTGATGCACCGCTATGGACATTTGCTCAGATGTGTTGTGCTTTGTGTTTTGTGCTTTTATAAACCCTTCAGTCCAAACCTGTTTGACTTTATTTCTTTTATGGAACACAAAAGATGGTATTTTTAACTGTTTTTGTCCATATAATGAAATTCAATGGGGGTCCATACAAAATTGGACAAAAAAAACTTTTCAGAATATCTTCTTTTGCGTTCCACAGAAAAAACAAAGTCACAGCGGTTTGGGCGATGTCAACGACATGAGGGTGAGTAAATTATGACTTAAGTTTTCAATTTCAGATGAAACATCTCTTCATGTTTTGAAAAATAGCTTATATTCTGGAATATTCTTAAGTGGGAATAGGACAGTTCATGTGTGAGCATTGAGCGTCTTTTTAAACTCCAAACATTAATTGTTTAACTGCATAGTTCCAGTTGGAGTAGATGTAACTTTCTTAGCCATGTTTAGAAATGTAAATGTACTAATAATATGTAATGAATATCTTGCCATTAAAACTTATTAGGGTCAATGTAAGAAATCCATATCGTAAAGGAATAAAGTGGTTCAATGCATAATGTATAAAGTCATGCTGCTAAGTTTTGCCTAGAGCATTGTCTTAAACCAAACATCATTAAATGCTGCTCCTATACGTCTAGCAGGGCAGCTTTACATACGCACTCACACCTACAATCTCTGGTGAAGAAACACATGGAAACGTCTCTCTGTGAACACATTCACAGCTTCTCGCCTTTTCTACTAAATGTGGAAACCATCTGCGTCTCAAGTCATCACCCTCTTCTTAGTGTTATCTTACTGAAGTCAGAGTTTTTCTTAGTGTTGTTTTCTGAAGTCAGAGCAGAAACTTAAAATGATGTTTTATTAACAAAACTGGGGAGGAGCACTTTCAAATGATCCTTTTTCAATCATCACGTCATTCCAACCAGCTGTCAGCAATCAGTAATCAACATGTCTACCCAATCAGCATAAGTGGAGAACACTATAAATACGCAGTCGACTCACCCATGTTCCTCGACAGTTTTTCAGCCTCCCTCCACCACCCCGTCTCCTCACACTCGCATGGTTATCTTCCTAACCAAATCTCACTCTCACCTGGTTATCTTCCTTAACCAGACTACGGGGGGAGTACTCTAGGTTCGGGCCAAATACCGAGTTTGGAGCCCTCTCCTCGGACAGCACGCCAAATATGCATACTATTTATTTATCTGACTTATCTGCAAGTGTGAACTCGCGAACTACATTACATCGTTCAAAGGTTTGGCATCAGTAGAAAAGAAATTAATACTTAAATTTAACAAAAGTGACAGTAAAGACATTTATACTGTCACAAAAGATTCCTACTTCTTTTGAACTATCCATCAAAGAATCCTAAAAAAAAGAGTAAGCAGCACAACTGTATTCAACCTTAATAATAATAATGTTTCTTGAGCAGCAGATCAGCATATTAGAATGATTTCTGAAGGATCATGTGACACTGAAGACTGGAGTAATGATGCTGAAAATTCAGCTTTGCCATCACAGGAATAAATTACATTTTAAAATATATTAGAAATTTTTTTTTATTAATTGTAATAATATTTAACATTATCACTGCTTTATTGCAGCTATTGATCAAATAGATGCAGCTCTGGGATGAGCATAAGAGTCAAAAACATTTAAAAATCTTACTGGTAGCGTATGTAGAAATTACATTGACTTACTATTTAAACCTGATTAATAAAAATAAAAAAAGTCTCTAAATGTTCCTGCACAACACTGTGTAATGTCTGTCACTATACTTAAAAATATTCTGTGAGGAGGAATGCCCTCTGGTGAAAATGCTCAATATTTTATTGACTTGGAAATATTATAGCAGCAGTTGCATAAGAAGCTACAGTAACTGAAAAGAAATTTGACAGGTATGATGAAGAAAGACCTACAAGTAAAAAAAACAACAAGAACAATATGTACAGATTTTAATAATATATATATATATATATATATATATATATATATATGGGATTATAGTGTATGCTGTTATATATCATACTTCCCTGTCCTATTTTGTTGTATAGGTACATACATTACCATGAGTTCTGTAAATATGAATATTTTCTGCAATATAGACATGATAGGTGTGTTGTGTATTCCACTATTTTGGCATTGCAGTCTATATGTTAAATGTAGATTCAGCAATCAATAGCTTAAAAGCATTATGTCTCAGAGAGGACACAACCTCAGATTTGTCAATAGAATTTATAAAAAACAGCTACATTTAATTTAGTACCCACTGCTCTTGCTCTTTGTAGCCACCTTCTCATATGCTCTCTTCTAATCAGCCAGAAGCTTTCAAGTGACTTGTAGTGGCTCCTGTACACAATTGATTCTGAAAGATTGAATGTGGGTACCCGATAACATGATCACATAGAGACCAAACTGTTGTGTTGCTGCTTCTGTACACATGTACATGCCTGATGTATCTAGCTGGAGAAACGTCTTGCATCTTAAGCAGCGCATTTATAAGAAGTTGTGTCAACTTCTCAAGATGTACATGCCTTAAAATGTACATCTTAACAGTTCAGGTAACCCACAGGCTAGGTAATTCCTTCCTTAGGCCCAGATATTAAAGGGTTAGTTCACCCAAAAATGAAAATTCTGTGAGAAATTAATGGCAGAATTTTCATTTTTGTGTGAACTAACCCTTTAAGCCAGTGGTCTCAAACTCCATTCCTGGAGGGCCACAGCTCGACACAGTTTAGCTCCAACCAGCTCCAACTCACACCTGCTAGTAATCCTGAAGACCTTGATTAGCTGGATCAGGTGTGTTTGATTAGGGTTGGAGCAAAACTCTGCAGAGCTGTGGCCCTCCAGGAATTGACTTTGAGACCATCGCTTTAAGCCTACATTCAGCCATGAAAATGCAGTAGGGATTTTTTCTGCATCTGTTTTTGTCACGCTTACATTATGTAATTACAAGAACCTATAAATAACTGCATCTCCGCTGCTAAAGTGGTGTACATTTGACAGTATGCCAGTGGCCCTTGAGGACCGAGTTTGGACACCCCTTTTATAATGTTTTCAGAGCTTCAAATGTTTTAACTCAGTACTAAAGAAGTACATAATTTTAAAGTACTAAGAGCACTAAGGGTGTGTTCACACTTGGCAGGTTTGGTTCGATTAAAACTCTGGAAAGATGGGTCTCAGTCCACTTCCAAACAAACTCTGGTGCCATTTGACTGAAATATGAACGCAACACCGATAAAAAACATCTAAACGAACAAAAAGCAGGACATGATGTCACAAGATGCGACCCTAAAATGCTGAAACACCGTTTTTTTTTTTCTCATCAGGAGCTGCGTTTCCCATTACAGGTACAGGCATTGGAACCGTGTCTCCCTGCTGCAGATCTTCATTTGTGTGTGTAACAGGATTTGATTTCGCTGTTTTGACTCTTTTACACAATTTTGTAAGCTCTTTTTGAGATAAATTAGCATCATATGTACAGACATACAGCAGGCGCATATAGCCCAAGACGCATCATGTTTGATAAATTCTGTCGCAATACGTCATGTTTGTCATTTTGTGTATTTAAGTTCGGTGTTAATATTAAACTAAACGAACAGGACTAAATGTATCATTTTCTTTTTTGGTCCTGACCAAAAGAACCAAGAGAACTGAACTGTAAGTGTGCACACACCCGAAAAATACTCAAAGAAACAGTTGTAAATACAGCAGTATTCAGACAAAAAGTTTTCTTTTTCACCAATCAAATTTCTTGATAAAGCATGCACATACATATTGCATCTTAAAAATAATGACTGCGTGTGAATTCTGCAGTCCTGGCTCTCTCGTACATTATTAATGAGTTCATCTTCATCAGCACAGTCTCCGTGTAGATTGATAGTGACATTTTGCCCAAGGGATATGAATGTGGGTAATATTAGTAGTTGTGTGTGTATTTATAACTAAATGTACTGCATGGCGAAAACTGAAGCGCAGGGGCCAACTAGCTGCACGAAGATAATATTTTTCAAATTATTATTTTTATATATGGCAGTTTACAGTAGTGACAACTGCATTGTATAAACAAACTCACACACCCGTAAAATGTTCAGGACGTCAAGGCGTGGATCGTGTCATCTGAGGGTTTCCATTGCTGCTTTAAACTCTTAATTTTCATTTCAGGAGGTCTTAAATTTGTTGTTCTGGAAGCTCAAATGTGCTGCATAACCAATGAGGTTCATTCTCGGGTTTGAGCTTCCGGTAGAGATTTGATCTTGTGCGTCATTTAGGTTCAGTTGAGCTTCTGCATATGTTCGCTGATCAATGTTTACATGTGAATAAAAGTCTAAATTAAATCTGTTCATCATAAAAAGCAATCGAGTCTCTTCAGAAAATTTGGATTCAACCACTCGATTCATATGGAGTAGTTTTCCAATTATGAACTTGTTGAAGCGTCAAAGTGGTAGTTGCAAAAGCAGTCAATGGAGTGACAGAAACCTTTCAGATTTCATCAGAAAGATCTTAATTTGTGTTCTGAAGATGAACAAAAGTCTAGAAAAACAGGAGGGTGAGTAATGACACAATTTTGGGGTGAACTAACCCTTGTGTTAATAGATAATTTGACCTCCCTTTGCTGCTTTAACAGCTTCCATTTATCTGGGAAGATTTGACGCTGAAAATGTTGGATGTTGGATAAAGAGATTTGTTCCCATTTGTACACACGAGCATCAGTGAGTTCAAGCACTGATGTTGGATGATTGGTCCTGACTCGCAGTTTGTATATCATTCCAAAGGTCTTCAGTAGGGTTCTGATCTAAACTTTACACAGGCCAGACATGATTTTGTTCTTATTTAAGAACATTATTTGGCAGTATGCATTATTGTATGTGTGTTTTTTGGAATGTATACTGTATGCAAATATATGTACACATATTTGAAGTCTGACAAATCACATGTGATGTAACTTACCATGGTGTGTGTATGTGTGCGTGTTGGTGTGTATATGTAGTGTACCTGCTGTGGTCCTAATTCTGCCTTCCAGTCTCAGCATCAAACTGTCAGTGTTGTGTAACTGTGAGGCTTGAGCTGCAGTGTCGGGGAAGCTACGCAGGCTACTGATAATTGAAAGGTATACAAGTTACCTTTTTAAAGAAGTAGTTAACTATACAAGCTCGAACAAAAAGTAACTACATTAGCTCAACATAGAGTAAAATGTATTTTTAACCTGTGCAACAATCAAATCAATTATTTATCAAATAAGCAGCTTAACAGTGAATCATTTAACATTAAATAGATAAATATAAAATAGATAATATAAATAGATAATATAAAAATGTAACTGATTAAAAATATATATATTTGTGTGTTTAGGTAGTTCTAAACTGCTTAGTTCCAGACTTTTAAAATTATAATACAATTAAACTAAGCATTAAATAATATTATTAAGTTATGTTAACTTAAATGTAGGTAAAATACATAATATAGGCTGGCTTGAAATGTACAGAAATCATTTTAGCATCTATACTTTGTTAGACAATTTTTAAATATTTAACAATGTTTAGCAGAATAAGGAGTGGTTTGTTCTGGGTTGGAGTTTATTATGGATATATATTGTGGATATTTAATTTAACATATTATGGGTATTTAAGTTTATACATAGTATTAAAAAAATTTGAATATGCTGAGACATGTTTGTTAGAGAATACACAACATCAGCTCTGAGAGATTCTGAAGGCTTATTCACAGCGAGAGAAAACGCTGCAGTGGTTTAAAGGTTTAGGTGTCATGAGGCTTGAGTGAGAATGAAAGATGTAAATTGCCTCTGCATTTTCAAACACAGGCTGGTATCAGATATACAGTGATTATATTATGCAAATCAGCCAATTTAAAATCAACAGTATACCCAAAGAGCAGGAAGTTTGATTGGGTAGTTTATACAGGGTTTCCGCGGGGCATTAAAAAGCATTAAAAGTCATTAAATGGATTTTGTGAAAATTAAGACCTTAAAAGGCATTAAAAGTAATTAAATTTGATTCCTACAGGCATTACATTTTTTAGATAGTTTTAAAGAAAAATAATGCTACCGGTTTATTTTGAATATAGCCTTAATAATTAATAACTTTGATTTGTTGTCGCAAAATATGAACATTGGTGTGATACACACGCGGAACCAGTTTGGTAATGGCCTCCGGCCGGTGCAAAATGGCCGTAACGCTGTTTTGGACAGCGGCCCCATAGATATACATAATAAAGGCCTTTATTTATATCTTTGAGCGGCCCGAGTAGACTCTCCTGCCGCAGGCGCACCTCTATCTGCGTCTGCTCTGTTCATTTATTACATTTAGTGCAAGTGGCAATCAATAGTGGATAATAATAGGTTATATAATGTATTGACGGTAACAGGAGAAATCGAAACAAATGAGCGCAGCACACACAAGAAACTCGGTTAAATACTGCGGTAAAAATTGAAAATGTGGAGTTTTTATATTTATAACACATGATACAGTTAAGCAACACAGTGCTGTCTTCCTGAATACCATCACGATCGTAAACGATTTCATACAACAGTTAAATAAACGAGTAGTTAATATTAAGTCACTTACATTTTAGAAGGAATATTGACTGTTTTTGTTCTATTTCAGCAGTAAAAATAGTTCCAAATAAATATCACAGCAGAACCAGAACGCATCTCACAGCAACACTCAACCATGTTTTCTTTACTGTGTTTTTGAGAGATTCAGCGATTTGAACGAATCGGTTGAGTGAATGATTCAGTGACCCATTCATAAACAGCTGCCTCATTCCTGAATGAATCAGCCGTTTGAACGAATCATTTGAATGAATGACTCACCACCTACTGGCGGTTTACTCTCATTTTCACCCCAACATTTCTTGTTTTTTTCATAAAAATATTTAAAACAATCTCATAACATTATTTAATGCAGTTGTATTTTTTTTTTTATTGTAAATGATCTAATTTGATTGGTAACAGCCCTATATTGTTACATTGTTATTCTAATTAAAATTATTGATCAAATTCAAGAATTTAAAATCAAAGATGAATCATACATTTAATTAGGGGGTTGGGATGCCCTCTACAAAGGTAAAAAAAAAAAAAAAAAAATTCAGGGTAAATATCACAAATATGCAGATTTAAATATGTCAAAGCTGCAATATTCTGAGAGAATATTCTGAATAAAAGAATATTGCTTCAGAATATATTAATATTTACACCACACAAAAATCCTATTTTTTTCCGGACAAGCAACTTTTTTACTCGGACAAGTGAATGGCCGATTTACTTTTCCGTAGGACAAGCACATGACGAGGCTTAATGTCGAGCCCTGCATGTAGTCTTAACGGGCCACTATTTCACATTGTCTGACAACAAAAAGAAAAACAAATAGATTAAATAGTTTTATTGGGATTTTGGCTGCATTAAAATACATTATGTGAGCACAAAAAATATAGCAGAGAAGCAAACAAATCTAAAGGGCTGACACTTGGCAGAATGAGAATGCAACTTAATGACAATGAATATTCTAATTGCCATATGACGTCATTTATCGATATATAATATATTCGTTAAAAGTCGATAGATGACGTCATATGTATGTATGGCATTAAAAATGTAAAAATTGACATTAAAAAGCATTAAATTAGATTTAAAGAAACCTGCAGAAACCCTGTTATAATGCATTCAGTCAAGTTACAGACATCACACGTTACTTTAACACATTGTCTCAAGACTCTTGAGGCTTCTTGTACTGTATTCTTTCAGTCTGTCTAGACCATGAAAAAGCGCGAGAGAAAGTGTGATCCATGAGTCCATATCCCTCACCGTAAACACCACAGAGTCTGTCACAACTAATTGTAAGGCTGCCAATCTCACTATACATCAGCACTGTATCTGAAAATTTTGCACACATGATGCAGTCTGACTGCATCTAAAAATCCAGCCAATCAATTTACTCAGCCAGATGATGATGATGATTGATAATGATGGTGATGTGAGTGCTGAAGTGCTGCACTATATTGATCTGTGACTGTGGTGACTCAACAGTTTGCCTCAAGGAGCTCAAACTATTATGCAAGTGACATATGATATCAGTAGGATTTCACCATCCAGAAATCCATCCATTTAGACCATCCATTGTAGTACGGCATTCGTCAGTGAATAAAACTATTTAAAAATTAGTCTTAATGTATTTCTACACCCACTGTAAATGTTTCTCTTTGTGAGGTTTGGTTAGTGGTGGTTAAAATGCAATTTTACACATAACTGTCAGCCTGCATGGAGGGCTTCTTGAGACTCCAGAGACACCAGCAGCTTTAAATACCTGTTTGCTGCTCAACACTGGCTGTCTTATAGCTGCCCTTTTAATACAATTAACTTGTTTGACAGAAACTTTCCTTAATGAGCCTTTATCTGATTGAGTTCTGCTGTGCTCTAAATAACTCACAAATCTTATGATACTTTAATAATCTGCATTCAGTTTTCACACAGTAGTTGTTTTCATGCCTTTTGCACAACATTGCACTATTTCATGCTTTTCAACTTCAGAAAGATCTTTCTTCCTGCCCATATTGCATGAGAACTGTGACTTGCTTAATAATGTGGAACAACCTCCCTCTAAGTAGGGTTTCCATTTACCTAAGTAGACCTGGCAAATTATTTTGTCTGAGATTGATACCAGTTATCTAAAAAGATATGGATAAATAAACAAACAAACACTTTCGTAGAAAAACTAAAATCTGAATGTTTATTAAAATCCTAAAATCCTACTGATATGTCACTTGCATAATAATGTGTGTATATATATATATATATATATATGTGTGTATATATATAATGTATATATATATATATATATATAATGTGTGTGTATATATATATATATATGTGTATATGTATATATATATATGTGTATATATAAATGTATATGTGTATATATACATATATATACAGTGGGTACGGAAAGTATTCAGACCCCCTTAAATTTTTCACTCTTTGTTATATTGCAGCCATTTGCTAAAATCATTTAAGTTCATTTTTTTTCCTCATTAATGTACACACAGCACCCCAATATTGACAGAAAAACACAGAATTGTTGACATTTTTGCAGATTTATTAAAAAAGAAAAACTGAAATATCACATGGTCCTAAGTATTCAGACCCTTTGCTGTGACACTCATATATTTAACTCAGGTGCTGTCCATTTCTTCTGATCATCCTTGAGATGGTTCTATACCTTCATTTGAGTCCAGCTGTGTTTGATTATACTGATTGGACTTGATTAGGAAAGCCACACACCTGGCTATATAAGACCTTACAGCTCACAGTGCATGTCAGAGCAAATGAGAATCATGAGGTCAAAGGAACTGCCTGAAGAGCTCAGAGACAGAATTGTGGCAAGGCACAGATCTGGCCAAGGTTACAAAAAAATGTCTGCTGCACTTAAGGTTCCTAAGAGCACAGTGGCCTCCATAATCCTTAAATGGAAGACGTTTGGGACGACCAGAACCCTTCCTAGAGCTGGCCGTCCGGCCAAACTGAGCTATCGGGGGAGAAGAGCCTTGGTGAGAGAGGTAAAGAAGAACCCAAAGATCACTGTGGCTGAGCTCCAGAGATGCAGTCGGGAGATGGGAGAAAATTGTAGAAAGTCAACCATCACTGCAGCCCTCCACCAGTCGGGGCTTTATGGCAGAGTGGCCCGACGGAAGCCTCTCCTCAGTGCAAGACACATGAAAGCCTGCATGGAGTTTGCTAAAAAACACCTGAAGGACTCCAAGATGGTGAGAAATAAGATTCTCTGGTCTGATGAGACCAAGATAGAACTTTTTGGCCTTGATTCTAAGCGGTATGTGTGGAGAAAACCAGGCACTGCTCATCACCTGTTTAATACAGTCCCAACAGTGAAGCATGGTGGTGGCAGCATCATGCTGTGGGGGTGTTTTTCAGCTGCAGGGACAGGACGACTGGTTGCAATCGAGGGAAAGATGAATGCGGCCAAGTACAGGGATATCCTGGACGAAAACCTTCTCTAGAGTGCTCAGGACCTCAGACTGGGCTGAAGGTTTACCTTCCAACAAGACAATGACCCTAAGCACACAGCTAAAATAAAGAAGGAGTGGCTTCACAACAACTCCGTGACTGTTCTTGAATGGCCCAGCCAGAGCCCTGACTTAAACCCAATCGAGCATCTCTGGAGAGACCTAAAAATGGCTGTCCACCAACGTTTACCATCCAACCTGACAGAACTGGAGAGGATCTGCAAGGAGGAATGGCAGAGGATCCCCAAATCCAGGTGTGAAAAACTTGTTGCATCTTTCCCAAAAAGACTCATGGCTGTATTGGATCAAAAGGGTGCTTCTACTAAATACTGAGCAAAGGGTCTGAATACTTAGGACCATGTGATATTTCAGTTTTTCTTTTTTAATAAATCTGCAAAAATGTCAACAGTTCTGTGTTTTTCTGTCAATATGGGGTGCTGTGTGTACATTAATGAGGGAAAAAAATGAACTTAAATGATTTTAGCAAATGGCTGCAATATAACAAAGAGTGAAAAATTTCCGTACCCACTGTACATACACACACACAATTTTTTTTAATTCTTTTATTCAGCAAAAATGTGACATCAAACACTTTTATACTTTTATAATATATTTATAATTATAATATTTTAAATATGGATTTACTCAAAGAATCCTAAAAAACGATTGTTTTTCACAAAAATATTAAGCTGCTGTTTTCAACATTGATAAGAATAAGAAAAGTTTATTGCGCTGCAAAATCAGCATATTAGAATGATTTCTGAAGGATCATGTGACACTGAAGACTGGAGTAATGTTGCTGAAAATTCAGCTTTGCCATCACAGGAATAAATTACATTTTAAAACATTAAAATCGAAAATATTTTAAATTGTAGTAATATTCCACAATATTACTTTATTTTTGATGGAATACATGCAGCCTTGGTAAGTATAAGAATGTTTACCTACCTCAAACTGTAAATGTGTGTGTTTAGAAGAGCTCACAAATGAAGATAATTCAAAGACATGACAATATTATCACAAAAACAAAGCGCTGAGGGACCATTAAAAGCTTGCAAGTTAGAGCAAAATTACTGAACTCCTAATTAAAGTTTTTAAAATTCCTCAGGGCATGCTGTGTGATCTCAGCATTTCTCACTTTTAAAAAATCTGATGAAAAATCATCAAATTGGTATCTAGCAGTGTTTTGATTAGGTGGGGAAAAAAACCTTTCACCTATTTTTAGATAATTACTGATCTGTTGATTTGGATCATGTATGGAGGTGCTGAAAGTATATCTTCTATGGTCAAGTCACAAACATACATAAAAAATATCATTATTTCATAAATAATCAGTAAAATGATAAAGTGAGTCTGAATGGTAAAGTAAATCTAAAAATATAGCCAATTTAAGTGATGTATTAAATGACAAAAACTTTTGTTTGTTAAAGGGATAGTTCTTTTTGACCTTTTATTTAAAAAAAAAAAAAATCACAAAAATCAAACCTTTCACTGAAGTAAAACAATTGAAATTAGGGCAAAAATCTCAATGATTTTCAATTGTTCTCAGAAAAAAGGTATGCCGCTGTCACTGGGGCAGTACCCTAAATTACAAAAGTAAAAAAGGCACATCTTTGTACCTTCCTTACGCCTAAATGGTGCATATTATTACCTTAAAGGTACATATTATTACTTTAAAAGTACATATTAGTACCTTTTCATTTTTGTACCTTAGGGTACTGCCCCAGTGACAAGCACTGTACGTTTTGTTTCAGTGTATGAAATAAATGTTTTTCTCTATTACAACATTGGCCACAATTACTTTTATTCAATACTTTTTGCAACCTCAAGATAACTCTTAAGTCTTCTCCTATAATGCCTGATGAGTTTGAAGACCATTCCTCCATACAGAATCTCTCCAGATCTTATCACATGTTGATACACTCTCTTCTTCAGTTTTAGGGTTCAGGTCAGGGGACTGGGATGGCCATGGCAGAAGCTTCATTTTGTGCTCAGTGACCCATTTTTCTGTTGATTTTGATGTTTGTTTTGGATCATTGTCCTGATGGAAGATCCAAATCCAACCACAGCCAATTATAAGATTTCTAGCAGAGGCTGTCAAGTTTAGATTTTTTATCTGTTGGTATTTGATAGAATCCAGCAGAAAAATAGGCCCAATATCATATCATACGTTTGAATTCGACCGTTTCACCTCTGGCTTTGGAATTTCAGAATGATCATATAGCATCATTTCAGATGCGATGAGTCCGAAGATTATTCCAGTTATGAATTAATTATTCTGTCACAGACTTTTTTAATGCACATGTTTTATTCCTAATACATTTACTAGAAGTTTCTTGTCTAAATATGTCTCCATCACGTTTTATGTGCATTTTATTTCGTTGAATAAAAAGTATCCACCCCAGTGAGTGTATTCTTAATGATTTTTAGTACATTTAACATAGATAGGCTATAGAAAGTTATTGACAACAACATTTTTTCTATTATACTTCATTTTTCTAAATATATGTACACGGGTGTGTCTCGCGCACGCTTTTGAAAGTATTTGGCTGCAGAAAGACGCGTTTTGTTTTCAAGCACTCAATTCACTCTCATATGGGCTGTTGTACAGTACACACACTGTCCGTGCCATCACAAAAATTGGGCTGCATGCGGATGGGGAGTATGGACTTCCGCGAACCGTCCTGATGCTGAAAATTTCGCGATGCGAACGGTGTGCGGACGCCCGAAGTATACTTTGGGGTTAAGCCCGTAATAGCGGCCCAACAATCCGCCCGGGCCCATATGCACGTGCATACCTTGCATGCCCAGACGCTACGCCACCGATCGTGCTCACGTTTTAGTAAATCGAGGGAACCAATTAAAAAATTGTGCGCACAATTTAGCCTACTATTTATTTCCTGCATGTCATGTCCAGGGCTCCGTAGATTCTGAATAAGTTTGATAGTGCTGCAAGGCTAACGGGGCTAAAGATACACCCAACTGGAGAGACTCGATAAGAATGCAGATGCGTTTATGAATTATACACACTACAAGCGTTTTTGGGTTAAAAATGAAAATAACGACATGGCTCTGGTACATTTAACAGTACATTAGCAACATGCTAACAAACCATTTAGAAAGACAATTTACAAATATCACTAAATATATCATGATATCATGGATCATGAACAGGTTTTATAAATCCATCTGCCATTTTCGCTATTGTCCTTGCTTTATGGCTTCACAATACCTGCAGAATGTCTGATGATTCGGCTGTGCAGCTCCACAACGTTAAAACTGCCTTGAACATGGGCTGGTATATGCAAAAGTTGGGGCATAAATATTAATGATCCCGACTATTGCGTCACAGTCTGTGTTTTGTTGAGATTCGCCTGTTTTTTCGTGGTGTTTTTCACGCACGGGATTTACATATGAAGGAGGAAACAATGATGTTTGAGGCTCACGGTATGTCATTTCCATGTACAGAACTCTTATTATTCAACTATGCCAAGGTAAATTCAGTTTTCAATTCTAGGCCACCTTTAAGTGTCAGAGATGATTTACAACACTTTGCTGTGCCACCAACGGGATTTTGGATGACGACATAGGCATGGAGCAATCACTGAAAAGATTTCCTTATTTAAGAATATTCTCAGATAAATTGACATTGAATGGTGAAATTCATTTGAAAGATTTGCACACGTCTCTGTCTCCTCAGTGCCCCTACTGGCAACTCCTAACCAGTTTAGAGACCTCTCGAGCTGTCTTAAATAACTGGGAGAGTGATTCTTAGCTTTAAGAAATTTGATAACTTGCTTTTATACTTAAGTTTGAAAGTAGGAGTAAATTTCATGAATTCTCAGCATTTAAGACTAAAATGGCACTTTGAGAAACTTGATAAATATGGGCCAAGAACTACAATCCTTGGTTTTTCTCATTGTGATGGATGATTAAAGGAATTTGGCCTTTGTGTTTTTTTCATATTTATACTCCTGTGAAACAAGAAGTCATGGCTGGGTAATTTTGTGTTCCTAGTCCCCCTGGTGTGCTAAAAAAATTGTAAAGGGGAACGTGACAGAGCCTTATGATTAGCCCAAAGACTTCTTTCGTCAACACGCTCGGACCTTGTACGTGCTCATAACGTTAATCCTGTAGTTCTTTGTTCGCCCACATCATACTGTTAATTTTCTGGAAATGTTATATTTTTTCCATTACCATGTCCCTTTAGGGGCTCCAAAGAATGTGTCATTTCCTTTCCAAACCTAGTATTCGGCTTCATGCACATCCCTACGGTTACTTTATCATCAGGTCTGTTGACAGAGGAAGACAACCTGCAACCTGCATTTAGCACTGTGTCTTGCTTTATAGTGCTCTGTAAAGAAAGTCATGCCATTTCAAAACCTTGAAGTGGAAGCACTGAGCCAGTCACAGGAGGCGATCCTGCCATATCTGTCAGCTGGCCCTTTTAAGATGAGGTCACATCAGCCAGCTTTGTCTCCTCAGGGTGTAAACTTTATCTGGCTGGTCTGCCATCATAATCACAGCTCCTGCAGTGAAGTCTCACGAGTTTAAGGGTGTAAGATTTGCTCATTGTTGAAGACAGTTGGTGTGCGTCACTAGAGCAGTAAGCCACAATATTATAAAACTATATCACACAATATTCTTGCTGTATCTCATATAAGAGAGCGGAAATGATAAACAGTAAGCCACAATATTATTCTCTGTAAACTATATCACACAATATTCTTGTATCTCTAGAGAGCGGAAATGATGATCTTCAAATTGTTCAAAATGCTGCAGCCAGACTTTTGACTCGTACAAAGAAGAGCGAGAGAATTACCCCAGTTTTGGTTTCTTTACACTGGTTGCTTGAGTTTTGAGTTTAGGATTCTGTTGATGGTTGTATGGTATTACCCCAAAATATATTGCTGACCTTTTGATATCTTATCAAAATACAATAAATATGAGATCTTAGGCTGATGATTCTTCATGTTCCTAAAACTAGATTAAAATCAAAGGGTGATAGGGGCTTGTCTGTGGCTGCTCTACACTTATGAAACCCTCTACCAATGCACATTATATCTTCCCCATCTGTGGATGCTTTTAAGTCTAGTTTGAAGTTGTATCTTTTTAGCATGGCTTTTATAACTGATTAGAGTGAACAGGATTTAATTTTGTTTGTGTGACTGGATGTAATCAGTACTTTGCAGTTGTTTTAAATGTGCTATAGAAATAAAATTTGTATTGTATTGTATGATTAAAGGCATACATACACCATATTTATACATACATACACCTGTTAAATAAGGTGTATTTCATTAGTCGTTAGAATGATTAAATTGCTCTAATGGTGAGGTCTGAGTCTAAACAGGTGTGACCTTCAAACACTGACACATCTGATGGATCTGATACACCCCCTACTCACACTTTCAAATGAGACACCTTCCCACCTGCTCAACCATCTCTTCCTTGGAGACCCCGGGCTTCCTCTTCAAGATTATCATGGATATGCATGAGTGGTGTCAACTTTTGGTTAATTTGACCCACAGCAAATACTGCAATACACTTTATGACTTCAACGTGGATACAAAATGATCTTGATGAAATGTGACCTGTGCTTCCCCCTTTGCAGGACAGGAAATTATGGCATTGATAAATAAATTTGTTAGGGAATGTTTTTTCTCCTGTCACACTCATTATAGGAAATTTATGTAGATTACCTCTGGCAGATGATGTGTGGAAGGAAATCCAGAGAAGAAAGAGTGGGAATATTTCACCTGAAGACAGATTCACACAGTCTTCATACATTTCACGTTGGTAGTAAAATTAAAATATGAAGGATGCAACAGTGAGTGTGAGATTTGTTTTATATACACACTACCGATCAAAGGTTTGGGGTCAGTTTAATAATAATAATTAAATTCATTTATAAACTAATAATTTTATTCAGCAAGTAAGCTACACAATATCAAAACTGACAGTATTCTGTTTCAAATAAATGCTGTTTTTTGAGCTTTCTATTCATCAGAGAATCCTGAATAAATGAACTATTTTCAACATTGACAATAACAAGAAAAGAGCAGCTAATCAGCATATCAGGCTCTGTTTACACCTGGTATTAAGATGTGTTTTGGTTGATCGGATCACAAGTGGACGACGGTAAATACAAGAATGGCATCTACGCTAATATTAGGCTCTCTGTTTATCCCGAGGTTTACCGTAGTCAGCCGGATCTGGGCCGTATCCAGGTGAGATCGAGGACCTGCGCCTTGACACGACCACAATGCAGCCCTGAAGTTTCAAGCAGAGATTGATTCAACTAAATCATCCATTGTGAAGGCCTCGTCGACACGACAGCCAGTGAGTGGCACAGTTCCTCAACAAACCATCCATACCGGCATGATGAATACGATCCTCAACTGGATGGAACTGGAATAAATACCTTGAATGTTGCGATCCCATCGGACTCATGTTAGCTACCTGAATCGTAACAAAGCACTGTTCGCCAGAGGAGAACTGGCCCCCCGACTAAGCCTGGTTTCTCCCAAGGTTTTTTTTCTCCTTTTTAACACCTATTTGCCACCTGTTTGCCACCTGATGTCACCTGTTGGAATTTGGGTTCCTTGCCACTATCGCCTTTGGCTTGCTTAGTTGGGGACACTTGACATTTGATATTCAACAGTGTTTTGCATCTGCCTGCATTGACAACATTTTCTTTAAAAGCTGCTGTGCAGCTAAAATTATATACCAGTTATCACTGTAAAGCTGCTTTGACACAATCTGCATTGTAAAAAGCGCTATATAAATAAAGGTGACTTGACTGTAAATGGGGTCTAAAAAGTTTTGAGTTTGTCCACTTCCGACCACTTCTAGAGGTAGTTGAAAACGCATTTGACCGGATTGCTTTCATAGTGTGAATGCTGTGGTCGAATGCGTTCGAACAGCCACAAAAGACCTCAAAATACACAAAATACCCTCTGCCTACTGACCTAATGCCTAAACAATAAACATTATACATTAGATTAAATTAAATTAAAATTTACTCACCCCCATGTCATCCAAGATGTTTGTCTGTCTTTATTCAGTCAAAAAGAAATTAAGGTTTTTGAGGAAAACATTCCAGGATTTTTCTCCATATAGTGGACTTCAACAGTTACCAATGGGTTGAAGGTCCAAATTGCAGTTTCAGTGCAGCTTCAAAGCATTCTACACGATCCCAGCTGAGAAATAAGGGTCTTATCTAACGAAATGATAGGTCATTTTCTAAAAAAACATAAAAATTATATTCTTTTTAACCACAAATGCTTGTCTTGCACTAGCACTGCGATGCCCCACGCATGACGTAATCACGCTGGAAAGGTCATGCGTGATATAGGTGGAAGTACCGAACAAGTGTTTACAAAGCGAACGTGCAAAGACTAAGTCAAGTCAAGTCAAGTCACCTTTATTTATATAGCGCTTTTTACAATGCAGATTGTGTCAACGTGATTACATAATGCATGGCGCAGCGCAGAGCAGTACAAGACAAGCATTTGTGGTTAAAAAGTATATACATTTTTATTTCTTTTTTAGAAAATGGCTGATTGTTTTGCTAGATAAGACCCTTATTCCTCGGCTGGTATTGTGTAAAGCCCTCCAAAGCTTCACTGAAACTGCAATTTGGACCTTCAAGCCATTGGTAGCCATTGAAGTCCACTATATAGAGAAAAATTCTGGAATGTTTTCCTCAAAAACAATAATTTATTTTCGACTGATGCAAGAAAGACATTAATATCTTGAATGACATGGGGGTGAGTAAATTGTCAGGAAATTTTAATTCTGAAGTGAACTAATCCTTTAAACTGATTTCTAACATGCACTCACAGCCTTCAGTGTGGTCTTACGGCTTTCAGAGTAGAAATGAAAGCTGCTGCTCTCCGTATGTCGTCTCTGGTCGCGTTCATATGTAAATTGTGTAAGCTTACTTCATCCATTAGATCGAAAGATCTGATAAAACCCATACAGTTACCCACCCATTGACCCTCCCCTCGAAGAAATCAGGACAGAAGTGGTTGAAAGTGGACAAAAGAGACAGATTAAAACACCAGGTGTAAATGGGTATGTGTTTCCCTTGTCCACTTGTGATGGGATCGACTAAAACACCAGGTGTAAACAGGGCCTTAGAATGATTTCTGATGGATCATGTGACACTGAAGACTGGAGTAATAAATACATTACATTTTAAAATATATTCAAATAGAAAAGTTATTTTAAACTGTAATAATGTTTTTAGTGTAATTTTGATCTAATAGACTTTTTTCCAAAAACATAAAAAAATCTTACTGACCCTACATTTTTTTAATACACTCATGACTTGTAACTGGGAGTGGTTTCCTTGTCATGCCATGAAACGAGTTTGTTCTTTGACTATATTATATTTTGAGAATAATTTGATAAACACCATGATTTGCCTTATTTTCTTTCCTCTCAGCAATCAGTTTTCCTTCCTGCCTGTTAAAACACAAAGATTTACCACACTGTACTCACCAGGTCTACTTTTCCTTGTTTCCATATTTTCCTCTCTCTCTTTCCTGCCTTGCTGATTGTTTGTTTAGGAAGGCGCCTGCAGCTCTGTCCACACTGGTGTTAAAGCATGTTAAGAGGGTGAGCATAAAGAAACCTAAAAACAAACACACACAGCCTCAAGACATCACATCCCACATATTTGTGCAAGACACGTACACGCTTACCCAAAATAAGCCTGAAAGACATTAAATCACCCACTCACCTGACTCTCCAGTGATAACATTTAAGGACAGGAAGCAGTGAGAACCACCCAATGACCATCCAGAGCCCTCAGGCTTTGTCTTGTACGGTGTACTGCTCTTATCTTCTTCATGATCATTCAAGTGAAGCATTCCCTGGCATCTAGGTCTCTAAAAATACAATAAAATATCAGTGTTTACATTCTCTTTTATTCGTTTATCTTCATTTAATCGTTGTTTTGCTGTAGATGTCTTTAGATGGTTCTTGTTTCAGTTCCCTGTGTTCTCTGCTTTCCAGTTCTTGTGTGTAATGGTTCAGTTTAATGTTTTTAAGTCCCTTTCACAAAGCAATCCCGGTAAATTACCGTAAAAATTACCAGAACGACTTTATCATTAAATACACAAATGCTGTTCACATGATGAAACTGCACTAATGATGAGGTCTAAACAAGTGTGACCTTCAACACTGACCTTCAAACACTGTCATATCTAATGGATCTGCCTCCTCACACTTTCAAATAAGACACCTCCCTACTTGTATAACCATCCGTTCATTGATTGCTTGGAGACCCCAGGCTTCCTCCTCAAGATTATCATGGATATGCGTGAGTGGTGTTCACTTTTGCTTAATTTGAACCACAGCAAATACTGAAACTTATTTTATGACCAATACTGATAAACACAAGTGCAACATGGATACGAAATGATCTTGATGAAATGTGCTTCCCTCTTTTTGCAGGACAGGAATGTTCCTGGATAGAGAATGTTTTTTCCTCCACTCATTATAAAAAATATACGTAGATTACCTGTGAAAGATGATGTGTGGAAAGAAATCCAGAGAGGAAAGAGTCTGTTTATCAATGCTTTCAGCAGAAGAAAGAAATTTATACAGGTTTGGAACAACTTGAGAGCGAGTAAATGATGACAGAATTTTCATTTTTGGGTAAATTATACCTTTAACTCATTCCCTGCTATTGAATGAATTTTCTGTAATTTATGACACAACGGCAAAGGCAAGCCTACTTCCTTAGCCGAAAAAGCGTAATGCCTGCTTATGCTAACGCTGTGCTACACAGGGAAGGAGATGAGGCCTTTTTTTTTTTTTAAATGGATGTCAATGGAGGAGGCTTCACTACGCTGAATAAACCGCTTTTGTGAGGAAATAGCTTATCATTTAATGAATAGACAGCCTATCGGCTAATCTTTAACATGTTTGCTCTTAAACATTGGTTTTGGATCACACCGGGGGAAAATAAGGTGTTTTATAAGAGAAGTCAAGGAAAATTGTGCGACAGGTATGATTCAATTTACGGCACTTCTTATTTACTTCCAGGGCTGGGTTTAACCACTTTTTAGAGGCTGCATCCTTTCAAAAGACGTGGACTTCAAAAGCCACGCCTTTGAAGGCCTCGAAGGTCAGAACGAGCATTGTTAAATGGGATGGTCTAGCCTAGTGTTTCTCAATCAGGGGACCGTGGACCACTAGTGGTCCTTGACGTAATGCCAGGGGGTCCTTATAAAATATCTGAATATGAATATTTTGACATTTGACATGTTCCCATAAAAGAAGAAGATAATATATGTATAATATAACTGACGATATGACTGAATATTGGACAAGTCAACTAACGTAGTAGTAAATTATACTTGATTGCATTTGGTCGTCACAAAGACATTAATGATACCAATGAGCAAATACTATTCTGGGGTCCTTGAGGACGGTTCTAAATATGACTGGGGTCCATTACTCAAAAAAGGTTGAGATTCACTGGTTTAGGCTACGGAGGATTGTTCTTGTGTCCTTGCAACTGTGACAGCTGCCGTTGATAAGTGGCAGTAACGTTTGTACTGGACTTTTTTTGAAAGTTATATTTAACTTTATATCTAATGCATTATAGTCCTTCGCGTCTATTACGATCTCAGAATTCAGGCCAGTTGATAATACCTAGAATATCAAAATCAACTGCAGGTGGTAGATCCTTCTCCTATTTGGCACCTAAACTCTGGAACAATCTTCCTAGCATTGTTCGGGAAGCAGACACACTCTGTCAGTTTAAATCTAAACTAAAAACACATCTCTTTAACCTGGCATACACATAACACATTATCAATTTATTTTTTCAAATCCGTTAAAGGATTATTAGGCTGCATAAATTAGGTCAGCCGGAACCGGGAACACTTCCAATAACACCAGATGTACTCGTTACATCAGAAGAAGAATGGCATCTACGCTAATATTAGTCTTTCTGTTTATCCCGAGGTTTACCGTAGTCAGCCGTATCCGGGCCGTATCCGGGTGAGATCGAGGACCTGCGCCATGACACAACCACAACACAGCCCTGAAGTATCAGCAGAGATTGAGTCAACTAGATCATCCACTATGAAGGCCTCATCAACATGACAACCAGTGGCACATCTCCTCAACAACCATCCATACCGGTGTGATGAATACGATCCTCAACTGGATGGAACTGAATTAAACACTTTGAATGTTGAGATCATATCTGACTTATGATAGCAGCCTGAGTCGTAACAAAGCACTGTTCGCCAGAGGAGAACTGGCCCCCCGACTAAGCCTGGTTTCTCCCAAGGTTTTTTCTCCATTTTAACACCTGTTTGCCACCTGATGTCACCTGTTGGAGTTTGGGTTCCTTGCCGCTGTCGCCTTTGGCTTGCTTAGTTGGGGACACTTGACAATTGACATTTGATATTCAACAGTGCTTTGATCTGCCTGCATTGACACTATTCCTTACGAGCTGCTGTGCAGCCAAAATAATGTACCAGTTATCACTGTAAAGCTGCTTTGACACAATCTGCATTGTAAAAAGCGCTATATAAAAAGAAGAAAAAAAAAACTGTCTGAAAACAAAACAGGGTTCACAAACTGTCTAAATATGTTCACCATGGTCCATTTCTGCATATAATAAAGAGTATAAACTATATATAATCACATCTTAGTACGATATGTCAACATTTAAAGTTTTTTATTTTTATTTATTTTACATTTACATCATTAGATATTTAAGTTGAAACCCAATACTTATGTTTAAAAGTGTAATTCGGCAATTTCTCTAAAAAAAAAAACCTTTGTAACTGGCGCGCAATGAATTCTGGGGTAGGCAAGGCCGGGAAGGATCCATCTGTTGTATCCTTCATTTCACAGGAAACAAGGACGCATTTGGATGCAGCCTATGAATTGGGACGCAGCCTTAGACATACACTAGAAAACTTTCCTAAGCACCTCCCCTCGAGGGAATACCCAACGGTAAGTAATTAAGGGAAGGGCATAAAAATTGGACAAACACATAATGTCACTTGCTGGTGTGTTGAGCATCAGTAGTGTGATACTTAGTTGATAATCAGAATATAGTCACTTAAATAGTCAGGCCTAGCATTAATTTAGTTATTCAAACGTAAGACAGCATAGAAAATAACTAAATAAAAAAAGTACCTCAGTGTTCCTCCTCGGCTAAATTCAATTGGTCCATCAGTTTTCACACTTTTATGTGAAAAAAAAGCTTAAAAAATTAAATATTGATTGTGCACCTTAGATTAATTGAATAAAATGTGTGTTTTTACAAGTGTGCTGAAATCATTGATCTTGCGTTGCACTGACTGACAGCTGCTGTAATTACAAAGGGAAAGCGCGGTGCTCGCTTTGTCATGAATCACAAGAAAAGTTATTGTTTTTCTTAAGATTTTTTTTAAATACTTCATACTTCACATTGACAAAATTTATTTTTAAACCTAGTCATTTTATAATGTTTAATATTTAGTCTAAAACGAAGTGAAAAACGATTAGAGGAAATGGCTGATATATGCGCAAATAAATGCTACTTTGCCGCCACCTGCTGGTTAAAGTGGTAATTATTGTCTTTTATTTTTAAATAAGTGTTTTCTATCAAATGTTGAATTTCCTACATTTTGAAACGTTCGGTTTAACAATGGGGACAATCTCAGAAGGATGACCAAATAATGTTTGTGGTCATCACATTAAAAATAACATTTGAAGTGCTGGGGGAAAAAATGCGTGTGCGTGTCTAATTACAGACACAGCATTTTAAATGGTCCCAATAGCTTCGTCTTTCTTGCAATCAATAAAAGTCAACCATTGATGGTTTTGTGTTGATGTACAGCGATTACAGAATGAACAGGTAACAGTTCACCGGAAACCAGGAAGTAACCGTGCATATAGTCCATTGACTGTCGCACAACTCTGAATGAAATTGAGTGATGTCAAGGCTGTAATGTGATTGATTATTAAGGCACACATAATCCAAGTTAGCCGTTATGCTTTTTCCAAATGTAGAGCCACGGACCCTTATCTCCCAATAATAAGACCATCTCTGACAACGCTTCCCAGCCACTAGCTATGTTTCCATTACCTTGTTTTTATGCACATTTTGAAATATTGCACCAGAAACGAGTGATGGAAACGCTAAATTTAGGAAAAAAACAAAACAAAAAGGTTTTTACACGCTTGAGTTGGTTTTTGACTTGTGCGAAAAAGAATTAATGCGAATAATGGGAGATAGAAACGCATTTGCTAAATAAATTCTGACGTAGCGAACATTAAACCCACGTGACTAATCAGCTTTTTCCACTGATGGTGTTTTATTTACTATTGGTTACTAGGTTACCAATACCATAGGTGCGAATTTATGTTTTTGCCAGTGGGTGCCGACACTCCGTCGTGTCTTTTTCTCCGTGCCATGATTTGATTACACAAAAGTTATTCGCGTCTCGCGAAGAGAAGAACACGGAGTGCAAACTCATTGAGACTAGCGTGGAATTTTCTCACTCAAAACACTGCCTTCTGCTGCTTCTGACTGCTTTTAGAGAGAAGGGCTGCCCATAACTGCTGGTCTACGATCAGTTTTCTCCATAATAATAGCATATCGGTTTGGGAAACGATCCAGTGTGTAAGGTTTCTATTTACGACGTGTTTTGCAGCGTTGAACAATGTAGCCGATCACAAATATATCTGTTTATTTCTTGAACTCAGTGGCCAATCAGAGGTGTTTGCACTGAACAAAAACTCTGTTTTGAGCAGTGATTGGATTTTGAGTTCTAGTAGTAAATTAGCAAAAAAAACTTATTTTAACAAAATTAATACAGTGTAGACATTATGTTAATTGTGCAGTGAGCTTTGTTTATCATAACAACTTTGTGAGATTGTGATGAACTAAAATATGGAACAGTTTTTTAATGATTATAAAGGGAGTGCTCTGCACACTTGCCAAATCACGCATACAGAATGCTTTCTTTCTTTCTTTTTTGGATAAAATGAATGGAGAATATCTTGTGTTTTTCTGTAGGTGCTCGGCTCGCCTATGACCAATACCACCGTCATCCACTCAAACCAATTTGATGGAAACGGACCTAATTCACATTTGGGTTTTTTTCTTTTTTGCAAATTTTGAAAAGATTCACTTTACGTTTGGATGGAAACCCATCTACTGATGGAATTTTCCGCCAATCCATGTTTTCACTGTTATATGGTAGGGGCGCAATTACGCATCTTCTGAAAGAGTACAGAATCTCTGGATCCAAAACAGATGAAGAAGAAGCAGAAACAAATGATAGAAGCATTGCTTATGCACATGTAAAATCATCAGACATTAAACAGCATATAAATCAAAACTGCCTAAAATTGCCCATATATGGGATTTTACTATAGTCTATGTGGAAGAACATAGATGTATGCTGCTGGTTTAAATGACTTGTGACACCACTGCCTCTAGCCATGGGATTTCTACTTGCTTTTTTGAAATAAATAAAATGGCAGGGGAAAAAAAGGAAAGGGAAAGGGCCTGAGGCCAGTGGTAGCAGTCACACAAAGCACACATACACACACTTGTTCTAACTGTTGCTGATACAAAAGCAGGAAAGAACAAAAAAAATTTATGTCACAAGGTTTAAGAGGTTAAAGAGCAAGGTATTGATTCTGTCAGTGCACATTTAGTTGCCTTGAAATCAAGACTGGTTGGCTTGTTTCTTTAAATGGTTTAAGCCAGGGCAAATCTCTTTAGCTTGGACTAACAAGACCCTCATTCTCTTACTGACAAAGTAACACAACAATAGTATAAAACATAATTTTCTTTAATTCTCCTCATCTAATAGTAGCCTAGCATTTTATGTTTTTATTGATTAGGTACACAATATCATTTGAAACAATTCTTACTATACCATACACAATATAGCCAACATTTTTTAAAAAACAGACAATTTTAAAATACAACAGGTACACATTACTACAATATTTAAACACATCCTCTCAACAAAAACAATCACAAACTTCCAATACCACTCTCTTTGTAATGCATTTAAATTCACCAATAGACACAAATTTATCTAGTTTTAGATCTTTTTGCAAATTATTCCATGCCCAGGGTGCATAATATGAAAAAGCAGTTTGCCCCAGTTCTGTACAAACTCGAGGTACGTTAAAAAGCAAACACTTGGAAGAGCGTAGCTGGTAATTGCCAGAACAAAGACAAAGAAGAGTACAGAGATAAGCTGGAAGTTTACCTAACATTGCTTTATAAATAAAAATGTACCAATGCTGTTTTCTACGTATAGCTAATGATGTCCAACCCACAATCTCATATAAAATGCAATGATGCATGGTATACTGAATCAAGGCATGTTAAGATAGAAGAGGCCGCATGCATGTATAATATATCACCATAGTGATACACAGTTAGAAAGGTAGCTTCTACAAGTTTCTTTTTTGTCTTAAAAGTAAAATTAGATTTATTTCTAAAATAAAAGCCAAGCTTCAGTTTGAGTTTCCTGATTAGATTAGCAATATATACAGTAAACAAAAGCTTATCATCAATCCAAATGCCCAAGTAAAAAACCATAAACTTTGTTTTGTGTGAATTTAAAACTAATTTTAAACTAACCAGAGCATCTTCCAGTGACTAAAATGCAATCTGAAGCTCTTTCACCGCCTGTGTTATAGATAGAGCAAGTATATAAATAATAGTATCATCAGCATAAAAGTGTTTTTCTGCTTGAATGTCCTTACCCAAATCATTTATATGAATAGAAAACAAAATAGGTCCTAAAATGGAACCCTGGGGGACCCCTTTAGATATATCAAGAAAATCAGATTTGAGATCCTCCACATGAACACACCGAGTCCGATCTACCAAATAATTTCTAAACCATTTCAATGTTCCTAGACCGAAACCAGCACTGCTAAGTTTGTTTATCAGTTAATAATGATTCACTGAATCAAACGCCTTCGACAGATCCACAAATAAGGCTGCACAGTGCTGTTTTTTATCCAGGGCACCAATAATATCATTTAACACTACCGTAGCAACAGTAATGGTACTATGGCCAGTTCTAAAACCAGATTGATAAGAATTTAAAATATTATTATCAAATAAAAACTGTTTCAACTGTGAATTTACCTGAGATTCAAGAATCTTAATCAAAATTTTAAATAATGGAAATATATGAGTAACTGGCTCAGCAATAACATCCGCTGCCACCTTCAAAAGATAAAGGTCTAAGTTATCTGGGCCCACAGATGTCTTATTATCAATGCCTTTCAACACTTTACAAATTTGATTTACTGAAACAGGTTTAAAAAGAAAAATATCCAGATTACCAGTTGCTGGTGTAATCCCAGAACATGGGACAGTTGTATTTGCATTTAAACTGTCAAATACAGACCCAGCATGTATAAAGTGTTTATTTAACTGGCTTATCATAGCAACTTTATTATTTATTTTATCTAGCCCTACCTGAATATATTCAGGTAGGCTAGAGGCTACATGAGTCCCTGACATGGATTTAATTATTTTCCAAAATTTTGAAGGGTTATTTAAATTCTCTGTAAGTGACTTTAAATAAAACTCTGATTTAGACTTCCTAATCATCCAAGTGCACTTATTCCTTAGTGTTCTAAATGTAGACCAATCAACAGGATTGTTTGAAAATCTAGCTTGTGCCCATGATTTGTTTCTTAAATGAATTAATTCTGAAAGACTGTCTGAAAACCAAGGATTATCCCTACCACTGATCCTGAACTTCTTAATGAGAACATGTGTATTAGAAATAAACTGAAAAATTGATTGAAAATATTCCCATGCCAGTTCAACATCCTGTATTAAATTTACTCTTCTAAGATCACTATGGTATAAATCATGCAAAAATGCTTGTTTCTGTATTTATTTTTAATACATATTTGCATCCTGTATAGGAAAGTGCTTGGCAAGACATTAAATGAAAATCTTTTTATTAAATTGAGCTGTCCAAAAATGTAAATTTTTAAACCTGGTTACTTTAATAATTTGTGTGTGGTAAATAATTTTAATGTATCGTTTCAGGCCCTATTTTGTTCACTGTTAATGGAAAAAGCAACCACACTTTCTCTATTACTCCTTTGGCCTATTCCCTTTTCAGTTCATTCACTGATCTACATTTTAGCAACAAGTAGGATGCCGCTTGACAGGGGCCAAAGAATGTGCTGAACTAAAGTAAGAAATAATGGACATGAGTCAGCATGGACAGGGGTCACAGGAAGCAAAAATGTACTTGCATCCTGTTCTTCTGGGTGACTGCAGTAAGCCATTAGTATTGACCTTTATTCAAAAGCATCTCATAGTGGGGGACAACTTAAAAGGACCTGCCACACAACCTTTCAAGCTGTCATACAGCAGAAGCACAGGCAAGCTGAAGAGGACGCTAGTTCAGAAGACTTTACTCTGTGGTGAATTTGCCCTTGACCTTTCAGACGTAACAGTTCTAGTCGGTTTGATAGAGAACTAAAGAGAGATGGAGAAAGAGGACAAGTTTTTTTGCTTGATGGGATTTACAGTGACCTTTTCATATTCTCATTTGTAATGAATATGACTATGAACAAAACTCCCAGTACCATTATTTATCATAGCTCAATTTACTAGAGAATAGATTACAACAACAAATAAAAGTAAAACTCATGTATTTATCAAAATAAAATCGAGCATTTTTTATAATAACATTTAACAATGACTTTTTTTTTAGCAGATAGTCCCTTCCAAGACTCATGCCACTGGTTAAATCAATGTTAATGTTGTGATGCTCATGCAAACAGAACAATGTTGGCAAAAGTGTGCCACAATGAGGGAATTTATAATCTACATATTATGATTAAAAGTATTTTATCATCAAAAATGAATAACCTGACCCAACATAGCCTCTGGAATCTGGCAAAGTTTTGCATGCTGGTTTTCAGGTTAGTGATTTCCAGTGTAGGTATACGTGTTTGACTCGCTTTTTTAACTGTTAAACTAAAGAGTAAAGAGAAAATATGACCCCAAAAATATTTATATGTTAAAATCATACCAAAATGTATTCCTAAAAACACTTTATAGAGATAAAATATCAGAAATTGAAATGTCATACTTTTCCCAGATAAGAAACTCTAACATTACACTTTCAGATGATGTGAAATGTCACTTTGTCTCAAATTATTTTTATCGTCTCTTAGTTTTGCTCAGAGAAGTTTCAAATGAAAACATGAGCCTCTATTTCACGCATTCCACTGGACCTTAGTAGAGCTGTCGAAATTTGCCTTTTTTAGCATTAAAGTTTCATACTTTGTTAAATTTCAGAACTTCATCTGAGCGCTGCTCATATGGCTGTAGTATATTGCACTGGCTGCAACAAATCAATTGAGAAACACTGCATCCTTGTGGCCAAAACATATCAATGTTTTGCATTTGGTCATTTCCAACCAAAATTCATTAAATTTAGAATTTCACTACATGTGCATGTTCTGTACTGTATAACTATGGAGGCTTGTTTCCGCCATCTCACTTATAGAGTTATATTCAGAATTGCAAGATATAAACCGTTCTGAGAAAAACATCAGAATTGCGATTTACTAAGTCAGAATTGCGTGATTAAAACTCACAATTTGGAGTTATAAAGTCAGAATTGTGACTATATCTCGCAATTCTGACTTTATAACACGCAATTGAGAAAAAAAGTCAGAATTGAGAGATTAAAAAGTCTCAATTAACTTTTTTATTTTTTTATTCAGTGATGGAAACAAGCTTCCATATATAACAGTTTTTGTACAAACAATGAAATATTACTGAAATCTAAAAGGGCAACATCAAAATCTAATCGTTGAGCAAAACAATACAAAACAGCAACAATTTAACAACAAATATAAAAATGTGCACCTGGTAATTCACTGTTTTAGTCAAATAAATTAGAATTATGTTTAATTACCAAAGTATATGTACAATCCACTTTTATTTTATATTCTATGCATGTAATCCCTTTTAAAGAAACAACCGGCTCTGTCACTCATCCAGAAGTGTCTCAGGTTTGTCGTATCCAAATAATCTGAAGTCTGCTTCATAAAGATTGTACAATTTTCTCCTGTCAGCTACTGATATGTTTGCAAACCAGTCTCGCTCCCAATTTACAGCTGTCCTATTGCGGTACCCTGGGGGAAAGTGAATTTGATTATCCAGCCCAAGAATCTTCAACAAATGTTCTGTGTCCTCATCAAGAGTTTCCAGCTTCCCAACAAAATCATAGTCAATTTGGCATGGATGGCAGAGTCTGTACACCTGCTGCCAGTGTTCATTTAATGGCTTCTCCTTCTCAGTCTGTGGATCTAACAGGTACTGAATAAAGTGAGTAAAGGACAGTCTGATGCCTGCGGCGAAGGCCTCTTGAGCGGAGTCAGGGGGGTTTGAAATATTAGCATAATGCTGAAGCATTGTGGACCCAAACTGTCTGTAGAAATCCTCATTTGGCTTAGCAAACTTGTTCCGGAAAGCAGAAATAAGTCGTACAAAAGGATCCCGTACAAAGAGGAACTTTGTGTAATTCTTTAGTCTGTGATGCATTAAAGGACGTGAGAAACGACCAAAGAGCCTCCAAAACTTGTTAAACGTCAGATGCAGAGTAGCATTGTGGGATAACGCTGATGGTATGTCAAGAGGGTCCAGATATGGAGCTCCATTTGGTGCCTTCAGGTTCTGGCTGAGCACAATCATTACTCGTTTCCAGTTGGTACATGCTACCTTCGGTACAAAACAGTAAATAACACCATGATGATCATCCACAATGAGATGATCCAAGGCTTTGCTTGGAATCTGGTCAAATGTCTTAAATTTTCCTGGGAAGTTCAAGCTGCTATTGGCTGAGCAAAGCTCTCTTATAACACGTCTACGATGTGCTTGACGCAGTGTGAGTTGTGTGGGAGAAGACTGCGCAAACGTGTGCATTAGGTAGTTTGAACTGTGGTCATGTTTTGGGTGAGATGTGATGATTGTCAGGTTTGATTTGGCTGACCTGCTTGACTCTTTCCACATAAATGAATCCTCACTTGTCCTACGTTCAGAGGACGCCATGCTCGTGAGGACATCGGGTGATGATGATGCCACGTGCAGATAAAAAGTCCCATCTCTCACGTCATCCCAGTGAATAATTACGAAGAGTATGATAAATATTGTTCCCAACAGAAGGAAACACTGAAGCTTCTTCAGCATTTTCATCGAAAACAAGTCTGTATCAGATCCGGACTTGAATGCATAACACTATCATCTCTGGAATGAGTCAAGTTGGGAATTCTGGAGAAAAACATACAAATTTAGGACATTCTGAAGTTTCAATTCAAAATTACTACCACAAAAGATGATCCATCACTCACCCACATTTTGTCCTCTTGTGCTCTACATTTCATAATGTTCCATGTGAAAACTTTGAAGAGGGCAGGAATGCTTGAATGTACATGTATAAACTCACACTAGGGTGTGAACACAGGAGAGAAACGCTCCGCCTTTCGGCCAGAACTAAATCATATGCTGTTATTCCAGAGGGTTCAGCGAAAACTACCACAACTATTCACAGGAAACCACAGCTGAAAATAAACCACCAAACTTGCAGTGTCGACTCCAGAATTACAAAAAAATATGATCAAAAACAGCATTGTCACAAAATAACTCTTATGATTTATTTCATTTCAAAATAAAATTCAAAGGTTCACTCATGTACTAGGTTACAAAAATAGCCGAACCCCTGAGACAGAGAAGCAAATTTCAGAGGGACTGTTTTTATGAGGAGAGAGGACACACACAATCTACACACAGAGATTACTCTGAGTTATTATGATTGATTTATTACTTTATATTTTTAAATCTAAATTCATTCCTATTTCATTTACATTTTTTTCTTTTATTTACACTCATTTATTTTCATAATTTCATTATTCTGAGTGATTTTTTTTACTTTAAATTTCCTTTTACTTCTTTTACCTTGTCCCCCTTATTTCCCTTTCATTTCTTTGTTAATGTCATCTAATTTAATTATTTGTCTATAAGTGCTTTAAACCATTTTAAAGGGGTGGTTGATTATGATTTCACTTTTTTAACTCTAGTTAGTGTGTAATGTTGCTGTTAGAGCATAAACAACATCTGCAAAGTTACAATGCTCAAAGTTCAATGCAAAGGGAGATATTTTCTCTTAAAGCATTTTCTGTTTAAGGACTACAATAAATGGCTGGTAGGGACTACAACAAGATTCTTCCCGGGTTGGTGACATCACTAACCCTAAAATTTAAATAAATTGAATTTTGAGCTACAGCATGCCATATGTCCTAGTGACAAGGTAGAAGAACATCAACATGTCAATATCCACCACCGCATTTATTACTTTGAGTGACTTATTACTTTAAACTTTGTGTCTAAATTCATTCTATTTGTATTCCTTTTGCACCCCCCACCCCATTCATTTCTTCATTTTTTTGGTACATATCAACATATCATAATATCAAAATCAACAATAATGCCAAAAAAAAAAAAAAAAAGAGAGAGAGAGAGAGAGAGAGTGAAATGCAATGATGCATGAATCTCATGGATTTACTTCAGACCTTGATTTAACTCCTGTTTTCGTATATGAGAATGCATCATTCAGGAGACTGGTTCACATGAGGTAGTACAGAATAACATGGCATGCTACAAGGTTTAGATAACAGCTTCATCTATTCCAATGAAACATGAGACTGTTTTACCTATTTGTACTGACACATTGTCAAACAGTGATGTAAGCTGATGTTGTTCACACTCATTTTCACTGAGCTTGACCAGCCATCAGTTTGTGCCAATGTCATTTAGTTGATATCTCCAAAGTAACTAATGTCAATTGTTATAGTGATGATCATCACAGAAGAAACCAATATGGGCTTTCACACACATTTTTTATAAAATTTTATTTTTTATTATAAAACAATTAATTAATTAATCTAATTTCTATGATTTTCTCCAAATAAATGTACTTCAAATGTGATTTTTTCAAAACATTAGTTATTCTGTAAACAGCATAAAATCTGTATTTTTTTTAAATTATGAGATTTTCAATACATATCTGAGAAAATGCTAAATATAATATATTTTAAGTATTATTATATTATTAAATATTATATTACATTATATATTTTATCTGATAAAATTAAAATAACGTCAATTTGCAACAATCTCAGCTGTATATTTCAGTGCAAAAATAGAGAGAAAAAAGATTCTCTTGTATAAGAGCCAAAAACTTAAACATATGACTTTTTCACAGTTTGTTTGTTTTTTTGCCATGCTTCATTCTTTTTGTTGGCATCAGCCATTCCTTTTTGTCTAGGATTTTCATTGGTGGACTTCTTGTAATTGCCTGGTTGCTGTAGCAGATTGCTGTGGTACGAAACATCTCCTGGGCCTAAAAACATTTTTATTAACTTAGATTAGACTACAAAAAAAAAACAAAAAAACAATCCACAGCCTGTCAACGTCATTTCACAATTAAAAATATGTTGAATAGCAAGAAAAAAATCTCACCTCGCTGTCGTTTGCAGATTGCCTGTCCTCGTTTGACATCGGAGTGTTTTTGATGGACGGTGCTGGGTGGTGTTCCCCTGATCTCTAACATCTGAAGTGGCACTTCTCCTAAATTCATAATGACAAACTTATCAAAATTTGCTAATTTTTAGGCCTGTTTCACACATCTCACGTCTGCGGCACGAACACGCTGATTTTGGCACCTATATTAAAAAGCCGGAAAAACTCGATGAAATCACTTTATGCTCTGCATTTTCTAACAGAGAAACGCTAGCCTGAATAACAATTTAGCTTGAGTTTTGGAAAATAAATCTGTGAAACTGAAACAGATGTAGTTCTCTACCTGTAAAGTGAGAGATGGGGTTCTTTATTTTAGCTACTGGAGGTGTCGCAGGGTTTCCAGCAGCACCGCTGAGTGGCTGGATCATGTTTAATTCTGGTCTCACAAGGCGGTTATCTGAGATGCTCTCCAAAGCTGGATATCTGGACGGGTTTTGTCTTGGTTTTTGTACCTGCGTCTCCTTCAAGAGTGCAACCTGAAATGTACAGTTTTTGCATCTATTTACATACAAACCTATTTTCTCAATGTAATTATTAGGTTATCATTTGTCATGGTCCCAATGAGAAAAAAACACGCAAAAGCACATTGTAAAAGTGATAGTTTGTTTGAAGTGATGAAAAACTGTATGTGATATTAGATAAAGAACAAAAAAGAAATATGTGGCAAGCAGAGCGAGGCCGAGAGCCGTGGGAACTTAGTGAGGCCGGTGGCGAGAGTGATGATAAGTGCCACCTGTGTGCCACACCTGACGTGAGTCTCACGGATCTCCGGAATAATAAAAGGGAGTGACTACAGTAAGGGACAAGAGAGGAACAGGCCTGGATTTTATGTTGTTTTATTATGTTTATATGTGGCAGTTGTCCGTGAGGTGTGGTGTGCAGGTGACGCTCATTATCACTCACTCACTCAGTTCCCACAGCTCTCCGCCGCACCCTGCTTGCCACAAAATATATAATAAATGAAATTTATCTCACAATGATTTAAAGACAGCCAATGAAAATACAGTGCAGTGAGAAAATTTCAAATTGGCTTGTTTTTACATACCCCATATAATACACTAATGTACAAAAGTTTGGGGTCAGTAATATGTTGTTGAAAGAAGTCTCTTATACTCACAGAGGCTGCACAAAAATACAGTAAAAATGTTAAAAATTATTATAATTTTAAATAACTGTTTTCTGTTTTAATACATTGAAAAATGTAATTTATTCCTGTGATGGCAAAGCTGAATTTTCAGCATCATTACCTCAGTCTTCAGGGTCACATGATACTTCAGAAATCATTCTAATATGCTGATTTGGTGCTTAAGAAATATTTCTTATTATTAACAACGTTGAAAACAGTTGTGCTTAACCCTCTGGTATTGTTAATTTGGGGGTCACACTTGTGTTGTTTGTGTTATGCCCTACTAGATTCCTATTTAGCGCTATACAAAAAGGCTTATAAATTCTCCAGTTGTGTTTAGGCATAAATACTTATTTTTAGACATAGATACTTATTTTTGTGGATTTGGATATATATTTAGACATTCTCACAGACAACTTTTTGAAAAGGTTTAGATTTTTTTTGTTTGTTTGAAATGTTGGTTTGTAGTGTCAGTTTTTGCATTACATTTTGTTACACAACATCACAATTCAACAGAAATGTAACAAAAATGAACAGGAATGTTTTATCAGAGGTTAATCAACCTGATTTCAACCTCTTATTTGAGTCTTGAGTCTGGGTGGAAATGTGTCTATTTTGCACTCTTGATATTTTACAGTGTCATTGCTGTGCACCTTTTTCCTGCATTGTGGATGCTTTGTAGATTGTACACTAGGGCTGTCAAAAAAATGTCTAATTTCGAATATTCGTCGAATTAAAAAAAAAAATCGAATTCGCACACTCGAATGCAAAACCCATGTATTCGAATTTTTGCTGTGTATAGAGGAGCGCAAGCCATGATGATGACGTAACTGACGCGGCTTTTTAGGTTATCCAGTAGGCTACAGCTTGGTGAGGGGTGCGTTTTACTGTGATAAAATGGCGGGAAAAGAACGTGAGGACTCGGAGAGAATCTTGCTTACGCCAAAACATCTTAAAAGTGTTGTGTGGCGTTTCTTTGGTTTCTGGAGTGTCAAAGGAGAAATCATTGACAATACCAATGTCATTTGTAAGCTGTGTAAGAAACCGCTGTATCACTCCACAATATCTAACTTGAGAACGCACATGCAATCGTGTCATCCCGAGGAGTTTCCAGCATTAAAGCAGTCCAGGGTAACTTCGTTTTACACCACAAATACCACACAGCCACTACCTTCTGCAAAACAGGAAGAAATAACCCAAAAACTTACTGAATTCATCTGTAAACATATGCGCCCGATAAGTATCGTGGATGGCGAAGGCTTTCAAAACTTTGTGCGACCACTCAACCCACGGTATAATTTCCCTTCTCGGGTTACAGTGAGCAATCGGCAGCTGGCAAAGACGTACCTGACCATCCCTGGCACATCGGTCAGAGCTGAGCACGTCTTTTCATCAGCTGGAAATATTGTCAACAAAAAACGCTCAGCACTCGCTGCAGATCAAGTTGAACAATATGTAGATGTGTGTAGTGAGCAGTTTGTTTCAGAATGGCAGTTTGCGATTTTGTGTTAATGTAGTACAAACATTATGCTGTCTGTTGAAGCGTGATTTCTCAGGTTACTGATGCACTTACACAGTTTTATGCACTTTTGTTACCCAATTTTCCTTGCATGCACTTTAAAAAGTGAATGTCATTTCATTTCAATAAAAGATGCAATGCTTGATTTGGTTTGTATTTGCTTATTGTGCTCGCTTGCGCTCTCTTGCGGGCATAGCAGACAATACAGTACTTTTTTCCTCTAACATTAAGTATTGCCTTTAGAATTCGAATATAATTGGAATTTTGCTAATATTTCAGAAAGAATTTCGAATTTAGCTTTTCAGCCATTTTGACAGCCCTATTGTACACACAAAAAAATGATCTGTATTTTTTTTTTGCATATTTTCGATTAATTTCCCATGACAGTCATTTTTGACCTCAAACAAAACAAGCGTGACTTTTATTTTTTATGACCATTTTCCGAATCAAGTCCACGTTTTTTTGTGGTCGCATGGCGACTGCCACAAAAGTCATTGAGTTTCGTGCCAATTTTTAACATTTCAAAGTCTAAAATTTCAGTATAAAATGACCAAACAACACCAGAGGGTTAATATTTTTTTGAAAACCATGTTACATTTTTCCCAAAGTTTCTTTGATAAATAGAAAGTTCAAAAGAACAGCATTTATTTGAAACCGAAATCTTCAGCAACATTATAAAAGTCTTTACTGTCACTTTTGATCAATTTAATGTGTCCTTGCTGAAGAAATTTTTTAAATTCTTAAAAAAACAAACAAAAAAAAAACCATACTGACCACAAACCTTTGAACAGTAGTGTATATGTTTAGCATAACCAAAGCTCACTGAAACAACAGATGTGCTCATACCCTTTTGGTTGGTTCAATAGATCTGGACCGTTTCTTGCGTGGTTGTTTCTCAGGCAGCTCCATTCTGCCTTCGGTTCTCTTTGGGTCCTGCTTCAAATGGGAGCTGCCTCTATATCTTGGGGGGTTTCTTTTGACCTCCACTGACTCGTCTGCCAAAGTAGAAACTAGACTGTCCATGCTCATCGAGGACTTATGTCCTGCGGCCAAAGCCACACTGGCCACCCTGGAATTAGACTCCTTTGCTTGAAGGTGTGAGCGGCGTTTTGCAGCAATGACTGAGATGCTCTTGGTGTCACTGACAATTTCCCTCATAGTGTCTGGACTCACAGCTTCAGTAAGACATACGGGAGCTGAATTCTTAACAGCACAAGCCTGCTCAAAGACATTCAGACACATTACAATCTTCACAAAACTGATTTGAAAACTTGCTCAACATGCTATGTCATATAAATCAATTGTAGACTAATTTCAAAATAGAGTTAGATCTGGGAATTATATAGTTACATTAAGTTGAGTTCATGTTGACCTGTTTGATTTAATTTATTGATTATTTTCATTCTGATAGCCAAAAGTGTTTCTGATGTAAAGTGGTTTATATACACATTAAAGGATGAGACTGACAGTCAAGATGGCTCAGTGTCTATGAGCACTTCTATGTGTTTACCTTCATCACAAGAGTTGGGCTTGAACGTGGTTGAATTTTAGACAACGATTTGAAAACTCTGTTATTGTCACTGTCACGAAAAGAAATGAAAAAGAAAATACAAGCAAGATGAAAGCATACTACTTCTGTTGTTTTACCAAATAAAGTAGCAGTTTTCTTTTCTCATTACATACTTTACCTGTCATAATCCAGCCCAGAGGAAGCAGAATCATGGGCATGTTTATCTAAAGGACTGAACTTCCTGCTGTTTTGCTGTGTTTTCTCTAGCTCATCTAAATCGGAGTTGGCATCAAGTCTCAGTTGCCTTGCCATAATCATAATAGAGTTATCCTGTATAAACAGAAATAAATTGATACACTACCGTTCAAAAGTTAGGGGACTGTAAGGTTTTTAAATACTTTTATTCCTTAAAGTTTTAGTTCACCCAAAAAATGAAAATTCTGTCATTAATTACTCACCCTTGTGTTGTTCCATATCCGTAAGACCTTTGTTCATCTTCGGAACACAAATTAAGATATTTTTAATAAAATCCAAGAGGTTTCTGTTCTTCCATAGAGATCCAATGCAACTACCACGTTCAAGGTACAAAAAACTTAGGAAAGGCATCATTAAAGTACTTTGTGTGACTCCAGTGGTTTAACCTCAATTTTATGAAGCGACACGAGTGCTTTGTTTGCGCAAAAAAACATAATTTACCACTTTATTTACGAAAATATTGATCTGCAATGCACGTTCACAAGAGCATCACAATGCATGCATGTTGTGTTTAGACTCGCGCGTCAACTCAACGCACATGCATGAGTGTTCACTAGAGCACCACGACACGTGTTTTGTATTCACAAGAGAGCTGACAGTGTTGCGTGAACACGCTTTGGATAATATTATTTTGTAAATAAAGTGGTGAATTAATTTTTTTTTGAGCAAATAAAGCACTTGCGTCTCTTCATAAAATTGAGGTTAAACCACTGGTGTCACATGGAGTACTTTAATGATGTTTTTACTACCTTCTCTATGGAGGGACACAAAGCTCTCAGATTTCATTAAAATATCTTCATTCGTGTTCCGAAGATGAATGAAGGTCTAACGGATGTGGAACGACATGAAGGTGAGTAATAAACTACCAGAATTTCCATTTTTGGGTGAACTAACCCTTTAAGAATGCATTAAATTGCTCAAAAGATTTCTATTTTAAATAAATGCTGTTCTTTTGAACTTTCTATTCAACAAAGAATCCTGAAAAAAAATATTAAGCAGCACTACTGTATTTAACACTGTAAACCCTAATGCTCCAAATACTTAACTGGTTTGAGTTGGACAAACTTAAAAATTACAAATTAGTTCAGTTGAATTAACTGTTATGAGTATTTAGAACTTTCTTTTTCTTTTAAGTTCACATCACTGATATATTTCAAGTAAACTGAACTGGTATATTGTTTTGAGTTGTATGAACTCATTTCTTTTAATTTAGACTAACTTAAGTTGAACTGAAACTGGGCTGAGATTTCTATTTCCCAGCATGCTTTGCCCATGGCACTCGAAAGGGAGAGTAAATGCTAAAATTAAGTGTTGTATAATGTTTTTTGTGCAAGATTAATGGTAAGGGAGATTTAGTAGTGATTAATGTTTTGTTATGCTAATTTAGAAGAGTTTTTTGTTAATGTGGGTTTTTTGAAGAGTTACTGTCATGGTGACAAGTGGCGCATGTGGCTTGGTTTGAGAGCAGGTAAGTTACATGTTTTAAGTTGCTGTACTCATTCAGTAAGTGTTATACCATGCTATTGTTAACATGTTAGCAAATTAGCAAGTTGGCATTTTCTGAATTTTCTTATTAGAGTTTATAGTGAAGTAAATAACTAATTTGATTTGCAAGAACTCAAAATAAAAAAGTTAATTAACTAAATCTTTTATGTAAATTGCTATAAAAATGTGTGAGTTAGCTAACTCGAGTTAAGAGCAATTAACATGCACGAATACTACAAACTCAAAACTTGGTAGTTCTGTTTACTTAAAATTGGGAACATTATAAAATTTATGTAACTGATTACCTCAAATTTTTTTAGTTAGCCCAACTTATTTGGGTTTACAGTGAACATTGAATAATAAGAAGGATTCTTGAGCAGCAAATCAGCATATTAGAATGATTTCTGAAGGATCATGTGACACTGAAGACTAGAGTCTGTGTGGGTCTGTTGTAATTTTCATCAGTTTTCGTCATCATAAGGGTCCGCGGACGTCCGCACACATGTCCACAAGCAGTCCAATGTTTGTGTCTGCGCAGACGGTACACGTACAACAACGCATGTGCGAGTGACTTGAGCGCTTGAAAACAAAGTTCACTAGATAGTGCGCATACGGCGAAAGTGACAGCTTTGCTATCACAGAAATACATTACATTTTAAAATATATTAAAGAAAACAATTATTTAAAATTGTAAAATTATTCACATTATTACTGTTTTTATTGTATTTTTAATTAAATATATGCAGCCCTGGTGAGCATTAAAGACTTCTTTAAAGATATTTAAATAAATCTTACTGACCCCAAACTTTTGAATGGTATATTTAAAAATCAAAAGAGACAGTTGAAACTGAATGAAAAGTGACAAGAAAAGGAGAAAGAAAGGTAGAGATCAAATAGAATAAAAAACGAGTGTTGCTTACTGCTCTGGGGTTTGTGGCAAAAGCATGAAGGTTGAGAATTTGGTCGATGCTTGCATCACTTAATTCACCAAAGTACAGTGAATAAAGCTCTTGTAGTCCCTCAGGTACACAAAGTCCTTGATCTGTGGAGAGAATTAATAAATAATAAATACATTAGATAAAATATAACAAATGTCAGATGCTATAATCTGTCTTTTTAAAGACATCTGCCCATTTGAGTGACCCACACCTTCAATTAGAGCCTTTTGCTGGTGTATGATGTCATCACAGAGTGTCCTCTGCTGCTCATGGCGCTGAATGATAAAGTCTTTTGTTCGGAGAACGTTTTCTTTGCAGAGAACAGCTGACTGGATTTCAGTTTTTTCAAGCTCCAGCTCATGGACTTTACAAAGCAGTGTCAGAATGTCTCTCTGCTCACTGTTACTTATGCGTTTAGGGAGCAACTCCTCAATCTTAGATGACTTCAGTTTCATGTTCAATAATTTTTCCTCCAGTTCACACTGAAAAAAAGAGTGGATACCAACAGGCAAACAAAATTACAAATAATTTATAATGCCTCCTAATTAAGCTGAGGTCATAAAACAGCATGTATAAACATTAAAAATTATTTTTAATTTTAGATGAAATATAGCAGATCACACTGCAGGACACTGCTGTCACTGTTTTACATGTCAGATGTCTGTTTGCTTTCATGAGTCATTTAAAATGAGTCTTAATTAAACTTGTTTACTTTCAGCTCCATTGTTTTTCTCTGTTCAGCCAGTAGGGGGCCGATCTCCTCTCGAGCTGCTGTAACATACTGTGGCTCCTCTGGCCCACTCTCTTGCTCTTCATCCTTATCTCTGTCTCTTTTCTCTCCGTTTACTTCATCTTTCCCTCGGCGGGCACGTGCTCGATCACGCTCCCAACTGCCAGATGAGGAAAAGAGAAATAGATGAAATACTATATATAATGTAATCAGGAAAATTTTTGACTACTTAAAATAAAAAAGACACATTTAACATTTATCAAACGTCCTGTGATGGGGTAGATTTTTTTTATATTTTGGCAATGATGTAAGGTGGTAATGACATATTTGGAAGACAAGCCCAAAATAGACATTCTGTCAAAATTACCATTTCAACACTTAAAAATATGGGGAAAGTAATTAAAGAGATACAATAACATTTGAAGGTTATTAAACTTTAAGTTATATTTAAACTTTATAATTTAATTTTACATTAATATTAAACCCTAATCATTGCTGTTTTAGTATCTTTGAGATACTGTTATATTTTTTATTAATATTTTTAACTAGCATGTATATTTATATTTTTCATTTTGTGTTTATTAATTTATATTTCAGTTTGTTATTTTAGTACATCGATAAACTAAACGAAAATTACAAAAGAGTTGGGACACTGTACAAATTGTGAATAAAAAAGGAATGCAATAATTTACAAATCTCATAAACTTATATTTTATTCACAATAGAATATAGATAACATATCAAATGTTGAAAGTGAGACATTTTGAAATGTCATGCCAAATATTGGCTCAGTTTGGATTTCATGAGAGCTACACATTCCAAAACAGTTGGGACAAATAGCAATAAGAGGCCGGAAGTTAAATGTACATATAAGGAACAGCTGGAGGACCAATTTGCAACTTATTAGGTCAATTGGCAACATGACTGGGTATAAAAAGAGCCTCTCAGAGTGGCAGTGTCTCTCAGAAGTCAAGATGGGCAGAGGATCACCAATTCCCCCAATGCTGTGGCGAAAAATAGTAGAGCAATATCAGAAAGGAGTTTCTCAGAGAAAAATTGCAAAGAGTTTGAAGTTATCATCATCTACAGTGCATAATATCATCCAAAGATTCAGAGAATCTGGAACAATCTCTGTGTGTAAGGGTCAAGGCCGGAAAACCATACTGGATGCCCGTGATCTTCGGGCCCTTAGACGGCACTGCATCACATACAGGAATGCTTTGTAATGGAAATCACAACATGGGCTCAGGAATACTTCCAGAAAACATTGTCGGTGAACACAATCCACCGTGCCATTCACCGTTGCCGGCTAAAACTCTATAGGTCAAAAAAGAAGCCATATCTAAACATGATCCAGAAGCGCAGGCGTTTTCTCTGGGCCAAGGCTCATTTAAAATGGACTGTGGCAAAGTGGAAAACTGATCTGTGGTCAGACGAATCCAAATTTGAAGTTCTTTTTGGAAAACTGGGACGCCATGTCATCTGGACTAAAGAGGACAAGGACAACCCAAGTTGTTATCAGCGCTCCGTTCAGAAGCCTGCATCTCTGATGGTATGGGGTTGCATGAGTGCATGTGGCATGGGCAGCTTACACATCTGGAAAGGCACCATCAATGCTAAAAGGTATATCCAAGTTCTAGAACAACATATGCCCCCATCCAGACGTCGTCTCTTTCAGGGAAGACCTTGCATTTTCCAACATGACCATGCCAGACCACATACTGCATCAATTACAACATCATGGCTGCGTAGAAGAAGGATCCGGGTACTGAAATGGCCAGCCTGCAGTCCAGATCTTTCACCCATAGAAAACATTTGGCGCATCATAAAGAGGAAGATGCGACAAAGACCTAAGACAGTTGAGCAAGTAGAAGCCTGTATTAGACAAGAATGGGACAAGTCCTGTTCCTAAACTTGAGCAACTTGTCTCCTCAGTCCCCAGATGTTTGCAAACTGTTATAAAAAGAAGAGGGGATGGCCTTGTCCCAACTTTTTTGAGAAGTGTTGATGCCATGAAATTTAAAATCAACTTATTTTTCCTTTAAAATGATACATTTTCTCAGTTTAAACATTTGATATGTCATCTATGTTGTATTCTGAATAAAATATTGAAATTTGAAACTTCCACATCATTGCATTCCTTTTTTTTTTATTATTTACAATTTGTACAGTGTCCCAACTTTTTTGGAATATCTCTTATCTCTGATATATATATATATATTTTCAGTTAAAGTCAGCATGAAATGAAGTTACAATCATTCTTTTTTTTTTCTTTTGTGACTTATATGTGAAATGGCTTCTTGAACAAGAACATATGTAGGGCAGGACTTGATTGGATTGTTGTGGTTTGCTATTACTGTGATATCATGTGAGTGACCGGTTGTAAACACATCATTAGAGAAGAGATGTTGCTGCGAGAGGGAGGGGAAGTTATTTTGATTAAAGACTGAGGGCACATAAATTAAATGGGCACATAAAAAAAAAAAAGATAAATCATTATATAATAAAAATGGCAACATTCCACAAAAAATAGTTCATTTTGATTTCAAGGTGACTTTAACATTTAATTTTTTTTTTTATTGTTTTAGTTTTCTGTAATGATAATAACCCTGCCCCTAATTATAAACTTGCTGATCACTGGAACTCTGTTTATATATATACTGTTTATATATGTGTAAGTTTGTGTTTACTCTGAGATGGTGAGCAGATGTCTGGATGTGTCTATGTGGAGTTCCATATTGCAGTTCTCCAGCTCCATCAAGCTGCGTCTGATCTCCATCTGCTCCCTGAAGGCAGACAAGAGCTGCTCCTGCAGTAAAGCCATCTCACCATGACTGTACTGTTGCACCTCAGCTAAGAGCAGCCAATACAGAGAAATCAGTTGGCAATCATTAAAATCACTCTTTTACTGCAATTTCAAGAAAAAAACAACTCCTCATTGACGATACCAACACAGCAAGATCTCATATTATTGCTCATACTTGCATACATTTGGAATTTGAACAAACGGCTAAGTATCAAACTTTGGTCTGTAAGTTGTCCAGTGTGTACATTTTTAAGTCTAAAATCCTGATATTAAAGGTATGCACTATGTAACTTTTGGCCCTCTGGTGGTTAAAAAACAAAACTGCATGCATTTTGCGGAAAAACATTGTTTTGGTTGTGCTCTTGATCTGTGTGACTGTGCAGATGGCTATCTTTCTCATAGCTAAAAAAAGAAAAAAAAAGCGAGATTATCCTACTGTTCATAAAACATTCTCTACTAGGCTTAGGAGATATAACCAGTTTAGATGGAAAGGATCTCAAGCTGACTAGCTGAAGACGATACTGTAGCTATACCTATTAATAGACAAGGTACTTCCTTAAAAATAAATTCCATATATGCATCAAAGTAGCTGGAGCAACTTTTCTCTATTTACAGATATAACGAGACACACACGGGCGAGTGACGCATATGTACACAACTTCCTACGAAAACCAACCTATCAGGTCTAAAATTTACATGTTTAAAAGTTACATGGTGTTACAAATTTACTGGTAATTAAGCACACGAACGAGGAGATAGAGATAATAGAGTCTTTACTAGAAAATCCGATTGGATAATACAGGAACATACACCAGGATAAACACGAAACAGTCAAACGTCCAAATGATACCCGACAACACAATCCACAGAAACAGGAACTTAAATACACAGATGATTGAACTCAAACGAGGAACAGCTGAGATGAATGTGATTAATGTCCATGGTGACAGATTGTGGCAGGAAACTAGAACAAAGGAACTCGTGACAGATGAAAACAACAAACAGAAAGTCCATGTGAATGTAACATTATGCCCCCTCCCGGAAAGGCGCGTCCTCGCGCCATAGAGAGAGGGGAAGATGAAGATAAGATGCTGAAGATAATGTAGGAGGCGGACGGCTAACCGGGAGGAGGCGGAGAACAGGAGTCCAGGGTGGTGCAGGAGGTGGTGAAGTCCGGGAGGTGGCCTTGAACAGGGGCTGCAGGCTGTTGTGCCAGGCACCAGCCAGGGTAGTGCCCCACGGCGGCATTGATGGAGGGAGGAGCCATGGGAGAGAGTTGAAGACGACCACCATGGGGAGGACCGTAGTCAACAACGGCGAGGATGGAGCCCACCGCGTAGTTGACGAGCTGAGGTCATGGAGAGATGGTGACGATCCAAGCGGCTGCGACGGAGCCGCAGTGACGACCTCCTGAGATCGAGGAGGGGATCCGGAGGTCTGAAGACACGCAGGAGCGACCGAGGGCGAAGACGGAGCCTGAGGTAGGGCGGAGCAAGCCGTAGTGGAAGGGGTGGAGGGCCAGAGAGCAGCGAATGGGCCGTAGGTCCGCACCGAAGGCAAAGCGATGTCTGACCCAGGTGGAGCAGACGTACTGAGGGAGTCCGGTGTGGTCGAAAGGCCAATGGTCCACTCTGAGGTCGAGGGTGGGAGGAGCGCAGGAGTCAGGGCGATGGATGGAGGCAGCTCGAGACCACCCAAAGCTGGAGGCGGAGCTTCGGGCTCCTCGTGCCCAGGAAGAGGCGGATCCCGGCAGGCCCGAGATGGTACCACGCTACTGAGAGGAGGTGGTATCGAGGGACTGGAGGGAGACGGAGATGATTGGGTGGCACTGATGGCTGTGGACTGGGAAACAGGCTGAAGTTCAATGCAATCCAAGATAAGTGGCGAGTCACAGAAATGTTGGTGAGATGGTGGGAGAGGAACGCTGGACGGAACCAGTGGGGAGACAGGCAGTTCAGGGCTGGACGGAACCAGCAGGGAGACAGGCAGTTCAGGGCTGGACGGAACCAGCGGGAGTGAAGACAGTATAGGGGCAAGACAGGTTTCCTCTCCACACCTTAAGTCCAGCAGTGTCTCAGCGAACTTACTCTCAGTAGCGGGGGGGTGGGCGGGGCTCATTTCCAGACCCTCGAGGTCCACCAACACTCCCTCGGCGATGACAGAATCGGCTGGCTCACACACCTGGTCAGGTACACGCTGCTCGGGCTCCGTGGCGATGTGACCCCCAATCGCTCTTGTGGGCGTGGGCGGCTCAATCGCGGCGGTCTCCGTCGTACTACCTGCGGTGGGCTCAGGTCGAAAATCCTCGCCGTCTGGGTGGTTCTGGCTGGGGAGTGGGGCTGGCGGCAACCTCGACAGTGAAAGGTGACCCGCAGGATGCCAGCACCCACTCCACATAGGACTCGAAGCTCCCTCGAGGACCCTCCCCGGACAGCTGTGCACGAGTGGTGGAGTTGAGTCCAAAGTACAAGAACGTGCACAGGCAGTAGTCCGGGAAGGTGGTCTGATGTGCAAGATCCAAAAACAGTTCTAAATGTCTCTCGAGGGAGCTTTCTCCCTGCTCAAGGCACATGAGTTTCACATCTGGGAACATAGTGCAAGCAGGAGTGAGAAAACGAAAAAAAAAAAAAAAACTGAACACGAAAACCAAAAAGAAAATCCTAGGTAAAAAACGTCGCTTAAAGTTTTCGGTCGGGTATTCTGTTACAAACTTACTGGTAATTAAGCACACAAACGAGGAGATAGAGATAATAGAGTCTTTACTAGAAAATCCGATTGGAGAATACAGGAACATACACCAGGATAAACACGAAACAGTCAAACGTCCAAACGATACCCGACAACACAATCCACAGAAACAGGAACTTAAATACACAGATGATTGAACTCAATGAGGAACAGCTGAGATGAATGTGATTAATGTCCATGATGACAGATTGTGGCGGGAAACTAGAACAAAGGAACACGTGACAGATGAAAACAACAAACAGCAAACAGAAAGTCCATGTGAATGTAACACATGGTGTACCTTTAATAAAATTGTTTATTTCATTATTAATTGCCAGTTATTGTACTCAAACACAAACACAAAATCGAACACACCTTGATTGTCACAAATGTCTGCTTTCTCTCCTTTCTGTTGCTTTTGACTCTGTTGGTCAATCTTTGCACGAAGTCGGTCGATTTCACTCCGCAGCTCAGCAATAATGCTGGTGTATTGGGCCAGGTGATATGAAACATTCATCAAATTACGCTTCACCTAGAAGAGTTTAAAACAGAATAGCTAGAGAGGACCTGGACTGCATCTCAACACAATGAAATCACCAATGCAACCACAATTGGGCAATAATAATAAATGCAGACTTGTTGAGAGACTGAAAAAAAACACTGAAAAATTTTTCTGACTCCAAACTTTTGAGTGGTAGTGTACTGTAAATTTCCTCATAGACCTAAACTTAATACATTTTATTACTTAATTCTGTTTGTGTAATATTTATTCAATGGTTATTTTAAAATATGAACATCAATAGTTTTCCAGTGTTAAGTTGTGGTTGATACAGATTGTCTAGACAAATACTATTAAGAATGTGTGTTTACCTTGTTTCTAATATTTTTGGCTTTGTCGGCATAAACCAGTGTGTTTCTTGACTCCTCAAAGTTGGAGCTGGCAGGACTAATATGGGTAATCATGACTGTGCGACTGTTTCCCCCTAAAGCATCCTGAAATCCACATCAAAACTTGCAAATGTATGACAACTGTGCAAACCAAGTCTTTCAATTAAGACGTTTGTAAACATTGTGGGATACAGTATTTCATACAGTGTGCTCTGGTTGTACACTTTACATTTTGCTAAATGTAGTAGCTCATCTGGGTATTCTATACAGAAATACAGAAATAATATCAGCAGTATGTTAGTAAGCTATTGTAATCATACATATCTCTACACTCATCAAGGCTGCGTTTATTTGATCAGAAATACAGAAAAAACAGTAATATTGTGAAATATTATTACAATTTAAAATAATGATTTTCTATTTTAATATACTTTAAAATAACATTTATTTCTGTGATGCAAAGCTGAATTTTCATCAGCCATTATTCCAGTCTTTAGTGTCACATGATCCTTCAGAAATCATTCTAATATGCTCATTTATTATGAATGTTAGAAACAGTTGTGTTGCTTAATATTTTTTATAACCTGAGATACTTTTTTCAGGATTCCTTGATGATTAAAAAGTTAAAAAAAAGAACAGCATTTATTTTAAATATACACTACCGTTCAAAAGTTTGGGGTTAGTATTGTTTTTATTTTTTCTTTTGTTTAAAATATAAACCATTTTTTAAAATTGTAATAATATTTCACAATATTACATTTTTTCTGTATTTTTAATCAAATAAATGCAGGCTTGATGAGCATGAGGAGATTTGATTAAACATGTTGTAGCCTGGCTGGTTTTGCTCACCTTAAGAAGTCGAGTGAGTTTGCTGTCTCTGTAGTTGACAAACTGAGCACCTTTCCCGCCCTTTTCACTCAAGGCATTGATGCAGTTGGCCAGTGCTAACAGGGAACGGTTTATATGTGCTCCTTCTTTCATTCTCTTTCCTCTGTTTTGAGTCTGAGAGAAAAGAATATGTGCTTCAGAAAAGGACAAATGAGCAATTGTAAGAATGTTTGAATTTAATGAAGGATGTTTGTGATGTTTTGGCTGCCATATGAGATGTGACATGCTTGAATTCTTTAATCAGTCTCACATTATTTGCATATGAATAATGAAGGATAGAAGAACTTAAATATTAATTTCAATGAAAGATGAGAGAGGGCACTAGACTATAAAATCTGGCATCTTTAAGGAATTTGAAAGCTTGTGTTTCCACTCCAGCACATCTACACACACAGCACGTACCTGTGATGCTCGCTCAGTTCCTGCCAAGTCTACCATGAATAGCTTCCCCACCCTGACCTCCTCGTTGATATCCTTTACGCGACTCTTTTGCTTGACTGTCACCTGTGAAGCAGACAAAGCAAGAGGTGCACACTCAGACTACAGTGCCAATTTGAGGTCATGCACATGGTTATTTTGTGTGTGTCTCTGTTTTAGGCTTGCCTGAAGTATAGCATGAGAGCGAGATGATGTCTTGTTAGCAGCTGTCGACTCCTGGGTCCTCTGTTTATTCCCTTTGGTCAAAAGAGCCATTATCTAAAATCACAAGCAAACACCAGGTTCAGAAGGACATCTTCCTTTAATGGAGACACTATAAGGAGTAGACAGGCCAATCATGGGAAATTAATTGGTGGCAAAGATGGCCACCAAGTGGAATGACTTGTTTCAAAAAGGAGTCTGTGCTGTAAACAATCAAATTCCACATTCAGACCCAAAAGGATGACACTTTCACTGGGATGCTCACATTATTTTAACTAATGTAACTTCTAATAACTACACTGTTTAAAGGTTTGGAGGTTAAGGAAGTATCTTATGCTGCATTAATTTGATTAAAAAAATAAATAAAATAAAAAAACAGAAAAAAAAAAGATTACAATTTAAAATAAAATCCTGTGATGGAAAAGCTGATTTTTCAGCATCATTACTCCAGTCTTCAGTGTCACATGATCCTTCAGAAATCATTCTAATAGGCTGATTTGGTTCTCAAGAAACATTTCTTCTTCTTATTATTATCATGTTTAATATTTCTGTGGAAACCGTGATCTATATTTTTTCAGAATTCTTTAATGAATAAAAAGTAAAAAAAAAAAAAAAGCAGCATTTATTTGAAAGAGAAATCTTTTGTAACATTATAAATACCTCTACTGTCACATTTGAACAATTTAAAGGGATAGTTCACCCAAAAATGAAAATTTGCTGTTCATTTACTTAGTTCACCAAGGACCACGCTTTCAGCCAAAAATCTTCTTTACTGTTATACTGAAGAAAAAAAGACACCTACATCTTGGATGACCTGAGGATGAGTAAATTTGCAGCAAATGTTCATTTTTGGGTGAACTTTCCCTTTAATGCAGACTTGCTGAATAAAAGTATTCATTTCTTAAAGAAAATTATGATAAAATCCTCAAATCATCATAAAATAAAAGTACCTCTTTAGCATTACATGTAGAGAATTCAGTGATGCCTGCAATTCGCATTTCCCCTTTAGCATCCTCACGCAGCTCAAGGTATCCAGAAGATGGATTCAACAGATCTCTGATCATCTCATTATAAATCTGCAAAAAAGTTAATAAGTGTTTAGTACATTCAGAAGTCCCAGAAGGACAGTACCAAAAATTATGTCATATCTTTTAATCTCTTCAAAACAATAAACCTGACCTCTATATATGACATATAAACACTGCAATTCAAGTCCTCAGTGCTGTCTTCAATGGCCCTGAAGAGATCATTGAGTGTTCGGATGTAAATGCCAGGCTCAGAATCTAAGCCTAACATAGTGTATGTTTTTCCAGCTCCTAATAAAAGAAAAGATTGTTAGAAATTGTGAATGCAGATATCCTGGTTAGTTTCTTGTTCTCCGCTTAGTAATATGCTTAAATTTAGAGGGTTGTCTCATCTGATCTGAGGTAGTATGTGGTAAGTTGCAAACCTGATCAATGCTATTATGTGGCCCTCAAAAAGTCATGGCTCGGAACCCATGCGTCGGTGATCAATTTAAAATGAGCATTCATTTAGGGTAATCACAATTTTGTAGGGAATTGGGATATAAAGTAGTAGTGTTTTTTAACCAAACACCAAAAAGAAAAATTCACATCTACATTACCTGTTGGTCCATATGCAAAGACGGTGGCGTTATAACCAGCAATCACACCATCAATAAGATTTTTTGTTGTTGCCACATAAACATCCTCCTGAAGTAAAGAAAAAAGTAAATAACACTGAGGCCTGGAACTATGATCATGCTGAATCCAGCAAAACCTTAAAGGTGCAGTAAGTGATTTCTGAGAAACACTGTTGATATTTGAAATCACCTAAACAAACATGGCCCCCTAATGAGTGTATACGCCCCTGACTGCTGATTGGCTACAAGTGTGTTTTGGTGCTCGGTCTGATCCACTTTCAACAGCGTTTCTCAGAAATTGCTTACTGCACCTTTACATGACCTAAACACAGAAAATAATTTGAAAACCGGTGACTTTCTTTCAAGAACGGCACTTAAAAAATCTTAATAAACGTGTAGGATGAGGATCGAGTATCCTATGACCTACAAAAATTGTAAATATTTTTTGTGTAAGAGCATCACTTCTACACACCTGGGTTGCAGTATAATCAAATGCCACATCAAACATGTATGTTTTTTCACGTGAGCGGTTGGCCCTCAGGACATTGTCAGCATCCTCACAGGGGTCCATCAACACCACCATCTGAAGAAAGTAATTAGACATAAGAATGAACTCCAACTATTAGATCAATTCTGCAATGTTTAAACATTAACTGCAAAATGAATGACCTGAAATAAGTTGAGACTGATGTCCACACTCTCTGTGACATACTGTACACTACCATTCAAAAGTTTGGTGTCAGTAAAATGTTTTAATGTTTCTGAAAGTAGCCTCTTAAGGCCTGTTCCTTCCAAGAATTATATCTATAAAGATAATGATAAAGATATTGTTCTAAATAAAGTAGTGTCCACACCACAGCTATAACAGAAACAATATCATTGGGATCACTTTCAGAACAATTTTTTCCAGCTGTTGAATGATAAAACACTGACAGCCAATCAGACTCTGTTTTAATTTAAGGGCTCGCGCATTTAAAATGGCAGACGACACTGCTGAGAAGTTAATCGCCGAGGTCCAGAAAAAGCCACCACTGTTTGACAAAAGGATACTTTAAAGAAAATGGATATATGTAAAACAATCGGTCATATCCTCATAATAAATGGTGAGAAGTATTAACAGAGATGAGGTTGTGCCAGGCTAGCAAACAGTGTAGTGTAACATAAAATTACCTCAGGTATCCAGTGCTATGTCAACAACATTGTCCTTGCAGCTAAATTCACTTTTTGATTAGATTGATTACACTAGCTATTCACTCGAAACATTGCATGCTGAGGATATCTGCTGGTTAAAGCCATGTAAATGCAACAAGAACAGCTAAAACATGTTATACACACTTTGAAACCGCAGTGTGTGAGCTTAGAATAAACAGACTGTTATTGTTTGTTGGTGTGGATGCAAATATAGTTATTGTTATCTTTATAGTTATCGTTCTTGGTGTGAACGGGCTTTTATGCTATGTTTTGCATACTGTTTTAAAATACTATTTTTCTTTTTTTCTTCTTTTTTCAAAAAGAAATTACTGACCCCAAACTTTTTACACGTAGAAAGTAGTGTACATGACAAGAAAAATGTTCATGTTGCGGTGTTGGAACTGGGTTCTAATTAAATGGGGGTCGTGTTTCAGTCATCCTTCCCTTAACAAAGTCTCTTTTCGACCGTCTCGCCAAAACGTTCTTGCTGCTTAACCGTTCCATTCCGTACCGATCCAGATCAGCCGGTACGGATTTGGTTTCATTTTCCACTGTGGGGCTGACAACAGAACTCTTTGAAATGTAATACAAATGCGTCAGTTGTTGCCAATCGTGCTGAGAATTCCGGACTGTGAGTGGTTTGTAATCGTGCTGAACCAAGCTCAAGTGGAAATAACTGGAACCGTTCCTTGCCGTTCTTTGAACAGTTTGGCCCGACGATGGAAAAGTGGCTAAAATCTCTGAGAACCTGACAACTAATTCAGGTATATAGTTCTGGAAAATGGTGGCATGCATTGATTGCATTCTAAAAAGTTCCTGGTGGCTTCAAGATGACTGTAATTCTTTGCAGGTATTTTGCACTTAATTTGCACCTTTTTTTTTTTTTTTTTGCAAACCTCTAACATGTTGAATTCTTTCATAACCTGTAGTAAAAATATGCCTAATAATGAAATACATCTGAACATAAGGTTCACTGCTACACCCTCCATCATTAGTAATTACATATAAACTATAAATCATTATGCTCAATAATTATTAAGATTGATGTGGTTTGCAACTGGAAAAAATGTGCTTGGAAAATTATATAAGACAAGAATATTGACTTGCATAATAATTATGCACACAAAGATATGTCTGCTGCATGTGTTTTTTTTTTTTGCCTTTGAGGATCCTGAGACATCAAGCATAAGCAAAGAAGACAGTAAACCTTATTTACTAAGTGTAAACAGGATTTACTGCAGATGAAAGGGCGGATTAGGTCTTTAGACCATCATTCATCATGACAGGTTATGCAACAGACTCCTGATTAAGAGTTGTGAATATTATGCATTTCCAAAATGTATACAAAAATATATATAGGGGACACTGGGGCTAGTTGTAACAAGACTATATATTAGTATTTAGGTTTAAGTCAAAAGTCACTAGATTAAACATTTGATATTAATTTCAGGCAGGAATTATAGGTAATGCTGGATGTGTCTCAGTCAGTGGTCCTCCATGTTGTTTTTTGCCTACCTGACTGTCAATCTTGTGCGCCACTGTTGTTGCACCCTCCTCAATCTCTGCGTCGTTCAGAGGCCGGATGCGCAGAGCAACCTTGAATCAGTGTACATAATTTATTTAAAAACATAACTTTAAATGAATCTGCCTTCATCCTATTAGATGCAAAAACAAAGTGTTAACAAAGTGTGTCTATTAAAATGGCAGGAATTCATTTGATATTCATCTTTTAATCTACATTAAATATCTAGTTGTCACATAAGGAAGTGTTCACTCTAGTGTTGTATCTCAGTTACTGTACAGTTTTGACACACTACACTAACATGAATTTAGACAAGGGTTAACTATATAATAAATATACAATAAATATCAGTTTTAACTGAAAGGTCGAACTGTGTTCTCATGACAAGGGCATGTCAGGTCAGGGCAAGTTGTCACCTGTGGTTTGTATATTTTTAAATATGTAATTCATTACAACCTCTGATTTTATACACATACATTACATTAACATTTAGTCATTTAGCTGACGCTTTTCTCTTTTCTCCAAAGTGACTTACAAATGAGAGTAGTAGAAGCAGTCGAATCAACATGAGTACAATACAAAAACAGTATGTATATATATATATATATATATATATATATATATATATATATATATATATGACCCTGGACCACAAAAGCAGTCATAAGTCGCACAGGTATATGTGTAGCAATAGCCAACGATATGTTGTATGGGTCAAAATTATCTATTTTTCTTTTATGCCAAAAATCATTAGGATAAGTAAAGATATTTTGTAAATTTCCTACTGTAAATATATATATATAAAAATATTTTTGTAAGTAATAATCATTGCTAAGGACTTAATTTGGACAACTTTAAAAGAGATTTTCTCAATATTTTGATTTTTTTGCACCCTCAGATTCCAGATTTTCAAATAGTTGTATCTCAGCCAAATATTGTCCTATCCTAACAAACCATACAACAATGGAAAGCTTATTTAATTAGCTTTTAGATGAATACATAATCAATTGACCCTTATGACTGGTTTTGTGGTCCAGGGTCACATGTGTGTGTGCTTGACAGAAGTCTCTAAATCAGTGGTCTCAAAATCAATTCCTGGAGGGCCACAGCTCTGCAAAGTTTTGCTCCAACTCTAATCAAACACACCTGATCCAGCTAATCAAGGTCTTCAGGATTACTAGAAACTTCCAAGCAGGTGTGAGTTGGAGCTGGTTAAAGCTAAATTGTGCAGAGCTATGGCCCTCCAGGAACTGAGTTTGAGACCACTGATCTAAATGCTCACCAAGGCTGCCTTTATTTGATTAAAAAAAAAAGTAAAATCAGTAATATATTGTAAACTGTGAAGATATTATCACAATTTAAAATAACTTTAAAACTTATATTTTAATATGTTTTAAAAATATGTATTATAAAATGTAATTTATTCCTGTGATGGCAAAGCTGAATTTTCATCAGCCATTATTCCAGTCTTCAGTGTCACATGATCCTTCAGAAATCAGTCTAATATGATGATTTGGTGCGCAAGAACCATTTCTTATTATTATCAATGTTAAAAATAGTTGTGCAGCTTAATACTTTTGTAGAAATAGTGATAGATTTTTTCAGGATTGTTTGAATAGAATGTTCAAAATAGTATTTATGTGAAACAGAAATCTTTTGTAACATTATAAATGTCTTTACAGTCACATTTGATCAGTTCAGTGTGTCCTTGCTAAATAAAAGTATTAATTTCTTTTTCTTTCAAAAAAAAAAAAAAAAAAAAAAAAAAAAAATTACACTTTTAAATGGTAATGTATGTTGTCTTACTTGCTGATACATTTATTAATTATTTTGCATTTCATGATTGTTTTGTTGATGAACCATTAAAAACCAAATATAATACATTTTAAACACTGTTTAGTTTATAACACTGTTTAGGCCTTTAGTTGTAGTTTTTTTTTTTTTTAAATCTGCCAATAACTACTAGGCTCCCTTTTGACATCTTTTTATAATATCTTTTAATATGTCTATGCAAAGACTGACTAATCAAAACATAAAACTACACTGAGAATATTCACTAAAAAAGTGACAACTACTGCAACTCTGGTCTCCAAATGTAGTGACGTACTAACAAAAGTTATTATAAAGTGTTATCATTTGTTATCACAACAAGAGAAACGTTCTGTTCCTAATGTGATTCTCCCCAGGCTGTCCCACAGGAGCCACATTATCATGCATCTCTGTGAGAAGCCTGTACTTTTTTCCTGCGGGACATTTCCTGCCCAAGTAGCCTATCTTTGCGCGTGCAAGTGACAGGTGTTCAACCTTACTGCTGAATGAACTGTGGTACTTTAATAAAAGATCGACAGCCTACCGTGAGCTGATGGTCCTTCCACTCTCCTGGCAAATCCTTCATCTTTTTATTCCCAAGATACTCCAATCTTGTGCTCTATCAAAGATTGTTTTTTAACAGACAAGATCAAAATACGCCTCAGCTAGTGCCACGCTAGAATATACTGATGATTTACCGCGGGTAAGTTAATCTTCTTGATGGCTGGGTAATCTCATTCTGAGGCAGGACTTGTGCTGGCCCCTGCGGAGGTCCTGGATTCACCAGCGGACTGTTGTTAACGGTGATAAAACCCCTAGTGGTGTGAAACAACCCAACGCGTTCCTACTTTGCTGTGACTATGTCAACCCATCCTCTCCAGTGCAGCTAAAAGAACATTTTTATCAGTCTAAACCGTAGTCATTTTCATATTTACGCTGATATTTAAGAGTAAACGTGTGTGAAGGATTTAAAAAGTAAAGGATAAAGGTGTTTGCGCGCCTCTTGAAACCAGTCAAGACACTGGCGCGAGAAAACTGTTACTGTTGCCATGGAGTCAAGTACACACTGGTTCGGTTACTTTGGCAAGTTTTTGTGTCAAAATAAGTCAGCCAAACTAATAGTTCTCATTTTTTTCTAATGCTAATTTTCTCACATTTGCAAATCAATTTAACTTGCAAAAACGCACATACTGTACTTGCAAAATAATGCAAATGCAAAAATGATAAGCCTAATTAGGGTTAGTAAAGATATTTAAAAAAAACAAAAACATGGCATAACATTTGAAGTTTTAAAAAAGTTGTAATTACTCTATACAGACTATTTCAGTAGTGAAAATGCAAATATTATACAATTAGAAAATGTTAATATCCTCATATTTATTATGTTTTATTTTTGTATTGTGTTTTTTGTTATAATGTTTTGATCTGTTTTCATAGTGTGATATTTGGATTAATGTATTAAAGCCAGTTAGGGTCAGTTTGACCAACAAACACCATCGTTATTATTTATAATAATAATAATAATAAAAATAGTTATTATTTAGAAAACAAACATAAAAAATGTATTGTCCCCATATTAAAATGAGATAACAGATAATGAATGACACGTGAGATTTCAATGATATTTTGGCTGTCATGACCTCACTGTGTTTGTGCAATAGTAAACCACAGAAGAAACATTTAGTTGTTTACATTTATTACAGGGGAGTAAACATACACAATCTTGTATGTTTGTATGGAAGCTTTAAAACAATTTCATTTTATGGAAAATTCTCATATTAAAAATTGATGAAACGCGTTTGTTTTAAAATTCTCTTACAATTATTTTTAATTAAGTGCAGCTTGGATTTGACATTATGACTCATGATACTGCAGCACATTGGTATTACCTCTGGAATGATGGTGGAAAAAAAATAAGAAAAAGTTTCCTTAGTAAACAAAATGCTCTTATACGAAAGACCAGACCACAGTACAAAAGAAATTCCTCTCCTGTATCAGAAATATTTTCTTTTGAGAAGCGATAACCCACAAAACAGAACCATTTTCTTACTCTGTCAGAAGAATAGCAAATGATAAATCACTGCCCTTTACTGCTTTCAGTGAATGCTACAAGAACATTGTATGAAGGGAGATTTAAAGGGTTAGTTCACCCAAAAATTAATTACACACCCTCATGTCGTTCCACACCTGTAAGACCTTCGTTCATCTTCGGAACACAAATTAAGATATTTTTGATGAAATCCAAGGTTTTTTTTATCCTCCACTGAAAGCAATCAAATTACCACATTCAAGGTCCAGAAAAGTAGTAAAAACATAGTTAAAATAGTCATTCTGACGTAGAACCTGGAAGCACTGCAACATAAATAGCATAGCAGAATGACAGGGGAGAGACAAATTTGTTGAATAAATTATTTTGGTTTTGTTTTTGCGCACAAAAAGTATTCTCGTCGCATCATAACATTAAGGTTGAACCACTGTAGTCACGTGGATTATTTTAACAGTGTCTTTACTACTTTTCTTGACCTTGAATGTGGTCATTTTGTTGCTTTCATTGGAGGATAAAAAACTTATCAGATTTCATCAAAATACCTTAATCTGTGTTCCGAAGATGTGTAGAACGACATGATGGTGAGTAAATAATGACAGAAATTTCATTTTTTGGTGAACTAACCCTTTAAGAATATGAGCTCTTACTTAAAATTCATCTTAAAATTAAACAACATCCCTTTTCAGCAGGAATATGTGAATCTGTAAGTGTGTTTACAAGCACTTTAAAAGTTTGAATTTAGTTGGACTTAAACAACAATTCATCACTTTTAAGTGTCATGCTTTAGTCCGACTGAAATTGTACCAGTCTGGTTTTTGCGAAGTCAACAGATCTAGCTCAGCTTTGAACAGTCGCTCCAAAACACAGAGTTTTTTTTTTTTTTTTTTCATTCTTTAAAGTCACCATGAAATCAAAATCGATAATTCTTGGTTTATGGAATATTGCATGCAGCATGTATTATAAATGATTTATCCGTGCATCCATCATTATTTTTTTTTTTTTAATTCATGTGCCTTCATAATCTTTAATCAAAATAACATTTGCAGTGACATCTCTTCTCTTCTGTGATGACGGGTTTACTGGCGTGAGGGCAGGACAACCTGTCACTCACATGACATCACAGCAGTAGCAAACCATACCCATCCAATCAATTCCTGATGGAAAGAATTAAGTCCCACCCTAAATTTTTTCTTGTTCGAGAAGCTGTTTTACTTGGATATACATCACAATAGGGAAGAAAAGACAATCGCAACTCTTGTTTCATGGCGACTTAAAATTTTCATTTGCATACTTGTGTGAACTTGCTTGACTACGCAAAAACCCGCTCTATTATAACTGTGCATGTCAACATAGTGTCTCTCATACAAAGCACTTGTAAAGGACCTGTGGCGGTGACCTCTAGGGGTGAGTATTTTGTCTTAGAGCTGGAAACATGGGTGCTTTCCATGTAGGTCTACTTCAGATCTCCGAGAGAAATGATTTCTTCACTGATGAAGAACTCAATGGTTTCCTCTTCCCAGTCCTCCACATTACTGTCCAGCTCATCTGTGTCCACACCTAAGAGATGATATATCAGTGCAACTCATGAACTTCTCATGAAAATATTTTTACTTTTTTATTTTAGTGCACTCTGATAAACAATGTGTGTACTGTTCATCAAGCTGCATTACGGGTAATCCGTTGAGATGGGCTGCAGTGTGCATCTGCAGTCATTTAAGCAGGGTGTGGCCGAGAGCCGTGGGAACAGAGTGAGGCCGGTGGCGCGAGTGCTAATGAGCGAGGAGGGATGACAGTGGAAAACGAGAAAGGACCAGGCCTGGACTTTAAGTTGTGCTTTTTTCTCCCACCTTGTTACATTTGTGGTGTTCTTGATCAAAAATGACCAGCCAACAAAAAATTGCATATAAATCTCGTTATGCTACGTTACTGCCAAAAATTGGATATTTGAACCTCAGATGAGCCTACGATCAATTAGTTTTTAAAAAGAAATACAAAACCTGTGCTAACTATGGAAGCTTGTTTTCTCCACTAAATAAAAAAAAGAAGGTATAATTGCAACTTTTTAATCTCACAAATCTGACTTTTTTTTTCACAATTGTGATATATAAACTCACAATTATGAGAAATAGTCAGAATTGCGAGTTATAAAGTCTAATTCTGAGAAATTGCAAGTTTATATCTCGCAATTCTGACTTTATAACTCACAATTTGGAGAAAAAAAGTCAGAATTGTGAGATAAAAAGCCACAATTACAATTACTTTTTTATTTTTTATTCAGAAACAAGCTTCCATAGCTAACTGAAAGAAAACAAGTTGACAAGAACATTGAACCAAATCTTTGGTGATAATATAGCATAATGAAAGATTTAAATGGATAGTCAAGGGATAGATCACCCAAAAAAAGTTTTTAAAATAAAAAGCAATTTAAAAGGCTGGTCATTTTTGACCAGGAACATCAAATAAGGTAAAGGATTTTCAACACAGCACAAGGGTTTATTATGGGCAAAAACAGTTGCTATAGCGTAAGAGAGGGATGTTCAGACATGATGGAAATGTCAAGAGAGAATGAAAACAATAGAGAGAAAGAATAAAGGAGAGAAAGAGGTGTTTCTCACCTCCTCTGAGCTGAAGGCGCAGCTCTCTCTGCTGGTTGTAAAGCTGAATGGCACTTTCTTTGTACTGCCTGTATTCTTCCATCATCAGATGACGTTTGTCCACTAACTCCTGCATCAAGAGCATTCCAGAAACATTGTATCAACACATTAAAGGGTTAGTTCACCCAAAAATTATGTCATTAATTACTCACCCTCATGTTGTTCCACACCCCTAAGACCTTCGTTCATCTTCAGAACACAAATTAAGATATTTTTGATGAAATCTGAGAGGTATATGACTCATCCATAGACAGCAATTTAACCGACATTTTCAAGGTCCAGAAAAGTACCAAAGACATTGGTTCAACCTTAATTTTATGAAGTGACGAGAATACTTTTTTTGCGCAAAAACAAAACAAAAATAACGACTTTATTCAACAATCACTTCTCTTACCTGTCCTTATTACACAGTGAAGGCTTCCGTGTTTACGTCCGAATGCCGATTCAGTATTGGCCAAAGCTGATCACGTGAGCAGCATGACGCGTGCATATGATGCTGACGCAGGAGCTGGCCAATAATGAGTCGGTGTTCTGACGTAGAACCTGGAAGCGCTGAACGTAAACAACGTATGAGAATGACACAAAAGAGAAGATATTGTTGAATAAGGTCATTATTTTTGTTTTGTGATTCTCGTCGCTTCATAAATTTAAGGTTGCAGTCACGTTGACTATTTTAATGATGTCTTTAGTACCTTTCTGGACCTTGAACATGTTGGTTAAATTGCTGTCTTATGGAAGAGTTAAAAATATTTTAATTTGTGTTCTGAAGATGAACGAAGGTCTTACGGGTTTGGAAAAACATGAGAGTGAGTAAAATTTTTTAAATGACATAATTATGTCAATAAACACAGCAAATTAATCAAGTAATAATCACAACCAATTAAACATTTATAGAAAAGAAAGAAAGAAAAATAAACTGACCTTGGAAGCTTTGGATTGGCTCAGTCTGTCCTTTTGCTCAAAGATTTTTGAATACTTCTTGAGGTCCTTCTTAATTGCCTGTTAAAATAAAGAAAACCTCAGTCTCCTTATAACCTTCACAGTTAAAATTCTGAGTAGACATTACAAAGGTAAAGAGAAGAAAGACATTCACCTTTATTTGCTCTTGACTGAGTAAAGTAGGAGGGCGTGGTCTCCATAACAACTGGCAGAATCTGTCTTTGTTGTTCTTTTGCAGAAGGCGTCCCTGGAACGTCCAAAGCCAGTATGCATTGTCCACCTGTATGCAAAGTAAATAATGAAGGGTAAATAAAAAAAGCCTAATGAGGATAAACATATTAATGAAGTGAACATGTTAAATTTTACTTTGTGGCTCCACCAGGAAACAGAAGTCACCACATATCTGCCTGTAGGGTCCCATTCCACATCAGAGGCCATGTAATGCTCCGCGATATACATAATGGTACAATCCGATGTGTCCACAAACGCAAGCGCACCATTCATACTGCACAGAAAAAGAAGAGAAATATCACCTGTAAGAGCTAAGCAATTAAGACTGAAAAAAAAAACATTTGGCCATGAACACAGATCACTATCATTCAAAAGTTTGGGGTCAGTAGGATTTTATTTTTGTTTTTAAAGAAACTGATCATTGGATGCATTAAATTGATCAAAAGTGTCAGTAAAGACATTTATAATGCAAATAAACATTTCTATTTCAAATAAATGCTGTTATTTTAAAGGGCACTTATTATGCAAAATTCACTTTTACATGGTGTTTGAACATAAATGTGTATTGGCAGTGTGTGTACACCACCACCCTATAATGATAAAAATCCATCCACTCCTCTCATAAAACATCAACAGTCTCATAGAACAAGCCGCTTTTATTTTCTGTACATTGCGGTGTCACATTGTACAAGCCCCGCCCACAACTGCACTGAAACTGCAATTTGGACCTTCCACCTGGTGAACCCCACTGAAGTCCACTATATGGAGAAAAATCCTGGAATGTTTTCCTCAAAAACCTTTCTTTTCAACTGAAGAAAGAAAGACATGAACATCTTGGATGACATGGGGGTGAGTAAATTATCAGGAAATTTTAATTTAGAAGTGAACTAATCCTTTAAACTGATATAGTTTTAAAACGCATGCAGATAATAAACTTGCATGATGAAGAAGAACTGCAATGTCCGTGAGCGTGATCATGATATAGATGATAATCAAAACCAAGCAGATGTTATGTTAGTATTTGGCAGAGTATCCAATGCAGGCAGGAGCTGTTGAAGGAAGTGCTATTCTGGAAAGGGGGCGGGGAGCAGCAGCTCATTTGCAATTAAAGACAAATGCATGAAAACAGTTTTTGCACTCAATAATAGGTATTTACAACATGGTATAATGATCTGTGAGGTATTTTGAGCTGAAATTTCACAGATACATTCTGGGGACACCTGAGACTTAAATTACATCTTGAAAAAAGGGGCATAATAGGTCTCCTTTAAACATTTTATTAATCACAAATGAATTACAATTTAAAATATACTAAAATAGTTAAGAATTATTTTAAAATGTAATATTATTTCACAATATTACTGTTTTTACTGCATTTTTGATCAATTAAATATAGCCTTGGTGAGCATAAAAGACTTAAAAAAAAAAACTAAAACATAAAACATCTTACCAACCCCAAATTTTTGAACTGTATATCTAATTTAATTTAATACTTATAATATATATAAATTAACCTCCGCAGTCCTGCCAGTACCATGAACTGACCCTGAGGACTCCAAAAGATACTGTTGGCCTGCTGCTTATCAAACATCTCTGGAAAACCACAGAATAGTCACAAAAAATCCCTGCGAGTACCAAATCAATCAGGATAATATTACTAGCATATATTTACATAGAATTAGATATACTAACATAGATTTACATCTATATTTCATGAGTGACATTAAGATTGGCACTTACTTATGAGCTCAATCTTGCCGTTGCTTTTGACGTGGTAAAATGAGGCATTTATTCTGGGAGATTCTCCATGTAGTACCGCAAACTTACTGCCGTTGGGCTCCCAGGCAAATGCAATGATGCTCTCTAATAAAGATCAGATGTTAAGATAAAGATCAAAACCAAATATTTTGTGATTGTGCCTAGATCACTATATTTTATTAAATGCTATAGAAGGCTTTTAAGAGCATTTAAGGCCTTGTTTACCTTTCATCTCCACCACATCAACAGGAACCTGTTTCTCTCTCATGCGGAAAATCTCAAAGTTTGTGACGACGCCCTATTGAAGAGCAGAAAACAAATCAGGAAGGTATAAAGATAGGTAATAAAAGCTATAATGAAATTATTAGAGGACTTTCTACAAACAAACACACCGACCTGTGTTCCTCTGGGCGTTCGGTCCACCTTCACACACAAGTAGTCACCCTGCCGTTGCCAGTGAAGCTTGCAGTCCACCACGTTAAAAAGATTCCGCACCCGAATCTCTAAACGGGATGGGAACTGCATTAGCGTGACCCTGGCTGGAATGTCCTTGTCTTCTGGGACCCAGAAGGCAATGATGTTGTCTCCCGGTGACCAAGAGAAATCTCTATCGGACAGAGAAAAACTTTAGGGTTGCATTTCACAACCAAATGACTTCCTGGTAACACTCAAAGATAAATCATTTTCAATAATTCAAAAGTTGCCCTTACATTATAGATATTTTAAAGGAATAATTTTCATGTTATTCTGTGTGAAATGATGACAGAATTTTATTTTTTGAATGAGATTGTGATTAAAGTTAACTAAAACTAATAGCCATAAAAAATATTTCCATTACTTGAAATGAAACAAATGTTAACTGAAATAAAATAAGTGTTTTATAAGTATTTATATTTGTTTTATATATTATTTTGATATTTATTATATTTATAATATATAACTAACATTTTAATTTACTAAAACGGAAATAAAAATAAATAAAACCTATGCAGACATATTAAAAAAACACAAATAAATTACTAAAACTAGGAAATATAAAAATAAAAACTACATATATATATATTTAGGCAGTTAAAGGAAAATATATAAAACACACATATAAAACTAATTGTATATATATATATATATATATATATATATATAAAGATAGTTTTATATGTATGTTTTATATATATATATATATATATATTTATAAAATAAAATAAAATAAAAAATTAGTTTTATATGTTTTATATATTTTCCTTTAACTGCCTTTAATTATTTTCTACAATCCTGGATAGGTTTACTTACTTTATTCCAAGTAAAATAACTTACTAAAACTTTGACTTAAATTTAAATTAACATTAAAACATAGAAATAGGAAATACAGAAATAAAAACTAATTATATATATATATATATATATATATATATATATATATACATACAGTATATATATATATATATATATATATATATATATATATATACAGTATATATATATGTATATATATATATATATATATATATATATATATATATATATATGTGTGTGTGTGTGTGTGTGTGTGTGTATGTATGTATGTTAGGGCTGAATTATGCCTTTAATTACTTTCTACAATCCTGGATTACTTACTTTATTCCACTTATTTTTAAACTCTTCTTATCTAGCAGACCCATTGACTGGAAGAAATTAACATGGTATTATTAAAAAAAGAGTAAGTACAGGAACTACATATTAATTGAAGATAAAAGCTTATCTTACAGGGGTTTCATAGATGCTGAGAGTATCTTGTGTCATTCTGGCAAAAAATTTCCCATCCTGACTCCACCTGTGAGAGATGCAATTTAGAAGTGCTTATTATCTGAATGAAAAGTACATGAATGCGGACAAACAAAGGGTAATTCATTTACTCACTTAAAAATAGGCCAGTGTGCCGAACTCTCACAATGGAAGCCTCGCTTCTTCTGTCCGGTCAGGATGTCCCAGATGATGATGGCTTGAGGGTCTTCTTTAGTGTCCATCAGTGGGCTGAATGTCACCACATACCTGACACAAATTTTTAATGTGTTATTCACATCTTTGACTCTGTAACAGCAGCTTTTGCATCCTCTCGGCTGTTTACCTCTCACATGGGGAGAAGTCAATGAGAGACACACCCTGGTGGCTGAATCTTTGTATCTGCTTGAACTTCTCTCCACCCCACAATGCAATTCCTCGTTGGTGAAAAGTGGCCAGGTATGTCCCTTTGGGTGACCAGCGGACGTAAGTCTCTGTCCAGCGCTGTAAAAATATCCAACTCCTCGAGTTAGCACTGTAAGGCTCATATCGCAATTGCTTTGTAGAGTGACATGACAAGATATGTAGATGCCATTACTTCATAAATTAAACTACCGAACAGTAAAAAATACTGTGGATGAAACACTGTGCATGTTAACTAACTTGAACATAACTATTCCTCTAGCTGATGTCTAGAAGAAAACCTCTAGTTAAGGCCCGTTCACACCAAGAACAATAACTATAATGATAACTATAATAGCGTCCACACCAGTGCACATTACCGTTCTGTTTATTCTAAGTGCGCGCTGCAGTTTTGTCGTCTGCTGCTTTAAATGCTCGAACTCTTTAAAGCAGGATGGATTCTGATTGGCTGTCGATGTTTTTATCGTTCATCAGCTGGAAAAATCATTCCGAAAGTGATTCCAACGATATCATTCCTCGGTGCTGTTATTGTAATAGTGGTGTGAAATCTGCTATTCTTTTATATTTGTAACGATTTTTAGAACAATATCCTTATCATTATACCAAATTTTAAGAAAATCTGTGTTGTTATTGTTAGCTAAAAGTATTAAAATATATATATTTTTAAATCATTAACTGAAATAAAGATGAAATATAAATATTAGATGAAAAACATACAGTAAACTTAAAAACTCAAATTAAAATTAGAAATGTTGCTTTGGAAACTAAATGAAATACACAAGTTGAGTTTAATATCTAAAATTACTCAAATTAAAACTAAAACTAAAATACATTAAAGCTAAATAGAAATATGAACAAGATTACTAAAACTTAAAACAAAAACTGAAAATATAAAAATAAAAGCCAATTTAAAATATTAATAAAACACTATAAAAAATGCTAAAATAAGCAAATCTGTTCATATAGTATTAATTATTTAATAGTGTATATTTAATACTAAAATAAAGCAAATCTGTTTGAAAAGAAACATGCTCACAGCTCTCTCTTCAACCAGTATCGCCTCCTTCGGGTCACTGGAAAATATGGCAGTTCGTTCTCCTGATTCATAAATTACACTGTATTGATCACGACAGTCTGCATCCTCAAGCCAGTGCCTCATGTTGCCCTGGTAAACAGTGACAGAACATGATGTAATGCCAAGATGTCATTGGCTACTCACTAAAAATAACAGATAAAAAAATACGTACAAAGTCTTTAAAAGGCTGTTTTTCAGGGGTTTCCCATTGGTCACTGATGTTCATGTACCTTAAACACACGGATCAATGACCCATAAGCATTGAACCTCAATATTTGTATAGTAACTGAAACTTTTTTTTTTGCAGTTCACAATGTTGTGTTCTGCTTTCAAACATATGAACCCTTTTAAAACTTACTTATCAAAATCTGTGAACAGATTTACTCTGAATGTGTGCTGTTTGTCCAGCTTGTAACCATCTGCATTCTTAACTGCTTCCAGAGCCTGGTTAGGGGACAAATACTCCAGAAAGATATACCTGAGAACAAGTAACACAGCAGTTATTTCACATTTGTCACTTAATTGTGTTCTGTAAAGAATCAGCATCATTGCAATAAGGGCTGGGCATTGACACAAATTTCACGATTCAATTCGATTTCGATTCACAATCTTGCAATTCGATTGAGATGCATACATACATACATTCATTCAAACAAATATTGAAGAACAGGTTAAGTAAAAATGCAATAAATATGCAATATAGTGCATATATTTAGAAAAATGCTCCTCTCTAAAGCGTATTTTTTACATTGGATTTAACAGGATTTTAGACATTGAATGGCTTTTCTGAAGTAAATGTAACATTACACAACATATTGTTTACAAGCTGTTTTATTGATGTCTTTCAGCAGTTGAAACGATTACATGAGATGTGATATGGATTTTGGTAAGTTGTACTATATCTTTCAACATACTGCACCTTCTAATGTTCATTCATGTTTATTTTGTGTTGTAACTAGTAGTAAAGAGGAAGAGATGATCTGTTCATGTGCGATTCGCTTGAACTGAGGCACTAAAGCGATCTGTCGTGCCATAATAAAGAGCGCAAAAAAAATAAATTTATTGTTTGAATTTAGTAATAAAATTGACAGAATTTAAAAGCTTAGATTTTGTTTCATATCAGAAGTAACAAGGCACAAAGTTTATTATGATTTATTGGATGGGAAGCATGATACAAAGTTTATTATGATTTATTGCAAGGGAAGCATGATACAAACTTTGTTCATTCATCAACTAAAAACAGCATAGACTGAAAGATCGATTCATGGGATTTAAGAATCGATAGCGGTTCTTCAAAATGAAAATCGATTCAAATTGAGAAATCAATAGTTTTATCTACTAAAATGTATAATCTTAAAGTCAGTAACTCACCCTTTGGTGGTCCCAGCCGCTTCAGGGTAAAATTCGTTAGTGATTTTTCCGAACTTGGAGAAGATTTTATGGATCACATTTTTCAGTTTCTCCAGACGTTCAGGGCCCACCTGGGGAACGTTGTCCACCACGACCACCGAATCAATCCCATCAGCCTCCAAAGGTCTCTCCCTTAAAACATCCTCCAACAATTCTGCATAAAACAGCACAGATAACTTGCCACTAGAAATTTCAAATTTCAGTACAAATTGGCCTACTGGAAAACTTGGAAACTTACTGTAGATGTGCATTATGATATTTATTGCCTGAATTAAATGTTTTAAATAGATCCTGCAATCGTGCAGTATACAGAATGTAGAGTTCAGTTTTAGTAGAGGAAAAAATCAGCCTGCTGTTTTGCACAGAAAGCATAAAAGCTTCTCACGCTCTCCCTTAGTGTCCATCAAAATATTATAGTTACTATTATAAAATCATAATAAAATGTAATATTATCTCTTCAATAGAGTACAATTTAAAAAGTGAAATCATAAGAAGCTATTTTTACCTAATCTGAAGATTTAGTGTAAACTAAAGTGGATTCATTCATTTTATATTATATTTTTGACTTAAATATAACCAGTTAATTAAGATGTTTACACATGAAAAACATTTTAAGCGAACGGTTGAAACAAGTTTTGAAACATTTCATTTTTTATATTTTTGAAAGAACTCACCAAGGCTGCATATATTTAATCAAAAATACAGTAAAAACAGTAATATTGCAAAATGTTATTACATTTTAAAATAACTGTTTTCTATTTGAATATATTTTAAAATGTAATTTATTCCTGTGATAAGGTTGAATTTTCTTATTATTATTATCAATGTTGAAAACAGTTGTGCTGCTTAACATTTTTGTGGAAATGGATTCTTTGATGAATAGAAAGTTTTTTTATTCATTTGTTACATTTATTTATTAAATCTATTTTAGCATTTATTAAATAGAAATTTTTCGTAACATTATAAATGTCTTCACTGTCACTTCTGATCAATTTAATGCATCCTTGATGAATAAAAATATTAATTTCTTTCTTTTTTTAAACTTACCACAAATGTTTGAATGGTAACATTGTTTAAACTGTATCACTGTTTACAACATTGATAATAAGATAAGAAATGTTTCTTGAGCAGCGTATTAAAATAATTTATAAAGGATCATGTGACACTGAAGACTGGAGTAATAATGCTGAAAATTTAGCTTTGTCATCACAGGAATAAATTACATTTTAAATAGAAAACAGTTATTTTAATTTGTAATAATATTTCAAAATATTACTGTTTTACTGTATTTTTTGATTAAATAAATGCAGCCTTGGTGAAGAGATTCTTTAAAAAAAAAAAATTACAAATTAATAAATAAATTGTAATCTATTTCAAAGGTAGGCTAATATTTTTGATGAAAATTGTGTACCAAGTTATTAATATGCAGTTTTAACGGAGTAACAATAAATGTACCTCCATTGTATTTTGGCGGAAACTATGTTACCATGGTAAATATTTTTGCAAGGACCGAATGTAGCCAAAACTAAACTGAATGATATAAAATATGATCTCATAGGAAATAATTTTCAGGACTAGCAGACAGAATGCATGTCACGTTTGTCTGCTTGCTGTCAAATCAGCAGATCGTCCTTTTATTCCACAGAAATAAACTGTAATAAAACAATATTATAAAAAATATTTAAAAATCCCAAATTCAGACGGTAATTTAAGCAGGTTTAGTTCATCTGATGTGCATGGTGACTGTCTTATGTTGAGGCCGCGCGCATAGCGGAATGCGGATTTCATTGCAGCCTCTTCACCTTCATCATCGATGTCTTCCACAAAATCCTCCGGATCGCTGAACAAAGGCTCCTCTTCTTCATCAAATTCTGATTCAGCCGCCATATTTACCGTATCCTGCATTTGACGGGCTTGAATTTGAATGCAGTATGTTTGCTTTTAGTTAGACAACTAGTAGAAATGCGTCAAATAATATTGATGCTGATTGCCTCCTATCTGCGCAGTTAGGAGCTCTTAAAGCGTCCGCTGTAACCATGTGTGTGAGTGAAAGGCGGTTAGGCTATTGAAGAACATTAACGTGCGCAGAATTTGCGCATAGGTAGCTGGAAGCTTCGACGCTATGCACGTAGTTTTTTATGTCCTTTCCAGCACGCCGTACGGAGCGAAAGTAAGTGCAGCCAAGTTTTGACACCAGGCTGCTTTAAATGCGAAAGAAAAGGTGTGTTTTATTCAATGTTGTTACGTTTAGAGTGTAGAGTTTTTTTTCCCCCAACTTGCTTTTGAATGTCTTGTTGTTGCAGCTGCAGACTCAGACAAACGTTTGAATAATTTCTCCATACTTGTGTACCCTGTTGTGATGTTATAAAGGTAACTAACTTTTTGTTGCCACTTGCAGTTCGATTAGATCCTTTGTGCTGTTGACTCATGGGCTTGGATACCATGGACAGTGACTGCTTAACTTTGCTACCAGCGGTCTGTCTGGTACTGGCCGACCCGAAGCAGTCTCCACCTGACGACACCTCGTTAGAGAAGCTCCTTGATTGGTTCAAAGAGCTGCACAGCCAAAGTGAGTAACCTGAAAACAAATTGATAAACATTTACACATATACATTTTAGTGCTGTCAATTAAAAAAGCTAATTTATCACACATTTTTCAATTTTTTTTTTGCACCTTACCTTACAAATATCTTTTTTAAATTTGATACATATTTTCACATTGACTCCAAATTAATATAAAAACAACAAAGATGTTATATTTTAAATATTTGTTTAATGGCATCTTTTTACTACAGTACGTACTATGAATGAAGGTCCGTATCATCAATACCAATACTGCTACTGATGTTTATTTTATTTTATTTTATTTTTTTATTTCTGGGGATAAAATGAGTTGTCAAATTGCAATCATTCAACATTACAGTATAATTGAAATCCATTATTTTTTAAACATGTAATAGGCTTAAAAAGACTAATAAAACTTTTAATTACTGCACGTACTGTCTGATAGTGATTACTACGTGTTTCCTCAGGTAATGAACAGGTGCTTTTGCAGCATCAGCCGTGTCTCAAGGAGTTCATTTCCAGTGTTTGTGCATCTAAAACTACAGATCCTGCTATCCTGTCTTTCACCCTTAAACTCACTGGACTTTTGGCTGGCACCAAGCAGGGTTTCCACTTGCTTGAGGTGAGGCAGTTTCCACTATACTGTCAGAATATCTGTGACAGATTACTTGCTCGCTCACAGTGATGTCTAGGACAGTGGTTCGTTTTCAACATTTCTGACTCCAATATTTTAGACAATATTGAAAGGACACCCAAAATATTTTTGGATGATGCTTGTTTTTAGTGTTTTCAAAAGATGCTTTATTTACAGAAATTAGAATTTAGAAATACAGAAATTTACAGAATACAGGATTATATATTTAAATTAATTTAAATGACTTTATTTGTGATTACAGTTTTTTAAAATACTGTTTTTTACTCACAAATACTAATTTCTACCCAATAAAATAGTTTAAAGCTCGACATAACTAGAAAAATGTTTATTCATTATAATAAATGGCCATGCCATTTTAGGATTTTATTAATTTTATTAATTTTCCTGATCTAGATATCACACTTTTAAAATTCCCATATATATACAGGTTTTCCAAGACTCTGGTAATTCATTCATTCCCTCAACAAATGCATTTTTATTTAAGAAATATGATCTCAGTTTACATGATTTTTATGTTTTAGCTTATTTTAATGGTTGTTTTTTTTCTTCTATTTAAATCATTTTAAGTAATCTTTCGCCCCCCCTTGTAAGTTTGCAGATGACCCTCGGTTGAGACCACTGGTGTAGCACTAACACCAAAAAGTACTATGGTATTCTTTGCAGTTTGCAGTGTTTTACAGTTACATCCTGTTTTTATTTTCTCTGTTTTTGGGAATAAGGAGGGAGGTCTTTTGGTGTGTGTATTTGAGCGGGAAGCCTGGTGTGTGTGTGATCTTTGGGAGGATGCCTCAGTGCGCAGTGGCTGGATGCAGGGACTGTTGAATATGTTGAAACACCGGCAAGCTCTGGATTTCATCTGTGTAAAAGGTGAGAATTGTCTTCAAATATCATTTAAAATTATTCAGAAAGTGCCATATGTGCATAAAAATGGACTATAATAAGAGAGTTATAGGCCAGTAAATTTATTAAAGCAAATGCAATGTAAGAACTACTTTAATTTAGATTGCAGATGAATCAGAACAAATTTTGAACACCTGTAGTTGTGGACCTGCCAGTAAGATTTTTAAAAATAAATTTATACGTTTATTCAGCAAGGATGCATTTAATTTATCAAAAGTGTCAGTAAAGACTTTTATTGACGTCATGTTATTGTGTACTATGTTGCGGAAGTTAACACTTTTTAGATGTAAGTCGAATGCGTATCGCGCCCGCAGCTCATTGTTTTACTTTATAAAGTTTTAAATAAGGATATTTGTCTTAAGCAAACACATCAGTTCGCATCAGAAGGCCTTTATTAACCCTCCGGAGCCACGTGGAGTACGTATCACTATTGATTGATGAACTTTTTTGGGCTTCAAAATCTCCAAAAACCTCCATTAACTCCCATTATAAAGCTTAGAAGAGCCAGGATATTTTTAATATAACACTGATCATGTTTGGCTGAAAGAAGAAAGTCAAATACACCTAGGATGGCTTGAGGGTGAGTAAATCATGGGATAATTTTCATTTTTGGGTGAACTATCCCTTTAACAGTCTCCTTTCAAAAACATTAAAAAAAAACGTTCGTCACAACCCCAAACTTTTGAATAATAGTGTACATAAACATTCACACTATGTAATTCATATTCATGAGAGATCATCACATACAAGTAAACACTCTATTGGATTCTAGATATTTGCCTGTTAGCTGGTGTTTAGGTTCAGATGAAACAATTACATTATTTTGGGGATCTTTAGTCTTTTCAAGTCTTACATCTTATATTCCATTCCACAGGACTCATCAAAGTGATTCTCCAGCTGCAGAACGACAGGAGTCTGTTTGTTGCCTGTTTGGCTAATCAGCTTTTAGTGCACATCCTAAACTTCCTCACATCATCAAACATGACCAACGGCAGTAATGCTGTGGGATCAAGTGAATCATCTTCGAGCCCTGATTGGGTCTCAGTCTCCTCAGAGATTATGAATGGCGTGGTTGAGGCATTGAGCTCAGATGATCATCCTCAGGTCCTCCAGGGCTTACGGCTTCTGTCATCGGTTACCTCTCAGTGTGGAGAGCCTATCGGAAGCATGCTATGGAAAGATGTGCTAGTACCTCTGGAAGTCTTGATCAACAGGGGGTCTGAATCATTGACTCAGCCTCTGATGACTGTTCTTCAAGCTGCTGTGAGGTGACTTGAATAGGATATTTCTTCAATTTTATTCATCTTTTCATTTGAGTTTAAATATTTTTATTACCAAAAAACATATTATAGTAACATATAAATGTTAATGCTAATAAAATTCTTTAATTCTGCTTTGCATCTAGGTTTATTCCATAAAAATGATTTAACATTATCCCTTACCTATTTCTTTGTTACATTGAATTAATTGTTTTTTTTGTAAAGTGATATAATTTAAAAGCATTTAAAAAAAAAATTATATTACATTGTATTACTTTAGTTCATTTCAGTTACTCATTATGCAAAGTGCATATTGTTTTGTTTTCCCTTAAATATGTATTCAGTGTAATGCAAGGATGCAGAGAATTGTTTATGTTCTGTTACAGGACGCCTCTGCTTGGGCAATCAGAGTATAAAGTGGAGGAATTATTGGAAGCCATGCTGGATTCTGGAAACAAAAAGGAGAGTTTTCAGTGTGCTGCACTAATCATAAAGCTGGAGAAATGGTGACTACCGAAGACTTTTCACATATACATAGTGCAGCATTAGGGGTGGGCGATATACTGGTCGACATGATAAACCAGTAAAAATTTGAGATTATTATCTCTATCGCGGTTACGTTCACGTGATATTGCAGTTCTGCGCCATCTTGAAAGTTTACTATTGGCATGCTCTTTCAAGCCTTGGGTTTTCTGGTGGTGTTCTGAGTTATCACAGAAAGCCATCTTTCATACAGCATGTGGATACTGAGTTCTCTTTAAAGACTTATTGTGATTAAACTGTCAGATACACACAAGGTTATGTCAAAGAATGTCCATCTTGCCATGAAGACTATGTAGCTATGTATTTTTACATTTTATGACTTCAGTATTTCTTTAGTATTTTTCCTGAATAATACTTAGATTTACCTGAAAAAAATCACAGGTTATTTTATTAGTATCTTTGTTCTTTTGTATTTATCCTAGTTCTTGTAACAGGTTTCTTTTTCTTATTTTGTTACTGACTGACTGTTTACTTGTGTTCAACAGGCTTGAAGACCTTTTACTTACATTACTTAGGCTAGTAGCTTTGCTGTGATATCGAAATTTGTGAATTGTAAAATTTTAATGATATCCAAAATTTAATGATTATCAAAAATAAATGTGTGTGTGTGTGTATATGTATATATATATATATGTATGTATATATATATATATATATATATATATATATATATATATATATATAAAATATGTTAACATGATATAAAATTATATATAAAAAGAATGTGGTCATATCATCCACCCCTATGCAACATACACACATTTGAAATATCAGTCAGTTATGTATTGTGTTATTTCTCTTTATTTCTCTCTTTGTGTATTTTTTTAGTCCTGAGGTTTTAAAGAGGAAGGCCATTGATATCATCTTGCTCCCCCTGCAGTGTGTGTCAGCACAGTCTCGAGACACTGGTATCACACATTCACAGAATTGTGCCTTTTATATTATGAAACCCATGCAGTTTACTTATGGAAGTCTTCATATCTCCAGCAGAAAAGATGAATTTAGTCCTAAAGGAGCAGCTATCCCAGAAAGCCTCATGTATTTCTCTCATCATGCAGAGTTTATCAAGTCTAGCAGAGCTGGCATACACTGTAAGTAGACTTTTGCTTCACTCTAAAGACTTTTTTAGAGCCGGTTCACACAGAAGCTGTCTTTTTTTTCCACTGCGCTGCTTTTTAATTGTTTTTTTATGTAAACATGCACTAGATGGATGTCTTTGACCATTGTGTCATGTCTCACCGCTTTTTCAGCATCTCGCACATAAGCAAAGTTTTTTTTAGTAAGATATAAGAGATTATGTCAAGTTCAAACTTCAAGTTCAGGATGTACTGTATCTCTAAACGCAGCTCTCTTTCTTTCTGCAGTTAAAAACTATTGTGCAGTCTCTTTTAAAAGCAAAAATGTGTTCTGTGTGAACGGTTCCTGGTTTTCCTGGAATTTTGCTGTAATGTATACTACACAATGAAATTTGTCCCTTTCTTTTGTTAGAAATACCAGTATGATGGCATTTCCATTCACTCGGTCACCTGCTCTGTGGTGTTGCTTCTGAGGATTTGCTTTGGGCATTGTCCCTCCTCTTTGTTACATATTAATGCCTCCACTCATCTGATTGGCTGCTGCAAGGTTCAGAGGTGTGGCCTGGATACATTAGGCGCTCTCAGCATGTATGAAGGTAAAGAATCCTTCAGATAGAATTTGAGTTTCACCTTGATATTGTTGATATTGATATAACAGGGATGAGTAAAACATACAGTAATTAATTACAAAAGATAACCTTATCAATATACACAATATTTATGCATAATCACATTACCGTTAAAAAGTGTACTACCGTTTTTTTCCAAAGTCTCTTATGCTCACCAAGGCTGCATTTATATGATCACAAATATAGTAATATTGTGAAATATTACTACAGTTTAAAAATAACTGTTCTCTATTTGAATATATTTTAAAATGTAATTTATTCCTCTGATGGCAAAACTGAATTTTCAGCAGCTTTATTCCAGTCTTCAGTGTCACATGATCCTTCAGAAATCATTCTAATATGCTGATTTGATGACAGTGCTGCTTAATATTTTTGTGGACACCTTAATACATTTTTAGGATTTTTTAATTATTAGAATATTCAAAATAATAGCATTTATTTGAAAATGTTTAACAAGTCTTTACAGTCACACTCAATCAACTTAATAAATCCTTAATTATAAAATTAATTTATAAAGAATGATAAAAGTATATATATAAAAACCTTATTGATTGCAAACTTTTGAACAGCAGTGTACATGAAATATACGAGTAGATACATGAAACAACCTGATCACACAATACAGCTTGGTGGAGAGCAAAGTATTTATAGTTTTATAGTTACATGCCTTACATGGCAGATGCTATTTGCTAGCAGAACTATCCTTTTAATTTGACCTGGATTATTAATTATGAATGTGTATTAGTTAGTAGTAAAAAAAAAAAAAAAAAGCCTACTGGCTGCCCTTATTTTGGCATCATTGACCTTGAAAGTGATTGGTATTGAATTGGTATTGGATTGGCTGTAATATCTGATTAATCTTTCTACATATAGAAAATGTGGATATAAGGAAGGACACATTTAGTGTCCTCTTGGACTATCTACAGAGTCCAGATTCCCATGCTACAGTAAGTACGCACACTTCCTTATATCTTACTAATATTAGAGTTTTGCCTTCAAAGCAGATCTGTTGTTGAAAATCCTTATTTACTTGAAGCTACTGTGATTTCCAAGGTCTTGAAGAAAACATATCAGGCCACTGTGAGGTGGATTGCTGTGTGTTCGCCTTTCCCTGATCTCCTGCACTTTATCAGCCATGGTGAGGAGGATGTCGGCCTCATTTTTAATTTTTATCATTCAGAGGGATAGTCCAACTACATGAAAATTAAGTCATCATTTACTTTCCCTCATGTTGTTCCAAACTTGTATGACTTTCTGTCTTCTGCTGAACACAGAGGAAGATTTTTTTTGAAGAATGTTGGTAACTAAACAGTTTTGGGTGCCATTGACTTCCATTGTATGGTGTGTGTGTGTGTGTGTGTATATATATATATTACATACATACATACATACAGGTGCATCTCAATAAATTACAATATCATGAAAAAGTTATTTTTTCCCCTGTAATTTAATTCAAAAAGTAAAACTTAAATATATTCTAGATTTATTAGACATAAAGTAAAATATTTCCAGACTTTTTTGTTTTCATTTTGATGCTTACAGCTTGCTGCTCATCAAAATCAAAAAATCAGTATCTCAGATTATTAGCATATTTAATTTCAAGTTCTATTAAATGACCATTCTCAGGGTATAAATACTGGGTTTAGGTCATTAATCCCAACAGCAGTCATGGGGAAGTCTTCTGACTTGACAGTTGTCCCGAAGACGATCATCAAGACCCTCTACAATGAGGGTAAGTCACAGAGGGTCATTGCTGAAAGAGCTGGCTGTTCGCAGAGTGCTGTGCCAAAGCATATTCATGGAAAGTTGACTGGAATGAAAAAGCGTGGTAGGAAAAGGTGTACAAGTGAAAGGAATGACCGCAGGCTTGAGAAGATTGTCAGGCGAAGCTGATTTAAGAACTTAGGAGAGCTTCAAAAGGAGTGGACTGAAGCTGGAGTCAGTGCATCAAGAGCCACCGCACACAGACGTCTTCAGGAAATGGACTACAACTATAACATTCCATGTACCAAGCCAATTCTGAACCAAAGACAACGTCAGAAGCGTCTTACCTGGGCTAAGGAAAAAAAGAACTAGACTGTTGCTCAGTGGTCCAAAGTCCTCTTTTCAGATGAAAGTAAATTTTGCATTTCATTTGGAAATCAAGATTCCCAGAGTCTGGAGGAAGAGTGAAGAGGCACAGAAACCATGTTGCTTGACGTCAGTGTGAAGTTTCCACAGTCAGTGATGATTTGGGCTGCCATGTCACCTGCTGGTGTTGGTCCACTGTGTTTTCTGAAGTCCACAGTCAACGCAGCCATCTACCAGGAAATTTTAGAGCACTTCATGCTTCCTTCTGCTGACAAGCTTTATGGAGATGCTGATTTCATTTTCCAGCAGGATTTGGCACCTGCCCACACTGCTAATGGTACCAGAAGCTGGTTCAGTGACCATGGTGTAACTGTGCTTGATTAGCCATCAAACTCACCAGACCTGAACCCCATAGAGAATCTATGGGGTATTGTCAAGAGGAAGATGAGAGACACCAGACCCAACGCAGATGCCCTGAAGGCCGCTATCAAAGCAACCTGGGCTTCCATTACACCTGAGCAGTGCCACAGGCTGATTGCCTCCATGCCACGCCGCATTGATGCAGTAATTCATGCAAAAGGAGGCCCAACCAAGTATTGAGTGCATAGAAATGAACATACTTTTCAGAAGCCTAACATTTCTGTTTAAAATATCCTTTTTTTTTTTTTTATTGATCTTATGAAGTATTCTAATTTATTGAGATAGTGAATTGGTGGGTTTTTGTTAAATGTGAGCCAAAATCATCACAATTAAAAGAACCAAAGACTTGAAGTACTTCAGTCTGTGTGCATTGAATTTATTTAATACACAAGTTCCACAATTTGACTTGAATTACTGAAATAAATGAACTTTTCCACGACATTCTAATTTATTGAGATGCACCTGTATATATAATGGAAGTCAATAGGAACTTAAACTATTTGGCAACCAACATTCTTCAAAATATGTTCTTTGGTGTTCCACAGTAGAAAAAAAGTATTAATAGATACAAAAATGATCCGATTGTTTTGGAAGATTCGACAACAGCACATTTCAAAAACAGACTGACATCAAAATGCCACCATAGTGAGCAATTGTGAATATTTTCACATTATATGGTCACAAAGTGAGTATATGTATTCTGCAGACCTCTTTCCTGTATTGGAGAAACGGACGTGTGATTTGCGATGGGAAGTGAGAGACTCCACACTAGAGTTCATCACCCAGCTAACTGTTGCCCTCAACGGTACCACAAGCATATTTATCATTATGCTTTTACTATTTCATCTATTGCTCTGCAGAGTATTTTAGAGAGAGTTTTCAATGTAATTGTACTTTTTGTCTCTTTCTCCCAGGTAACATTGGTTTCATTGAAGCTCTCCACACCAGCGGGATGGTCTCTGTTCTTCTCTCTTCACTGGCAGATGCAGAAGGCTATGTAAGAGCTAGTGCCGTGGCTGCCGTCGGGGAGGCAGTTACCTCTTCTTTCCAACAGACGGTGCTTGTGAGCAACAGCAACCTGCTGGTGAGACAATTACTCATATCTTACAATTCCAGTTTTTCAAATATGATCTTTAGGATGGTCCTGTATTTTTCCTTAGCAAGTGATGAAATTGCTTGTTTCTGATCAATGTAGAACCTGTTCCCTCAATCCCACATTTTTAAAGCTGTTTGTTCTTGTCATAAAAGAAAGCAAGAAAACAAAATGACCAGTGAAGTATAGGTCTCTTTATTTTAGGTTTGTAGGCAAAGCACAGATGACTGCTTTTCATTTAAAAGTACTGCTGCAAGGGCAAAAAAAAACATTGTATGGACTTCCAATACAAATGCCATAGTTACCATAGATATAATACAGGTGCTGGTCATATAATTAGAATATCATCAAAAAGTTGATTTATTTCATTAATTTTATTCAAAAAGTGAAACTTGTATATTATATTAATTCATTATACACAGACTGATATATTTCAAATGTTTATTTCTTTTAATTTTGATGATTATAACTGACAACTAAGGAAAATCCCAAATTCAGTATCTCAGAAAATTAGAATATTACTTAAGACCAATACAAAGAAAGGACTTTTAGAAATCTTGGCCAGCTGAAAAGTATGAACATGAAAACTATGAGCATGTACAGCACTCAATACTTAGTTAGGGCTCCTTTCGCCTGAATTACTGCAGCAATGCGCCGTGGCATGGAGTCGATCAGTCTGTGGCACTGCTCAGGTGTTATAAGAGCCCAGGTTGCTCTGATAGTGGCCTTCAGCTCTTCTGCATTGTTGGGTCTGGCATATCACATCTTCCTCTTCACAATACCCCATAGATTTTCTATGGGGTTAAGGTCAGGCGAGTTTGCTGGCCAATTAAGAACAGGGATACCATGGTCCTTAAACCAGGTACTGGTAGCTTTGGCACTGTGTGCAGGTGCCAAGTCCTGTTGGAAAATGAAATCTGCATCTCCATAAAGTTGGTCAGCAGCAGGAAGCATGAAGTGCTCTAAAACTTCTTGGTATACGGCTGCGTTGACCTTGGACCTCAGAAAACACAGTGGACCAACACCAGCAGATGACATGGCACCCCAAACCATCACTGACTGTGGAAACTTTACACTGGACCTCAAGCAACGTGGATTGTGTGCCTCTCCTCTCTTCCTCCAGACTCTGGGACCCTGATTTCCAAAGGAAATGCAAAATTTACTTTCATCAGAGAACATAACTTTGGACCACTCAGCAGCAGTCCAGTCCTTTTTGTCTTTAGCCCAGGCGAGACGCTTCTGTTGTTCAAGAGTGGCTTGACACAAGGAATGCGACAGCTGAAACCCATGTCTTGCATACGTCTGTGTGTAGTGGTTCTTGAAGCACTGACTCCAGCTGCAGTCCACTCTTTGTGAATCTCCCCCACATTTTTGAATGGGTTTTGTTTCACAATCCTCTCCAGGGTGCGGTTATCCCTATTGCTTGTACACTTTTTTTCTAGCACATCTTTTCCTTCCCTTCGCCTCTCTATTAATGTGCTTGGACACAGAGCTCTGTCAACAGCCAGCCTCTTTTGCAATGACCTTTTGCGTCTTGCCCTCCTTGTGCAAGGTGTCAATGGTCGTCTTTTGGACAACTGTCAAGTCAGCAGTTTTCCCCATGATTGTGTAGCCTACAGAACTAGACTAAGACCATTTAAAGGCCTTTGCAGGTGTTTTGAGTTAATTAGCTGATTAGAGTGTGGCACCAGGTGTCTTCAATATTGAACCTTTTCACAATATTCTAATTTTCTGAGATACTGAATTTGGGATTTTCTTTAGTTGTCAGTTATAATCATCAAAATTAAAAGAAATAAACATTTAAAATATATCAGTCTCTGTGTAATGAATTAATATAATATACAAGTTTCACTTTTTGAATGGAATTAGTGAAATAAATCAACTTTTTGATGATATTCTAATTATATGACCAGCACCTGTACTGTTTACAGCTGCTTATGAAGCCCTAGAGCTGAAACCTGATCATGGTAAATGGTGTTACATTTCCAAAACATGCTTTAACCGGCTGACTAATCACTACAGACTGATGCGGGCTTTAAAGAGACAGGATCTAAAACCGCATACCAGGCAGAGCGTGAATAAATATGTTTTTTGTACTTGTGTACATGTCAGACCCCAAAATTTAATTAATAAACTTGTAAATGAGCATGATATGGGCACTGAAATGGAAAATTCATCTTTGTTGCTCAAAGGTAAGTGCAATCTCACCAACAAAATGTAATAATGTTTAAACGTTTTTTAAAAAAATACTTTTATGTTAACAATACAATACAAATAATAAAAATGTAAAAAAAAAAAATTAAAAAAAAAAGTAAAAATGTCAAAAGAATATGAGTGTTTCATATAATCCAGTCATAATCAGTATTTAGATTATGTACTATATAGATAAGTAATATATATGTAAAGTACATTTTCATCAAAAGACTAAAAAAAATGGTGCTGTACATGATAAACAATTGTAAAAAACAGTGAATTGTTCACCAAGCAGTATCTCAACACTGACTGTTGCACCCCACCAGCTGAGAAGCAGTAGTTTGGACCACAAAAACCAAACATGTTTCACTCAGATGTATCTAAAAATGAGTTCTGGACCACAAGTGTGAAGAAGGCCATTATGATCTCAGTGGACTTGTCAAGTGGTGCAATTATAGCTCATTGTTCATTTTAAAGGCACAGTATGTAATTTTAACCACTAGAGGTCGCTTATTCAAAACAAAGGCATAGCTTGATGACACCTTGATTTTGCGGAATCATGGGAGGTGTTGTCTTCACGTCTACAGTTGGTGGAAAAGAATCCGATGGGGCTCGGGCTTAAATCATATTCATGAGCATTAACATTACTGTAGTATTAAGCAGGATGGAGCTGAAAACCATCGGAGCGCAAAAAGCAGTCTCTCATTAGCAATCTGCTAATGAGAGACGAGCGCGACACACGGCTCGAGAGCACTCTACTAGTCTACTGTCTTTGGTGTTTCCATGGTTTCTACAAAATAAAACTGGAAATCGGGGTGTAACGCGGCTAAGATAGGTGACGCACGGACATGGTTTGTGTTCTGGTTAAAACTGCTTATTTCTCTGGATTTAAACATTGTTGGAAACATTTGGGATAATGTAAGTACACAAGTCAACAAAATATATAACACTGTTCTAGTGGTTTTTGGATATTTTAATCCAAATATCTTACATATTGTGCCTTTAATGATTGGACACGACATCATGTTGATATTCTTGTTTCATTTTCTTTCTCAGTCTAATCTCATGTTCTTCATGTATTGTTGAACTTTAGGAGGAAGCTTTAAAGCAGATGATGACCATTCTCTCTCAGGACACAGAGGGCTTCCCACGTAGAGCAGTGGTCTACGCCTTCACATCATGGCTGAAAGGATCACATCTCGTAACAGCCGTGCACCCGTCCCTGAGCTCCGTCCTGTCACTGGGAGGCAATGATTTTGACTGGGAAGTGAAAATGCACACACTGGAGCTAGCAGAAGTGTTGATGGAGAAGACACTGACCTGCTGTCCGTACATAGTCCAGAGCTTTGGGTCCTCTGAAAAGACACACTTGACGCAGGCCTTGAGCAAACTGAAAGAATTTGGGCTGTTTGACTTGCTGTTTAACTGCTTGTTTGACTGCGACAGACCAGTGTGTGAGAAAGCCTGCGCACTCTTGCTCAAACTCAGAACACTTATATCAGAGTGCACAGACTTTGATTACACTCTTGTCTTAAATGTAAATGGGAACAGATGGGGGGACGAGGTGCAGAGTAGATACATCAACAAGCAACAGGCCAAAGGACCTGTGTGTGTGACTAATAGAGTTACAGCATCTGATGAGAAAACGGACAGTGATCTACACTGCATCAAAGACATTAGCCTACCCATGATACTGCACATACTCGATCTAGATGACATGCAGAGGATGTTGAAGTTGAGTAGTGATCATGTTGTGAATTCGCCCCGATCATTAATGGAGGACATTCTTTCAGCAGCCCAGCAGAGTGAGGAAAATACAGTAGATTGCTATTGAGAATATATTGTGTTACAGTTTAAGACTTCTTTTAGGGTCATTTAATAAAGGATAGAAATAGAACTGATCCGAAACAAATGATTCATTAAGCTTTGAAGCTTCATGAAGCAGTGTTTTGAAATTACCCATCAATAGATATTGTTGAATAAAGTTGCTATTTTGTTATTTTTGGCACACAAAAAGTATTCTCGTCGCTTTATAATATTAGGTTGAACCACTGTAGTCACATGAACTGATTACACGATTACTTAAGCCAAATATGTGCTAGCATTTCACATAACCTCAGAGCCATGTGAATATTCTGCAAAGCACCTCTGTTTTTTTGTTATAGATAGATGCATGTAGATATATGCTCCATTAAACGCTTACCAACTCAAAGTCGGTCCTGCTGCGATGAACTTCTTGAATCCCAGAATCCTTCCAGAGAGAATCAATAGCGCTAACATAAGGTTGAAATGCACAGGGCTCAAAGTTCATTCTCCACTCAAAAAGATTAAATTAACATCTTGTGCATCTCATTGGCTGTAGTTGAGTTTTGCCAAGGAATGCCCAGTTTCTTTCTTTCTTGAACCAACACTCTCATGCCCTATAAAACAAACAGAGAGACACGTCAGAAAAAGGATTTTCAGTTTATCGTAATGCAGTCTCTACAGCCGTAGCCGTACCATGACTCGGATGGTAATACCAAGGTTTGATACGTGCCAACTGAGGGTTGCTAACTGTCCTGTATTAGCCAGAAAGTTGCTTATATTGGGCCCAGTACCACCGCTCCCTATACGCAGTTTGCGTAGGGCACTAACTCCCTGGGGGAGGCATTTGATATAATACATAATGTACGTAAGTTGATTGTTTACATTATGTATTTTAACACTGTTGTAAGAAAAAAACTAATTTGGTAATGCGTTTGTGGAGGGGGTTGGGGGGCACAACAATACAATTCTGCTTAGGGCACCGATTTGACCAGTTTGTGAATATTTTGAATAAAAAGGAAAACCGGAATAAAAGCGATACATCTGTCACACAACTTACGTGTGAAAAGGTTAATATTTTGGCTTTCTTCTTTGTTTATGTTTGTCTTTCTTCAGAAAAAAAATGTTAACAAAATCAAAAATTCTGAAATTTGGTTGATTTAACATGATCCAAAATGTGTTTATGTGCGAGAACCTTTAGGCTACATCTTTTGAAAGCGCCATGACTTGTGCTCAAGTGTCCCGTACTCTGAATTTCCTGCCAGTATTGAGACTCAAACACACGACCTTTGGGTTACAAGTCCGACTTTCTAACCATTGGGCCAAAACTGCTTTATACATACTTAACCACAGATACTGAATTTACTGTGTGGAAGAGTACAAATATTTTGAGTGTGTGCTTTATTCTGTCCGTTACTTTCCTTTCCTGAAGTTGGCAACCATAGCCATAGTACTGAATAATTACCATATTCATGTACTGTGGTAGGCCTATTCCATTCCAAAAATACCATGGTACTATTAGATTTACATTTCATTATTTAGCAACCTAAAGTGACTCACAGTACAGAGCCTGTATTACGGAAACATATGCCTATAACCACTGTAACACCTTCACAGCAGTGTTAGTTTTTTTGTAATTTGATGCAACGGTAATATAATACTAATATAGTAGCCTACATTAAAAAAAAAAAAAAGAAATATAACTTTGCAGGATTTACGATATTGATTACCGTTACAACGCGTCATCACGGTCTGTGAAAAGGGTCTATTCAACACAACCATGCATGGGCACACCTGTATGGAATCGAACAATCGATTAGTTTCGAATCTGCAGAATTGTTTACAGCTGTCCTCTGATCTATATGTATAACCCACCCGTATAATGTTGTTGTAAATTGCTTCTCTGAATTTAAGCAGCTCCTCGTGGTTGAACTCGGCTCTCTTAACAAGACGCATTTGTTTTTATGGAAAGTTGTTTTTCCGCTCCTTTCCGAGCCGAACAGTAAGATCATAGTCCCCACTTGCCGGTCTCGTTTCAGCATGGCATCAATCTCATGCCAAGCAGTCAAGCAGTTCAGTAAAGTTGGCAATATATTCAAAGATTCGAGCTTCCCGGATCAATAACTCGTGAGCTAAACGTTGTTAAAACACAAATGCAGCTACTTCCAATACCGTAGGGCAGGCCTACAAATCCATTTTATTCAAGGGGGAGGGAGGTGCCATGCTGTTGTTGTAATGGGCACACATGTCATTTATTAAACCTATAAGTCAAAGTTTATTTATATAGCTCGATTTTTACAGCAACAGCTGACCAATGTGCTTTACATCATAAATCATTGATCAAAAAAAAAAAAAAAAAAAAAAAAAAATTGTTTAAAATCAACTCTAAAATGAACCAGCAACCAGTGAAGTGATGCTAAAATTGGGCTAAACTAAAAACAATAAAATGTTCATCCATTATTTGATAAAAGGAAAAGGGATTACATAATTAAAGGGATTTAAGGGAATAATGTAAAGAACTTGAATTTATTGTAAAGTAGCCTAATGCATTTGAAATATTTACAAGTAATATTTTTAATTTTAAAATATGCACACAATCACTCTTAATCAATCGTATGCCTCATATGTTGAAAATGGCTGGTAATGTTTCTTGTCTTGTCACATTCAGTTATTTTGAATTCAGATTTTGAAAAAATGAGACCAAAGTTAAATTTTAAACCATCTAAAATAATTTTTTTGAACGTGCTTGTGCATCCTGTTTGTAGCAAATGAAAATATCATTCATCTGAAGCTATAACTAAATATTGAGCAACACAACATTTTTATTGTTTTGCGCTCACTCTTTTCTGTGAATGACCCAAGTAGAGAACGCACGCGCAGTCACTTTGCACACAGGCACTCAATTCTCAATTTGTCATTTTCATCTCAAATTTTTTGTTAAAATAAATAAAAATAAATGTAGCCATGTGTGATTTTCGATTTCACCATATCTAGCTAGCCTACAGTTTCTTTTTTGGGGGTCTAAACAAGAATAAAAGCCATTATAACAGGTGTAGGCTACATGCTTAGATGTATATGGACTAGAGTGTATTTGATGATTCTGACACGTGACATGAATACTTGTAAAAGAAAATTCTTCAACCTTTAGTTTAACAGGATTCAACAAATGCATTCAAATGTTCGATATCCTGCAATTCTGAATTAATTCCCTGAAAATAATATAGGCTGCTGTATATAAATAATATACTTTGTTTATATAAATATACAAATATGCCTATATACTAACCTATTAAAAGCGCGTTCAGTAGAGTGGGTGCAGCAGTTTACTCTGGCTTGCCCGTAAAGTACACAAGCGCACCTTTCTGAGAAAACAAATGTAAACTCGATACAAACACGACTCCTCCTTTTGTGGAGAAAGAAGGGCATACGCCATACAAACAACTACAGGATGAGCAGATACTAGACTTATTGAAGGTGAGTAAAGATTGATTTATAATTTTGGTGTGAACCCAGTAGGCTATATGTTGTTTATGCGGTAATTTAGGCGTGTACCACTTTCAGGACATCCATTACTTAGCATTACTATGTTTTGACATAACACTACAATTTAACAAGATCTAAAAGACTGAAAACATGTACGACTAATAAAGCGCGAGTCTGGTGAAACAGGTGTTCGTTGGGGGAACTTAGTTATTTATAGCCAAAGTAAATAATTACGCCGAATCTTCACTTTGAATAAATAGGCTAGTAGCGCGTTATCTCATGGCAATTCATAACTATTTTACGTTTTGGCGAATGCCAGACGCAAATATACAGAAAATTAACATGCCGAATTTAATTTTTTTTTTTTTTTTTTTTTTTTTTTTGTCAAATGTTAGCTACTGAAACATTTCCTGTTTTTTGTTTGTTTGTTTTTAACAAATCACTCTTGCCTAATTATAAAGGCTAGTTCTGAATTAAGAACATTTTAAAGTGCTGCATGAATTCTGTGTATTATAAAGGCTATGTTGCATTCACAGTCTGGCTAAAATCTCAGTTTACTTGTTGCTAAACAGTTCGTTGAACATGAACAATGCTGTTTTAAACCAGACAGACAATTCAACAGTCCTTTTTGTGTTTTTCTCCAGAATTCCCAACTTGATTCATTCCAGACAATAATGTTTAGCATTCAATCTCTTTTGAGAACCTGGTATAGACGTCCAGCGAATATGGAAATGCATAGGCAGCTCCAGTGTTTCTTTCTTGTGGGTACAGTATTTGTCACATTCTTCATCATAATTTGCTGGAATGAGGAGAGAGATGGGACTTTTTACCTACACAAGGCTTCATCACAAGATCTCACACACCTCAAACTCCGTCAAGCACATCGTAGACGTGTTATAAGAGAGCTTTGCTCGGCCAATAGCAGCCTGAATTTTAAAGAGAAATTAATCACATTTGACCAGATTCCGAACAAAGCCTTGGATCATCTCATTGTGGATGATCAACATGGTGCTATTTATTGTTATGTACCGAAGGTAGCATGTACTAACTGGAAACGAATAATGATTGTGCTCAGCCAGAACCTGAAGGCACCAAATGGAGATCCATATCTGGATCCTCTTGACATACCAGTGACGGTAATCCATAATTCTACAATACATAAGACGTTTAACAAGCTTTGGAGGCGCTTTGGTCGTTTCTCACGTCCTTTAATGCATCACAAACTAAAGAATTACACTAAATTTCTTTTTGTACGGGATCCTTTTGTACGACTTATTTCTGCTTTCCGGGACAAGTTTGCTAAGCCAGATGAATATTTCTACAGAAAGTATGGCTCCACAATGCTTCAGCGTTATGCAACTATTTCAACCCCCCCTGACTCCGCTCAAGAGGCCTTCGCCGCAGGCATCAGACTGTCCTTTACTCACTTTATTCAGTACCTGTTAGATCCACAGACTGAGAAGGAGAAGCCATTCAATGAGCACTGGCTGCAGATGTACAGACTCTGCCATCCGTGCCAAATTGACTATGATTTTGTTGGGAAGCTGGAAACTATTGATGAGGATACAGAACATTTGTTGAAGATTCTTGGGGTGGAAAAATATATTCACTTTTCCCCAGGGTACAAGGATAGGACATCAGTAGACTGGGAGCGAGACTGGTTTGCAAACATTTCCATAGCTGACAGGAGAAAACTATACAATCTTTATGAAACAGACTTCAGATTATTCAAATACGAGAAACCTGAGACACTTCTGGATGAGTGACGTGTATCGCTAATTGTTTTTGCATTTCTTCAATACCTCATGCAAATAGAAACAAGAGAAATTATGTTGAATCCCATGAAACCTATCAAGAACATATATCGGTTATGTTTAAATTTAATGTAAGTGTAAGTTAGTTTTTTTTGCTATTTATTCCAGAAAGTTGGTCTAATATCAAAATGAAGCTGGTAAATAAGCAGGTTGAGGATACATTGTCAATGTTTTGCTAAAAAAAAAAAAAAAAAACCTTAATACTGTATGTTTCATCATCCAGGGCTACAAAAGCAGTCTGGTTACATACTTAAACATCTGTGAGGCATGATGGAATCTATTTTTATAATCTTTTTTTTGTGCTAAATAAATGTAGACTCCTGTTTTATGATCCTAATCTATTTTTTAACTTATAACCTACTTCCTTGATGTTATAGTCTCCTTTTTTCTATGTGATTAAATCAAGCAACTGGTAAAGGTTCATGATTCATTCAAGGTTCATAGTATAACAACACACTGAGTGTATATTAGCACAGTTTGCTGTTTGCTTCTGATATATATATATATATATATAGTGCACAGCATAAATGAGTACACCCCCTCTGAAAAAATACAAAAGATGTATTTTCTTTATGATCACTAATACAATTCATGGAGAGATGGCAAAAGTAAAGTGTATTAAACATATACATAATAAAACTGAGAAATATATGTCATTAATAGGCAGAAAATAAGTAAATTTTGTTTAAATTAAGGATTACAGAAATGAGTACACCGTAGATTTAATTCAACAAATGTATAATATTCTAGTACTTAGTATGCCCTCCATAATTTTGAATATACTGCTCTGACCCTTCTTGGCACGGAGTGTACAAGTTCATGACAAATTGTCCCATCTGTCCTCTTTAACTCCTGGATGATGAGCTCCTTAAATGCCCTGATCTTTAACGGGGAGTGTTGCTTAACTTGTCTCTAACGAAGCCTTCACAGGCTCTCAAGAGTGTTAAGATTGAGTGCAATACATGTCCACAGAAGGTTTTTCAGCTTGGGAGAATGCATATCCTCATTGTCATGTTGAAAAAATGCCCAACAATGCAGGGAATGAGTAAAGGGTAACATCTTCTGTTTCAAGTTTGTGTATTAAATTACACAGTGGTGTGGGAATTCATGACAGCATTGATAAAGCTTAACTCCCTCACACCTTCAGCACTCCTACATCCCTATATAAGAGCTTTACTACCACTGAACTTTACTGTGGAAACCAGGCACTCACTGTACTTGTCACAGACACGCCAGGCTCCAACACCCACCAATCACAGCGCACTCCATCACCTTAGGTACTGATCACGCACACCTGCACCTCATCAGCTCACCAATCAGCACCAGTATAATAGACACTCACACACTCACTCTCACTGTCTGGTCTCATTCGCATCAAGGAACTTACCTCTTGCTTACCTCAAGGACTTCCAGTACTACTTACCTGTATCCTGTCTCTCCAAGTTACCTCCTGTGTTCTCCAGTCTGTGTGTGAATGTCGTCTGTCTTCCTCATCTCAACTCAGCTCCACTATCATCTAGCATCCATCCTGCAAACCGTAAAGGACAGTATTGACATTCGATCATTCATTTATCACTTCCACTGCATCTGCTAACTCACCTGTTGTCAACTGTATCTCTGCTTGTGTTCAATAAACAACAACCATGCATGTCATTTCTGCAGGCTGCATCTTACTCTGTGAGATAAACAGTCACTCTTTTCAAAGTGTTTGCTGGCTCTGAGACACTCGCTTGGTATTTCTCCTGCTCTTTGTTTAGCAAAAAAATCCCTCATCACTAAATGAAAGCTTAAAATGAAGGCCTGATTATTTCAGGGGCCTTGTCACAAGTCCATTGTTTTTGAATGTCTGTTACTTTTGCTATATTTTCACACTTAAAACAATGATTTGGTAAACCTCTTGTACCACTGTCCTAAGAAATAAGTCTCCTGACAGTTCTCTCCCAAGTGGTTCCATTGTTGTCAGCATTAAGTCTGAGAATGATTCAGTGAGCTATATAACACTTTTAATTGTCAAGAAATTACTTCTATTTAAATGTTTTGGTTCAACATACTTACCTGTTGATCAAACATTGCCTTAAACTTACACCAGAATGTTTTTTTTTTTTTTTAGTTTTATTTAGTAACTTTTAGAGGGTGTACTCCTTTTTATCACCTTGATAAGAAAATATTATTTTCCTGAATAATTTTGACATGCTTCTTTGGTAATTGATTAAGCAGACTTGCTGGAACATTATATCTCTAAAGAACCCTAACATGTCTTCTAAGTAATTGAGTAATTGCTGACTTTCAGAAGTTTCAGAGGGAGTGTACTCATTTATGCTGTGCACTGTATATATACATACATAAGCATTCCTCAGGTGGTTCTACAGAGGGTTCTGCTGGTGTGTCAATGTGAAGAACCCCAAAAGGTTTATCCAGGATCCATTCATTTTAACAGTACTGCACATACTTGGTCTACACTAAAAACTAATACTGGTCTACGCTTGAGTGCGTAGCAACCGGCGGGCTTGAGTCATAGACTGTAAAAAAAGATGGACGACGCACCTTCGATCTCTTCCATTGTAGTAACTGAAGCCGCCAGTGTGTCAATATGACGCTGACATCTTGAGTCTCGAGTCTGTGCAGTAGTGAGCGCGAAGTGGAGCTGTGATATCATGGTCCCACCCACACTATATTCATACCTCTTTCAAACTCGTTGACGAGCTCCACCAGTGAACCCCACAAGTGCAGTTTCCTACTTGCCTCAGCTGCAGCAGGTCCTGAACCTTGAGGTGCAGATGGCTGCCCCAATTCCCTCAAGAAAAGGGACAGACAAAAATGTAACTTCCTCAAAGGGAAGCGCTTGCAATGCACGTAAAATAGCCCCCACAAGGACTGAGCGTAGTTGCTCCTCGCCAGACACATAACGCACATCTCATGTGTCATCAGGTGTCAGAAACATCAGGTGTCAGGTGGTTTTAACAACCAGCTGCCGAGCTTCAAAACATATCTAACCAGCATATGCTGTTTTTTTCAACAGGGACCTTTGCTTGTAGAGCTCAGCCAAGCAGTTTCTAAACTGTTAGACTCTTGTTAGCCGTCTCAGGTTTTACATGTAACCATGTTTCACTGAGAAGGGAAACGAGACGCTGCATCCCTTTGCCATGCTTCAGGCATTCCTGCACGTCTCCTTCAGACAAGAAGTGGATGATGTATTTCACAGGTGCCCTTTTATACTCTAGGCTGCACCTGCTGTGACGTCATGGGCTGCTGCCTGCCAATGTCAAGTTCATTGTCGTGTTCACACTCATGCTTCAGACACCTGTCTGCCAGAGGCATTTCCCATAGCACCTTCTATGGGACGCAGCGTCTTGTTCCCCTTCTCAGGGAACCATGGTTACATGTGTAACCTGAGACATTTACTGAAATCATGTGACTTTTTACTGCCATTCATCCGATATTTTGTGCATATACTATTTTGTTATTGTTACCACACAAAAGGCACAAAAACAATATAAAGCACCATAAAGTTTTTGTGCACTATATTCCATGTTTTCTGAAGCCATTCCATAGTTTAATGTGAGGTACAGATCAATATTTAAGTTTTTTAATTCAAGTTCATGTGAATTTTTCCCTCTGCTGTCGGTCATTCTCCATTCAGCATTCAAACAACTCGTCGTGTTCTGTTACGACAGTCAACACGATAAAACTCTCTCCAAGATGATTCAATGTTCTTATTATTTTACTTGATCTGTAGATAACGGTAATGGTTTTGCATAAAAGGACTTTATCTGGCTGGAGTTAATTACTGTTTCACATGTTACTTTCTCCCGGGTGTAAGAATCACAACACTGGAGTAGAGAGCACTATAATTGTTCTTAATGTATAAAATTTGGGTGTCATCTGCATAAACATGAAAGGACAAATCATATTTCCTAAAAATGGAATCCAAAGCGAGCATATATAAAGAAAATTGGGTGGGAGCTAAAACGGAACCACGAGGAACCTCCTAACAGAGATTAGCAGCAGAAAACACAGATGCAACTTGTTTTGACCATTGTTTTGTCTCAAGATGCACACACTGTAAACCCCAATGCTCAAAATGCTTAATTGTTTTGAGTAGGACAAACTTAAATTTAACAAAATAGTTCAGTTAGATTAACTGTTATGAGTAGGCCTATTTAGAACTTTTTTTCTTTTGAGTTCACAACACTGAGATATTTTAAGTAAACTGAACTGTTTTATTGTTTTGAGTTGTATGAACTCATTTCTTTTAATTCAGACTAACTTAAGTTTAACTGTAACTGGGCTGGGATTTCTATTTCCCAGCATGCTTTGCCCATGGCACTCAAAAGGGAGAGTAAATGCTAAAATTAAGTGTTATAATGTTTTTTGTACAAAATTAATGGGTAAGGGGGACTTAGTAGTGATTAATGTTTTGTTATGCTAATTTAGAAGAGTTTCTGTTAATGTGGATTTTTAGAGAGTTACCATCATGGTGACAAGTGGTGCATGCGGCTTGGTTTGAGAGCGGGTAAGTTACATGTTTTAAGTTGCTGTACTCATTCAGTAAATGTTATACCATGCTACTGTTAACATGTTAGCAAATTAGCAAGTTGGCATTTTCTTAATTTTTTTATTCAAATTTACAATGAAGTAAATAACTCATTTGATTTGGAATACCTCAAAATAAAAAAGATAATAAACTAAATATTTTATGTTAATTGCTATCAAACGAGTAAGCTAACTCAGTACTTCAAGTTAGCAGCAATTATCATGCATGAGTACTACAAACTCAAAACTTGATAGTTCTGCTTACTTAAAATTGGGAACATCATAACTCAAAAAATGTAATGTAACTGATTACCTCAAATTTTTAGAGTTAGCCCAACTTACTCGGGTTTACAGTGCATACAATATATTCACTTTCCCACAGAGTACAAGGATAGGACATTAGTAGACTGGGAGCGAGACTGTTTTGCAAACATATCAGTAGCTGACAATCAAAAACTGTACAATCTTTATGGAACAGACTTTAGACTCATCACTTCTGCACGAGTGATGAGTATTGCTAATTGTTTTTGCATTTCCTCAATACCTCATGCAATCGAAACAAGAGAAATTATGTTGAATCCCATGAAACCTGTCAAGAACATATCTCAGACATATTTAAATTTAATGTTAGGTGTAAGTTCATTTTTTTGCTATTTATCCCTTCATGAAACTTCCAATATTCAAATTTTTGTAAAAAAAAAAAAAAAAAAAAAAAAAATGAAGGAAATCAAAATGAAGCATGGAAAAAGGCAGTTTAAGGATACATTGTCAATGTTTTGCTAAAAAATCCAGGGCTGCAAAAGCAGTTTGGTTACATACTTGAACATCTTTGAGGCATGATGGAATCTGGCTTTCATGAAAACCAGATCACTCCCAGTGTCTATACTGAAAAATGTTGATGTAGGATTTACTTTGCAACAATTTTCACTCATAAATTGCTAGTAAATAAGTAGAAAGACTAAAATAGTATTGTCTTATAAAACCTATTCCAATAATCTTTGTTTTTAATTTACAAATCATTTTTACAGTCTATCATTGCCTGTTGATAAAATATTAACTATAAAAAAATAAGCATAGGGTCAAAGGCAGTTTCAGGCTTATAAATCATGTTAAATGATAATGAATGAATGAATGAATGAATGAATGAATGAATGAATGAATGAATGAAAAGAAAGTTCTTCCTTTAACCAGTAGAAAGCTGCAGAGGGAAATCTTTTTTTATTTATTTATTTTTTGCTGCATTGAACATTGTAGCCAATCACAGACTGTAGAGTGTATGAATGTAATGACCAATCAGAGGCATTAAAATTAGTCACTGGAGCTGTTGCTCAGTGTGACTTGCACACTTACAAATGCCCTAATTATAACTAACAAGGTACATGCACGATATAAATACAAAATATACAATCAGCCATAAAGAAGAAATTGAGTCAACTTCCTTTTCGGAGTCTAAGTGTCAAAACTTAAAAAAATGGACACTTAAAACATCTGTGTTAAGCAAAAAAATAACAGTATAAAATGGAAAAGTTCAATTTACAATACATCATTACAATAAATGTGCTTTGCAATACATCATAAAACACTGATCAAGTAACATAACAGAAAGGTCATACAAAATGCTGGCGATATATTGCAACATTTATTAAAAATTAAAAACTGCTAAGGATAGTTGTCACGGAGACACAGCCAACACCCACCAACATCACCACGTCGTCACTAGATCTCCACGCTCCGCCCACTTGTTCACTCTCCCCTGAGTACTGATCACGAGCACCTGCACCTCATCTCATGAGCACTATAAAGACTCTTACTCCCCAAATATCATTGTTTGGTCTTGTTAATACATACCTGGGCTCCTTACCTGTTACTTACCTGTTACTTACCTGTTACTTACCTGTTACTTACCTGTGTAATCCTGCTGTCTCCGTGTGTCCTGTTCTCCGTGTTCTCCTGCCAATCACCTATCAAGGAAACACTACATTACTCTCCAGCTAAGTGACTGTAACTACTTGCTTGCATCTTGACTCACCCTTTTATTGTCGTCTCTTGTGTTCGTGCCTCTGTTAAATAAACACCTGCTTACACTTACCTCTCTGTCTCCGTCTGAGTCTGACAATAGTGCATATCTATTCTGAAGTGGTTAAAGTAGCTGTTCCAAAGGTTAGGGCTTGCAATTGTCTAGGAACAGAAAGTGTTTGTGTCCCTGATCTAAGAGCTCTAGAAGGATTATGTAAAACTGGAAGTTCTCAGAGATAGGGGCACAAGATTATTTAAACACTTATAAACAAAGATTTTAAAATAAACTCTAAAATGAACCAGAAACAAGTGAAGTGATGCTAAAACTGGGCTGATATGACCTTTTGATAATCCTGCTGCAGCATTTTTGACTGTCTGGAGTCATGTCAAGGTAGTGGAGTTTGTACCATAATACAAAGAGTTGCAATAATCTAAATGATATGATAAACATTTATGACTCGTTCAAAGGTTTGAGGAGAGAGGAAAGGCTTAACTTTGGTCAGCAGATGGGGATGGAAAAAAGCAAGATAGGAAAACAACTGAGTTTACTTGCTTCTTGAATTTCAAATTCTTGACACAGGAGTTAACTGAAGATGTAATGTGATGCAATTGAGGATGATGCATCAGTTTACCATTAGGAGGACCAAAAAGAATCATTTTATTTTTATTTAAATTTAGAAAATTAGCAGACCTCCACATTATAATGTCCTCTAAACAAGCCAACAAAGGCACAAATTAATTATTACCAGAGCGTATAAAATCTGGGTGTCATCTGCATAAACATGTAAAGACATATTTCCTAAAAATGGAACCCAAAGCGAGCATATATAAAGAAAATTGGGTGGGAGCTAAAATACAACCCACGAGGAACCTCCCAACAGAGATTAGCAGCAGAAGACACAGATGAGTCTAAATTTACAGAAAATGTATGGCCCAAATAGGAGTTGAACCAGTTGAAGACTGCTCCTTTTAACCCCACACCATGTTCAAGTCTGGAGATAATGATATCATGGTCTTCCATGTCAAATGCAGAGCTAAGATCTAAGAGCATTAATATAACATAGTCACCAGCATTAGATATCATTGGGGACCTTCAATAAAACAGACACTGTACTGTGAAGGGCTTGAAAAACAGACTGAAACATCTTGTAAGAATTGAGATTTAAATAAGAGTGAAATTGACATTGTAAGACTTTATTTTCCTGCTAGACAAAAACTGGGATCAAGCGCTAGAAAATAGCATAGGACAACGCCTTGCCCTAAACTGTCCTCACATGTCTGCGGTATGCAAAGAACAAAACAAAAGGGTTATACATTTTTACTACACCAACACCTGTTTTGGGGGAAGAGAAGTGGGTTTTCACAACACCACCCAAAAAGAGGACAGAATTCCCCTTAGTTTTCAATCTTTTTTATAATACCAGTGACTGCTGTGAAACTGAGACCATTTTACCAATCGTACCAATCGAGACATTTAAAATGATACCAAACATGAAAGGAAAAAACAATAGATACACCAGATACATTATACATCTTGGAGAACTTTCAGTGACTTGTGTCAGGGGGAAAGGAAGAAGGGTTTGTGTGTTTTTTTTTTTTTTTGTGCTGCATTGAACATTGTAGCCAATCACAGCATAGGGCTGGCCGTGATACAAGTTTACAAAGGTTAACAGCGTAGAAGACTGGCAGGGAAGAGAAGAAATTGTTTAACAAAGTAATTAATTTTGTTTTGTTTTTGTTTACAAAAAGTATTCTTGTCACTTCATAACATTAAAGGGTTAGTTCTCCCAAAAATGAAAATTCTGTCATCTTCAGAACACAAATTAAGATATTTTTGATAAAATCCAATGGCTCAGTGAGGCCTCCATTGACAGCAAGATAATTAACACTTTCAGATGGCCAGAAAGGAACTAAAGATATATTTAAAACAGTTCATGTGACTACAGTGGTTCAACCTTAAAGGTGGAATAAGTAGATAAAAAAAAACACTGTTAGACATTGTTGATATTTTGAAATCAACCAAAACAAACCCACCCCTCTCTTCATTGCTCCGCCTCCAAAACTCACTCTCCAATCCTATTCCTAACCACTCTTCTCCGAGTTTTTTTTTTTTTTTTTTCAAAATCTCCCTCTTACTCGTTCTGTCTCCTCGACCGTCATATGCCCCCTAATGCTGATTGGTTACACGTTTGTTATTGGTGTTGGCCCGACTAACTTCCAAACAGTGTTTTTCAAAATCTACTTACCCCACCTTTAATGTTATGAAGCAACAAGAATACTTTTTGTGTGCCAAAAAAACAAAACAAAAAACAAGCTTTACGAATCTTTTGTTTCGAATCAGTGGTTCAGAGCCTGTATCAAACTGCCAAAGTCACGTGATTTCAGTAGACAAGGCTTTGTCACGTCATAAGTGTTTCGAAATTTCAATGACTTTGGCAGTTTGATACACGCTCTGAACGACTTATTTGAAGATTTGTAAAGCTTTGAAGATTCATGAAGCAGTGTTTTGAAATCGCCCATCACTAGATATTGTTGAATAAAGTTGTTATTTTATTTTATTTTTTTTTTGCGCACAAAAAGTATTCTCGTCACTTCATAACATTAAGGTTGAACCACTGTAGTCACATGAACTGTTTTAAATACGTCTTTAGTAGCTTTCTGGGCGTCTGAAAGTGTTAATTGTCTTGCTGTCAATGGAGGCCTCACTGAGCCATCAGATTTATCAAAAATATCTTAATTTGTGTTCCGAAGATGAACAAAGGTCTTACAGGTGTGAAATGACATGAGGGTGAGTAATTAATGACATAATTTTCATTTTTGGGTGAACTAACCCTTTAAGGTTGAACCACTGTAGCCACATGGACTATTTTAATGATGTCTTTACTACTTTTCTGGGCCTTGAAATTTGTTATGATGTTATAGGGTGGTCAGAAAGCTCTCGGATTTCATCAAAAATAACTTAATTTGTGCGAAGATGAACGAAGGTCTTATGGGTTTGGAAAAACATGAGGGTGAGTAATAAATGACATAAAAATTCATTTTTGGGTGAACCAACCCTTTAAGTGTAATTCTTGAAAATGTCTTAAGTTAAAAGGAAACACTGTGGTGCTTTTCAGCGTTTTTCCCACCGTGTCCGATACTGAAAACAGTGCGACATACTTTGCAAAAAGCGTGGGAATTGTCGATGCTGCTTCGTGATAAGAAATCAAATTCTTCTGTCCAGCTGTTGTTATATTTGCAGCTATATTTAGTTTTTTTCGCCGTAGCACCACCTGAGCTTTCTAATGCCATTTTTAATAGTGACGCTTGATTCAAATTCCCCCGTCTACCTGCGCAGATATCAACAACGCAACTGAGTTGTAGGTTGCCAGGTTGAGGTCACAAATGGGTTCAAAATTGTACGATGTATCTATTGTGTGAGTAGGATGCGTTTCATACATGATCTGGCAACTGGACAACCTTGGAATAATGTATTGATGTGATTCATATTTGAGGAAGGGCCATACAAATTACGGGAGTTTCCCGGGAGAAATAACAAAACGGGAGGGGGGTTTTGAAATACGGGAGACTCCCGGGAAAAACGGGAGTGTTGACAGGTATACTAAAGAGTGCATATTAGTACCTTAAATGTACATATTGGTACTAAAAGTGTACATATTAGAATTTTTTTTTAAAGGGTACCGTCCCAGCAACAGCTTTTCTACCTTTTTTTCAGTACCAGAGTATGGCCAATAGATGGAGCACTATGCCCACTAATCTGTTTACAGCGATGGACGATCACCAAACTGCCGTTAACCCACTCATGGGATTTTATTTATCCATAAAATGGCTGAATTAACCAACTCAGATTAGAGTTTACCTGCAGGGAATACATAGTATTTTATTTTATTATTTCATTTTTAATATATATTTTAACATTTTTGTTTGAAACTTAGCCTTGACTTGCTGCAGCTTATTTTCTTACCACCAGATGTGAAATAAACACAAGAATGTACTTCAATCAAATGATTAGAGAGTCAGTACAGTCAGAGGTACATTAAAGTGGATTATTTTATCTGTTCATTCACTGCTTTATTACATTTTAGAGAAGAGCTTGGCTAATGAAAAAGCTTTCAGGCTAATTAGCATGTATGAGTGCTTTTTATGAACCATTCTGCATGTGATTCTCTCATTCCCTGTGCGAGTTAGTGTGCACTCATGTGAACGCACGTGTGAAATGCACCACCTAAATGTCTTTTTAAAACCTCCTGGTCACACACAACTCCCATAACCACAACAAATACATTTTTAAAAATGTCTTTCATATTAATATGCTCCTCTCTTGTTGTCAGGCCTTAATGGCATTTTCATCATGTTCTTAGTACCATCATTATATGACTGATGACTACACAGACACGCTTTCACTCCCGGTCTGCAGGTCAAATCACAGCTTGGTGTGACCCAAGGGCGACGTACAGCATGGCATGATTACAGTTCCTGCACTGCAGAGGTGCAAAGTGCATCAGTTAGTAACAACTTGCTTAGAAAGACGGTGTTAAAAAAAAGAAGCTCTTTCCTGAATCTGATCTTTTGGGCAGTTGCAGTGCAAGACGATCTTAAAGATAAATCAAGATATGATCTATTACTGATTGATGTAATTTTTAAAAAAAATTCAAATTCATATTAAAATGTTTATTAAGGAATTTAAGGACTCCAAAGTAGATCTCTGTGGCAAGATCCACCATTTGCTCTCTATTTAAAGGGACAGTTCACCCAAAAATGAAAATTATGTCCATTTATTCACCCTTATGTTGTTCCAAACCTGTATGATTTTTCTTCTTCTGTGGAACACAAAACTAGACATTCTGATAAGTGTTGCAACTGCTTTTGTCCACTCAATAAAAGTCAGTGGAGTCCTAAACAACTATCCATTTAAACTTATTGCTGTCTAGGACAGAGGTTTTCAACTAATAGGTTGTGACCCAAAATGGGTCATAGGTCTGTTATGAAAGGGGGAAAAATGTAATTAACCAAAAAATAAGCTTATCAACTATACATATTGTCGTTGATGTCAAAGTCTGTGTAGACTGACTGTGCGACACTGTGTGATCTTATCCTCAAAAACCTTGATCAAAATGTCAAATAAAATATGACCCAGACTACATTAAACATTCCAACCACAATCTTGTTTTTTGCTACAAATTATTGGCTATCAAGAACAACCCCCCCCCCCCCCCCCCCCCCCCACACACACACACACAAAAAAAAACCAAAACAAAACAAAAACAAAAAATAAAATGAAATAAAAGTCATTAAAGTCATCATGAAACGGAATTTGCTATAGTCTTCCTTATTGTGAGGTATATCTGAGTGAAATAGCTTCTTAAGATAGGATAAAAATGTAGGGCGGGACTTGATTTTGTTACCCTTTAGTTACCGCTGCTATGTCTGACAAGCCATTGCATTCTCCAGCCACACATGTTCTCACGCAGTGAAAAATACATTGCGAAGCAAAGAGGACAATGACAACGCGTCAACAGACAAGACAGAGCAGGTTACTTTTGATATGAAACAAATTTCAATTTCATATTTTGTCATTTTTAAAGAAATTTAAACAATAAATACCGTTTTGTGGCTCTTTAATGTGTTGTCGCTCTAGCACCTCAGTTCAAGCAGCTCGTCCTACTAGTTCAATTATAGCATCAAATAAACATGAATTAACATCAGAAGGAATGTTGTTTCAGCCATGGAAAGACGTCAGTACACACCGTTTTACAAGTTCAAGTACACTGGAGTTAATCTACTTACTCTCCTGACTGCTTTGTTGGACATAACGGTGGATTTGGCGTTATGATTGGTTATATCGCCTGTCAATCAAACTCCCTGCGAAGGGTCAGTTGATTGGATGGTTGTGATTTGCTGTTGGTCGATCTCATGTGAGTGACAGGTTGTTCTGCCTGTAAACACGTCATCAGAGAAGAGATGTTGCTGCAAGAGGTAGGAGAAGTTATTTTTGATTAAAGATCATAAGGGCACATGAATTTTTGAAAAATGATGATATACACAGATAAATCATTTAAAATAAATACTGCAATATTCCATAAAAATGATTTGATTTCATGGTGACTTTAAACAAAACATGTTGAGAACCCTGTGAATAACCATGTAAATTTCAGCAATGCATTATGATCATATGATGTGCTCAGGGGAATAAATATTTTTGCAAACACAAGACCTGCTTGTTTTCAAAACTGCATTGTTAATGCATACTTATGTCTATTTTATCCAGTGCAGCGTGTCGTTTAAGAGCGTAATGTTAGGTGATGTTCAGGCAGCTCGGAGGACTCTGCAGGCGAGATATTTGCGCTCTGTGTGTGTGCTTGAGCTCAGGTCACAGCAAGGTGCTGTTCCATTTACAGTCACTCTTTCTTTCTGCTCCTGTGAACTCTTTCACACACCTGTTTGTGCACGTCTGCTTGTGAATGCACTATGCACGCACACAAAGGATATCACAGGAAATGTCTGCATTTATCGTCTGTCTGTATTATTAGGCTTTGTTGTGATCCATGTTTTGGATAATTCATCCATTGTATACACTTATTACAGCGACAAACTACCTGGAGCAACCTGGGGTTATATTGCAAAAAAAAAATAAAAAAATTTCTTAATCAGTATTTTTCTTGTTTTCCGCTAAAATGATTTAAAATGTATAAAACAAGAATTACATATATATTAGGCGTTGACTAATCTACTAGTCCACTTTAATGACTTTATTCAATGATATCTAGTGATCAGCGATTTCAAAACACTGATTCATGAAGCTTGAAGCTCTACAAATCTTTTGTTTTAGAATCAGTGGTTCGGAGCATGTATCAAACTGCCAAAGTTACGTGATTTCAGTAAATGAGGCTTCATTACGTCATATGTTTTTCGAAATTTCAATGGTTCAACACTGATGGGTGTTACTTTGTCAGTTTGATACACGCTCCGAACCACTGATTTGAAACAAAAGATTCGTAAAGCTTCGAAGCTTCATGAAGCAATGTTTTGAAATCGCCCATCAGTAGATATTGCTGAATAAAGTCGTTATTTTTTTTTTTTTTTTGGTGCACAAAAAGTATTCTCGTCGCTTCATAACATTAAGGTTGAACCACTGTAGTCACATGAACTGTTTTAAATATGTCTTTAGTAGCATTGTGGGCATCTGAAAATGTAAATTATCTTGCTGGCAATGGAGGCCTCACTGAGCCATCAGATTTGATCAAAAATATCTTAATTTGTGTTCCGAAGATGAACGAAGGTCTTACAGGTGTGGAATGACACGAGGGTGAGTAATTCATGACAGTATTTTCATTTTGGGACTAACTAACTTTAAGTTATACTTTTATGATAAGCAATTTAAATATTTTCAGTGTGCACATTTAATTTTCTGTTGTGTATTTGTTCTCTTAATATCATTTAAAATTGTTTTCAGCTATTAAAGAGAAGTTAATGGCATTTTGTCACCATCCCATCCTCCAAATTAAACCGAATAATTACATCTGGAATCAGGTTCAATGAACCTCTAATAAACATTAGAGCATCAGTGTGTTCAGGGGTGTCAGTGTTCATTTGCTCATCTCTGTCTCTGTGTATCACCAAAGATCAGTTGAATTCTCATTCTGCACACTGAGAAAAAGTGAACGGGCTGATTAAGAAACGCAATTACAGGAAGTAAATAACTTTCTAAGATCACATGTGAGTTTACTCTAACAATGAGACTGGAGGTTGGGACTCACACAGACCTAGACAGGCAGATACACACACCCGAGGGAACAACCCCCCCCTTAATTACCACCCGCTCTGTTTGTCTGCGATAAACCCAATAGGAAGCAGATTTTGGGTTAAAAATAAGAAATCAAGAATTCCACTTTGCATTAAAGACTAATTATATTCAGTTTACTGTGCTTGGGGGTTAGAGGAAGGTTGAGAAATTGATATGTATGTGCGTGTGTGTTTGTATCTGTATTTGCATGCACACTGCCTTGAATACTTACACAGGATTCTCCCCTACCCATCCTGATTAGTTTTTTAACCTGATGCCTAGCAAATCACAACTTGGTTGTAAAGCAGATTTTAGATTAATTCTTTTATTATCATTTCATTAACATTCCGGTGTGTGAAAACAAACAGACAGGGAGTTAATTGATGTGTTTGTGCAATCCACTGATGATCCAGACCCGAACTTGATAGCAACTTTTGTTATTCTTGAGTATTAGAGTTTGTGGTTACATCTACATTTGAATAACTTTCAATATTTTGTGTTTATCATGATTAGCCAGTAAGTGCTGAAATCAGTTCAGCTCTATAATCTAGTAATTAAGATTGGCCTATGGTACCTCATTTTTTTGCTCCTAGACTAATGATTCAGGGTTTGATATGCTCCATCCTACTGCACAAAATACAATCTAATGTTCTAGTCAAATAGAATAGAGTTTATATAGGTTTCAGATAAATTTATAGACAATACTACAGTTTGGCATATAGTAACTTACTTTTCATGCCATCAGTCAAATTGTCTGCATACTCAGAGTACGTTTACAAGACCACGATGGGAAAACTTTTTCCTTTGCATTTTTGCATACACCATTGTCAAAAAGACTAAAAACACTGTATTATGCTGCCAGGCAAGTAGTTGCCGATGTCACTTTGTAAAGAAACACTCAGGGCCCTATTTTAATGATCTAAGCGCATGGTCAGGTGCGCTCGCACCATGGCGGATTGCTATTTACATGGTTGAATATAGACACCCTCAACCTAACGAGTCAATTTAAATACACTATATTGCCAAAAGTTTTGGGACGCCTGCCTTTACGTGCACATGAACTTTAATGACATCCCATTCTTAATCCGTAGGGTTTAATATGGAGTTGGCCCAACCTTTGCAGCTATAATGGCCTCAACTCTTCTGGAAAGGCTTTCCACAAGGTTTAGGAGTGTGTTTATGGCGCATTTGTGAGTTCAGGCAGTGATGTTTGCGAGAAGGCCTGGCTCGCAGTCCCTGCTCTAAAGGTGTTCTGTCGGGTTGAGGTCAGGACTTAGTCAAGTTTCTCCACATCAAACTCACACCATGTCTTTATGGACTTTGCTTTGTGCACTGGTACGCAGTCATGTTGGAACAGGAACAGGCCATCCCCAGGCCAACTGTTTCCACAAAGTTGGGAGCATGAAATTGTCCAAAATGTCTTGGTATGCTGAAGCATTAAGAGTTCCTTTCACAGGAACTAAGGGGCCAAGTCCAACCCCTGAAAAACAACCCCACACCAAACTTTACTTTACACTTGGCACAATGCAGTCAGGCAAGTCATGTTATCCAGGCAACCGCCAAACCCAGACTCGTCCATCGGATTGCCAGACAGAGAAGCGTGATTCGTCACTCCAGAGAACACGTCTCCACTGCTCTAGAGTCCAGTGGTGGCGTGCTTTACACCACTGCATCCGACGCTTTGCATTGCACTTGGTGATGTAAGGCTTGGATGCAGCTGCTCGGCCATGGAAACCCATTCCATGAAGCTCTCTATGCACTGTTCTTGAGCTAATCTGAAGGCCACATGAAGTTTGGAGGTCTGTAACTATTGACTTTGGGGACTTGTGCGCACTGTGCGCCTCAGCATGTGCTGATCCCGTTCTGTGATTTTACGCGGCCTACCACTTCGTGGCTGAGTTGCTGTTGTTCCCAATTGCTGCCCCTTTGATCGCAAAAGTGAAAGTGCCCTTTGCGGTCTCTCCCATTTCTCTCTCTTCTTTTTACCGCAGGAGACCCACAGAGGTCTATGCACGCCACTGTGTCCCAATACTTTTGGCAATATAGTGTACATGTGTGTATTGCCATGATTGGTCAAATAATTAGCCAATTTTATTTGTCATTACTGCAAATAGACCAGGTTTTTGTTGGTCAATGGCATAGTCATTTTCAGTTGCCTCAAATAGCAACATGCCAACAATGCGCCTGAACACACCTCGTTTTAAGACCAGCACGCCCATGGGTGAACAGATGCAATTTCTATTTAAACAATGTGGGTGCTGGACGTGAAAATGATAACTGCGTCTGGCTGAAGCTAGCAAAAAACCTGCCGTCGCATTGCACCGGATGTATGATAGGGCCCTAAGCCTATAGACTGAACACGTGTAATATGCAGACGTGTAAAAGACGATAAAAGTCACGTTTTCAAAAACCTGCACTTTGAAACCTGTTTTCAAAAGTTTGCATTTTCAGGCCCCCAAAACACCATTGTCGTGTAAATGAACGCATAAAATTTTTTTTGTTGAAAATGGTATTGTGTAAACGGCTTCTCAAGGTCCAGTTACTCCTGTTTTTTGCTAGTTTTGTGTTGACCATAAACAATTTAATGAGTTGTTATACCTGGAGGCTCACTTCAACTAGATTATCGTATTAGTGAGTTGGTGACTTAAGAACCCTGCATGGGGAAGCACATTTCTGTCACATAAGAAAACAAATCATGCTTTATTTAATTAAAACTTTGCGAATTCATGATCACACTAAGCCAAATCACGATTTCAGTTTAATTTCAATTAATCGTGCAGCTCTAAATCAACCTCGCACACAAACAAACACACAACAAATGCTCACTTAACACAAACAAGCGACTCTCTCATGCACATGTAAAACTGTAGGCTATTGCATGCGTGCTACTGTGGTAAATGTATTCATTCAGATTCAGATTTTTCTGTACCATGACATATATATTAAAACCCTGCTTTAATATCATAACTATGACATAAAAAGTTGAAATTATGACATAAAATGTCAAAATTATGACATAAAAATGAGGATAAAAGTAATAGTTGTGAGATAAAAGTCAAAACTGTGAGACAGACATTATGAAATAAAAATCATAAGAATGATTTGTTTTGGTTACAAATCGGACATTGCTATTATCATCTCTTGGAGCAGGTCTTGATTTCTACAGTTTGAAATAACAAGATATATTATGCTTGTTATGTATAAAATGTATAAAAGTAAATGTTTTCCCAAAACGATAATACTCTGTCAAGGTATAAATACTTAAAAAAAAAAAGAAGAGACTTTTAACTATGCCGTAACATCACAACTCACCACCCAATTGTCTTTTTTCTGTCTATTTTGTATTTTTCATAAGGAATTTTAAGAGATAAATATCAGACTCCATCAAATCTCCTGCAATAAAGGAGCAACCTCCAAGCAATCTCACTCCAGTTCTGATTGTGCCTATATTGCGCAAAATCTTTAAACAGAAACTTTGACAACTACATATCGATTGAGCTGGACATTTCAGTGCCGACATGTCTTCATTAATGTCTTCATTCTTTATATTCAGTTAATTTCTGCATGACAACACACTATGCACACTGTTTATCCTCCTGCATGACTGCACACACACACTCATTCACATGAAGATTGCTTTGGTCTTCCCTGATGACAAAGGCACTGCTGCCACCAGTCTCTGACCTATATTTGAGCATTTATTTATGCTCCCTCTTTCCTTCTGTTTGTGTCCCGCTCAATCTCTTTCGGTCTCTCCTCGCCTCGCCTGCCGTCCTTGCTGTCCATCTGTCCCCTTAGCAAATAATAATAAAACCTAATAGGAAATATTGAAATTTAAAGTCTTGGCTGTTGCATTGAGAAGAAAAAAAAGATGCTTTCATTATATAACAAATAAAAGGTGTCTGTATTTATGTGTTTGATTGATTTTAATTGAAATGTTTCTTAAAATTGCCCAAGACAATCTATTTTTAACATAAATCACACTATTGAGAGAGGCACTGAAGAGCCTTTCTCTTTGAGCCCTGACTCAAGTTGGGGGCGTGTGAATTAAAGAATTTTAGTGAAAGAAAATGGATTTTGTTTGAAAATTCACAACAAAACTGTCCAGAGTCCATTTTAATTTAAACCAAAATCACTTGAAGGCAGGATAAGCGTGTGATGAATATCTGAGTATTTATTGTGAAATGTATATCCATATTTTGAGTCTAACATGCAGACGAGAGGAATAATTCCTGCCAGTGGCGACTAGGTCAGCATTCATTTAGTTTTTTTGTAAGAGCGTTTGTTAGTGACGATTACAGTGTTTTGGGAGCAACTTTCACATTGGCCTGCCTGTTCTGATCAATCCCAGCAACCCACTTTCTTTGATCTAACTGTTTGCTTATGAGGAGTGCTGCAATGAAGCAGATATGTGTTTTTGTCAAACACATTGCTGAATATGCATCAAAGGTAAGTGTGGCTTGAAGAGAAGAGAGGAAAGAAAGATTTTGTTTTTTTACATTTTCTCTGTCATCTAATTAGCACAGCTAGTCTTCTTGGGCTAAAGGAAGAGACATAATGAAAGAATTGGGTGTAGACATACAGTAGATATATTCCCTATTTACACTGCATCTCAAATGCGTCTCCTTTATTTTTTACTCTGAGGCAGAGTCGTCCATTCTGTTGTTCCTAATACATATGTTGCTGTTTTAATTACTATGTTAAGTTTACTTTGGATGTGCATGCCTCACATGATCTCTGTTATTGCATGTTGAATGTAACCGAAAAAAGTTTAAAACTCTTGTATTAGTTGAGTGGATGACTGCCAGGTGACAAGAAGCATTCATTTTTACATTCCAAATATGCTTTGAGTGATCTGATCTCAAAACGATTTGGTCAAGTTCACACCTGTAAAAAGTAATTCAGTGTACTTGTTACCACAATTTAAATAAATGCATGGTTGCAAGTTAAAAATTCTAATTTATTGTTTTAATTAAACCTTTTGAAGTTGAAAACATTATTTTGTTAAGTTCAGTTTACATAATAATGTTGATCTTTACATCAACTTAATATTGTCTGTAATTTAAACTCAAATTTCTGCATTAATTGGCTTATTTTTTTATTTTGATTTTTTTTTAAATGAGGTTGTATTAACTTAATTCAATTGTCTTGATAACTTCCGAAATTAGGCAGTGGATTTCTAGTTCTAGCTTTGCATAGGACTGGTTAAGGAGAATAAATGTTGAAATTAAATGTTAATTTATTGTTTTTTTAGTGAAGGAAAGACCGGGTAGTTTTAATGCTGTTATGTTTGATGTTTAAAAGAGTTTCTGTAATGTTGAAGTTTTTGTGGTTACCATTGTGCTGAAGAATACATGAAGGTAAACACTACATTGATTCCATAAACAATGACTGTGCTAATGCCAGTGACAGGTAATATCTTACTTGTTTATTAAATATACATGTTAAATAAGCTGTGTTAGCATGTGCTATGATAGCTGTTGATTTGAACTGAAATAGATAAGATTAATTGGTTCCAGGGCAACAACTCTGGTAGTTGGAGTGACTTAATTTTTTTGAGTAATCAACTTTAAAAAATTGTGTTTATGCTACAAATTATTAAAGGGTTGGTTCATCCAAAAATGAAAATAATGTCATTAATTACTCACCCTCATGTCGTTCTACACCTGTAAGACCTTCATTCATCTTCGGAACACAAATGAAGATATTTTTGATGAAATCCGATGGCTCAGTTAATTTTTTGTTGTTGAGCCAACACATTATTTTTTAGAGTGTATTTAGTGCTGTGAATTTGTCAACACGTGATCACATACCGTAACATTTAGTGTAAACTCTAATGCATCCTGATGCATCCCAGACAACAAAATAAATTTAGAATAAAGGATGTAAAAAATTAGAGGCTCAAACTTATAAAAAGTTGCTCCTTAATCCATGCATAATTTTGGATAAAATGAAGTTTTTGTTTTTTTGAAGAACTGTAGCAAGCCTTATCCATCTGTTTTCAGAGCAAAGCCTTAAATATCTGATTTCATACTTCGTTCTCCCAGGTGAGGAGGAACCCAGTGAGCATCACCATGACAACAGCTCCCAAACAGCAACTGCAGGAAGATTGGGATGCAGCTGTTGAATTTAAGAGAAGCATTTTAGGCACGACAACTCATAAATGTCTAGGCCGGGCAATGATCTGTCACTATATGCTTGTATTAGCACTTGTGATAAACAGATCAGGGACACTTACATCATTCTTAAGAAAAAAGAGAACAGTCATTCACCACCACGAAGGTAATCAGTTTCCTCTTTAAACTAAATCCTTCACCAGATCCATCAAGGTGCTTTTCCCTTCAGTAGGCAGGCATTTCATTATGCTTAAAGAATACAAAAAGAAAGCTAAAATTGAAACGAACAGATCTTCATGGTCTTTCTTGAAAAGACATTTCTGAGCTTGATTCGATCATCTAAAATGGTTGATTTTATCTATGTATAATTGAGACTTGGCTCTGAGTTTGGCTGTAGAAGGCACAAATGTATTAATTAAAAATACTCACAGCCAACATGCAATGGCAATCACAACTATAATATTATTATATCTTTATATATAATATAATTTATTACCATAATCAGATAGATCATGATGATATTCAATAAAAAAGGTGGGACTGGACTTTCATTTTTCTAACAGGAATGCATATAAAGTACTCAAAATGTTTTTTTTTTTTTTTAAATTATTATTATTATTATTATTTATTGTTATTGTATTCAGGGCTGAACAATTAATTAAAAACAGTCTTACCAGTTGGTAAAACTTTACAGATAAAAACTCCCATTTACTGACCTGAGAAAAAAATTTCCCTCACAATATTTTAGCACTTATGTCATGTGTCCAATAATTTGTCATCTGTTTACTTTATAATCAAAACTATAGATTTGTGAGGGCATAATTGTTTTGGGTCGGTTCCTACCAATTCCTACCTATTAATTAGTTAAACGGATTATCACAACGTGCTGAATCGTTTCGCGATTCAGTTCGAGTCATTCGGACAGTTCACTCACGCAATGAATCGTTTGGAGAGGTTTCCCATTCGGCAAACCAGTAACGAGAAACTTTAGAATACAGAAAACCAAAAGAGTGCTGGATGAAGTCAGTATTTACCTAAAATCAACTGAAACGGGTTCTATCATTTTCCAGCGATGAAGCACGTATTTATGAAGTCAACACTGTGAAGTTTGTGAACGACTCACTGCAGGTATTTTCGTCACGACGGTACACGAAAATACTACTATGCCATTACTATGAATTTTTTTTTTTTTTTTTTACTTTTGAATATAGGATAATTAGCCTAGCTGTTAGTCTAGACAAACCATGTGTCCCAATCCATCCTAAATAGTATGTTATATTAGAATAATGCTGAATTCTGAAACACATACTAACATACTCTATTTCTGGCATAGAAAGATATGGTAAAAGTATTAAGAGTAGTACGTTAGTATGCGGTTCCCAATTCAGCATAAGTGTGTCCCAAAGCATAGTATGTTGAAAAGAGTAGCCTATGTAATTATTCTCGTCATTTCATAATATTAAGGTTAAACCACTGTAGTCACGTTGACTATTTTAACAATGCCTTTACTACTTTTCTGGACCTTGAATCAATGTGGTAATTTTGTTGCTTTCTAGCAAAAAGTGTTCCAGTAAACCTGAATTCACCCTAAATAATAATAAATTGTAATCATTAAGAAAATGCCAAAAAATATCCTTATTGCATTTCATTTAGTTTTACAAAGTAAAATTAAAAATACATTTAATTAAAAAACAAACGATTTTCTTACAGTAACATCCAACTCCAACTGTTGTTTTTTAAAAATCTATATTTCAGAGCAATATACCCTCTCATGACACTGTAACTGTCACTCTAGATTTGCAAAGCTTTTGCAAACATGTCAATCACCAAATTCCCACAATGAGTGCTGATGATTACCTCAGTGAACACGGGACAACAAAACCCCTGAGTAAGCATCTTCAAAACAGCTTCTTACAGAATCGCTGATCAGCCGCAGCAGAGGAAAGAATAGGAAAACAAGAGGCCCACTGCAACTTTTCCTTCTAAGTTGCAAACCACGTCAAGTGAATGTGTATTTATAGAACTCTTTATTCAGGCTTTTTGCTGTGATAGCATTCTGAATTATAGATGTGATCCGATGCATTCAACAGGGAACGTTAACCTCTTCTTTTTGGAGTGAAGTGTAAATATTTAGAGGAATACCACGATCCAGCATTCTCTGGAATGTTGTAAAAACCCAAGTGAAATGGAAACACAGGCAGTGTTATGTTTGACAGCTTGTGTTGTTGCTGTACCATTGATCAACTGATATCTTTTGAATTGTGATAGCAATATAAAATTGGGACAATAGCCACCCTTTAGGAAAATTACATAATGAACTTTTATAAAACACGAAATCCCCAAAAAGGCCTGATATACTTCAGACAGTATTGCCACGTCATTTTGAACGAAATATCGAATTCATCTCAGTGGTTTGAAACATCTCGCCAGTGTGAACTTTCTGAGAAAACTTTATGCTATGGTTGTTCTGCTGTTTCAAACTTCTGTTTACGACTGAACAAAGAACGAAAAAGAACTTCCCCTTTACTGTACTGTTGGGAAGGTCCAGGGTTAGCCAATTTATTGTGATTGTTAATAATTTTACTTCAATTTAAAATAAAATAAAAAAAATTACTCTCAAAACACTTAATATGAAAAGGGCTGATTTAAAGGGCCGTGTCTGCAAATACTTAATGATTAAAATGCTTATTTCTTGGTAATAGGGCTGTCGCAGTTAAGGAATTTCCCTTGCGGTATTTTTGAGTGGCTCAATAGAGCGATATGCTGTGTATATATATATATATATATATATATATATATATACAGATTATATACAGGTGCTGGTCATATAATTAGAATATCATTAAAAAGTTTATTTATTTCACTAATTCCATTCAAAAAGTGAAACTTGTATATTATATTCATTCATTAAACACATACTGATATATTTCAAATGTTTATTTCTTTTAATTTTGATGATTATAACTGACAACTAAGGAAAATCCCAAATTCAGTATATTACTTAAGATCAATACAAAGAAAGGATTTTTAGAAATCTTGACCAACTGAAAAGTATGAACATGATAAGTATGAGCATGTACAGCACTCAATACTTTGTTGGGGCTCCTTTTGCCTGAATTACTGCAGCAATGTGGCGTGGCATGGAGTTGATCAGTCTGTGGCACTGCTCAGGTGTTATAAGAGCCCAGGTTGCTCTTCAGCTCTTCTGCATTGTTGGGTCTGGCATATCGCATCTTCCTCTTCACAATACCCCATAGATTTTCTTCTGACGCTGTCTGTTGTTCAAGAGTTCAAGGAATGTGACAGCTGAAACCTATGTCTGTGCGTAGTGGTTCTTGAAGCACTGACTCCAGCTGCAGTCCACTCTTTGCAAATCTCCCCCACATTTTTGAATGGGTTTTGTTTCACAATCCTCTCCAGTGTACGGTCATCCCTATTGCTTGTACACTTTCTTCTACCACATCTTTTCCTTCCCTTCGCCTCTATTAATGTGCTTGGACACAGAGCTCTGTGAACAGCCAGCCTCTTTTGCAATGACCTTTTGTGTCTTGCCCTCCTTGTGCAAGGTGTCAATGGTCATCTTTTGGACAACTGTCAAGTCAGCAGTCTTCCCCATGATTGTGTAGCCTACAGAACTAGACTGAGAGACCATTTAAAGGCCTTTGCAGGTGTTTTGAGTTAATTAGCTGATTAGAGTGTGGCACCAGCTGTCTTCAATATTGAACCTTTTCACAATATTCTAATTTTCTAAGATACCGAATTTGGGATTTTCCTTAGTTGTCAGTTATAGTCATCAAAATTAAAAGAAATAAACATTTGAAAAATATCAGTCTGTGTGTAATGAATGAATATAATATACAAGTTTCACTTTTTGAATGGAATTAGTGAAATAAATCAACTTTTTGATGATATTCTAATTATATGACCAGCACCTGTATGTATATATATATATATATATATATATATATATATATATATATACATATATATATAATCTGTGTAACGAGGTCATATTTGAAACAGGAAGTGAAGTAAACAGAAGAGAATGTCAAAATAAGGGTCTACATAACAAAACATAAACCTGACAATAAGATCGTAGGGCTATTGTTATATGTAAAATAGTTACTTCCGATCCTCGAATCTGACTAAACAAGAGACTTCTGCTGATATTTCATGAGTATATGCAGGACTACTCATCTCTGCGCGTTCTAGACGGGCTGTCAGTCAGTGCAGTTACATTGTTGCAAGGGACTGTCTTTGAGTCTTTAAACCATTTGTTCAACTACACGTTCAAAAACGCTGATTCATTCAAAGACAGATGTAAAGAAACAAGCTGTTGAAATCATTTTTAATGTTGAGCGCCACTTTATAAGGCTCAGGTGACTAGTAATTGATGCTAAGGCAGAGATTTCGCTATCCTTGGACACGGCCTTTTTTCACGAATATATATCTCGGCCTGAAGGACAGACGCAGGTAATCGCATGCACTCAGTCGATCTCTCTCACATTGATTGTCTGTTCAGGCTTGTTTAGTGCAAATCTACGGAGCCTCTGTACATATCACCAAGGTACACATTATGCTATCATTATTAACTTATTTAATATAGTACATATGCATAAAGTGTAAAACGAGAAGGACATAATCTTTCAAAAAATGCAGTCCTCTGCGGTTGGCTCATCAATAGCGCGGTATTACGATATTGAGGTTATCGCGACAGCCCTACTTGGTAAAAATTAAATCTTAAATGGAAAAAATGGTCTTTTATACATGTAATTTTTTAAACCAACTTCTGACACACACACATACACAACATCGGATAAATAATGACCTTAGGCAAATATTGAAATCAAATATGCCCTAAAGGCCTTCCTTTCCTACTTCAAAAAATGGCATTTTTCTTTTTTTCTTTTTTTTTCTGACAAAAACAAGGCATGTTAGTTGTGTGAGGATCCAGGACGTTATTCTATACATCTCCCTCTGCTGTTTGATCATCTTCAGTGTGCTATGGCACAACACACCCACAGAGCCTCATCTGGATTCACACAGGCATATGATTTTGGAACTATGTCAGAAATCAAAAGAATATTTAAGGGGCTTGAGATGCTGCTGATGAGTGCAGTTTGGATTTATGCCTTCATTCAAAGACAAATAATTTTGCAAGTCTCTGCTCCTTTGAATCTTTAAAAAAAGGAAAGCACCCCAGTAGGGGGGCAGGAAAGGTTTGGGGAAAAAATTAGGTTGCAGCAAAACGTTGGGGTTTGTGCAGCTGTTGTGTGATTTACTGCTTACCACTTATGCTGTGAGAAACTTAAAAATTGAACTTTTCTAATAATGTGGCCTTTGTCAAAAGTGATGAAGATGGAGTTGATGACCTTCTGGAATTATACATCCCTATTAGATTAAACAAAAATGTAAATTGACCTTCTTGTGAAGTTGGTTATCTCTGTATAAAGTGCATTAATGCCATACTCACATTCTTTATTGAAATATATGCGTTTAGGATCGTTGCTATTTGGCCTGACCCACATTTTGTTAGGCTTCAGTTCATAGAGATGCACTGACATTCTACAGTGTAATTGGCTTCTACCATTTATTGTTTCTGCAAACCATGATACATGCAGCATGTTGTAGTTGGAATGAGGTTCATTTGTTTTTAAAAATGTACTTAGTTAAATATGCTAAAAGTGAAAATGTAAGGGTGGACTTCCTACAGGGGTTCAGGCTGTAGGGTTGCCGAGCGACTAAAGAAACGTTATCAGCGAGATTTTAGAAAACTTTACATTTCTTGACTATGACCACCCACTGCAACTTATACGATGGAAATAAGCGCAGTTATAATAGCAAAATATGTGGGAGAGCGTTGCTATAGTGTGACAATATTTTATTGCAATAGGGAGCACATTAATGTTAATACTAAATCAAAGCTAGTTAGCACATCATTTGTAATAGAAAGGGTTTAATGACAATATCTGATTATGGTTACACTTAAAATAATTACAAAATAGATGTATGAGATGATAAAATCATATACCATTAATTGTACCCAGCATGTATGTAAAAAGTTACCTTAGAGATAGTTAGAGAGTGTGAAAGAGAAAGAGGGAGAGAGAGAGAGAGAGAGAGTGCCCAAGAAAAGAGGCAGAGAATGAAAAAAAAAAAAAGCCAGAGCAACAGTTACAATCTTCTTTTATCCCTTCCTTGACCATGTGACTGAAACCCAAATGTGAGACATTCAAACTGACCAATCAGGAAATTAAAACTTCCCCCACTGTACTAAAGGTGTGACAATTTGTAGACTCCCAATGTACACACATTTTGGCCTACAGGGCTTGATCACTATCAACACCTTTGTCTTCCAAATGGCCCTTGTAACAAGAGAGAGGGGGTTGAAACAGTAAAGCAAATGTCTTTGTTCATTTTAAAATATCATATAGATATTTTCAATCTTACAAAAATCATACCACATGTTTTGGATTGATTTTAGTTGGACATCAATTGCTAAAAAGTTTATATATCTAGCAATTTGTATATTACAGTAGATTTATAGGGATATAACATCTATAACTCATTTCTGAAGTGTGTGCATGATTAAGGCTTGTTTCATATTGTCTAAAAAAGTGGCACGTGTTATAATTATTCAGTTGTCCTGGTTCTTATTTTCGTTTTTTATGAACTTTTAGAGCCCGCCCACATGGAGACGCGTTTAGCTGTATGTATCATATCAGCGATTCGTCCAGACATATCCAGCGTTTTGGGAGCCTGAAACTGCAATTTTTTAATTTATCCCAGAGTGGATAAATTTGAAAGTGACACCCTTGCATTTCGTGTATACAGCCAATACATATATTTTGTAAAACGATGATGTCATAACCCACGTCTCGACCCCTCGACTTGCATGCTCCAAGTCTTCTTATCCGTTTTTAGTGTATCTCTGTGGCAGAATTACAGTGCCACATGCTGGTCTAGTCATACTCTGGTTCCGCCTATGCCCTCCAGTACCTGGATTCTACCTCGGGGGGTCTTCGCTGCAGCTTTGTCGTGGCCATCAATCGTTGCCATGGCCAAGGGAATCCCTGCCATGGCTTCTCCCTCCTTTGACGCCGCTGTGGGATTCCATCCTGGCTGGACTCTGGGATTCCACCTGGCTTCCCTTGCTCTAGGCTTCTCCCTGGCTCCACCCACCATCTGAACCACCTTCATCTACTCCATGGTTTTATCTGCCTCCTATCACCATCCCTTTGCTGCCTCCTCGTCCACCTCTTAAGCCTCCTCCTTCTCCTCTCCACGCGACGCCTTCCAGGAGGGGGCGTTCTGTTACACTTATTCAGTTGTGTTGGATCTTAGTTTCGTTTTCATTACCTTTTAGTTTGTTTTCATTAGTCACGTGTGTTTTTTTGTTTGAGTTTCCCGCCACTCATCAGTTTCCATGGACACTAATCTTCTTTAGCTCATCATGTGTATTTAGGTACCTCACCTTCACTCTTTGTTTGTCCGGTCTCGTTTGTGAAAGCGTGTTGCTACTACCTTCTGTTATTTGCCTGTTGGACTATCATTAAACTGCATTTGAACTTTACCTTCATTATTGTGTGTTTACCAGCAACATGGCTAACAGTAAAGCAGCACATATTTATTTATGTATATTGACTCTTTCCTCGCCATTGACGAGTTTTTCCAGCAATCCATGTTTTCACTGTTACTGTATATGGTAGGATCTTCTGAAAGAGTGCAAAATCTCTGGATCAAAACAGGCGAAGAAGAAGCAGAAACAAGTGATAGAAGATTGCTTATGCACATGTAAAATAACGCAATCACCAAACATTAAACAGCATATATAACTGAATGAAATGTCGAACCACAAAGAGGTATAGGACTGTGAAGCTTTGGACTGTGAAGCTGTGAAGCTACTCAATTTATGTTTTTATTGTTCTGAATCTGATCCGGATGTAGTCTACTAAAAAAAATGTAATTTTCTCAGCTTTTTGTTGGGTTGCTTTTGTTTTTAATGAATTTTTATGAACATTTTTTTTTTCTTTTTTTTTGATATATTGTATGTATTGTATATATTTGGATATTCATACAACAAAATATTCTGGGGGCCATGAATATTTTGTGAAAATGATCAAAAATGCAGCTGACTGGCAACTTTTTTTTAAAAAAACGCTGGCCAGTATACTCTTAAAAAAATAAAGGTTCTTTATTGGCATTTATGGTTTTGCGCAAAAGGTTCTTTATAGTGGAAAACAGCTTTTCAGATTATTAAAATGTTCACACAAAGAAAAAAAATGGTTATTTTAAGAAATATTCACTGAAACGTTCTTTGAATAACCTAAATTGGTTCTTCTATGTCATCGCTGCAACAACAACAACAACAACAAAAAACCTTTTGGAAACTTTATTTTTTAAGAGTGTAGCATAGTTCCAAGAAGAACTATGCTGAGACCACTGAACTCAACAACAACAAAAAAAAACATTGATACTATAGACCTATTTAACAACAAATTATAGGAACATAGGTTTTTATAAACCTGTATATAGTACTATAGCAACCTACCCATTTTTTGAAGAAAGATGCAGTGACAGTCATGCAAACAGCAAGCAAGGGAATCCTGATGATTTACAGCAGTTTATATCTACACTTGCTTCTGTGTAAATTCATTACCGTTTCAATGTTACCATTTCAATTTTGTATCTTATATGGTCATTATTAAAAGAAATAGTCAATATAGTAACCCAGAAATTACTTTATTTTCTATATACAGCTGTAGTATCAGTGTCAAACATACAGCTTGTTTGAAAGATGATATCCTTGAAATGGAATAGTTGGTGTCCATTTTGTATGTGCCCTTATACTCTTATCTGATTTCCAAATGCTGCCCTCAGCCCATGTGGTCCTCCTTGGCCTCAAGTCCTCACTTGGCCTCATGGGCTGTTGGGTAGTAATCCACTGTGCAGACTTCACAAAATGGAGCATCAAGGGCGAATCATAGCAGTAAAAGTTGCTTTTATGAGCACTTACTGAATCATAAAATGACAAATGAGACCCTACGGTTTTGTGGACTAGAGCACAAGAGTAAAGGCCATACAACCTCAAGTTCACATTAAGTGTATAAATTGAGAAAGGACCATTGTTTTAACTGTCCTTTTCATAGAGCAGACCAGAAAATACTTTGTATACTTTTTAGGGCTTTTCATTTTAATGGTAAATTAATGCAGTAGGAGCAAGTACTGAGCACTGAGGCAAGTAGGAGCTGTGCGTGTAAACCCCTGACCTCAAGAGGCGCGCTGGCAAGTAGTGTCTTTAGTGTCCTTGTTACTAGCACGCTCTGCCTTGCGAAGACGCCGGTTTGAATCCCGCTTCGAGCAGGTCGAGTAGAACCAGTTACATTTGGTGCCGTGACCTGGATGGGAGTGCGGTTTAGGGGGTAAGTGTAACGGAGGCAAGCTAGCATGAGCTGTGCATGTAAACTTTACTCCCCTGGCCTCAAGAGATGCGCTAGCGACTGACACTAGAAACTGCGGCCTTTAGTGTCCTTGTTAGCACGCCTGTCTCCCATGCCGGAGACACCGGTTCGAATCCCGCTTGGAGTGGGTCGAGTAGGACCAGTTACATTTGGTGCTGTGACCCGGATGGGAGTGCGGTTTAAGGGGGTGAGTGTAACGGAGGAAAGCTAGCATGAGCTGTGCATGTAAACGTCACTCCCCTGGCCTCAAGAAATGTGCTGGCGACTGATGCTAGAGACTGCGGTCTTTAGTGTCCTTGTTAGTGCGCCCACCTCCCATGCCAGAGACGCTGGTTTGAATCCCGCTTAGGGCAGGTCGTGTAGGACCAGTTACACAGCTAATTAGAAAGAATTGCTTAATTATAATGACATCTACTTGGGACAGTTTGACAAACTTGATTGCAAAATAGGTTTCTGTGAACTGATCATCTTCAATTATATGGAAATAAAACAAAAATATGAATGTACTGACTTCTAAACCCACTTTTTATATGATTTACCAGTGTGCCAAAATAATGTAATGTTTATTCTCAGTCAATATTGATTATATACAATTAATTAATTTGATTGATTCATACAAAGCATGTAATTAGTTCAGTTAAAGTTTTGAAACAAACAGCCTTAAATCATTTTACTTTTCTGTTTTATTTGAATAATCAGACCCCTTTTTTATTATAAAACCAGGTTTCTGTTGTGCTACCTCAGTATGTGCACTCTTTAAATGAGCACTTTTCACACTTCAGCCCCATGATCGAGTCAAGCCGTACCCTGATATTTCACAGGTTTGTGATAAATGAGTGGACGGCAGCGTGCTTCTCAGACAGTCTGTCGAGAGCATAGAACGAAGACCCCTGGAGAGACTTGTGAAATACTAATGAGCAGGGAGACTTTCAAAATACAAAAGCAGAGGCAGACAGACTTGAGCTGCAGGGACGAGTGGGAAAGACAGAGAAGAACAGGGCGGAGGAGAGGCTGCTGGAGAGCTTTCTTAAAAAACCCCATTCATCATACAGGCAGCAGGCTTCAGTTCAGTAAACAGAAAGGCGAGCATGTTTGTGTGAGGCCGTATGTGTATTATGTGATTGCGTGCGTGCGCATGTGCACGCATGTGACACGGAGGGTGATGAATGGGATGATTTGCATGGAAATGTTTTGCCACGGATCCTCAGCTCAGTATGCAGCCGTTGCTGTTCATTGCTCACCTGTTGTTTTTGTTGTGACTGGCCTGTGCCCTGTGATTAAATAGATGTAGGCTAGTTTCAGCAAACACTTACTAATAATGTGTATATTATGGCCAACTTTATGATATATAAATGTCCATTATTTTTATATAATGTGTAAACAAACTAGTTTTGCTTTGCTGTGTTTGTTATTAAAGGAGAATAAGTGCATTTCTAAACAGTTTCCTTTCCTTAAGGTTTCTGCTTAACATCATTTGGATGTGACTATCTATAAGCCATTCTAGCATTGTTTCTATCATTCTAATAATAAATTCAATTCAAACTGAAAAAAAAAAGTATGTCTTGAATGCACTTTCGATTAAAACAAGATAAAATGACATGACTATAAATTATTATTACCTAAATGATCTAAAAGTCTGTAAAAAGAAAACTTTTAAGTGATTTTTTTTCTGCAACATAATTTGCTACAAACCAACAACCATGCCACATTTAAAGTTACATAAATCACCTTTCTTCCCCATTCTGATACTCAATTTGCACTTCAGAAGATTGTCTTGACCTTTGCTGCGTCTCAATTCGCCTACTTATACTATGCCCTAAAAGTATGTACTATTTTTGTGAAGGAAAGTACATACTTTTGAGTGTGCAGTAGAATAGTAGGCAAGCTTGGGGACATATACTTTGTCATAATTGCGTCTTTAACAGACAGCTCTGATGTTTAGTTACATGCATCCTGTCACTATTTAAACTGCCCTGTCAATCATCTTGACAGTTAAAATCCTTCACATTTAATGTAATGTCCTACCGTATTGGAGAGAAATGTAGTAGCATGTTGATCTACCAGTCATGATTAGTTCATGCAAAGAACTCTCCTTATGTGTTTGCATAATGATGCATTTAAAAAGTAATGACCAAACGTATCTTTATAAAAGTCGCAATGCTGTTGCAGATGAAATATAATTGTGGATAACACTGAATAAATGTATTTTCTTTAGGTTAGATATTGATTATTAAATCACTCATACCCCTTTATCTAATGCTGCGTTCCAGGCAGGTTTTTGAGCCCGTAAGTCACGACATCAAACCACGACTCATAACTTTGTAGCGTTCCAGGCAAGTCACGCCAAACTGCCCTGAGTATAAACAAACCAGCATGGCGAACCATACGGGGCTTATGCTCATTTACAATTATTTCTATCGCCAAAGGTGTTTACTCCTTGCTTATTTGAGGGAAATGGAGGAGGAAAACGGCGCATAAGGCAAGAGAAGCTGTTATACCTTTTATTTTACGTTATTTTACCGTGCACTTGCATAAACACCGCATCCGTAGGGGCTGCCATTGTTGTTTTTGCGGGCTATGTGACGTCAGAAGCCGTAACTGGGAGTACATTGATCTAGTACAAGTTCACGGGTGGGAAGTCACGGGTTTGACTGCTGTTCTAGTGCACTTTCACGGGTAGAAGGTTGGAAAAACACGGGTTACGGGTTACGGGTTACCTGGAACGCGGCATAAACCTCTCCTAACCGCCGGTCTGGCACATCCGCCATGTTTGTAGTTTTTTTTAAAAAAACACTTTATATTTGTGTTTGTAGTTCTAATTGAATCCTTGTCCAATGTGCAATGGGTTGTGGACAATATTATCCGTTAGAGTGTGCACGGATCTGCATATCAGAATCTAACTGGAAAAAGTAGACCATCTGGGTATCTTTGAAATACTTTAAACATACTATGGCTGAAAATGGCACCTTAAACAAAAGCTGGCTTATATTATTGTAGAAGTTCTAAAGAACGCTCCGTGCATATGGCCCATTAGATATTTGCATTAACAAGCAGTTTAACAGGTGTACCTAATAAAGTAGCCGATATCCTTTCACAATACTTTTTCCACTCTCCAGTTCAGTTGGTGGCTAGTGATGGGCAGATCGAGGCTTCGCGAAACACTGAAGCAGTTGGAGCAAATGTGCCATAATGTGTCGAGACTTCGAAACAATCTGACACCCATCTCCACGGTGACCCCTAGTGGTCAGAACAGTGTAAATGCAATAAAACTCGTGAATAAAAACACCTTTTACAAATCTATTGCAAATGTTTTATTTAAAGTAAAATCTATTGAATGCAATGAACTAATCATCTAATAAGATTAAATATAATATGTGTATACAGTGTCTGTATAATATGTGTTCTTTTATCAATTTTCAGGATTTGTTTTGTTTGTTCCATGGCTCAAGCTAAACAGGCCAATAAGAGATTAATAACTACCATAATTAATTTAAATTATTCTAATGTCTAATTAAAACATCTACAAATGCACCAAAAGCCTATGCAATCAACAGGCTCTAAATGCTTTATATGCTATAGGCTTTATAAGAGTAAGTGAACTAAATGCTTTTTGGATTAGATATTTGTGTATTGTGAAGTTTTAAATATTTTAAGGAAGTTCTGTATAATAATAAAAACGTCTATGGCACAGCTAGATGTCTAGGAACAACTGCTTCTACTGGTGTGTTGTGGTCTTTTGTACATTTCATTGTGATGCACAGCTATGGCCCACCATATTATGTATGCTACTACTTCAAATTGAGTGCAAAAATTCACACCGTTGATGAAATAATTGATTTTTCAGTGTAGGTAGATTTAAAAAAAAAAATTTTTATTGTTTGTTTGGCAGAAACACTCACCAAATACTGTTATATTATAAATATACTCTTAAAACATACCATTTTACTTTTATTGCATTTCAAGGGAGTCATAATTTCCAGTTATATTTTAGCGATGGTTGTATTTTACATTAAAAACGTGTATTCTCAGTTGCTTTGGCTTTTTGTCCAGGTATGGAAGGTTTGTTCATTGTATTTTTTCATGGTTTTGTTTTCTATTTTCTCCTGTGATTCACACTGTGGTCTAAATAGGCCTTTGTGCATTTACTAAAAAGGTGTCTTTGAAAGCATGCTTGAATTTCCACACGTTCCTTTATACATCCACTGATTGACTGATAAGGTTAGAAAGAACCGCATCCTAAAGGGCCCTTGAGCGAAGTCCTATTACTCACTGACAGTTCTATTACAGGTGCTTTTTTTCAGTGATGGAGGTATTTCCTGTTTGAAAAGTGTTGCTTCAATGGTCATTGTGTGATGACATTTCCTTTTCAGCATTACAGATACTTTTGTGTGTGAACAACATGATCATGTCTTCCCCACATCAGATAAGGATGTGATTCCAAATGAAATGGCGGATCCGAGTCTCAAGGGACAAAAGTAGTTATATTCCTGGGACAAATTTCATTCCTGCCACTACGCTAATAATCTCCTCAGTCACCTTTCTAGATGACATGATAGAAATATATGTGTGTGAGAGGGTGGAAAATGATTTCTTCAGTTGAATGGACAGGATCTGGTTGAGTCATTGCTGGCTGAAGGTGTGTGTTATGTCACTGTCACCTCAGCGCACAACAGTGTCCTCCAAACACCTCATCAACCCAAAGATGGATGCTGTCCACTATGACTCCCTGTAACTGTCGCCCGCGGGGTGAGTGTGTAATTGAGTGTGTGACTCTGTGTGTGTTTCTCCACTATTGAGAATTGAATTGAGAATGCCTTTACAATCCAATTAAACCCCAGAGTTTGAACTGGAGCAGCAAATTCAGGTTCCAGTTTTTTTCCCCCATTATAATTGTAATTGATGTCTGGAATTACTATACCTGTACTGTATGGTGGACCAAACTCTTATTTATTATTCACTCTTGTTATTGATGTTATTTTAATTTGTTTTTATACATTTGCTTTCATAAACAAATTTCCAAAATGTATTTGCTTTTTTAATATATTTTTATGAAAATATAAAATAATTTAATAATGATGGTGATGATTAAATTATTAAAATAATGGTTTACAAACAAACATTTTTGTTGAATTTATATAAATTTCACCATAATTAATAACCTTCATTTTATGGACAATGGTGGAAGATCACTGCATTTCTCAGAAAGTTTACTACATACATATACATACATAAATTTCATTCATTCATTCATTCATTCATACATACATACATTCTGTTGATTCATTCGATTAATTAATTCATTTTGTTGATTCTATTAATTAATTCATTCTATTGATTGATTGATTCATTCATTCATTCTGTTAATTAATTGATTCATTCTATTGATTGATTGATTGATATTTTCTATTAATTGATTCATTTATTCTATTGATTGCTTGATTGATTGATTCATTCATTCTATTGATTGATTGATTCATTCATTCTATTGATTGATTTATTCTATTGATTGATTCTTTCTATTGATTTATTTATTCTATTGATTTACTCATTCTATTGATTCTGTTAATTCATTAATTCTGATTAATTCGTTCATTCATTCATTTATTCTATTGATTTGTTCATTCTTTCTATTGATTCATTCATTCATTCTATCGATTCTATTGACTGAATTTATTTTTTTAAATTACAAAATTTATTTGCATTTTTAATATACCTTTCTAAAGTTATAAAATAATTGTGGCTGCAGAATTTATTTATTTATTTAATATTCATACTACACTGTATTACAATACATTACATATCGACTAATTTATTTTTTTAAATTTGTTTTATAAATACATTTATACAATTTATTTGCATTTTTACAGAATTATTTTATGAATGAGCAAAATAGTTAGTAATGTTTAAAGTTATTTATGCTCTGTCTTAAATTTTGTATAGGACAAAATGATGAAATTACATGCTTATAGGAATACTGGTATAATGAAACTTCTTGATTATAAGACTGCTTTTTTTTAAAAAATGGCAAAAGGGGGAGTATATTATGACCGACATTTCTTTTTTGGTTGAACTGTCCCTTCAATCAATTTTCCAGGCAATCTGAATTGAGTTTATGATTTTCGCAAATACTTTCCAGTTTGGTATGCAGTATGCATCAGATGCTCAGTAAGCGGACTAAGGGCGGTCCGTGGGCGTACCGTCTGAGGCTGAGATTATTGTTAACTCCACTGCTTCATCCCTTTAACTTCATTGCAGCAAGATATATTCAACCTTGAAAGGACATATTCTGAATGCTCAAAGTAAGACAATGCTTTTTGAATTTCAATACTTTTGAAAGACAGAGCATTTCTCAACTTTCTAGATTGATTTGGTTAGACAATAAAAGATCTCGCCATATTACTTTTTATTGAGGTGGAAGCAGAGCAGAAGGGAAGTCATTGAGCTCCTCTTAAATGGAACTACTAAAAGCTTGACAGGGGCTTCTTGTCATTGCGGGACGGGACATACATCTAGTCAAGGTCTTTCATATAAGATGTCGTAATGTTCTGTTCGTCCTTCTTTCACCTTCTCCTTCACACATACCAACCCATGTAAACATGAACACAAATATACAAGCACACACATTCAGACTTACATTGTAATTTCTATCATATTCACTAATATAAGTATATTAGTTTTTTTTTTCTTTTATCACAATATCTCAAGTGAACATAAAGAGTATATTCCTGATAATTCATTACTTTGGTCTGAGCAGATGTTACCATTATTGCCCTGTGTTACCTTTTTTAAACATGAAAAACCATTATGTATAACACCCACTTGTGAAGATAGAAATGTAAAAAAATATCAGAAAATGAAGACTTCATATAAAATGTTACAAGTTGCTCTCTCTGGTCCTTTCCTTCCTGAGACCATGTGCAAATTGAATACCTCCAAGTTTCATCTTAGACATCCAAGAGAAATTCCTAAGAGACAGTATTTTAATGCACACTCAGATCTGTGTAACATGAAATAGCTGGCAAAAACTTTCCTTTTGATTATAAGAGGAGAAGTTAAAAAAGGCCATTTTAATTGGAGAAGCCCTCTTCTTCAGAATAATATGACTTCCAAAACGAGCAATGTTTACCTGCAGGCTGTATGTGCAGAAGTTATTGTGTGTGTGTGTGTGTGTGCGTGACATTTCTTTCATCTTTTACATCACAGTCCTCAGCATCATTTGTCATTGGCTTTTGTTTTGTTCTTATTGCACCTGAGGGATGAATGGAACAGAGATACTAGTAGAATCCACTGAGGGAGGGAGCGAGGGGGACCTTTGACATTTTGCTAATTCAACAACACAGAGGGGAAGTGTTTGAACATCATAGTCACTGCCTAGAGCAAAGTTAGCGAATAAGATACAAGTCGGCAGCACGGGAGGTACATAAAGTGGGATATAAGGAGAAAGAGGGACGTTGTGTGTGTGTGAGAGAGAAAGACTTTAGTGTGTGAGACCGACCGGGTGTAGGGAGATTGTGTGTAATTCTTCACAGTGTGGATGGGGGAAAAAAAACAACAAAAAACAAATGGATTAAGGTCAGAGACGTCTGGATCTGAACTCAACCTGTCACACATAGATTATTATTAACAATAATAATAGTAATCTCTAATCCCTCAGCATGAATTACACTATTATACACAGCTCATTGTTTTACCCAGGAATTATAGCAGAGGGGATTATTTCATACTATTGTCATGACCGTGAAAACAGTTTTAAGCAATGAAATTTATTAGGCTAAAACTTCATTAGCCTCGTGTCTCTGAGCAGAAAAACAAGAGCAGTCTTGAAGTCTGTCATATTCTGTGCCTTCAGCAGAGTAAGGCTATGTCAAAAGAGATTCTAGAGATTAACAGAGATTTTTTTAAAAAATTATTACTACAGTTCAGAAGTCTGGGATGGGTAAGATTTTATGTCTTTGAAATAAGTCTCTTATGCACACCAAGGCTGCATTTAATTGTTAAAAAATATTTAAAAAAAATGTAAGGATTTTAGAGAGTTTGACAAGGGCCAAATTGTGACGGCTAGACGACTGGGTCAGAGCAAAAACTGCAGCTCTTGTGGGGTGTTCCCAGTCTGCAGTGGTCAGTATCTATCAAAAGTGGTCCAAGAAAGTAAAAGTGGTGAATTGGCGACAAGGTTATGGGCGGCCAAGGCTCATTGATGCACGTGGGGAGCGAAGGCTGGCGTGTGTGGTCCGATCCAACAGACGAGCTACTGTAGCTCAGATTGCTCAAGAAGTTAATGCTGGTTCTGATAGAAAGGTGTCAGAGTACACAGTGCATCGCAGTTTGTTGCGTATGGGGCTGCATAGCCGCAGACCAGTCAGGGTGCCCATGCTGACCCCTGTCCACCGCCGAAAGCACCAAAAGTGGGCACGAGAGCATCAGAACTGGACCACGGAGCAATGGAAGAAGACCTGGCCTGGTCTGATGAATCACGTGGATAACCGGGTGCGTGTGTGTCGCTTACCTGGGGAACACATGGCACCACGATGCACTATGGGAATAAAGCAAGCCGGCGGATGCAGTGTGATGCTTTGGGCAATGTTCTGCTGGGAAACTTTGGGTCCTGCTATCCATGTGGATGTTACTTTGACACGTACCACCTACCTAAGCATTGTTGCAGACCATGTACACCCTTTCATGGAAACAATATTGTTCAAAAACAATATATTTCCTGGTGGCTGTGGCCTCTTTCAGCAGGATAATGTGCTCTGCCACAAAGCAAAAATGGTTCAGGAATGGTTTAAGGAGCACAACAGTGAGTTTGAGGTGTTGACTTGGCCTCCAAATTCCCCAGATCTCAATCCAATCGAGCATCTGTGGGATGTGCTGAACAAACAAATCCGATACATGGAGGCCTCACCTCGCAAGTTACAGGACTTAAAGGATCTGCTGCCAACATCTTGGTGCCAGATACCTTCAGGGGTCTAGTGGAGTCCATGCCTCTCGGGTCAGGGCTGTTTTGGCAGCAAAAGGGGGACCAACACAATATTAGGAAGATGGTCATAATGTTATGCCTGATCAGTGTATATACACAGTACCGGTCAAAAGCTTGGAAACATTACTATTTTAAAGAAGTCTCTTATTAAGTCTCTAAAGTGCCAACACTTTAGCAAGGTTGAATAAAGTGCATTATTGCTTTAACTACAGCATACTTATTGCACTACAGTGGCCTCACAATCACTTCAATCAATCTTTTTTCAGAATTCACAAGTCAGAGTTCACTAAATTTAAACTTACACTAGGGTGTCAACCAAGTGTCTAAATACAGTAATTTCATGCGTCTTAATTTTGAACAGAATATCTATGATGTATAATATAAAGCCGAACAAACTTCTTGTGTTAAATGTGCATTGACATATTTTTAAATGTGGCTTAAGCATCCAAACATGTTGAGGCCACTGTATTATTAGTCTGTTTGTATATTTTAACCATTGTCTTGGGATTAAATTAAGTTATATCTAATCATTTTTAGTCATTGCATATGTTATTATTAGACAGTGTACTAAAGAGCACCGCGCAGTGGGCCTGAGGAAACTACTGTCCTTTAGTCAAGCTAATGTCAGTTACATTAACAGGATAGCAGTGGCGTTGTCACAGTTTCACAGAAAAGGTCCCCTGCAGTTCTAATTTGAAATTGGGTTTGTCATTTTACAGGCTGAAACTGGTTTATTCGACATTAGCTGTGCAAGACTGCCTTTTGACTGCAGTTTTATGAAGTTGTGAAACTCCTGCCACAATGAGGATTGATTGGATTGAAAACACTTAATGTTAATTAAGTACAGTAATCTCCCCGCCTGAGTTCTTATTCCCGTAGTCGGGTGATAGCGGAGTAATTACCTTTATTGTTAAATAGGTTGTATAGCGTAGGGATTTTCTAAATTAAACCATTTGTTTTAATACCACAGCCAGGACATCGTTCAAAAAAGACGTCATACGTGGCGGTAGGAAGTACAACTAACCAGAAATTACATTTGCATATTAATCAATTAAAGCCTAATATGTGCTTGTCCTTCAGCTTCTCTCCTACAGCCCCGACCCGTTTCTGATATGAGGCCATCTTTTCATTTCAGCATCACCTAATTTCCTGATGAACAGCCGGTCGACGGGAAGGACGTGCTGCGGGACTATTGCATTACCCAGAGGACAATTGATTTATCAAACAGAATTACAATGGTTTATGTCATGGTACGCACACTAATGATCTGAACTTAAGTTCATTCTCCGTCCTTCTTCAGAAGAGATTGTGTAAAGAGTGTGTTTGGTATAAGGAGACAGCTAGAATATGTACCTTTGCAATGTCAAATGTGACTGAGTCCTTTTGATGAGCTCCAGCAGTTGTTCCACTATGAAATATGTCTTCCAAAAGTCCATTTGTAAAATGGTTTGTCTAAAGTCTGTGTTTTGTCTCGGTAGAAATATTTCTTTAAAGATCAAAGGGGCTGTTTACACAACACTGTTTTCAACTAAAAGGGGAAAACTTTTTATGCGTTTTGGCCGTTTAATTATTTTGGGGGCCTGAAAATGCAAACTTTTGAAAACTGGTTTCAAAGTGCAAGATTTTGAAAACGATAACATTATTGTCTCTGTATAAACTACAAAAAGGTGAATTTGTGAAAACGGTGACATCATCCGCATGCTTATTACGTGTTCAGTCTAGGTGAACATTGCCAACTACTGGCCTGACATGCATATTACAGCATTTTTAACTGTTTTCATGGATCTGTGTGATCGGGGATCGTTTTGACAATGTTGTCAAACATTGTACGCGAAAAACGCAAAGAAAAATATTTTCCGTTTGTAGTACATTGTTGTCGTGGAAACATACCCTATAGCTGTACCCTATAGTTGACCGTTCAGACTATAATTTCATCCATTTGGAGGAGATCAAACATGTTTGATATTTTAAGCCAATTTTAGAACACATTGTTTTCTTCTCCAAGCAATGAGGCACATGTATTTGCATGAGTTGGTGTTTGGAATGACTTGAAAATCTAATAGTGTGGATCCTCAGTCATTTATGCAGCATAAATTCATATAAAATCATATCATCATTTAAGCTGAGATTTTCCTCACAAACATTTATGAAGTTGTACGATGCCTATAGTGCCTACGCCTATATCCCTGTTCATACGGATCCCCGCAAATGACTAAAAACGCTGTATTACGCATGCCAGGCTATGTCACTTTGTCGCCATTTTCACAGATTCACATTTTTGCAGTTTACACAGAGATGATAACGGTATTGTTTTCAAAAACGTCCACTTTGAAACCTGTTTTCAAAAGTTTGCCACCAAAATGCTGTTGCGTGTAAATGAACGTCCAAAATGCTTAAAACGTTTTTTGTTTTTAGTTGTAAAATGGTGTAGTGTAAACAGCCCCATAGTTTCATTTTCATTCTGTTCCCTGTTCTGCTTTCCCTAGTTAGTATCCCTGGTTGTTAATTAGTTCCTGCACCTGTTCTGTTTTACCTTGATTACTCTCCCTGTGCATTTAAACCTTTGGTTTTATCTGTTCATTGTGTCATCTATGTTGATTTGGTTGTTTTTCTACGTTGATTATTATTACTTCTGCGATCTCCTGCATGTTCCTAGTCTGTTCATTAATAAAGTGTGTTTTGTTTCGGATACTCCTTCATCGTGTACACTACAGCCAAACGTGACAATATATACAGTATATAAAATATATTAAATCTGTGTGTGTGTGTGTATGCATATGTATGTTGCATATGTAATTTTCTTAGCAGAATCTTTAAACTAAACCACTGTCTGTGGTACTGATCAACCTGACCATACATTATCCTGCCTTTTATATGGATACTTGCCAAATGGTCATTAAATATTGATTAGTGTTGAATTTTTTTTTAATATATATAAAGAGAAAGCAGAGTAATACAACAAGCTCAGCTATGTAAGAACTTGGTTGCCTGAAACAATGGTCAAAGAGTCAGAGTTTAGTGCTCATTATATACAATATATATCTGACTGCAGACTGCCATGATTGATCAGAATCAAGTATTCCAGGCATCTGTAATAAAATGTAGTAAACTTTGCCACAGTGAACATTTAGTAAGTATCATGTTGTCAGTGTTATGATTGAGCATATTTATCATGTGACTCCATTACAATATCTAAACATGCTGCTTCTTGGAAACTGTATAGAACCACGTATGGGGAAGAAGCTTAAAGATCACCCCAAAATTGTTAATCCTTTGCTCTCAATTCATCCATTCCTTTTATGGAAAAACTGCAAGAAAGAAATCACAGAGAGCAGGTGGGGAAGACAGATAGCAGAACTGCTTTGATCTCGAGCAATTCTTAACACGTCTTTGAAAATGAATTCACTGCTTCTTCAATTATGAGAAGTGTTCCTCTCCCTGCAGATAAAACAACACAAGCCGTGCATCTGCACGTTTGCAAATGAGAGCAACAAGTCTCTTCCCTCCGCTACAGCATGCGAGGGAGCCACCAAGGAATCATTAGAATGAGCTAGAATAAGCAAATGGTAAGAATTTCACAAAAACACGCAAGTCTACAGTGAGACTCATTTGTTTCGGATTTACTAACAAGCTCCCAGACGGGGCTTATAGTTGACTTGGTAACTACTTGTTTCTTTTATAACATCTTGTGGTAGGTTTTTCATGTTCAGAGGGAAAATTTCAGAGCAGTTCTGCTCTAGAGGAGAAAGGTGGGACACGTGTGCGTTTGGTAAAAAAGAAAGTGGTTCTGCCTGAAGAACCGAGGCTGGGTGGAATATAAATGAAGAAAGGGAATAAAACGAGAAACTTGGAGGCCTTGGTGAATGTATGTACAAGAGAACCTAGAAAATACAAACTGTACAGAATAACGTGGGGAAAGCGCTGTGGAGGATTAAATATTAAAAGTACATTAAATATTATTGCTGTTACATAGGATATATGATTTTATATGAATTCATGCTGCTTTCAGAAGTGAATTGTAGAGAAACACAATGCTAATGAAAAAAAATATGTGTCCTGTGGGTTAATATCACAAGCCACATTTCCATTACAGGTATGCGCAAAACTTTTGCGATATTTTCTAAATAGAGATAAAAAAAACTATTGTGAAATTATGACTTTCCATTAACCGATGTTATGCGACTAAAACGTCTTTTTTCCTGATCTGATCTGAAGTATGAAATCCATTATTGGACAAATTCCACAAAAAATGCCTGGGTAATGTTTCATCTAAAAATCAGAAGTAAAACATAATATTATCATAGTTATACTATTATAAAATTATAATATTTAATAATAATTTTCAGTACTGTATTGCAAAAAAAAGTGTTTTATTAAAATATTAAAGTATTTAAATATTAAGATCATTGTTTTGTAATGACTTTCATGCAGTCTGCTAGAATCGTTACATTATAACTAGATTTCTGACTAGATGAGATTTCTGTCAGGCTGTGTTCTCAAAGGAAGACGAAGAAGAACAGGTTCAAATACAAAGTAATCCAAGTTTAATCCAAACAGGCAAAAGGCAGCTACAACACAACATAGTAAGACAGTGAACAGACAAAGAACTGAATACAAACAGGAACTTATATACACCAAGGGAGATTAACTAATGACGTGCAGCTGTGAGGTGGTTAGTGTCCATGGTAACTGATGAGTGGCGGGAACTTAGAACAAGAGAGCACATGTGACAAGAGAAAACCAAAACAAACAGAACATGAGGGTGACTGTGACAATTCAATCTCTTTAAAGCTGACGTTGGTTCTTTGTAATCAATCAGTGACTGACCTTGGAGAATGCAGTGTTAAGTTTCTTTATGTTTTGCTTTGTATTTAACTATACATTTGTGTTTAATGTGTATTAATTATTTAATTTGTATTTATCTCCACAATCACTTAACTTATCCACAAAAATAATAATAGTTTTTTTCCTCTCTTTCTTTTCTGCATTTCACTTCTGCTTAAGCTTGTGTACAGCTTATACAGTACTTGAAACTTGACATTGCAGATATTATTAGCTCTTATGATAAATTGCTTGCGATGTTCATCATTTGCAAGTCACTTTGGATAAAAAGAGCATAATGAAATAACTCTTGTAATGAAATATTAATCCATTCTGGCTTTTGAACATTGATAGATTATAAACAGTATAGCTTTCCCGTACATTGCATCGGATAGAATAGATCAGCTGTGTATCTCTTCATCTGAGAACGAGTGAGTAGGGGCTTGTTCACCAGAGAGAAAGAGAGTGAGAGAGTCAAGAGGGTGGATGAGCTAGAGAAAGAGAGAGAGAGGATGAGGGTGTGTGGCTGAGTGTAGCTGACATGATTAGATTGCATTAGATTCGGAACAAACAGCTGCGACCTGCTTACCTGCAGCAGCCTGATCAACTCACTATTCACAGACACATTAGTCCAGAAATTGCATAGTGTTGCAAAATTAGTGAATACAGACACTCATTCATGCCAGGTCACAAATGTGTATGAACTGAAATGCCTATATTAATGCATATTTGAATAAGAGCCCTTGAATGAAACCATACCATTTAATTCAGAGGGAACAGAGACAAGCAAACATGCATTTGAACATACTGTAATAACTCAAAACCTTTGACATTTGCCTTACATCTGAATGTTTTCCTTGTTAATGTATAACCAGGATGCAAATTGCAGAGGGATTTGAGAGATTCAACGCTACCATTCAAAAAATTGTGGTATTTTATTTTATTATTTTATTTTATGTTGTTATTTTATTTTTCCCTTAAGAGCAATAGTCAGAAATTACCACCAAGGCAGCATACAGTGAAACCAAAAATTATTTATTTTTTATATGGACACTATAGTTCATTTATGATAGCAAAATAAAGTAAACAGTGACATATTATACCCAAAAATTCTTCATACAGTGGACTACCAGTAAAATTGATAAAAATTTGGAACCAAAAATTATTCAGACACTTTGACCTGACCATGTTTTGCTTAAGTGTTATCTGACATAATTAAGATTAATGTTTTCTGACACAGTTTAACTCTGAGATCATATTTTATTACCATTTTTTTTAAACTATAGTGAATAAACTGTATTAATGAATGAAATGTTCAAGGTGTCTGAATAAATCTTGGTTTGACTATATGTATATATATGTATGTGTGTCTATATATATATATATATATATATATATATATACACATATATACACACACACATACTGTACATACATCTGGTTATGGCGGGCCAATGAAAATTGATTGAATTTGTGACAATGCAATTAGCTGATTTTAATTAACTAAATTAAACAAGCTGCAAAAATCCATTTTAGAGTCTATTTATTAAGCATAGCAAAAGTTGGATCAGCCTTGCATGACTAGTTTCTAAAACCAAATAAAACGTTTTAAAAACAAAATTTGTCAGAAGAAAAGTGATAAAACAGTTATAATTCAGAACACACCTCAGTGCCTTTTCAAGGTGAAAAAAATAATTAATTTTCTTTTCTTATTATGATGGTTGTGAAGATGCCGACATGAAGCTTGTATGTGTTCTGCATAAAGAGAGCACAGAACTGCAGGTTCACAAATTAGAACATTTGCATGATGTGACAAGAATAAGTAGTTTGACATTTTAAACTCCCTGTTGTTGTACAGGAAATATTCCTGTTGTTTGGGCTTAGGGAACAAAATGATGAAGCATTTCAGGGGGGAAAACGAGAATAGAGAGAGCGGTAGGACAGACCGGGGCTATGTTGCCAGATCCTACAAGAAAAACACACAACCTGATCTGACCAAAAAAGGGGGGGAAAATTAGCAACAATAATTAATAATGACGAAATGTAGAGTATGGCTTCAACAGGTGGAGAATTTAGCTGACAATTGAGTTTAGCTGACTTAATTGCAGGTCAATTCATTGTGTATTCTGGAAATAAGCCCACAAAATGCAGCTTGGGCTAACTTTATGAACAAACAAGACCAAAGTAGTTTATAAAAAGTGAACGTGGCAACACTAACCAAAGGGTTGAAGGGTATAAAGCTCAGTTGGTCGGTGGCAGCGGTTAACCTCAGGTCCTGATGCTTAGTGTCAGTTTGACATATTAATGCTGGAGCAGCTTAGACTGACTGAAACCAATTATTTAGGAGAAAAAAAGTTTCGTATCATGCACAAAAACGCACACACACACACACACACACACACACACACACAGAGGAGACTTTTGGTTAAGCACTACTCCAACACACTGCTACACTTTCTGAAGTCTTTTTCTTTATCAGAATTATTGCTCTTAAGGGAAGCAATGCTCTACTCCTTCTCTCCCCCTCTCTCTCTCTCTCTTTGTCGACACACACCAGCACATTCTCTCCGAATTAACTGTCAGTGATTGAATTTTACACTGGAGGCAATTAGGTATATATAAATTAGTTTCTGAAAAGTGGTTAAATAGGTCGTTTCACAAAGAGGATATGAAGTATATAGAACATTTGTGCTGCAGTGAAATTTCATTTTGAACTTAAAATCAAAATTGACCCTTTTTTTTTACTTTTTTAATACATGTTTTGGGTCTTAATATGCATGATTCATCACTGCACATAATTCAAAGGGGGGAAAAATGCACATCACATAGGTATGATGTGGAAAATGCATAGCCAAATAACTATTTAGGCACTGATTTAGACAACTGTTAAAACAATGCAGCTTTACTAAAATTTTGCCAGTAATCTAGTAATTATATGGCACTTAAAGGCACAATATGTAAAGTTTCACCACTAGAGGTCGCCTATTCAAAACAAAGGCATAGCTTGATGGTGCCGAGATTGAGCGCGGAATCTTGGGAGGTGTCGTCTTCACCTCACAGCTGGTGGAAAAGAATCAGGAAGGGACTCATGGATGAGATTATCAACGTTACTATCGTATGAAGCAGAGAAGGGCTGAGTGATGTTGGAGCTGAACGAGGCCGCTGGAGCGACTGTTAATGAGAGACGAGCGCGACACATGCCTCGAGAGCAGGTGAACTTTTATTATGCTGCAGACGACCATTTCCGCTTCTTCCGGTCATGCATATGTGGGGTAACGCAGTGCTGTATTATCATATTAGATACATTTGAGTGTGTTCAAAAATAAAGTTATGACGTTACTCTGTGCGTTCACTCGGTGGCTGCTATGTGCTAGTGTTTTTCTCTGAGGCGAAAACATGCAGTCGCAGAAAATCAAGAAAACGAGATTCAAACAATAAGACTAAACGTGTTAAGCTATATAACAATAATTAGTTTCCTGTTTAGAAATGTATCCAAACAGTTGTTCCCTTGTCTAATAAAACACATATTATAATAAAGCGTCTTTGGTGTTTCCATGGTTTCTACAAAATAAACGACACAAGGACATGGTTAAAACTGCTTATTTCTCTGGATTCAAACATTGTTGGAAACATTTGGGATAATGTAAGTACACAAGTCAACAAAATATATAACACTGTTCTAGTGGTTTTTGGATATTTTAATATATTTTGTGCCTTTAAAATTAATATAATATTTTCAACAACATATCTACATAAAAACTGTAAATAATTAAAAATTCATATATAATGAATTAATATATATTTATACACATTGCTTATATATAAGCATTATATAAATTATAATAATTAAAAAGTAATTGTATATTATATTTTGAATTATTAATATATAGTATTTATATTAATTTATATTATATAAAATAAAATTTTATAAAAAATATTTTTAAATAAATTTCATTATTTTTGTCATAAATGTTACTATATATATTTAAATAAAGATCTGAAAAAGAAGCAAAAATAAGCTATCTTGTCCTGGTCAAAAAATAAAAAAAAAATAAAATAAAAATTGGCAGTAGTGTTTCGTTTTGGAAATAAACCACATTATAAGACTGAATGGGTGGTGTATTCTGCTTCACGTTGACTTTACAGTTTACATTCTGAAATGTGATCCTCAATTGACTTAGGGTGCTTTCACATTAGCACTTCGCAGGTACGCACCCGAGTTCAGAAGACAGTGTTCACATCGTCCAAACGTACTGAACTCTGAACCCGGGTGCGCACCAAAAGTTCTAATGTTAAAGCACCCGTAGACTTTGAGATTGTATTGTATTTTAGGGCCTGAGCACCGATGGTTGTAATTGTAATTGCTTGGTCAATTATTCTTCATCACCGAAATGAATCATATTTTTGAGGGCCTAAACATGCTCGAAAACTCACAAAACTTGGCACACAGAAGTGGTGAAAATTTACGTCTGATATGGGTTTCAGAATTAGGTATGGCAAAATGGCTCATTAGCGCCACTTACAAAATTTCAATCAAGCGCCCTAAACGCTACATTTCACGTACAAGTATAAAATTCGGTAGACACATGTTACAGCCCAATACCTACAAAAAAGTTCCTGGGTGCAAAATCTAAAAATCCAACAGGAAGTGAGATATTTTGAATTTTCTCTGCAAATTTTTTGCAGTTTTTGCCATTTCCAGACATTGTACTTTAACAAACTCCTCCTAGAGCCTTAATTAGATTAACATCATATTTGGTCAGTCTAATCTAAAGGCCTCGCTGACATTAAATTACGAGAATCTTGAGTTTTTTGCTGGGTGTGTCCGTGATGGCCTGACAAAGTTTGATGTTTCGCCATGAAACAGGAAGTTGTTGTAACTTGGGCATACAATGTCCGATCTGCCCCAGTCTTCACGTTTTATTAGAGCGCTGGCCTAAAGACATCTACATGCCAATATTACGTTACAGTCATAGCGTCACCTGCGGGCAACAGGAAATGACATGACATTTACACTGTGATGGTCGGTGCAATCAAACACCTGAACAAGCTAATCAAGGTCTTCTGGATTACAAGATGGTTATAAGCAGGTGAGTTTAGTCAAATTTGGTGGTAAATTCTGCAGGAAAGTAGACCTTGAGGGCAGAGAGTTGAGAACCCCTGCCATAGAGAATGGCAGTACAGCAGCGCCAAAGTCATGGGTTTGATTCCCAGTTAATGCATGAATACAATTTATACCTGCAATGCAATGTAAGTTGCTTTGGATAAAAGCGTCTGCCGAACGCATAAATGTAAATATAACTCTACTGGGAAAGCTGTGTTTTTCTTTGGACATCTTGGAGTAGATGCTTAAAAATATCTGCAGACTGGTCAGTCCATCCCTTTGTTTGAGCACTTCAGATGCCTTGCCCCAAGCAAAGAAGTAAATAACATGACAGCCTACCTGTTAAAATTCTAAATGCATATTTCAGTGAACGACATTCATTTGAGAAAGAGAAAAAAGGAGCACAAGACTAATGCCCTAATCTTGCAGTTGCGATGTGCTGTCTGAGGGCGCTTTGCTGGGTCGCATCTACCCAGCGCTGCTCTTTCAGGCTTAGGGCTTTGCCGAATAAATTCAGACTAAATCAATTAAACATGAGCTTTTCTCTGTTATGTAAATGTATTATCAACAAAACCTCATTTGAATCTTACCACGCCTGATTCTTTCTGCCTCATTCTCATTGCCACTCTCTTGCGCGTTTGGCGAGGGACGGTCTCTTTGATACATCTGTTTGAGACAGCGGGACGTTTCATTATTTATTGCTCAAATTTATTTCCCTCTGAGAGTGTGTGTGTGTGTGTTAGAGGGAGAACGCTAGACACCTGTGATGTATTGGTCACACTAGGAGCTGACATGAACAGAGTTCATCTATTACAGGAGATGGAGTGAGACAGGATTACATTACCTAAGCACCTCTAGTGTGGGGGATGAGAGGGTTTAAACAGGGCAAGTTAAGATACATGAGGCTATTCGCCACTCTGAAGTAAATGTGTACTCGTAGGTGTTTGTTAGTGAGGAGAACGAGCATCAGATTTTGTAGCCTTGGCAATTTTTCATGCACTTCAGGGGTTCTTTAGGGTCCAGGTGTTAGTGCTGTCTAGTCGAACAATGGACACTGAATCACGGTACCACCTGATGTAGAGCTGCTTCCAGGTGGTGTCAACTAGACGGTTGACACCGTGGTGGTATCAACTATTTTCTCAATACAAAATGCATGTTATTTTTTATTTAGTACTGTCCTGAATAAGATATTTTACATTAAAGATGTTTACATATAGTCCCTTGATTCTTAATACTGTGTGTGGTAACCTGGATGATCTACGACTGTTTTTTTTGTTTTGTGATGGTTGTTCATGAGTCCCTTGTTTGTCCTGAGCAGTTAAATCCTCCAGTTCCTGCAAATTCTTTGATTTATAAGCATCTTTTGCATATTTGAACCCTTTCCAGCAGTGACTGTATGATTTTGAGATCTACCTCTTTACACTGAGGACAACTGAGAGACTAATACGCAAGTATTACAAAAGGTTCAAACATTGTTCAAGGTAAATTGTACTTAATTTGTCTTCCCGGAAACATGTAAGTATCTTCTTTTGCTTCAGAAGGGCAGTACTAAATTAAAAAATATGATATTTAAACAAAATAAGAAAAAAATTGGACCTCTTTATCCTGTTCAAAAGTTTTCACCTCCCGGCTCTTAATGCATTGTGTTTCCTTTTAGAGCATCAGTGAATGTTTGAACCTTTTTTAATACTTGAACCCTTTTGTTTTCCTCAGTGTGAAAAGATGGATCTCAAAATCATACAATTACTGCTGGAAAGGGTTCAAATATGCATATATAATATACAGTGCCTTGTGAAAGTATTCAAACCCCTTCACCCTCTATTTACTACTTTAAATTACTTTATGTGTGTGTGTGTGTGTGTGGCAACTTTGCAAATTTATTAAAAAGGAAAAACTGAAATAAGTACATTGCATAAGTATTCAAACCCTCAACTCAGTACTTAGTTAAAGCACCTTCACAGCCTCAAGTCTTTTTGGGTATGATGCAACAAGCTTTGCACATCTGCATTTGGGGATTTTCTGCCATTCTTCTCCTCAGATCCTCTCAAGCTCTGTCAGGTTGGATGGGGACTGTCGGTGGACAGACATTTTCAGGTTTCTCCAGAGATGTTTGATTGCCGTTGCTTTGGCTGGGCCACTCAAGAACATTTATAGAGTTGTCCATAAGCCACTCTTGCATTGTCTTAGCTGTGTGCTTAGGCTCATTGTCCTGTTGGAAGGTGTACCTTCTGCCCAGTCCGAGGTTCTGAATGCTCCGGTCTATGTTTTTATTAAGGCTAACTCCATATTTTGCTGCATTGAGCTTTCCTTCTACCCTGACGAGTCCCCCAGTCCCTGCTGCTAAAAAACACCCCCACAGCATGACACACTTTACTGTTGGGATGGTATTGTACAGGTGATGAGCAGTGCCTGTTTCCTCCATACATGATGCTTAGAACTGATGCTCCATGCTTCCGTGAACCTTTAATGCAGCAGAATTGTTTTTGTAGTCTTTCCAGATCTGTGTCTTGATACAATCCTGTCTCTGAGCTCTACAGGCAATTCCTTTGACCTCATGGCTTGGTTTTTGCTCTGATATGCATTTTCAGCTGTTAGACCTTTTATTGAGAGGTGTGTGCCTTTTCAAATCATACCCATTCAATTGAATTTGCTACAGGTTAACTCCACTCCAAGTGTAGTAACATCTACAAGCGAAATTGGAATGCTCCTGAACAAGTGTCCCAGAAAAGGGTATGAATACTTATGTAGTTATATAAATTTGCAAAGTTATCACAAATCTGTTTTTTGCTTTGTCATTATGGTGTATGGAGTGTAGATTAATGTGAAAAAATGTAATTTAAAGTAGTTTAACATAAGGCAGCAACATAAAATGTGAAAAATACTTTCACAAGCCACTGTATAATACTACTGGTGTACAAAAGGTGATGGGAGTAGGTATATAAATGTATGTTTTCATTTACCTTGAGCAGTTATATATTCACAAATCTTATTCATACACTTTCAGACAATAAGAAACTGTTTTCCAAGGCTAATTTACCTGTTTACTCTTTTTTTTTATTCTCTCCTTTGTGTCATTTCATTTTTTTCACATCCTCTTTGTGTTCTTTTCAGGGTGTGTCTTCAGTATTTGGTGATTTATAGCGAGGGAGCATGAGCACTCCAGATAAGGTTTCAGGAAACGGCAGATCACCTGAGCTTACCCCTGCTTTGAGCCTCTGGGTTTGGGTACAAACACACACTAACCTGTGGCTGTGAGCATTGGAGCTTCAAAATCCTGTGATCATGGATATCAACTGCATGGCTTTTCGTATTACCCAGGGCTATCGTCTACTTATACACCAAAAACAGATGCAGGGGTTAGTTAATCACACACGAATGTACAAACCCATGCGAAACTAGATTTTTACATTGGTTTTCCAGGTCATTGCTGAGGTAATCTGAGCTGATTTTAGTATGTTGCTATGTGGTTTCATTTACATTTCAATATTTGAATGGCACTTTAATCCAAAATCAAGTCTCTGATATTCAGGCGCCGGTTGCACCAGTTGTGTGTAATTTAAAACTTAGCCTTTTTGTAGCATAAATAGGCACTAAGTTACATTTTACCCACTAACAAATATTTGAGCGTTACACCATTAAACTTGAAATTGAAATGTAACCTCACATGCAGAATAAACAAAATTTTTCTGGAAGACTCCAACCAGAAGTAGAATAAAATACAATAATTAAAACATATATGCTTTCCTGTAGCCCGAACAGTAGAGCATGGTGCTAGCAATACCAACATCACAGGTTTGATTTCCACATTAATGGATAAAAATATATACCTTGAATATGAGTTGCATTGGATAAAAGATTCTGCCATAAACATTTATAAATGTTGTTGCCCTTTACTCTTTTCTTACTCTTTTAACATCAGCACTCTCAAACTTTCTCCATCTTTTAGTCACACTATATCTCTGTTATCCTGAGGCTACAGACACCCCACAGAAAAAGCTCATGGGAGGTAATGCATGGATATTATATACCTGTACCACCTACAGACCTCTCTTATCTTCCCACCTGTGCCTATCCATCACTCTCTCAGAGCCGTTTCTGACCATTTTGGTGCCCTAGGCGAGATCCCTATTGGTGCCCCCCTTCCCCCCTTGCAGCTTAAAGTCACCATGAAATTAAAACTGACAATTCTTTTTTTTAATGGAATATTATTATTATAAATGCTTTATCAGTGCACATCATTATTAAGTGTTTGAAGTCAGCATAAATTGGGAGTTGCAATAGTCTTTTGTTCCCTATTGTGATGTATATCTGAGTGAAACAGCTTTTCAAACAAGAAAAAAAATGTAGGACGGGACTTGACTTTGTTCATCGGGAACTGATTAGATCATTGTTGTTTGCTATTGCTGTAATGTCATGTGAGTGACAGCTCTTCCCACCCTCACGCCAGTAAACACGTCATGAGAGAAGAGATGTTGTTGCAGGATGTATAGGGGAAGTTATTTTGATTAAAGTGCCCTTATTATGCCATTTTTAAGGTTCCTAATATTGTTTTGGGAGACAGGTTTACATGCATGCAAGGTCAAAAACACTTTCGTTTTCTCATAATATACATTTAATATCACCTAATTTCTCAAAGATTCTGAAGCAATTAGTTTGAAGCAGTTCGAAGATTCGGTCTTTCTAAACTCCTCCTTTCGTAAGCCTACTCTTTTCTGATTGGCCAGATGGCCCAATTTGTGATTGGTTTACTGCGTACAGTGCGTGTCAAAAAAAAAAAAAGACCATTGCCATAACTGAATTACAGCTCCAGAGGCTTATCAATTCTCAAGAGATTGTATACAATATGGACAGAAAAGATGGCATTGATTTTACCTTGTCAGTTGGACCCCGACAATGAAACGTCTGAAGTAGTCAATCAACCAGAAACTCAGTCGCAAGCATGACTGGAGCAGGGTGTTTCTCAGTGGTAAGTTTCAACTTAATTTATGGTATAAGACGTGATAGCAGCATCATTGTTACAGGTTGTGATTCAGAGAAGCAAGCTGGTCCAAATAAACTTGGTACTGACCCATCTTTTATGAGCAAGCGTTTTGCAAATCCCGCTCAGTAAAATGATGGAAACACAACAAAAGATTGGAATTATACTGCTATTGTATTATTGAAAAAAATTAATTTTCGCACAGAAAGTATTCTTGTCGCTTCATAACATTAGGTTGAACCATTGTAGTTACGTTGACTATTTTAACGATGACTTTACTATTTCTCTGGACCTTGAATGTGGTAATTTCTTTGATGTCTATGGGAGATTAAAAAAAACCCTTTGGATTTCATCAAAAATATTTTAATTTGTGTTCTGAAGATGAACGAAGGTCTTATAGGTTTGGAACGACATGAGGGTGAGTAATTAATGACAGAAATTTCATTTTTGGGTGAACTAACCCTTTAACTAAGCAGCCTCATCATTCGGAAGTGAAAATAAAACATTTACTTTCAGAGTGTAGGACACAACGTCTTCTCGACATGATGTTAACCACACAAGAAAGCTACAGCGTTTGAGGGCGGGTCAAGTTTTTCGCTGGCGGACAACGTAGAACATGGGCAGGCATTAGGCAAATGTGTTACCCAGTGATGTGTAGCCGTCACGGAAGTGGGATTCGAGTTCCTGACGACTCGTTTAGGTGGTTCAGAGTCTATTCCTTAATTTGAGATAAAATAACTTTATTTATCGTGCACTTTCGGCTTCACAACTTTGCAGATCGTTTACATTCACAGACAGCTACATTACACTTTGCACAAAAGGTAATATTCGAAAAAGGGCACGTTAAAGATTACGAAGGCACATGAATTAAAAAAAAAAAAAAAAATCATTTATAATAAATACTGCAATGTTCCATAAAAAACAAGATTTTGTGACTAACATTTTAACGGGGACATTGAGGCACTCATTGGTGCCCCCTCCAGCTGGTGCACCATAGTTCACCTATGCCTAGAAACGGCCATGTACTCACTTTTCTACTTTCAGTGTCTTTCCCCTTGCAAGTGTCTTTTCTCTCACCCACCTACTTTCTCTCTCCTCTGTTTTGTCATTGACAGTCCATCTGTGGCCTGTATCTCTACGGTCATCTCTCATTCTCCAGTTCTCTTTCAAGATTTGCCCACTGTATTGGTTTGCAACACACATACACTTTCAGTCCTTTTGTTTTCCTTTACTCCAGTGATAGTAACTGAAGAGTAAGAACATCTTTCTTTTGCTAATGGGTGGTGGTGAAGGATCCGATTTCTCTTTTGTAATGCAATAGAGACTTCGCCTCAAGGCATGAGAAACACAGGCTCCCTCAAAGCCCAAGAATCAAACTTCCTGAACGTTTTTGCCCTCCTCTGAACTATTATTCACAGACATTAGTTGCTAATGGAACAAATGTGAACAAATAGGTATACTAATACCATTATGGCTTTTAAATTCGCTATTTAATTTGTATGCTTCATATATATCATATTTCTTTTGGGAAAACATGTCTTGTAGGGCAACATTTATGCATTTGAGGTTGTAAAAATTGGCTGGTAGGCTTTTACTTAAATCAGAGCTTATCAGAATCTGTCGCTGAGTGTTTGACCTTATTCTAACCAGCTATTGATTTAGCCTGTTTGGTAAAGCATTTCCCATGAGTGCTTAGGTTGGATTGACAGTCCTTCAGTGGGATCATGGAATTGCTTAAAGATATGCAGGCGCACCTTACATACACGAATGTGTGCGCTTACTCCATCTGGTAAACTCTTACTCTTCACAAAGTGATCTGATCCCTTGAAACGCAAAACTGACCGGCGTCTCAAAGAGCATGCTGACTTAAGAATGTCTTGAATAGGGCATCTTCGTGCATGCTCGTAAATATGATTGACAGAAGCATGAGAGTTCAAAGACAAGCAACTGAATACATTCCAGGTTGAGTTTCATTAGATGTTATATTAGGTGGCGCTATTTGTAGACTAAGTATCTGTTTGTCAGTGGCCATGATTTTGTCCAGTAGTATGTGTTTCTGGAACAACATTCATATAAAATGTAATAATCTATAAACTTTTATCAGATGAGCTAAAATAAGCAATATTGTCTTACAAAAGCAAAAAACAGAAACTCTGCCAACATTGAAACTGGGACAAGTGTTTTGATTGAATGTTGATTGCTTTGATATCAGTTTTCATACTCAACTTTCTCTGAAACTGAGCATAGCTGACATTTTTCTTCTGCTGAACACAAAAGAGTTTGAAAATTTGAACACAAAGCCCATAAAAGTATCATAAAAATTGTATATATGACTGAAGCCATAAGGTAAGTCGAACTAAATTAAAGTTTTCAGTTATTTTTCATTATTTATTATTAGTTATATTTTAAAATAATTATTAATGAAATGTTAAAAATAGCTAATTAAATTTTTGTATTTATTATTTGGCAATGAGAGAAGAAATAACTCAGTCTGATTTTTTGGTTAAAAATGATCTAAAATCAATTTTTGAGCAAGTACATAACCAGCCAGTGATCAAAACTATCTCCTTACATTAGCCTGATTCACAACAGTAAGCTTGTAATAATGTTTTCTAATTTGGGTGGTACTGGTAGATTTCTGCAGGAAATTTAAGCATGCCGCCGTTAATTTTTGCGTCATTACGTCACGTCTGTTTACATAAAGAACAAGTCCGAGCTAGTAGGCTATATATCATGTGGAGAATGCTGCAGGTGGTGGATCATTCACAGCCTTTTCTCACAGCAGCTGGAATAATTAAACTTATTATTCTGATGGCATGGTAAGGCAAATGGACAATTAGAGATTAGACTGTACAGAAATTGAAATCTATAGGTAACGCTAACACATACTAAATACACATAGTCACGCAATGCTGATGTTAACATTAACAATTTGAGAACAAAGTATAACAATAATAATAATTTGCACGGGCTAAGCAATCATTAGGTTTAATCACCATTGGCAGCGTGATTTATTGTAATGTTTTTTTTCTCAACAAAAGTGGCAAATTTGTTACTTACTTGTTCAAATGACATTTTCTGGTGAAAATTCTTATTTTGGTCATACTTTTAAGACTACAATCTGTGATTCCAAAGTACAGTATCCACACCAATGTGGTGACTGACAGCAAACATTGGCGCTGAGGAGCCATGCCGATGCACAACCCACGTAAAGATGATAATTCCGCAAATAACTGCAGTTTCAAACAGAGATGGCGACAAAGAGGCAAAACTTATGGACTGCAGCTTTAACTGTTCTTTTCAATTAATTAGTTGATCTGGTTCACAAAACAAGTCTAAATAATGATTTAAATTCATTGTATGTCACTTGTAGTCGGTTTTGTTTTCACTGTGTTCTGTTTTTCCTTTGTTGCCTACCTGTTTTTACTAGTTGTTATATAATTCCCACACCTGTTCCATCTGCCCAGTGGAAGACATCACCAGCACCACTCCAGACCCAGAGCCCAGCCAGCCATTACCCCGCTGCAAGGACATGATGCAAGAGCCCACCGCAGACGGAGAACCAAAGCCTGCCTCGATGAAAGTACCAAAATTTGTAACAGAGTACTCTTAAAGCCTGGGACACACCAAGCCTGGGACACACCAAGCCGACTTCAAATCATTAGCGGCGACAAAAGTTGCGCTTGAACACACCAAAAGGACTAAAGGCCACTTTTAACTAGCACGTGCGTTCTGCATCTAAGTAAATATCTGTCTATTTCAGCAGGTATGAATAGTCTATTTTCGTCGAAACTAGGACTACAGATATACAAACCATAAACAAAGCAGCACTTGCTTACCATTTTGAATATCAATCACGCTGATCATTTTCTTCATTCCAGTCGGCTCATGTTATTATGAAAATATTTATGCATTCGAATGCTTAGGTAAGATGACGTAAAATTATAAAAGCCTTCTGTCTGTACCATTTTGACTTGTAGCTCGCTTTCATAACTTTCGCTTTTATTCTCGTGCACTGCCTCGTTCGCTAAGCTGAACAACCAATCAGAGTTCTTTTTCTCACAACGACAGCCCGACGCTGATTCAACATGCTGAATCAGGGCAAAAAACCCAGACAGCATCCGACTAGAGCCAATGGTGCGGAACACACCAAAAAAACTAAGCCGACCGACACTCAAAAACGGCCTGGCATTGCCCGATGGCCGACCATCGGCTTGGTGTGTCCCGGCCTTAAGACTTGGAATATAGCGTACAATTGCATCCATTTTGAATTTATGTGTTCCTCAGAAGCAAGAATGTCAGACACGTTTGGACTAACATGAGGCTGAATAAATTATGGCAGTATTTCACTTTTGGGTGATTTGTTCCTTTAACAGGTTGTGGTTGGTTAAACTCATTTTTTTTCTGGATTTAACAAGTACCTCTGACAGGAAGTGAGTGGAAACCATTTACACATTGAAAAAAACACATTAAGAGATGTGGCTTGAGGAACATTTAATTTAAGGCAGAGCAGAAGATTGGAATCTGTGTGTGTGTGTGTGTGCGTGTGCACCTGTGTCCTCATGTCAGTCCACTATTGCTGTCTGAGTAAGACAGGCTTTAAATGAATAGTGCCCTGGAATGGGGATGGACGTAATTGCAAATCAAATTGCTTTTGGAATTAGTTGTTCCAATTACATACTTAATAGAAACCAAGGAATGACCAGCACAGGCAGAGGCCAGAGTATTAACACATTTTGCCACTGAGAAATGAAGGAACTGCTTTCAGTGACGGGAGCAAGCACAACCCGCCACCACTGGTCAATTGCCATGGCCACCATCTGACTTTCATTAGCTTTTCAACAAAAGCAACTTCTGTAGAGTTTAAGGCCTTATGTTCAGAAGAGAATGATTTTGGAGAGTTACTGTTCATGGAAGTAACATTGTGGGCAGAAATGGCACCGTTTTTAAAAGCTAATAAATGTGGGCTGCATCCGAAATCGCACACTTCCCAACTGTATAGTAGGCAAAAAACAGTATGTGATTAAAGAAGTATGTCTAAATTCACAGTACTCATAAAAGAGTAGGCAAAAAGTACCTGAATGACATACTACTTCTAGCGAGATTCTGAAGTGTGCATATGATGGTCACTTTACTAGGCCACGGAAGAGGATTTATGAATGGCAGTGAAGCGACGTAGCTGACTCTGGTAGGTCACATGATAATGACAGCATGGCAGATGTAGTATGTGTGAGTTACATTCATACAACACACACTCATATTATATAGAACATACTTTTTAGCAGTCGTGAAATAACTTATTCAATATAAGTACCTACTCAAGAGAGTATGTGATTTTGGACGCAGCCCTTGATATCTTTTTTTGAGTGCTTAATGGAGTTTTATTGATTAAAAATGTCTCAGACATCTTATAACCTCTCTGTTTTCCCCAGTGTCTTTCCATGGAAAATAAATTGTATATAAAAAACACATCAAATGCCATTAAACCACTCTGAATATTATTGTCAAACCGTCTTAAAGTAAATTTATTTTAAAAAAGATCAATGCCACAATTCCAATATTCATTTTAACTGGTGTCAGTGCTATGCCCATGAATAGACTCTGAGATGATTTATAGTCCTAGTAAAATCTAAGATCATTTTAGATAGTTTTAATAATCAATGTGTCATTTAATGAAAACACAATATTCTTAATAAAAAAGTATATGCTGGCTCAATATTAGCACATTGACCATGACACTCTAACTGCTCTGAATTTTCATATGGATATTCATTCATTCACTTATTCATTTACTGGTTACAAAGCATTTTTTATCTGCAGAAATTAGAGGAATAGTTTATTCTGTCCTCTTTTACTCTTAATGTTATTAATGTTGCTAACTTAAGAAAGAAGAAGAAGAAGAAGAAGAAGAAGAGGAGTAGAAAAGGCTATCACAAAACTGACCCATGCAAGGTTTGTTATACCTAGACTTCTAAATGTATTTACCCTGCATGAGGAACAAGCCTAAATTTAAATCATAGGTCTCAAATCAGCACAAGTATTCCCTATCAAGACAGATATAACATTCATATGTCGAACCTGGCTTGATGTGTCTTTCAAATTTGTATATAGGCAATATGAACTATTTCAACAAATAACCACTTACATTTCATTCTATTTTTCAGGTGTATCATTCAGAAATCTTGGAATAGAGTGTAAGTTGTATGGACTTTTTATGAGCTGTCAGGACATTGTGGAAAAAAAAAAAAAAAAAAAAATCGATATAAGAAAGAAAGTTATTCAAGTTTGGATTTTTTTGTGTGTGTTAAGAAAGACTTTAAGACTGTCCTCAACAATGTAAAAGTCCGTAATAACAAAAAAACACTTTCTGAACCTTGAACTTTTTTTTAGAGAGATCTCTAAACTTTTCGGTGTGACTTTCCAGCATAAATGTTTCTGTCTGATTGGGGGCGCATGGCACCGTGTTTCAGAAGCTTTCCCTTTTCCACGTGCTCTCCATGAAAAATAATATAGGCTGTAGTGTGCTGAGGGCGGACCAATCAGCGCTGAGCAGGGCGGAGCCGCTGGGATACCGAATTCAACTTCAAATTCAGCTCTGTACAAATTACTATTCCTGAGGAGAGAAACTCGAACGGCTCAGTCAAAGCCCTTTAAAGAATTGTTGTTTTTACTAGCATCCGATTAAACTTTGAATTTCTTGACAGGAGTCTTATTGCAAGTTTGTATCTTCGGCCCGGGCAGCAGGTGTTCAGTGACCGCCACAGAGCTCAGTTCTCTTTGCTTGATGCATTCATTCACCCAAACCAGACCGCAAGAGCGTTAGATGGGGAGTTTCAACTTCCAAAGTTACGAATTACATCGATTCAGTGCGTACCCGAACTTTAAGCAGTAACAGCTGGGAAAGATGTACCAAGTGACGATGAAGGTGAGTGCATCTGTTGTCTAATATGTTTACAATTGCCCGGGTTTGGAGTAGACCTCCGAAGAATGACTCTTATGAGTCGGCTCTTTTTAGTGAATCAAAAACAGAGCGCGACCAGTGTAATTCGAATCCCAAAGGAGTGATTCTTAAGTGTCGGTTCTTTTTAGTAAATCAAATCATGCAGCGCGACTATTGTGATCAAATGATTTTTTGCTGGTTCTCTTTAGTGAATCAAAACACTTATGAATCAGTCGGTTACTGAATTAATTCGTCTAATTTACTGAACCGCAAGTTATTATTTTCTACTTTATCTAGCTGACTGATTGTGAACAAACTAGCCTAATATACAACACTTTAATTGTTGTTTTTTTGTATTTGTTTGTGAAAAGTAAATAAAACATCTCAGTAAACACCTTTTCCAAGAAATGTGGGTTATATCTATAGTTACTCAGAAGGTTTATAATTTAAGCCATATTACATATTTGCATACTCATGACGTCTGCTTTTTTTGTTCACAGGTGTTTATTCGTTTACGAGGAATTTGTACTGGACGTTCTTGACTTATGTGATTCTTTTTGCGTCCTGCGTGGTTAACCTGTTGGATACATAAAGTATTCTGGGTAACATTACACTTAACCAGATTAAACAGGCAATATTTCCAGCGGTCTGTTCCAAATGGATAAAGGCACATCTAATGAGCATCGATATGGATTGTAAGGGATTCTTCAAGAGTCGCTGAATGCCGTGAAAATGCTCGAACTGATCGGGTAGATAATCCGAACTGCGAATACGTCAAAACAACGTGGGTTTACAGGAGATATTGGCGCTCTAAGCGGATAAATTAAATCCGGTACACTCAAACGTATTAATACTTAACTGGAATCAATACTGAAACATCATGAGCCGTCTCGGGACACAGAAGAGCGGCTCGCGCTTAGCGAAGGGATGTTCGTTGATTTTGGAACAGAGTAAGGAGACTTGGTCTTTTTGGTTTGAAGGTGTCGTTTTATTCAGTGCTGAATACGCGGGTGAGGGCTTTCAGAAAGCCATGAGACATGAAAGTAAAGCGACCGGGAAAGTCGCGGACTCGGAGCTGAACTCTCCGGCGTGTGGGATGAATGAAAATCGCCTCGTAAATGCGGTGAAGCGAAGCGCGCACTTTCCTCTTTTCTCACAAACCTCCACATCTGCCGAGGTTACAGATTCCAGCTTCTCCGGGGGTCAGAGCCCTCTTACCAAGGGCAAAGTTAAAGGGATTATTCACCGCCAAGGAAATACAAGGAAGGTGATGACGGGGAAAGCGAGGTGCGGGATGTGGGGTTGGATTTTTGCCCTTGTGTTCCTCTGGAATACCCACATGTTGCGCGCTCAAGGTAAGTTTAGAGTTGTATATCATAACTTCACTTTTTTTTAAATGTATATATATATATATATATATATATATATATATATATATTTTTTTTTTTTTTTTTTTACTCAGGATTTGAAATGTTATTTTGACAAGTAAATGTTTAAAAATTTTGCTTAGACCATGTTTTTTTTTTTTTTTTTTTTTTTTATAAAGTTGATTGTAATGATGTCACTGAATGTATAAAATGCATGTATAAAAATCTGTTTGTATAATATTGTGCTAATTGTTATGATTGGGGTAAGTAAATTTAAACATTTAGGGCATTTAAGAGTATCTGAGAACTAGAAAGAGAGAGAACGAGGGGCAGAGAGAAAAAGGGGGGCATAGGCTAGACAGAAGGAGATGGGGGAGATGGATAGAAAGGAAAAGAGGGCCATATAAAGAGAGAAAGAAAAAGGGGGACACAGAAAGAGATGAACAGAATGAGGGACATGGAGAGAGAGAGGGGTGGGCGATCGTGCTTGTATGTCTCTCAACAAAAGCGGTAAAGGTCATACGCTGTCAACACGCACATTTTCTCAGGTCACACACACGTCGTATTGACTGAACGTCAAACTGACAAGTAGAGGGAGCAGGATGCATGAATTTACGAAGTGCAGGCGTGTGAAAAAGAAAAGGGTGTGAAGGAAAGGACACTGACCCACTGAGATTCAGAATTATGATTCAGAGCAGAATTCAGTTAAGCCTGGACTGGAATCGGCTTCATCAGGCTGTAGACTGCATATGGTGCCAGCTGGGTCGCTCTGGTACCCGGCAGGCTGTTTTTCAAAGGGGGGCGGTGTGTTACTGATTGAATTAGGATGTTTTAAAGCAGAGCACAGATTTTGCGTGCCACGCGTGGGAGCATCTCAGTCTTTAAAATGGCAGCAAGATTAAAAGATTCAAAAGTATGATTGTATTGCAAGCAACGCCTCACCGTATTAAACGCATTTGGCATGGAGATGCCGTGGGCTTTTCAGTGTTGGGGCTGTGAAATTCATCTGTCTTTCTTTTGAAGGTTGCATTAATGCAAACGCATGAATGCAGTCGACTCAAAACAGTTACAAGAACACCCACTCCTCCTGTGACTTCAGCATTGGTGGCTGGCACTTTTTCCTCTCTCACTTTCTCTACGTGCTTGCAGACTCAGCTTTCTCCCTGTGTTAATGTCAAGGTCTCGCTATGGCTTTGGATGTGGCCCAAACCCCAACCTTAAGGAGGTCAGAAGGTTATTGATCACATCCCATCAGAGAATGGCAGAAACAGAGTCATCCTGCTTTGTTAAGCATCATATTAGTTTTATTCCAGCGCAACCATCAGTTTTCTCTAATCAAGTTTATTCTTTTTAAACCTGAAATCCCTCAAGCATTTGTGTCTCTCATCATTCAAAGCTTTAGTTTGGAAGAAATTGAACATTTGTTATTCAGAAGTTATATTTAGAAGCAGGCCACTTGCAAGAAAAAGTCCAATGCATGCTCAACTTCTAAATCACTGTCAAGATCTTCTCATGGAAAGAATTTAGAGCCTATTATAGACAAAATTGGAAACCGTTAATATGATATTTGCAGCAAGTGTGAAGCAGCATTTCAGCATGTAATAACACTGGTTTGAAGGTTAATGTTTATTTTGGTCACACTTTAGAATAGGGTTCAGTCCTCACTATTAACTAACTATTAACTACGGCTTTTTCCTCAATAAACTCCTAATTACTGCTTATTAATAGTTAGTAAGGTAGTTGTTCAGTTCAGGAATTGGGTAGGATTAAGGGATGTAGAATATGGTCATGCAGAATAAGGCATTAATATGTGCGTTATAAGTACTAATAAACAGCCAAAAAAGCCTAGTAATATGCATGCTAATAAGCAACTAGTTAATAGTGAGAATTGAATCCTAAAGGTCTTTGCAGACAGAGTCCGAAATTTTCGAATATGTTTTTTTGTATTCGTCATCCTAAAAATTTGTCACGCACAGAAGCCTTGCTGAGTCAATACAAAATGGAGTCTTCAAGCTGTGAGGATGATTTTGTTGTCCTCTCTCTTCTTAAAAAGAGAAAAAAAAGAGGAAATATTGGGTCCATCCAGTCCTGAGATTTACATCTCCTTATCAAGGAGCTGTGGGAATGTCCAGAGCGATTGAAAGTTTACATTATGATGTCAGTGGCTCAGTTTGATGCTTTGTTAGCGATACTGGAGCCACATATTAAAAAAGAAGACCACCAATATATATGTATTCCGCACTTTGTTTGTCATACAGTGCTTTGTGCTGCAAAACGAAGTGGATCAACTTGTCAGACGCCATTCTGGATTTTGGCGCTCGCTTGTACGGTGGCTCTGAATGGTCAAAACACCTCTCAAAATGTTTGCTACAGATGCGAAAAAAAAACGCAGAAAATTAAACCCGATCCAAATTTTTTTACTGATGGATGAAAGTTTTGGAGGCAGTGTGTAAATGTGACTGACACAATGTGAGATGGTATTTATTTTTTATCACAAAGACCTTAAGTGTTACCTTTATTTTTTCAAATAAACATTAAGATAAGTTAAGATCTTTTGATCTGAGATCAGAATTCTGACAGTAATGGAAAACAAAATGCATTATAAATTTCATATTATTACAGGCTATAAGTGTCATGAAAAGATTTGAACCATTTAATCTGTAATAAATTGCTCTATTATCAGTGAAGGATGCCATAATCCCAAGTATTAACTAATGAGACAAAAAATCTTGAAAATTCATTGATCAAAAGTTCATCATGTGGGACACTTGCTGTTCTATGCAATGCAATTCGAGCCTAATCATGTTTCTTCCAGTTGTCCTTTCATGAAGCTGTAAATAATATGAGGTAGGCCATGTTATTTTCTTCCATCTTCCTTTTACAAAAGACTAATATTAAATTCATAGTGAATGAAGAGAGCTGCTGAACATACAACATGCATCAACACGTGTCTTTGTGGGTTTTCCTTTAATCCTAAACAGATTTTTAAAATGCTTCAGTCCCAAAAGCTGAAACTTTTGAGGACTGTCACATACCATCCCAAGTTGTTTTGCTGCGCTCTCTGTATTTATGACTCTTGCCAGGCATGTCAGTCGCTGAGTGGCTTTCTGTGTGTACGCTCTCAATGCACGTCAGTGATGAATGTTTGCATTCGAACGCTCTGACATCTTGATGCGCCACTGAGGTCCCTCAGAGAATCAAATGAAGAAGAGAGGTGCAAGAGAGATGGGATGAGAGAAGGGATGTGGGCTGAAACAAGCAGAAAGAGTGCAGATGTTAAAGAGGAGTGGAGCGTGAAAAGGAGGAAGCAGTGCAGAAAGAAGAAAGGGGAAGGATGGATGGGATGGTAGTTTTGGATGGGTAGATCTCTACGGAGGAGAGCACTGGCATCTCTTTACCATGTTCTTCCTTTACATCCATCACAAGAGACAGTTTTAGGGTCACTGGGATGTCTATCAAATCAAAAAGGAAAGAAAAGCCTGTGTGTTAGCTAAAGCAGAGGAAGAGAGGGGGGGAAAAGTGGAGTGGAGGAGAACATAATGATGAAGGGAGGCAAAACGCAGAGAAACCGAGAGCGAGAGAGAGAGAGTGTAGGCATGATGGAAGAAATCGAGATTGATGTGATTGCTTGTCTGTGTGTGCGCGCGTCCATGTGCGCGGGTCCTGGCAGGGACGGCACGGCATGAAAACTGCTCCTTGTGTCTGAAGCCTCTCTCTGTGCCGCTCTGGTCAGATGGGCTTTTGATCCCGGATGACAAACTCCTGCAGGGGCTGAATAAGAACTGCTCAGAATTACACCCAGTGCCACACTCCAGTACGTATTGCACTTTTCCCACAATCCCCTGCCATGCTTCCACTGGCACACTAAAACCCCATACTGCCTTCCAACTCTCCAGTTACCATAAATATTCAAACAAATCCTCTACACCTTCACTCTACGGCCAGGCAGTTGGTTTATCAAGTCAAAGTAAATCAAGACTCATTATGCTCATTATTGCTGTTACTCAAACAAAAGTTTTGAATTTTGACATGTAGCTCATTCTGCTCGGTTCATGTTATGGATATGAGCGATACTTCAATCAATCTTGTTTAGGAGATTGTGTTTAGCATTAGACATTGTGACATTTACTCACCCCCATGTCATCCAAGATGTTTATGTCTTTCTTTCTTCAGTCGAAAATTAAGGTAAACATTCCAGAATTTTTCTCCATATAGTGGACTTCCACAGGGTTCAACGAGTTGAAGGTTCAAATTGTAGTTTCAGTGCAGCTTCAAAGGGCTCTACACGATCCCAGCTAGGGAATAAGGGTCTTACCTAGCGAAAAAAGGCGAAAAACTCTTTTCTTCTATTCTATCTTCTATTTTCTTCTTCAACTTCAAAATCGCTCAACATCGTTGTTTTACTTTTTACTTTTTTGTTGTAAAGGCCATTTGACTTTAGTCTTTGCACGTTCACTTTGTAAACACTTGCTTGGTACTTCCGCCTACGTCACGCATTACCTTTTCAATGTGATTATGTAATGCGTGGTGCATCGCATAGCAGTGCAAGACGAGCATTTGTGGTTAAAAAGTTTATAATTTTTATTTCTTTTAGAAAATGACAGATCATTTCGCTAGATAAGACCATTATTCCTTGGCTGGGATCTAGGCTTGCTATGGTAGTCGGTGTTACCGGTGTTCAGTCGCAACACCGGTTTCATCACAGTTTAACGCATTAAAAATATTTAACACAATTAAAGTAGTATCCGTTTTTCTGCGTTATATTATCAGTCTCTTATTCATGCGAATGCTTTTAAACCATTCAAGCGCGACAAAAGAGAATGCGCTGTCTGTGAATGTCCTGCCTATGTGACACACACGCAACTCGCGCCAGTATTGAGTTCTCTTCCGCGCTTGAATGAACCATTACACACACAAATTCACACGGCCGCACACCAGGATTCATAAGCGATTTAAAAATAAATAAATAAAAAATAGGTGGAGGCCCCGCCCCCCGGTGACACTGGTATTACCGGTATTGTCACATGTCTATTAACCGGTGGGAAAAATTTCTCACCGCCACATCCCTACTAGGATTGTGTAGAGCCCTTTGAAGCTGCAATGAAACTGCAATTTGGACCTTCAACCTGTTGAAGTCCACTATATGGAGAAAAATCCTGAAATGTTTTCCTCAAAAACCTTAATTTCTTTTCAACTGAAGAAAGGAAGGTATAAACATCTTGGATGACATGGAGGTGAGTAAATTACCAGGAAATTTTAATTCTGAAGTGACCTAATCCTTTAAGGCAGGGCATTTTCTTCAGAAAATGTAAAAATCTTCAGTAGCCAGGATGACTCTGAAGTCGTGTCCTTACCAGACCAGATGCAATGTCATGACATGATAGGTTGCTTTTCCATTTTAATCAGTTTGTCCTAACCAGCCATGACAATGATATGCATCGAGCAACAGGAGATTCAGTTTTTTTTAGAATGGTTTCTATTTCTGCAATGTTGTGGCTGACAGCTCAGTGATTATCTCAGGTATTTATGTTTTAAGTACAATATTAAAATTGTATTATATGAGTTTGAATATCATTTTTACATGACACTATAGCTAAAATGAAATTGGCTATGGTAATTTACCTCAGATCCTAAAAATAAAGAAAACAAGAACATTCAAAACACCTTAACATGTAGGCCACCATGATATGCATGGAGTCTTCATCTCATGTAAGGCTGCTTTTAAACATTTGTCAAAAAAACCTGTTCATTTCTTTAGGTTAGTGATGCGAAATTTCGACAACTGGAAATATTTGGCTGAAACAGGGGAAAAAAATGGTTTTGGCTCAAAATAGATTTGGAGGATCGAACATCATTATCCAAAACACTGACATTTAATTGCCGGTGTTCTGTCGATTTGTCCTACCTTGTCAGAATTTGCTGCCTCCCATTAAAACAATAGGTAGCACAATTCGACAGCAAAAAATGCTACCTATCAGATTGTGCTACCAGCATCATATTCATGTGGTTTGAGGCTTTATTAATATCAATACTTACTCCTACCCTAAACCTACCCTTAAAACAATGCAAAAAAAAAAAAAGACGCAATAGTGATCTGCGTAAGTAAGCCCTGATGGGTAGGATGCAATGTCTGGACACTCGTTTTCTAATAACTTGTTTTTACTGTCCATTTCGTGCGCATAATGTGGATAGAAAAAAATAGATATACATGTCAGCAGTGTAATGGACGCACTTCACTGTGACCAAAAATTATGCTTGAGTAATATGTAAAATTTGTTCGGCTGGAATATGAAGAGGCGGCTTGTTCCCAAAGAACTTCACTATGACTGGTTTAATTTATGACCTGTGATAAATTAATATGATATGTATTTCTTTATCTAAGTTATTTTATTATTAATTTATTATTAAAATTAATTTGCGGTGCATCACTACTTTTTGTGACAAACCAGATGAACTTAGTCCACCTTTAAATGGCCATCACTGTATATGTAAGCTATACTGCACAAGTAAATTACTTCCTACCATGGAAATTATGTGTAATTTTCTGTATTGGGAAGGATAAGTGCATATACTTTGGTCCTAATTTACATCTAGTCTGTCTTGGTCCTCTTCCCTGCATTGTTCCTCTGCTCATTTACCTTCTTTTACCATGTTTCTCACGTTGACACCCTGAAAGTATTTTGAGGTGCCTTGTTGTGTCCCTGTGTGTGTGTGTTTACGCATGAGTGCAACGTTCGTATCGGCCCCCAAAAGCCGTTGTGCTTTCTTTGTTCGCTTGTATTGTCCGGTTGTAGACCCGACCCTCCCCCAGGGTGACCCAGACTGTGTCATTAACCAAAGCCTTTGTGACTCTTTTATTTTAAAGTGGCCAAATGAGAATAAACCTCTTAATTTCAGTGGTAAACGAGTGACTTAATTAGTTTATTACTAACAACGTTTTATTATGGTAATCATCTTGAATGATTAGAAAAAAAAAACTTTGATAGTTTGCCGACAGGTGGTCTATTACGAACAACAATATAACTGCTCACATTCGCTGCGATGAATTAAAGAGCTTTGAGGAAATGCTTGGCAATAAACACTTAGATTTAATTTGCTCCGCCTGTCTGAACACATCTGCCTTCCGCACTTAAGTATTATCAGGCGATCATTACATGTACAAGACATGCTCGACATCCTGTCTTTCCACCTCCTCTCTCTCTCTTCAAATGAAAGTTAGCACATTTGTCGGCATGACAATAATGAATCTTATTTGGGATAAGATCAAAGCCAGAATAACATAAGAACATTTTCACACAGAGCAATTTTGATTTGAATTTACATGTGAAACATTTTCTTTAATTCCCTCATTGTTCTATTCCTCCACTCTGAAATTGGTTTCAGCTGTTTCTTTTTTCTGCTTCTTTCTTTCGTTTTCTCTCTTTTTTACTTGTTTATGCCTGTAGCATTGACTTGAGTCAAAGCATTGGCGTTTTGACAGAGGCCTTTCCATCGTTACTAATCAGCTTTCACACCAATAGATTTTTTCTTCAGCGTTTATAAATGATGAGATTAACACATCTTTGTTATCAAGTATTACATGTACAAGTGCCTACTTTGCCTTTGAATAGAAGTGGTACCTCGGCAATGTGCGTGTACGCACCATTCACTGGTTTCTGGAAGCCCAGAAGGCCGTGTTTCATATTATGCGGGATTGTACAAGTGCCACATTAACATCTTTTCAATTTCTGCTTGTCATCGAGTGAGTTTATCAGTTATGCAGGATTAGTCCGTGAGAACTACTGTAGTTTATTATCTGAATGGGAATTATTTGAGTGCCATGCACTACTTGAACTGGAAGCTCATTAATTAAAAATTAATTAAAAAGAAATTTAGGGCAAACTGACATGTCGGTTTACACAGTCAGCTAAAAGCTGATGAGCAAATGAAGTGTTTTTTATTGTCTCTTTTCTCAGAGTCAAGGCCTCTGATGATTGGGATAGGAGAGGCCTGTAAATATTTGCTCCAAATATGAAGAAATTAAACTGTTGCTTTATTTGACTATGATGAAATGTGACCTGTGCTCGTTTCTAAAAGATGAGTTTGGCTCGGGCTTTTTAAAGCCGCGGATGTACGATGCCATAACCAGCATCAACGTTTACTCGCTTAATTGAAAGGGATTCATGATTTCACAGTTGCTCACAGATGAAAGTGTTTACAGTGCCACCACATGACATGACCGACACAGCCAATAACAAAGTACCCAAAGATAAATGCATCCTTTTATGATTAAAAAGAACTCAGTGCAATTCTGATCAATATTTCTGTGGTTACAATTCTTATTACAGGCGTCAGCTGCTTTAGTCGCAGTGTAAGTCAGTTGTTTTCTTAGTAATTGGGCACGTGGAAGCCAAAGCTCTGACCCATAACTTCATGTTTACGGCCTACAGTGCAGTTCTAAGTCAGCATCATAAAGCAACTGTCATGAAACCTTAAAAATAAACGATTTAAAAAACTCTAATCACACAAATTGACTTGACTTGATTGATTTAATTGATTTAAATAGTTTGACATTAACAAGATGCTAAGTTAACCTAAAAATACAAAGTATACTCAAATAAAATAGTGCATTTTAAGTTCACCCAAAAAATCATTTACTCTCCCTCAAGGTGTTTCAAACCTGTATAAATTTCTTTGTTCTGTTGTACACAAAGGCACAGTATTTGGAAGAATGTTTGAAACCAAGCAGGTCTCGCCTCTCATTGACTCTACTATAGTATTTTTTTCCCTATTATGGCAGTCAATGGGGGGGTGAGATCAGCTTTTTTTTAGGCTAAGTCAGCTTAAAATCCTTTCCATCTAAACTGGTTACAACTTTTAAGCCTAGTAGTGAATGTTTTATAAGCAGTAGGATAAACATATTCATCCACACAGTAAAGCACAACCAAAACAATGTTCTTCTGCAAAATGCAGTTTTGTTTAAAGGTGCAGTGTGTAAATTTTAGCAGCATCTAGCGGTAAGGTTGCGACTGCAACTGACAGCTCACACCCCTCGCACCCCTCCCTTTCGGAGAAGCTACGGTGGCCATCTGACAGCAGAGAGTCTGTGTGAAATTGTTATACACTATGACACATCTGATAGAGTACTGAATCTCCTGATCAAAGCACATGGGAAGAAGTTGCAGAAACAAGCAAAATCATATGTAATCATATGCATATGTAAAATTACGATCACCAACAGTAAACAGCATATACATCAAAACTGCCTAATGTTACTGAATGAAATGTCGACACAGGATGAGCTACAGGACTGCAAGCATGTTGATAAACTCGAATTTACTCCATCTGTTTTCATCATCGTTCTGAATCCGATCCAGATTTAGTCTTTGACAAAAACTTGATTTTTCTTAACTTTTTGCTCAAAATGTTGCTTACCCATATTCTAGTGTTGATAAAAACAAGAATGCATGAAGCTAAAATAAAAGTTTTTTTTTTTCTTTAAAAGCAGAGGGTCTGTTCTTTCTTTTGATATATTGCATGTTCAGATATTCATACAACAAAATATTCTAGGGGCCATGGCATTTTTGTGAAAATGATAAAAAACGCTGGCGGTGACTGGCAACATTTTTTAAAAATGCTGGCGTGGAAAGAGTTAACTAACTGTCTGTCCTTGTAGCAGTTGTCAGGGGCAAGGCATCTCTGACCAAACATCTTCACATTCCGAATGCCAGATTGTACAAAGTTTGACGTTCGTGAGACCAAGCACAAAGGTTCATGTTTGTCCCGTAACTGATTGTGATGTACCAATTTTTAATGTAAGGAAAAACATATTCCTTTTTCACAACTTTAGAATGTAGTGTTGTATGGACTACTTTTGTGGTATTTTGGGGTGTTTTTTTGTAACAAAAAGTCACTGCATGCTTTCATTGTGTGTAAAGGAGTGGTGTTAACATGCTTCAGAAATGTATTTAGTGTTGAATGAAATAGAGAAATGTGTATAGGAATCACTTGAGGGTGAGTAAATGACAGAAGCTTCATTTTTGAGTGAACTACACCTTTAAGAGATGTTTGGAAAGAGTTTGGAAGCCTTTCTTACTTTTTAATTAATAAAAAAAAATTTGAAAAGATTAGACAGACTGATGTCAGTTTTGCTGTATGAACTTTTATTCAGAGATTTTATCTGTTCTACTGAACTCATCATTTAATTGTCCTAGATCTGCTGCTGCAGGCCCCAAAGTCAGCCTTCAAATCATGTGACACTGGAGAGTATTTGTATTCATGAATGAATTTAGTCATAATTTTCAGCATTCATTGGGTACAAACAAACCATAAATACGCTATAAAGCCTATTAATACTTGATTGCATGATGGTTGTAGAGGACAGGGAAGGGTAATTAATTGTGTAATGGGAAGTTACATAGAGTTCATCCCAACATTTTCAACCGAAAGTGTGTACACAGTCTGTCCAGAGTTAGATTTTCTACACTGTGTCTGTAAAATGCGGTTATTCAGAAACAAGTGGTCTAATTTGTTCAAAATCAGCTGATTTGTGATGTTTGCTTAGATTTTGTGTTTGTGTGTGTGTGAGAAGGAGAGAAAGACTGTTAGTGTTTAACTTAAACCATCTGGCAACCAAGAGTAGAAAGAATATTTGCACATTCAACTGCCAAATGTTTTCAGAAATATCATATTCTAATAATTTTTTTTCTCCAAATATTAGTCCAAAGCAGGAAAATAAGCGACAAAACATATTTTTCAACATGTTTTTTTTTTTTTTTTTTTTTACATTTTAAGTAGAAAGCCACAGTTTTTCTCTAATGCAAAAACACACAAAAACACAAGCACACATTACACACATTAGGGATGCATTAGAGGCCCCGATGGCTTAGAGAAAGCTTCGAAATGGAGGCTGTTTATCTTCATTTTGCTCCATTGAACGTGCGCTACAGCCAACATTTCTAGCATGGGACTAAAAGCATTACAATAAACACCCCACCACTTCCACACTCCCCGTCTTTCATTCAAGTGAAATTTATATTTACATTAAGTCATTTAGCGGGTGCTTTCACCCAGAGAAATGCACTTACAACCCTGGAACAAACAATAGACAACCACTAGTTTGTCTGACAACAATAACCACCTTCCACAACCTCAAGCAGTCAGAGCTAAGAAAATCACTCATGAACATCTGACTGCAGTGTTTTAACATCTCTGCATGGTGGTTCATTGGAGTTGTGCTCATTTAATGAAAAAATGAAATCAAACACCGGTGTCTTTTACTTACTGCTAGAGTTAAGAGCTTACATTAAGACACGCACATAAGCTCTGTTAGAAAACTGCCTACGTAGGATGTATGCTGATATCGCATAAAGAATGCTGAAAACCAATCCAGTGCCAAAAGTCATATATTGCTTTTAAGATTTCATTTGTACTGTAGCAGGTCTACTGTATACTGTAGGTAGCTGCGTTGAATGTACACAGTTTAAAAATCAAGTTTGTAAACACTAAAAAAAAAAAAAAGAGACAAAGTCGACATCATTGAAATATGTATTGTAATATTTGCAAAGCAACAAAATGCAATACATTTGCAGTGGAGACATGTTAGACTTTAAGGGGTTGCTTGGATGATATGAATGCATACAGAGAACATGCATTTATGTTATCCAAGCAACCCCCTAAAGCCTATCCTGGCTTAGCTGAAATGTATTGGATTTTGTTACTATGAGTAATAGGCCGTATCATACAATCATTTCTCATTACAATACTATTTCACCTGTTGGCTTGTCTGTTTACATAAAAAATTACAATACATATTGCCTGTTTTGACTTCATTTAGGGTGAGCTCACACTTGTAGTTCGGTTCTCTTGGTTGTTTTGGTCCAGACTAGGTTCGCTTAGTGTTCAAACTGTCATTTTTAAGTCCAAATCTAAAGACACACACCGTCTGTACTGCCGTGATGAATATGATCCTCAACTGGATGGAACTGGAATAAATACCTTGAATGTTGCGATCCCATCGGACTCATGTTAGCTACCTGAATCGTAACAAAGCACTGTTCGCCAGAGGAGAACTGGCCCCCCGACTAAGCCTGGTTTCTCCCAAGGTTTTTTTTCTCCATTTTAACACCTGTTTGCCACCTGATGTCACCTGTTGGAGTTTGGGTTCCTTGCCGCTGTCGCCTTTGGCTTGCTTAGTTGGGGACACTTGACATTTGATATTCAACAGTGCTTTGCATCCGCCTGCATTGACACCATTTTCTTTAAGAGCTGCTGTGCAGCCAAAATTATATACCAGTTATCACTGTAAAGCTGCTTTGACACAATCTGCATTGTAAAAAGCGCTATATAAATAAAGGTGACTTGACTTCACTTGACACACACACACACAAAACATAACTTACCGAACAGGGCACTAGCTTGAGTATGTACAGCAAACCCTACAATCTGTAAGACAGTCACCTGGGTACAGCAAGGAATGAAGCGCTTGAGTGCGCCGTGTCAGGTTACGTCTGTGTAAAAGACTCAAATAAAGAAAGACCGAAAATGAGGGCGAGGAGGAGGTAGGGTTGTTCCTCTGTGTTAGTGAGCTTCAATTTACTAGTCTGAAATATTGTTTTACATGTTTCATTGGATATGTTCATTCAGGCTTTTATGAACCAACGTGTGGTGAGGCTAGCATACTGTAGCTTAGGATCAGGCCTGTTCTGTGCAATTTGTCAAAAATGCATACTTTTCCATGGTTGAGGAACATTTTAACATAAATATTTGATGATTCCTTGTAAGTTTAAGAAGTAACTTAATAATCGTCAACTAAAAAAGAGGATCTGCAAGAACGTGGTCATCAAACCGAATTCTCTTAATATCAGTTAATTTGAGTTTCAAGATGTCTTTTGTAAACACCACAGATGTTTCCTGTCAACCTGATAGGTGTGTTTGAATAGTATAGATGAAGAAAAGGTCCTTCATGACACAAAGGCTCGGCATGACACAAAGTAGAAACAATAAATATTTTTTTTCACATGGTAATACAGATCATTACTGCATTAATATCGAATTCAACTGACATGTGGTCTTAGGTGTGCATATACTGTATATTGGCTATTTTACAAGGGCTTCAAACTAATCAAATCAGAGTACGGTAACTATCATATGAATGAGTATTTAAAGTTGCACAGTTTCAATCTGTCACCTTAGCAGCTTTGAGTTTTTACATAAAAGACTGCCTTAATGTTTTCATAATTTGTTTACTAATTCTGTTTTATTTGAAAGTTTTGTGTGCACAGATTAATTTATTTTCTCTGGTTTGTTTACCTTTTCATCTATTTTATCCAAAAAGTTCATTGGATCTGTTTACTCAGCATCAATCAGCCTTTCATCTAACAGTTGAACATCTAAATGGTTTATTTGCAGTGGAAAAAGTTTTTTTTTTTTTTTTTTTTAATCGCATCTCTACACAAATGCTTCAGAACTTCAGAGATTTCGGCATGTTTTTGTCATTTGTACATTTTCTGTAGCGAATGGGAGAGAGTGACATGTTTTACAAATGACCTTGCAGCCAAAGATTTGCTGTGGGCAACATGTGCTTTGGAGTAAGTCAGTAGGAGAATGACTCCAAAGGCAATCAATCTCCGTTATCTTTCATAGTTGTTTTTTGATTGAACACTGTGGTTGTTTGTAAGGAAGCTGGCCTACTTCTCAGCCAGCAGTGAGAAGATTCAAGAAATTGGAGCCTCAAATCAGCATGGTTACTCTATAGTGAATATATTCAGCAATGAGTCACACTTTATTCTAAGCACAGGGCTGAACACAATACCGTTGTAAACAGTGTGTCACTGAAATGGAAATGTGATATTATTTACTATATGGTATAGACTTAAATCAACAAACTTCCAACCACAATAAAGGAATGAAGATCCCCAGTACAGAAGTCTGTTTTGATGAATAAACTTTGAGAAGTAAACTTTCACTTGACTTGGCCTCGTGAAACACAAGCAGAACGAAGCCATTTTTACGTAATTGTTGCACCGAATTGAATATGACAGTTTACAGATGAATATTTCATGAATGAGGCCCATAGTGTGTCTTTTTTTTCAGCAGTAAATACTTTCCTCATATCCCAATATAATATAATATAATATAATATAATATAATATAATATAATAAGTTTAACTATAAGCAGTGTTGTGTAAGTTAGTTTTAAAAAAGTAATTAATTACTAGCTACTAATTACATCTTTAACAGTGTAATTAGATGTACTGTACTAATTACTCGCTCTAAAAAGTATTGCATTACTTAATCACTAATTACTTTCTAAATCCCATATCAACCATGACCAGTTGAGCAAAACAAGGTTTTGAATTGAACACATGCATGTCGATTTGAAAGCAATAGTTTTCTGTGAATAATGGCTTTTGATTTGTTAATCAAGCAAAGCTATTAGACGTCTTGGAAATGTTGTATGGACCACTTTTATGGTGCTTTTTGGAGAATCTTTTTTTCTGCTTCAATCTTATAACGACACTTATTCTGAACACTAGCAAACTGTGTAGGTTCAATACAGGCTTGCTTTCTTAGTAAACTATATGAGAAGGAATGAAGTTGATGGCTCTGTGTGTTTGTTTTTGTGTGTCTGTCTGCTGGTGACTGATACTGGCATAATGGATGAAGCGTAGACCTTAATATGCACAATCAATGCTTAATTGGTATCCGCTGAAAACAAATTATTCCTCCGAAAATGAGTTTTCTGGGTCGGGTCATTATAAGGTAATTAATTCAGCTGCTTAATCGCTTTGTATTCACTTTGTATTGCTGTGGGTTTATTTTTTTTATTTTTTAATAAATTTTTTAGGACATTTACTGAGTTAAATTTGTTGAAATTCTCAAACATTGATTGAGAGTGATAGTTGTTTTGGACGTTTTTGTTTTTGCTATTCTTGGTTTGGAATGCCATTGTCACTAGTTGGATTAGAGCAGAAAATCGATCTTAAAAAATGAACCAACTGACCTGCACATAAACCCCCTTGCTTTCGCTATATGTTGTGAAACATTCTCTACACAGTGAATTGCCTATATTCAGCCTCAATGAAATGTCCTGCAGTAAAGACAGGTCAATTTTAAAACAGGAAAATGTTGCTTGAATGAAAAGTGGTGGGTTGTTATGAAAGTAGCAAGTACCCGTACCATGTGCTGTAGTCTAAAGTAGTAATATTTCACCAGTTTGGCGTTTTTTGCCATTGTGGCAGTGACATTATAGAGATGACAGTACTGTTTGTAAGTTGCTTTGCATAAAAGCTACTTCTAAATGAATAAATCTAAATATTTGTAGACAGATTCAAACTCGCATCTGAGCACCGTGACTTTTACTTCTGATATTTCTCAATATAGTTGATATTTTAATGTTAGCATTGTATAGTATGCTGTAAAGACTGGTCACTAGCTAATGTTGTGTTGGATGCTACCAGACTTTTTATAGGGTTATTTCAACCCAAAAATGAAAATGGTCATAATTTACTCACTCTCATGTCATAACCACCTTAAAGGGTTAGTTCACCCAAAAATGAAAATTCTGTCATTAATTACTTGCCCTCATGTCGTTCAAAACCCATAAGACTTTCGTTTATCTTCGGAGATCTTTTTGATGAAATCTGAGAGTCCCTCCATTGACAACTATGCAACTACCACTTTGACACTTCAAAAAGTTCATAAAGAGATCATAAAAGTAATCCATATGAATCGAGTGGTCCAAATTTTCTGAAGAGACTCGATCACTTTATATGATGAACAGATTTAATTTAGGCTTTTAAACCTCTTGCAGAAGCTCAAACATGCTGTGTAACACACAAGAATGAACCTCATTGATTCTCGCACATCAAACAAACATGCTTAAGCTACTGTTTACCACACCTGATGTGTGAGTTGATGAATGTTTACATGTGAATATAAGCCTAAATTAAATCTGTTCATCATATAAAGCGATCATGTCTCTTCAGAAAATTTTGACTAAAATGCTCAAATCATATGGATAGTTTTATGATCTCTTTATAAACCTTTTGAAGCGTTAAAGTGGTAGTTGCGTAGCTGTCTATGGAGGGACAGAAAGCTCTCAGATTTCCTCAAAAAGATTTTCTTTCGTGTTCCGAAGATGAATGAAAGTCTTACGTGTCTGAAATTATGACGTGAGGGTGAGTAAATAATGGCCGAATTTTCATTTTTGGGTGAACTGTCCCTTTAAACTAGCCTGGTCGAACTCATGCTGGTCTAAGCTGTTTTATTAGCAGGGTAGACAAGAAAGCTCTTTAAATATGTCTATATTGTTAGCTCTTTCAAGAAATCATATCTTGTAACAGCCTGTAAAATGGCTCATATGACAGCCAGCCTTCCTCTTTAATAAACACATGATACATGGAGAACTCTGTTGGGCGAAGCACATATAGCCTAAAATTCAATCAACAACATGTTTAAATGTGTCATACAAAGAATTATGTAGTGCACTTACGCTGTGAGAAATACTATAAACATCCAGCTATAAACTTGTCATTTTATTGAACAGGTTACATTTAAATTGGACTGTTTGCACCTAAGCTCATAAATAAATTGATCACATTCAGTATGCTGTTTTCTCTAGATTGCAGTCTAGATCACCTTGTTTCTTAGTTGCTTGATGGTACCATTTTTAATTTGTCAGATAACCGTTAGAAATAGGTCACCTTGAATGTAACTGACCTCTTAAAATGGAAGAAAACACACAAACCTATTGAAACCTAGTTTCAGGCACAAAAGCCATAAGCCTTCGAAATCAAGAGTGTTTGTTATTTACTGAATTATTGCTTAATTTATTGCTTTTGTAACTGCCGACTCAGTAAATGAATTAAATTAATAACTTGAGTGATGTTCTCAAGGGTATAGGACACTGAACGAAGAAAAAGGACTATATATTTACAGTATACTTCATTTAATTGTCACTCAGCAAGACTTAAGCTTAAAGTCAGCATGAAATCAGAACTGAGCCTTGTTTCTTTCTAAATACATGTTGCTAGTTGTATTGTGCATGATTCGTCAGTGAATGTTTTTCCAGAAATCATAATATTTCAGCAAAATGCAATAATGCCTCTGAAATGACTTTCCTTTTTTTTTTTTTTTTTTTACCTAGACTGTAAAAGATTATCCCATAGCCAAATATGAGTTATTTAGGCATTATTTTGGGTAACTGTGCAATCTTTTTAGTTTAATATCTTTTTTTTTATAAAAATAATATTAAATAAATGAAAGTAAATGATTTGCAAACACTATTTCACATAGAATTCAGCATACAAGCCTTCCCCATATGATGTGCCAGACAAAGACAGTCTTGCCTAAACAGGTACTTTTGGAGTCTCTCATTTAATGTGTGGAAGCTCATGCATGTTTATTCATGTTTTTGAGATCTTGATGATGTCTCAGATGGCAATAATCAGTCCATTGGTTCCATTTCAAAACATCTTTTTATTAAGTGGACTGTGTGTGTGTGCGTGTGTGCGTGTGTGTGTGTGTTTGTGTGCGTGTGTGTGTGTGTGTGTTTGTGTGTGTGTGTGTGTGTGTAAAGTGCAGAGAGAGAGAAAGATAGACCCACTAGACCCAGCACCAGGTGTGAATGCCTCTTTGGCTGACAGACAACCAAACACTCACCCATCCCTCCATCCAGCTTGTGAAGATAAACACACACACACAGAGATCTAACATTACATATTACAAAAGGCGATATGGTTATTGGTCTATCTATGCTTTGTTCATTTTATCGTTTGTTCATTCTATCTATCTATCTATCTATCTATCTATCTATCTATCTATCTATCTATCTATCTATCTATCTATCTATCTATCTATCTATCTATCTATCTATCTATCTATCTATCTATCTATCTATCGTTTGTTTGCTTTATCTATCTATCGTTTGTTCGTTTTAATATATCTATCGTTTGTTCGTTTTATCAATCTATTGTTCTTTTGTTTATCTGTTGATTGTTCTTTCGGTTTATCTATCTATAATTCGTTCATTTTATCTATCATTCATTCATTTTATCTATCTATCATTCGTTCATTTTATCTATCGTTCATTCATTTTATCTATCTATCATTTGTTCATTTTATCTATCTATCTATCTATCTATCTATCTATCGTTTGTTCATTTTACCAATCTGTCGTTCTTTTGTTTATCTGTTGATTGTTCTTCGGTTTATCTATCTATAATTCGCTCATTTTATCTATCGTTCATTCATTTTATCTATCTATCTATCATTCGTTCATTTTATCTATCTATCTATCTATCTATCTATCTATCTATCTATCTATCTATCTATCTATCTATCTATCTATCTATCTATCATTTGTTCATTTTATCTATCTATTGTTTGTTCGTTTTATCTATCAATTGTTCGTTTTATCTATCTATTGTTCTTTTGTTTATCTGTCGATTGTCCTTTCGGTTTATCTATCTATCGTTTGTTTGTTTTATCTATCTATTTTTTTGTTCGTTTTATCTATCGTTAGTTCGTTTTATCTATCTATCGTTCTTTTATTTGTTGATTGTTCTTTTGTTTTATCTCTATCATGCGTTCATTTTATCTCTATTATTCATTCATTTTATCTCTCATTCGTTCATTATATCTATCGTTTGTACGTTTTATCTATCTATCGTTCGTTCGTTCATTTTATATATCTATCTGTCTATCTATCTATTATTCATTTGTTTTATTGACCTATCGTTCTTTCGATTTATCTATCATTTGTTCTATCATTCTTTCATTTGCTCTACTGTTATATTGTTCTAATGTTCTAGCTTTTATTCTGTCTATCGATTGTTTGTTCTTTTGTTTATTTTATCTGTCGTTATATATTATTTTATTTTTACAATGCAGTTTTAGAACTGTATCTCTGTTTGTATTTATGTCTGTGTATATGCTCGTCAAAAGCAAATACTACAGTAAATATTGACTGAAAAGCCCATAATTAGTCAATTTTCTGAAAAAAGATTAATTGAACATGGATCACTTCACACACCCCACCGATATTGAGGATCCATGCTTATAATTGCGGTGTCAGACCAGTGACATTTGATTGTGTGTTAATTAAACTTTTTGCCATTACTTGCTTAAAGAAACAACAGAGCATTAGCATGCACCCACATAAACACACCATTTCAGTAGGTGTGTCAGATAGGAAATACCCATAACACCACTGATAATTTTTTTTTTCTCTTTGCAAGCTGTACTCACTCATGCCACTAAAACATGTTTCATCTGTCTTTCATTAATTTACTTTTTTTTTTTTTTTTTCTGTTTTCAGTTTATTTCTGACAAGCTGTCAGAATATGAATTGAAAGCTAATGTAATGAAGGCTGTCAACCGAAGACAGCAAAACGTGGAGGCGTTTGTTTTTGATGGCTAATAACTACGAATTTTAAAGGTTTAACAAAAGTCTTCTCAGATAAATTAGTGTACAGAGAGATAAATACCATCTGGTGCAAAATTGTATTTTTGGCTTTAGTGTGAGGCGTTTATTGGCATTCTGTCGACAAAATTCAGTTTAGGTCAGCAGTTAAATTAGATTGGCTCTTTAAATTAGTGGGAATACTGCTCTGTTCCAAAACCTAGTGAATTTGCCTACCTAGATGCTATTTTAAGGTAATGAGAAGGATGCTTCAATAGGTAGGCAGCAAGATTTTTCTACCTTCTAAGAAATTAATTTTGGCCCAATTATAAGGCAGATGATTCCAGAATGCATTGCGACAATAGCGAACCGAGTTGAGAGAAATGTTAGATAAAATTACACATTACTGAAGTACTAAAAAGATAAAAATATATTATATTAAATAGTTATTAGAAGCTTTGCTTACCTGTGCTTTCATAATATGGGTGAATTGCAATGCATTTGCTTCCTCACACTCTTCCTCCCCATTTCTCTCTGTGTTTGTGTCATAATATCCTTCATAATATTTATGGCTGTTCGGTGTATCATCGCACACACACTGGCACACGCATACAGACACTTCCTATTAAGTCTTTCAAGCACCTGTTTATTCATATTACCTCTCTAGAAATTAGCATATACTTATATGCAGACCAATTTGTGAACAGCCTTATTATTCACAAATGCAATTAAATAAACATGTGTTGCTCTAATAATGATAATCAGAATTCATTTTCACCATGCTTCACCTCATGCATTAACCATATGCTCAAGCTGGGAGCACTCTTGATGATTTGTGGTGTTTGATGGTTTGCACGCAGGTATATGAGTGCGTGTTGGATTTGGAACATGCATTCCATGATTATACTTAAAATTAATTGGCAGCTGCATAGTATGAGGAAGTGTAAGCTATGTATCATATGCCAATAATTCATTGAGACTTCAGTCTAGAGTCCCAGTGTCCCAGTGCATGCGTAAACTATTGTTTTTTTTTGTGCCTTCGCTGTGAGCAACAGAAGCAAGTTTCTTTAGACACAAAGAGAACGTTTTTGTTCAATGAGGCGTGCGGCTGATAATGAAATGTATGAATTGTATTTATTGTACAGTTTCTTTGCACTGGTGCACACGTACATGCCGATTCAGCCATTTTTATTTGTTTCATATGCCTTTCCCAGTCTGTGTGGTATGAATAAAATAACTTAATGCCTGTATTTCTCAGGATATGAAGTGAAATTTATGCCTATAGAGATATTTTCTGTATACCGGAACTGACTCTTAAAGCGTTAGTTCACCCAAAAATGAAAATTCTGTCATTAATTACTCACCCTCATGTCGTTCCACACCTGTAAGACCTTCGTTCATCTTCAGAACACAAATTAAGATATTTTTGATAAAAATCCGATGGCTCAGTGAGGCCTGTATTTACAGCAAGTTAATTTACACTTTCAAACGCCCAGATGGCTGTGTCAGAAAGCTATTAAAGACATATTTAAAACAGTTCATGTGACTACAGTGGTTCAACCTTAATGTTATGAAGTGATGAGAATACTTTTTGTGCGCCAAAAAAACAAAATAATGGCTTTATTCAACAATATCTACTGATGGACGATTTCAAAACACTGCTTCATGAAGCTTCGAAGCTTTACGAATCTTTTATTTAGAATCAGTTGTTCGGAGCGTGAACATCACATGATTTCAGTAAACAAGGCTTCATTACGTCATAAGTGTTTCAAAATTTCAATGGTTCACGTGACTTTAGCAGTTTTATGCACATTTCCGAACCACTGATTCGAAACAAAAGATTTGTAAAGCTTCAAAGCTTCATGAAACATTTTCATAATTTTGATTTAATTGTAGGTTTAATTAACTATAATTATCCTGGTTTGTTAGTACATAAGTAAACAATAAAATGTGTTTTTTGTCTTTTAGTTTATCAATATATTTGACAGTTTACAATATTATCCATCAGTTTGCCTGGTTTGGATTGGAATATGTCATGTGTCATCCATCAACTCAGAAGACTAATATGTGATCGAGGGCTTTGATGGTAGTTGTGAAACCAGGGACCTGCATGCAAAGCCTGATGGGGAGGAGGGAGGGGGAAACTTTCAGAGACGCTCCAAGTGTTTGTTTTTGAGAACTTCCAAACTAGGACATCTCTGTGCTTCTAGTTCAGCTCTCTGGAGAGCTCCAAAGAATGTTAAACATGTCAATTTCACTCAATATTGGAAGTTGATAGTTTTCCTGAACAATTCTGCAATCTCATTTTCTTTTGCTTCTGATTTAGGGTTGATTATTTTAAGAAATAAACATTTGTTCACAGAATTCTTTGTTTTGGTAAATATACATTTTAAATTACAAATACCTGTATAGACTGGTGGTGGTGCATCAAGGCAATAGTTGCAAAGTCTCTTTAAATGAAAGAAAAAATAAGAAAGTTAATTAAATTGTGTTATTTTTTTGGCAATTTCACTAAAAGGTCTATGAATACAGTGCTGCCATCTGTTACTAAAACCTAAAAATTTCATCTCTTTGATCTAGCTGCTAATTAATTTGCTATCTGGAAATGCACACAGGTGCCTTGAATGTGGCCCAAAGGAGTCCACTAGATTCATTTGGGATGTAGACTCCCTTGATATCAAAACTAGCCAATTAGCACTTAGTAATGAGCATTTTTCAATAGCTGATGCATTTTGAACAAAACCCTTCATTACATGCCCTTAAGCCAGGCGTACATGGTACAATTTTTTATGACGTACAAGATCGCAGGTGATTTTTTTTTTTTTCTCTCTCGGGAGAAATCGTGTGGAAATGTTTGATGCTCGTATGGTTGCGGCTTGCATTGTGTGAGAGAAATTATGAGCCGAGTAAGTTACGAGCACCTCCCAACCTCCCGATAATTTTTAAACATGTTTGAAAGATTAGGGAAGTCGGGCCGATTTTGACCAGTGCATACTGTCCCCTATTGCCAAATCATACACAACCATGTCACACAGGCTAGATCTATGAATATAATTATAGCCCATGTGGCCACATGATTATCAGGTTAACTGACTCGCTACAACCTCCCTATTGTCTGAACTCGCACAGTGTACGCCTGCCTTAACCTTTGGAAAAAATGAACTTGGAATGATTTGAAGTACTGTATGTAGTGCTATACTCTCTGAGTCCTCTTGTTTTAGTTTTTAAATCTGGTAACACTTTACAATGAGTTCTCATTTGTTAACATTAAAGGTGCAGTAAGCGACTTCTGAGAAACACTGTTGATATTTGAAATCAATCAAAACAAACACACCACTCACTTCATTGCTCCGCCCCCAAAATAGTGAACACACAATAAAAGAATGTATGTCCCTTTATTAAAGCTTTGCAAAAATAAAGAGAAGAAGATAAACGACAAGGAAGAAAGAACAAAAAATGAACACACAGTACACTTAAAACCAAAGTTACTCACGTATGGAGCAGAAACAACACAAAATCACGTTCATTTTCAGGCCTTCCCGCTTAGGTCTCTCCGGCGCTGGAAAGCTTTTCTAAAATAAGTTGTGTACTAAAGCTCTTGCCTGTTCATAACCCTTCTTTTTCCTTTTTGTAATGTCTCTCAGCCATCTCTCTTTCTACAGTCTTTCTTCAAATCTCTCTCTTGCTCACTCTCTCTGCCCCATTATGAGTGGACATGCCCCCTACTGCTGTTTGGCTACAAGTGTGTTGCGGGCACTTAGTCTGATCCACATTCAACAGTGTTTCTCAGAAATTGCTTACTGCACCTTTAAGGAATTAGATAACATGAACTAACAGAGCAATATATATTTTTAAAACATTTATTTTTGTAGCATATATCATTGTCAATGTTAGTTAGTGAAAATACAATTGTTTATTGTCTGTTCATGTTAATTCATGTTGCATTAACAAATGTTAGATATAAATGTTTTTTTATTTTTTTATTTAAAAAGATATAAAAATATATGGTAGCACTTTAGTATAGGGAACACATATAAACTATTAACTACGACTTTTCCCTCAATAAACTCCTAATTTAAGGTAAGGTAATTGTAAAGTTTAGGTATTGGGTAGGATTAAGAATGTAGAATACGGTCATGCAGAATAAGGCATTAATATGTGCTAATAAGTATTATAACTACTAATAAATAGCCAATATTCAATTAATATGCATGCTAATAAGCAACTAGTTAAAAGACCCTAAAATAAAGTTACCAAATATATTTAAATATATATTAAACATAAAACATAATGTAAAGTGTTACCTATAATTTTTTTTTATTTTTCCCTTTGTAATATTGCAGTAAGGTTCAGGTTTATTATTTCTACACATACTGATACTGTATATTTTTAACATTTCCAGTTTTATAAATTAGCATTAGTTAATGAAAGGAGATGAATAATGGACAATAGTATATTTATGAATTAACCTGGAGTAATAATAGTTTCAAAATTGTTGTTCATCATTAGATCATGGTTCCTGATTTTTTAACTAATGTTAATGAATTGAACCTTAATGTAAATTGTTATAGATTTTAGATTTACTAGTCGATTTTTTTTTTTTTTTTTTTTTTTTTTTTTTATCTTTATTTTTTTACATTTTCTAAAGAAATGTTAGTGGTGCATGTAAGAAACACTAAGCAATTACAAAAAATGCTTTATCTGCTCCCATAAAACGCTAATATATTGCAACATATTGCAATGTTTTGACCAAACAAGGTAAAAGTTATATAGTAAAGTTTTATGGGAGCAGCAGATAAAGCAGTGTGATGGTTTTTTCATTTCTTTGATTTTGACTTTTTTTGACCGAGCATCTGCCCATGTTTGGATGTGCGTACGCTATTTCAAATTCATATTTGTATGAAAAACTCCACCATGATGCTAGGATGTTATGAGTGGTTTGCTGATGCTGGATGTTATTAAGGTGTTTGAATGGATGCCAGGTGGTCAATTACTTGCCCAAGTCAAAAGAGCCAAAGGAATCTGATCATTTTGAAAGGTAATTACACACCTTTCCTCAACAAGTCGCACATTTTATGGTCTTTCATGTCCCTTGCACAAACTGTATAATTCAAATTTTAATATGGCAAAATTCCATTCACAATTTTGCCACCTGATCCAGGAGTCACCAAGATCAGCTGTTTTATAGCTTATTCTCCGCTTGCCTTCCTGGTCTGTGCTTGGGTGCTTGCGCACAAAATTCACACAGAGCCACATAGCCTGCAGACTCAGTAAAGTAATTAGACAAGTGCTTTGTTTACAGACCATCTAATTGTAATCACAGTGTTTACAGTGTCATGCTAATTACAATAGCTTTAATTTGTTTATGCCACATCCTTGTCTTTTCAGCGTAAGAGCTCAATTGCAGTACATACCAGAAGATTTTTGCCTGTCATGTTTGGTTCGGCAAAGCAGTTTAATTTGTTGTTGTAGTTGTGCATTGTGTTTGTGATTGTAAAGTATGTTGTGGTTTACAGTGATATACAGGTGCTGGTCATATAATTAGAATATCATCAAAAAGTTGATTTATTTCACTAATTCCATTCAAAAAGTGAAACTTGTATATTATATTCATTCATTACACACAGACTGATATATTTCAAATGTTTGTTTCTTTTAATTTTGATGATTACAACTGACAACTAAGGAAAATCCCAGAAAATTAGAATATTGTGAAAAGGTTCAATATTGAAGACACCTGGTGCCACACTCTAATCAGCTAATTAACTCAAAACACCTGCAAAGGCCTTTAAATGGTCTCTCAGTCTAGTTCTGTAGGCTACACAATCATGGGGAAGACTGCTGACTTGACAGTTGTCCAAAAGACGACCATTAATACATCCTTGTACAAGGAGGGCAAGACGCAAAAGGTCATTGTAAAAGAGACTGGCTGTTCACAGAGCTCTGTGTCCAAGCACATTAATAGAGAGGCGAAGGGAAGGAAAAGATGTGCTAGAAAAAAGTGTACAAGCAATAGGGATAACCGCACCCTGGAGAGGATTGTGAAACAAAACCCATTCAAAAAAGTGGGGGAGATTCACAAAGAGTGGACTGCAGCTGGAGTCAGTGCTTCAAGAACCACTACGCACAGACGTATGCAAGACATGGGTTTCAGCTGTCGCATTCCTTGTGTCAAGCCACTCTTGAACAACAGAAGCGTCTCGCCTGGGCTAAAGACAAAAAGGACTGGACTGCTGCTGAGTGGTCCAAATGTATGTTCTCTGATGAAAGTAAATTTTGCATTTCCTTTGGAAATCAGGGTCCCAGAGTCTGGAGGAAGAGAGGAGAGGCACACAATCCACGTTGCTTGAGGTCCAGTGTAAAGTTTCCACAGTCAGTGATGGTTTGTGGTGCCATGTCATCTGCTGGTGTTGGTCCACTGTGTTTTCTGAGGTCCAAGGTCAACGCAGTCGTATACCAGGAAGTTTTAGAGCACTTCATGCTTCCTGCTTTCATTTTCCAACAGGACTTGGCACCTGCACACAGTGCCAAAGCTACCAGTACCTGGTTTAAGGACCATGGTATCCCTGTTCTTAATTGGCCAGCAAACTCGCCTGACCTTAACCCCATAGAAAATCTGTGGGGTATTGTGAAGAGGAAGATGCGATATGCCAGACCCAAGAATGCAGAAGAGCTGAAGGCCACTATCAGAGCAACCTGGGCTCTTATAACATCTGAGCAGTGCCACAGACTGATCGACTCCATGCCACGCTGCATTGCTGCAGTAATTCAGGCAAAAGGAACCCCAACTAAGTATTGAGTGCTGTACATGCTCATACTTTTCATGTTCATACTTTTCAGTTGACCAAGATTTCTAAAAGTCCTTTCTTTGTATTGGTCTTAAGTAATATTCTAATTTTCTGAGTTACTGAATTTGGGATATATTAAATATATCAGTCTGTGTGTAATGAATGAATATAATATACAAGTTTCACTTTTTTCAATGGAATTAGTGAAATAAATAAACTTTTTGATGATATTTTAATTATATGACCAGCACCTGTACTTCTGAATGTGATCCATTTGAATGTGGGACCATTGCAAACCGATAAAAATGCATATGAGAAATGAATTGAGGGGTTGATTGCGCAACTTTTGGTTGAGGTACACATCGATATTAAGGGCTCTCAGCATAAGCCTGAGATCCTCTTAAGAATCCGAGAATTTCACTAATGACCTCCTTTCATCCCCAACACACACACACACACAAGCGAGAGAGAGAGAGAGAGAGAGGGAACATCCATCAAGTTTAATTGCACTAACTTTAACTTGTCACGTGCATTTTTAAGTGTTTATAAGGAAGAGAAAACACAAGAAAAAAGAACAAAATGAATTGGGAAGTTTTGTGTGGGTGGTGTGAAAACATCTTATCTTCCTCAATCTAATATCATGGTATGAGTAATTTTATATCATAGTATGTCAATGGTATATATATCAATATAGCTGTTGTTTTTTCCTGTAAAGGCAGTGTAAAATGGTTTCCGTGTTCAATAACTGGTAATTCCTGTTTTTTGGATAATCCAGTTAATTAATTAATTAATTAAAGTTAATTAATTAAATAATCCAGTGAAAACATGAAACCGTTATAACTTTTATAAAATAGTTAAAACTTTAAATTCTGGCTGGGCGAGCCATAAAGCTGATAAATACACACTTGTTACTGTACATCAGTTCATCCTTGGTTAAACCATTGTTTGCTCAGACAAGCTTTATTTTCAGTAAGATGTACTCAAACTGATAAACAAATTAATTGATATTGTTCTTACAGCCTCATATAATAGTGACAACATTATAATAACTGATAACTTTAATGACATAAATGAGATATTAATATTCATGACATGAAACTATACATAAATTAATAAACATTAACTTATTAACATTCATTTACCATGGACAAATGTAAGAGGTCTTTACTGACATTATTTTTTTACTTGGGAATTAGGACTGACACATTAATCCACAACATGAATCCCCCCCCCCCCCCCCCCCCCCCCTCCCCTTCCCTCGTTACTCAGCAACTGCATGTTTTTGCATAATTTCTTTAAAATGTATATATTCAAAACAGTTGGTTATGGTGGAATCGTTCAGCCCCTAAATAACAAGTTCTTCCTATTCTTGACTTGTTTTGTTACAATTCCTGCTCTGTATTTTTATCCCTTATGTGTAGTGATCAGGGATGTGATTTATCTTTTTATACTGATTTCCAATATTTGCATAAATCCAATAAAACTTTTGGGGTGTTGGGGCTGGTTTGTATGGTAACTGAAATCGTGAAATGGTGTCTTTGTTGGACATTATTTCAATGGAATTCTCAACTTCTCGTATACATGGATCCAATGTTAAGACTGTGAATTTATGGCATGCTGCTTTTGATATTGTCTCAACTTTTTAACATCTTTAAACCTGTATTTTTTTAAAATTAATTAATTAATTAATTTTGTCTACATTCTGTGTTTGTATTTTATTTCTATATTCTTGAAGCCTACCAGGGTTGGGATGGTTTGAGGTGGGTTCTAGATTTGTATAATTGTATTCTTGGCTTTCTTGGCCTTTAAAACAAAGAAAAAGAAAACTCAGTAAACAGTTGTTAACAAAAGAAAAAAAAAAAAAAGAAAAAAAAAAGTGAAATGGCCTTAAACAATTACTTAATAAACTGCAAAATGTTACATTTTCTAATACATTTATTTAATGCACGGATTGCTTCTGACAGCTCTGCACAAGCTCACAGCTGATTCGATTCATAAGCTTGTGATTCAATTCTGATCTTGAGTCAGAGTCAGTATAAATTTATTTGGCTAAATATCAGGTACAGTAGGGTCTACATGCTAATTTTCCTCAAGGAAACAAATCTCTCTAAACTAATGCTGTAAACATATAGGGAAACCTGTCAGCTGGTATTATTAAAGGATAAAGTCCCCCCTGTAGTTAATAATTTTATCCCTTAAAACTCATCTTTGATCACCAAAATGACATATTTAAACTTTTTTTTCCCTGTGAAAAAAAAAAATCTTGCTTTAAATAGCTTGAATGTAACTCTACACCCTTGCTTCATTTAATATAAGCGGATCTATGAATATGCTAATTAGCCTCGCCTCCACTCACTCACGCACAAGTTCAGAAAACCACTTGGTCAACTTACTGAGGTAAACGCTGCACAATGGTATCGCTTTTTACTGCGTCAGACACATAACGGTAATTAATATGATTGACTATGTTATCACTTGACTCCCTTGCTTCAGAGCGGTCATAGTTAATGGTATGCAAGAGCCCGCCATTACATTGACAAGATTGGTTACAAGGTAGTTTGTGACATAAGAAACACCAGCGATTTCAAACATTTTTGAAACTGTTTTTAGATCACTACAGTTTTAAAGAGAAAATACTCAGCAATGGTGTTGACTTGTGAATTTGCACATGGTTTGTAACATAAGAATATTAAAAACATAAGAATATTAGAATATGTGACATCATAATTTTAAAAGCATATAAAAAACACCACATAGACACAAAATTAAAAATTTGATTTTAAAGTCCCCCACATAGATTACTTGAGTCTTGATACATTTCAGTAAGCTGTACTGTACCTTTTAACATACCTTCTGATGTTCATTCATGTTTATTTGGTGCTATAACTAGTAATAAAGAGGAAGACAGATTGGTTCATGTGCCACTTGAAATGAGGCACTACAGCGATCTGTCACGCCACATTAAAGAGCACCAAAATGGTATTTATCGTTTGAATGTTGTAATAAAATTGACAGAATTTGAAAGCTGAGACTTTGCAATCAAAAGTATCCATCTCTGTCTTATCTGTTGGCGCGCTGTCAGTGTCCTCTTTGCTCTCTGATGTTTTTTTTTTCACCGCATTAGAAAATGGATGTGTGGCATGAGAGCATGAGAACAGTGTCAATTGCATGAGTTTCACGCTGAATGTGTGAGAATTGGAAGCCCTGTGTTACCCAGGGTTCAAAGCACCAAATCGAAGTAAAAATCAGCATTGAAATGGTGTTACTCGCCAGTTGCCCGGTAACTTTTTTTTCAATTAATTTTTACAATGCATGGTTGTGAGAATGAGATATGACTTAGTGTGATCATCAAATCCCAATGGTTGTGATGTAATTATATGAAAATATATTCTGATGCTCTGAATAAGTACAGCCGTATGTTCATTTTCAGTTTAGATTAACAGTAAATGCTCTGTATGTTCTGTGTGTTTGAATCGCTTATAATTTGCATTTGGGAACGCAACATGCACTAATTTATCTTCCCAAATTTGTAATGAGAATCATTTATAAACAATTATATTAATGCCCTTATTATAGCCTAATATATTGTATAAATATATTATTATTATTTTTATGGATATTAAATACTTGATTTTTTAAATTGTACAGTACAATAGTATGTATTATAAGATATAGGTTTTCCTTTTTTTGTCTTTAGCTGATCACATGCCAGAGTGATGTTGAACACAAAAGTGTGGGATGAGAAAGGGCTGATGTTTGACAAGAAAGAATAGGGACTGATGTAAAAAAAAAAAAAAAGGCATAAGAGGAGAAAACACATTATAACTGTAATAAAACCCACAGCAAGCATTTGTCTTGGGAATGATGCTTCCTGCATAATCATCTGTTGGGGTAACACTTCTGCAGTCATCACACAAACAGTTGGGAGTGAGCGTGATCCAAATATGAGTCTTGAGAGAGAAAGAGTGTGTGTTTGAGCAAGGTATGAAGGGGTTTTTGGGTCCACATTCTTATTTGTTCTTTTGACATGATGCTCATTGAGCAGATGTTCGTGTAGATTGAAACTGTTCTCCAGCAGGTGGTTTTGTTTGTGTGTGTGTGTGTGTGTGTGGCTGCAAGTTTGTGTTTATTTGCCCTTTGGAGAATATTTGAGATTAATCCTGTTTCTCACATCCAGCACTTCATAAGTAGGTGTAAACATTTTTTTATAGTTAATGTTGGTGATTTGTATTGAGGTTTGTGACAATTATACTTTTTGAGAATGAGTTTGATTCTTTTTATGGTATATTAAAGTGGCATAATAAAGAAACCAAAAAAAAAAAAAAAGAGGCAGAAAATGAGAGAGGAAAAAGCAATGATGGATTATAAAAATAAAAGTTTATATAATTGTAATAATATATTATAATTTTAAGTACTTTTTTAGTTCTTTTTCTGTAGTATTATCTACTATTATAGTTTTTATTAATATTTAGAATTTGCTTTTATTTTTATATTTTCAGTTCATTTTTTTGTAATTCTCTGTGCTTTTGTCATTTTTTTTAAATATATATACATATTTTATATTGTCATTTATTTTAGTGTAAGTTTTAGTTTGAGTTTCATTTTAGTTTTTTTATTTATTTCATGCAACATTTTTAATTATCGTTACTGTTAATTAAAAAAAAAAAAAAAAATTAGTTAACAATAATAACAGTGCTAAAGTCGTGGGTTCGGTTCCCAGGGATAGCATGGACTGAGAAAATGATTACAAGTTGCACTGGATAAAAATATCTGCCAGATACATAAATTTAAATGTGTTTAAAGACGGACATTCTAGTTCAATTTTAATATTTAATATTATACTATAAATATAAGTATAAAACCTTTCTGAATTAATTTCCACAGTTTGATACTGAAATCTCAGTTGAAATTAGAAAATCTTTAATTATTAACATTGCGAGTGAGCAAAGTTACTAAACTAATTGTTACATAGTAGGAAAAAATACTATTGAAGTCAGTGGGGCCCATAAACTGTTTGGTTACCCATATTCTTCAAAATATCTTCTTTTGAGTTCAGCAGAAGAAAGAAATTCATACAGGTTTGGAACAACTTGGGGTCAAATAAATGGTGACGCAATTTTCATTTTTGGGTGAACTATCCCTTTAAAGACCCCCTGTGGTGAAAATCAAGTTTTTAATGTTGTTTACATGTCCATCTTGTGTTTTTAACATGCACACAAACCATGTGCAAATTCATAAGTCAGCACCATTACTGAGTATTTTTTCTTCAAAACTGCAGTAAACCAAAGACAGGAAAAAAAAAAAGCATTTAAATATGTAAAATAAATATTTATATTTAAATATGGTGATCAAGGATGAGTTTTCAGGGATAAAATTATTAACTACAGGGGTACTTCAATGATTAACATAGTATTTACTTGTTATGCAAAGATTACAAAATATACATGATGCTACTGTGTCCAAAAACCAAGATACTTTTTTTTTTTGTTGTTGTTGTTGGTGAATGTATTTTTTGACAAGAATTTTCATCTCAGTGCATCCCTGAAAATAAGAGTTGACAGTGAATTGAATAAAATGAAAAATCAAGACATGAGAGCAGAAAGGAATAGTGTTAACGCTGGCACAGTATCACAAGGCTGCCTGACAATTTATGCAAGTCTGAATTCTGAAATCCATTTTGGCCTGATGATCTCAATGGTGTTGTGCCTCTCTCACATGGATCCATTTCATTAGAATCTTATCTAAAGGGTGACATGGAAATGCATGTTTGTACATGCGCTATCACAGTACTGTTGGTTTCCAATTTGTGTGTGTGTGTGTGTGTTTGTGTGTGAGAAACATGCTTCTCTTCATGCATCAGTTCATGGCTCCAGGTGTCTTCTCCTCTAGTTATCTTGTCAGACCCTACACAAAAACGAATGCACGCTCTCAAACACACACACACACACACACACACACACACACACACATACACACATATACACACACACACACACACACACACACACACACACACACAGGACGGAACAAAAGATGGAGGCAATAAAGACATGAGAGCGGGCAGTCCTTTACCTGCTTAATATTCAGATATGAACCTATTTCACTCATCCATGATTCCTCTCATTCCACGCTCCGCTTGTTCATGGCAATGTTTTTCCCCTCTTTTCTTATGGAAAGATGGGATCTTGACCTTGTTTACATTCACGGTTGGCCCAATCAACCTATAGGATCTGTTATCAGATGAAGGCCTGTCTGACAGTACATACATAAGAATGCCTAAATATCTTGTTTGACTGAAGACAGAACATGTCCAGGGTCCCTTGGAATTCACTCAAGTATTTGTTAGAGCAACTGACCACAGCTTTATATTTTAAATATGTATGCTTTTTACATTTTAATTTCTACATTATACATAATATAAGACTAGTTTCAAATCAGTGCCATATGCTTATTTCATTCTCCATGAAATAAGTTTTGGGGTTATGTTGCTTTTTGTCAGTGTTTATCTTTGAGGTCATTTAAATGCTAGTGTACTTTTAGCAGGTATACACACTGAAAATGTATAGTCCGTTTCTTCTGGGTAAATGGAGCAAAAATATTGATTAGCAAGTAACAAATTGTTTTTGCAAAGCTTAGGATTTTTTATTTTTTTTTTGCCTGCTTTATCATCTGCCAGTTGAAAATTGTGAAATCTGATTGCTCCGATAAGTAATTGCACGCTTCATCTCAACAAACCGTTTTGAGGTTATCTTTCATGCTTGTGGTGCAGGATGAGTCACATGCTGAAACTTAATACTTAGGAGTAGAGGTGTTTTACTAGTATGAGCAATAGCAATAGAGAATAATTCCTCTAAGAAACACTAATTTGGTTATTACTGATTTGTAGAACAGTAGCCTAATGTCTTTCCAGAAGCTGTGAAAATGTTGCATATTTCACTAATATGTGTATATTTTACACTTACGTTAAAAAAAGTTTGTGGTTAGTAGGATTTTTTTTAAAGAAATCTTATTCAGCAAGGACACATTAAATTGATCAAAAGAGACAGTAAATATATTAATTAAATATTTCTATAATATTAAATATTTCTAAAAATCACAGTTTCCACAAAAATATTAAGCAGTACAACTGTTTATATAACAACATTTATTATAATAAGAAATGTTTCTTGAGCACCAGATCAGCATATTAGAATGATTTCTGAAGGATCATGTGACACTGAAGACTAAAGTAATGATAATTAATGAAAATTCAGCTTTGCCATGACAGGAATCAATTACATTTCAAAGCATATTAATGTAAAACAGTTATATAGAATTTTATTAATAATATTTCACAATATTACAGTTTTTACTGTATTTTTGATCAAATAAATGGGGAGACTATTGGGAGCCAGTGGTCTCCACAAGGGAAACAGACTAATAACCATACTAAATGATGCATATTTGAAAATGTGATGGGTAGGTTTAGGGTTAGGGGATGGAAAATACAGTTTATACAGTATAAAAATCATTATGTCTACAGAGAGTCCCCACAAAGATACCGAAACCTAATGTGTGTGTGTGTGTGTGTGTGTGTGTGTCCTACATATTTATTAAGCTCTTGATAGTTCCTATTTTAAAACTGAGATGCTATCAGAAAATAAGGGTCATATCTGCTTCTAAGCAAGATTCTGCAAAACTAATGTGTGATTTTTCGAAGGGAGTAAAAGCAAGTGAGTTTTTCTTTAAAAAAAATACACTAGAAGGGCAATTTTAGCTCTCCTATAGTGGATAATCTTCAAGCAAACACATTTTATAATGTAGTTTTGGGTTCTCTGGGTTCTCTCAAGTTTACAAGATATATGAAGCAGTTTTAGCTTAGAGTTGAGGGCTAATCTTTGCTAATACTAAATTAGATGCTGTGATGGTAGACTTATTTCTAAGAGTATTAGTACACTCGCAGACAGGTGTCTGAGTGTGGGTTTATGTGTTTATATGGGTATGTGTGTGCCAAAGTAGTTTTTTTTTTTCATTCTGTTGTTTATTTGCCACAATATTGTCTAACAAAATGATGGCATTCGATGAATTACCACTATTATATGTAGCCTAGTAATAATTTTTCTGCATGTTGTGCCTAACAGTGGTCTTTAGACATGACTCTTGCTTAAATGTAGCCTGCCTTTTCCACTATGGATATTTTTAAACCTTTTCTGGAAATTTGGGGTGTATAGGTTTGTATATTTGGCATTTGTTGCCCATGTATTCCACAGTAATTGGACGCCTCAGGCCACAGGAGTGGAGCATGTCGGCATGGGTGAACTTTTTGTGCTGTAATTGATTGATTTGAGTTTTTTGTCCGTTTTGAGTTGAGTTGCTGAGACTTCTGCTTGTACTTTTGCATGAAAATGTGTCAGTTTAAGGGTATTTTAGCATTTTTTATTTAGATTGTTAGTGATGTTCTCTTGCTTTAGATGTAGAGAGAATTGCAGCATGGAAAATGTGGAAACTATCCTTTTGTGCTCTGCTTTCTGACCGTTTACACATCTTGTGTTGTTTTCTGTCATTTTTGGCTTGGCTGAACTTCATATTGAGTGTTTGGTGTGTTAGTTAGGTAAGAAACTTTTAGAGGAATAGATCACACAAAAAGGAAAGTTTTGTCATTATGGCAGCAGTCATATTTTCTCTTCTTCCTCACTGTGTTTTTCATGAAACACAGATAGATGAATTTATGAAAAATACCTTTTCTTTGAGAAATAATGAAAGTGAATGAGGAATGGTGATGCTAAAGCATCCGAAAAACATCATAAGTGATTTATATGACTTTTGCACTATATTCCAAGTCTTCTGAATCCATATGATAGCTTTAGCATGATAAACAGACCAGAAGTGAAAAATACATTAATTATAATTTGAATAGAAAAGAGCCATCAGTACATTTTTCAAAATGTATCCTATTATGTTCCATGAAAGAAAGAAAGTTATATAGTATTATATTGGAACAGCATCAGGACAGATTTGTCATTTGTGAATGAACTATCGCTTTAAGACCTTCACAATCCAACTGAAGAGAGTCATTGATTTAGAGAAATAAAGGAGAGAGACAGAGAGAAAGTGAGAGAAGTGCAGAAGAGAGGCGTATTCTCAGCATCCAGCCTCCCACCACTTAACCTGAATGAGATATGGAAGAAGGAGCAAAAGAAAAAAGAGCGAGAGAGAGGATTGGTGTGATAGGAGAGAGACTTGTTATCAGTCTTCATTGAGATAAATGAGCCTCCTGTATGAGTTCGGCAGAGAGAGAGAGATAGAGCGTACGTGTGTGAGTTTTTGTTAGACACTATCAGTGTACTTTGGCTGCGGTTTACAAGCGAAGGAGAATGGACGGACACAGGGTTATCTACAACAGAGTGCAAGTAAGGAGAAGGATGTAAATGTTGAGGGTAAACAGAGGGTGAACTGAGATTTAGTATCCAGAAACCAAAAGTGATTTGTTTTTATGTTTGTTTGTATCCTTAAGCAGTAAAGACCTCATAAAGAGTTATTATGCTAACTAATATCCAGTTATGACATGCTTAGTTGTCATTTGAGAACAGACCTTAGTCATAGTGCCATAACTGATTTTTGTCAGGAATGAAAACAAGGCTGTGAGGGATAGAATACAGTGCGTTTAATGGATTGTACTGTTGTTTAAAGTCCCCCTGTAGTCACTAATTTTATCCCTTAAAACTCATCTTTGATCACTAAAATGTCTAAAATCAGTATCCTTAGAAACGCTTTGAACAACTCAGAATGTCAGTGGAGAAAGGCATTTAGTTCATCATAACATATACCTCATACACCCACCATATTTCTAAATCTACCTGATTTTTTTATATCATCAGAAAAATATATGGGGATAACCTGGCTTCTCTCGAGAGTTAATTCGCTGTTAATGATATGCTAAAGCCCGCCGGCACATTGACGTGATTGGCTACAAGGTAGTTTGTGACGTCACAGACACCAGCGATTTCAAACCGTGGGTTCGAGACTGTGTCTTTTTTCACTGCAGTTTTAAGGAGAAAATACTCTGACATACTCTGAAAATGTTGACGTATGAATTTGCACATGGTTTGTCTTAAAGCATATTAAAAACACCACATAGACATATAAACAACATTAAAAACTTGATTTTCACCACAGGCGGTCTTTAGCAACAATCCAGTTGTTCTGCTGAAACTTTCAGTAGACAAAAACCTCCATAAAATAGTTTTAAAAGTTGTTAGTTGTGAAAATAATGTGGTCAAGGAACATTTATTATTTTTCACCCTCTCTCCAACCTTTAGACTGTTTTAGCTACTGTGCTGTACCTTTAAACTATATGTAAATTACATGTAAATTGTATATTGTTATGATTGGCTAAGCTTGGCTAAGAAATTAAATGAATTACACCAAGTTGCTCACTACTAAATAGGTGTTTATGTAAATGTGGGCAGTCAAATGCTCCTTGTTGTGATGTCAATTCTGTTTTGTTTTATGCAGCTTAGTTTCTGTAAATGGTTTTCCAGTGCTCTGATTCAGTATTCTGGTGTGAGCGAATGAATACTGTTTGCTCTTACTGGCAGCAACGTGAAGCTGGGTAGCATTTCTGTTAAGCACGTAACAGTCAGTAACTTAAGTGAAGCAAGCCGTGTGCACTCTAGGAAGTTAGTTTAGTCAGTTTAGCATATTTTACATAGAATCTACCTGGTAAATGTGCTGATTATACAGAAATATAACAGTACAGTCAGTTCAAGTTAATATAGAAAAATTCAGTTGAACAGTTAAAGATTTAAAATTGTGTTGTGTATCATATCTAGGTAAAATATCACCTCCAAATTAAAAGAAAAACTCTTTTTTTTATAAAGAAATTGAGCCCTGAATTAAGGGCCATTAAGATTTTTATTAATTTTTTTTTGCAATACTTTGCAACATTATTTTAGTTGCATATATTTTTACACCAAAATTCACAATAATGCATTCACACATTTGACTTTATTTTAATTTGTAATGTTCTCTACAGTTCTCATTACTGTAATACATTTTTTAAATCACTAATTTTAAATTAAAATCAGCATAAATTAAATGCAGTACAACAAACATGACGTATGATGTATAAATATTTTATTTTATTACTGTAATTATATATTTTTTTACTATAATTTTGTATTACAGTAATGAAAATAATTTTCTTTCAGGTCCAAAAATACATTTTTGAGGAGAAAATGTGATTAACTGTCATGACAGTAATGGCATAATTCAAAAAATCTTAATGGTTTAAAAAGTTATTGTTGTTATGAAAAATATCTTTTGAAATGTGAAGGAAAAGTTTTCTTTTTGCTTTTGTGCTTTAATATGACCTGGATATGTTCTTGGCTGATTTTGTGAGCTTCTGCCTATTATTCTTGTTTTTTAGAACAGATAACTTTCCCACTGTTACTAAATTGCATTATATAAAGCACCGGCCACGCTTAAATGTAGTATCTCTGTTGATATTATATGGTTTGTGAAAATGGGAATTTAATAATAGGCTTCAGCTAATGTTTAAAAGAAGCAGTGGTGACTTGCCAAGAAAAATGAAACTGGAAAACTGTTGCATAACAACTCTCTCTCTTTCTCCCCCTCTCGCTCACATAGAAACTCATCAGTTTATTCAATGATAGTGTCGACAGTTGCTAGTTTACAGGTGGCCACAGCTGTGGGGGAAATGGATCGCTGTTAATCAGGTTGGCATGAGTCCTGTGGTATCATATGCCTCTAATGTATGTGGGCGTGGATGTGGACGTGTCAAGTGTCAGCAGTTGTCTGCTTGAGTTCTCACTGGAAGCGTCTGGATGGATATCATATATCTGTCTGTGGTCAGCAAGCCACACAAACACACTCACAGATTGCCACACAGTGTGAATGCGCTCACACACACCCTTTAGATAACTCAGCATTTTACCCAGGGAGAAATGGGATACTTTCTATAACTTGATTTTAACATAAGTGGTAACAACTGGAGCAGGTGGTAGCTCTTTATGTGTATATATGTGTCAGGGGCATTTTCCCAGAAGAGGCAAGTGAGGCAGTGCCTGCTTGAAAAATTCAGATGAGAAATGAATTAGTAAAAAGTAGGACTGGCAATATAGCAAAAAAATATATCTGTATTTATTAGCCTTTTGTTGATATTTATGTACTTGCTCTGAAATATATATATATTTTTTCCATTAATGAATTCATCATTTTGACCATACAGCCATTGTAGCCAATTAGATTCACAATCTAAAACAAATTTACTAAAACAAACAAGGCATGTTTTCTATAATATTCTTCACAATTAACATAAGGCAGAGTATTTAATCAACAAATAAACAATATATAATACTGTATGGACCTCGATGGTTCAATCCTAGAGATATGGACATAATGTGAGTCCATGAGTAAATTGGTTAATTACACATTTTCAGTGGTCAAAAACCAAACGTGGGTCACTTTGAATACAGCTGATACTTTTTTTCTTTTAAAGAGGAATATCTAAAGAACAAATAATGTTAAAACAAGAAATGTATCTCGTTTTTCTGTCAACATACCTGAGTGCCATAAATATTCCTTTTCAAAAGTTTGCATGCCTGTAACTCTAAAAGCATTTAAGATATCTTAATATCCTTCTAGATTCTCATTCTTAATGAACTTTTCTTTTGTAATCTTCATTTTAAAGGCCCTATATGGTTCAGTTCCATAGATATTGGAACTGCAATATGACTCCATGCCCAAATTGTTGAATTTTACCCATTTTCAATGGTCAAGAACCAAATGCAGGTAATTTTTTGAACAGCTGATAGTTATTGTGTGAGAGAATTATGTTTTATGCAATTCTTTTGATAGAGGGAAACAAGAGACATTTCTAGTTTAAACAGTATTTATTCTTCAGACATTCCTCTTTAAACGCAACAAGTTGGTTTTTGATCACTGAAAATGGGTAAAATTCTGCTTTGAGATCCCCATATTTATAGGGCTGACCTATAAGCCTTGAAAATGAAGATTTCAAAAGGAAAGTTTATTAAGAATGAGAATCTAGAAGGATATTAAGATATCTTGAATAATTTTAGAGTTACATGCATGCAGTCAGGTATGTTCTATACAACTGCATTGATAGAAAAACATTTCTAGTTTCAACATTATTTGTTTCTCAAATATTCCTCTTTAAAAAAAAAAAGAATATCAGCTATGTGCAAAGTGATCCACCTTTGGTTTTTGACCACTGAATATGAGTTCAATTTACCAATTTACTAATGAAGCCGCATTAAGATCTCCATATCTCTGGGATTGAACCATCGAGGGCCTTTTAAAATAAAGATACCAAAAGGAAAGTTTGTTAAGAACCAGAATCTAAAAGGATATTAAGATATCTTTAATACTTTCTTGAGTTACAGTCATGCAAACTTGAGGTAAAAAAAAACCCACATGAAGTGCTTTTTTTCACTTTTGGCTTATAATGCAACAAAGATGGCTAAAGTCAACAGATTTTACTAATATACCTACCAATCTCTATGTAAAATTAAAATAATGATGCTGCCATCTTTCTAAAGTCATTTTATACCCCTGTAAATTGGCTCCCCTCTACAAAATAGCAGATTACTCAGTAAATATATATCTGTGACATTTAATATTTTGGCTTTCATCACTAGTATTTATGTTTGTCTTTATACAGAAAAAAATATTTACAAAATTTACAAAAGTTTCCGAAATGTGGTTGATTTGACACGGAATGACCCATCTCTGAAAACAACCACATGTAGTGCAGTTCATCATTTAAACAGGCATGTAACTGACAAAGGACATTAATGTTTAAAACAGGGTGCACAAAATACAAACCTTAGCAAGAAATGTTTTCAGACAAACATTTTCTTTATTTGCCAAAAATGGCAGATTGCTGGAGCACCCCTTGCTTAACATTAAGTCAATTTTGTTTATATAGCTCAATATCACTAATCACAATCCAAACAAAATCCATCTGTTTTGGTTGAGCACTTGAAAATACAGCTTAATTTTCCTATACATAATTAGAAAGGTCTAAAGTTATATTATAAAATATTAAATTATTATGATGAAAATCTGTGACATCACAGGTGAGACTCATAAAGCTTGTTACATTCCAGGAAAACCCTTATATGCGCAAAAGCATCCAGCTATCGCTGCAGCAGAAAACGCAGAGATATTTTGGCTGATCATGAATCATGATTTCAGCTTAATTTCTGTTAATCTTGCAGCCCTAGAGTAACCTCACAAACAATCGAGCACACAACAAATGCTCACTTCATGTTTTGCTTGCATTTTTCCAGTACATGAAATGAAGGAAGTGCCTCCATTGTGCTTTAATTAGTTCATAACCCTACCAATGGGATAATGCCCGCCTTTCATGTTCACAACCGGTCTGCAAGTTTATGCGAATGGGTCAAATGGATGGAATATTTAAGAGTAAACAGCTGACCACTTTTAGTCACACCATACAAAAACATTATAGTATTGTTTTATTGTTCACTAAATGGTGTCTGGTAACTGTAACCGTAAATCATGTAAACATCAAAGGAAACTGGGACATGAGCTTGCATCGAAGTAAAAACAACCAGTGAGACTTCTCCACCGCACACCACCATTGAATGTGTATGCCAGCGACTGCATGTGTAATCTCTATTGTCATGAAGCAGCACTTCTTAGATTCCTTTCTTTATTAAATTCCCAGTTCCTCTCCCACCAATTCCCAATTTGTCCTCTGAAATTCCAACTTGGAACTAATCCTCTTTACTTCTAAACTTCTCATGGGCTGATTACTCTCTCTCTCTCTCTCTTTCTCTCTCACTCACACACACACACACACACACACATTCAGAATTTCTTAGACTGAACTTAAGCTCTATCAGCGGCCCGTCTATCCACTGCCCACCGTCTCCATTTCCACACTTATGTATGCTAATGAAAATGTATGCTAATGAGTTCCGCTTTTTAAAATCAATTTGGCTGATCTGTTGTACTATGTATAGATATTTTTCCAGAATTATACAGCACAGTTAAAATATCACTTTGGTCAGCATCCAGGTTTTATTAATCAAGTTTTAGGCTTTAAATTAGTGTAGCGTATTTTACCCATTAGGTCACATGTATCAGAAACTCTTTTGCTGTGAGATGTTTCCCTGTGGATTTAGCCTGTGTAAAAGTTCTCTTTATGTATTTATCCTGCATTCAGGTCATTTTTACACTGCATAACATGCTAATATCAAAACTCTCTTCATGGTGTCTGTATGCTATGTGTGTGTGTGTGTGTGTGTCTGTGTTAAATGGTAGATTAGCAAAGACCCTTTTTGTTGGTACTCCAAAAAGGAGCTTTCACATAAATCAAAGCAATTAAAGGATTATGTTACTGAATAGCACCAGATTTTACATGAATTATACACTGCCAGGTTTTATGCATCATTTCTGCATATTTTTAATTTTCTTGAGTGCAATAGAGATATTTGTGGCTTCTTCTGTGAATACTTATGCATTTGATGTGTTCGTATCCTCTGTGACTGTCTTAAATATGCATCTAAACTGCAATCTTTTATCTTACTAGCTATTTAAAGTTATAAAAGACATGTATTACTATCCCATGATTATCTGACTATCTGTATTCATGTCATTTTAGACTTTAGTCAGTTTAAAGAGTTAGTTCACCCAAAAATGAAAATTGTGTCATTGATTACTCACCTTCATGTGATTCCACACCCGTAAGACCTTTGTTCATCTTCGGAACACAAATTAAGATATTTTTTGATAAAATCCGATGGCTCAGTGAGGCCTGCATCGTCAGCAAGAACACTCCCTTTTACAATGCCCAGAAAGCTACTAAAAACATATCTAAAACAGTTCATGTGACTACAGTGGTTCAACCTTAATATTATAAAGTGACGAGAATACTTTTTTTTTGTGCCAAAAATAACAAAATAGCGACTTTATCCCACAATATCTAGTGATGGCTGATTTCAAAACACTGCTTCATGAAGCTTCAAAGCTTTACGAATCATTTGTTTCGAATCAGGGGTTCAGAGTGCCAAAATCACATGATTTCCGTAAACGAGGCTTTGTTACGTCATAAGTGTTTTGAAACTACAATAGTTCACGTGACTCTGGCAGTTTGATTTTGATACGCGCTCCGAACCACTGATTTGAAACGAATGATTCGTTACGCTTTGAAGCTTCATGAAGCAGTGTTTTGAAATCACCCGTCATTGTTGAATAAAGTCACTATTTTGTTATTTTTGGCACACAAAAAGTATTCTAGTCGCTTTATAATATTAAGATTGAACCACTGTAGTCACATGAACTGCTTTAAATATGTTTTTAGTATCTTTCTGGGCATTGAAAAAGGGAGTGTTATTGCTGGCGATGCAGTCCTTACTGAGCCTTCGAATTTTATCAAAAATATCTTAATTTGTGTTCTTACGGGTGTGGAACGACATGAGGGTGAGTAATTAATGACAGAATTTTCATTTTTGGGTGAACTAACCCTTTAAGAATGTCTCTTTCATAGCCATTTTGTAAACAGTTCAATTAGTATGAAGTCCATAATAGTACATAATAAATCAAAATTCCTGTTGCTCATGTACCTAAAATCTAGTGTGCTGATCTTTTTACTCAAACATTTTTATGAAAGTGGCTTGTTCAGTGTTTATTTACATCATCTAACTAGCGAGACCACTGATGTTTTCTAATCTCTCTTATTAGAGCTGTTTATTGAAAAATCTTCAATTGAAAAATTCATTTTCAAAAGCTGACCCTCAATATCAGGAGTGGCCAACAAGGTAATTAAAAACCAGAAAAGCTAATCTCCAAGTAAATGACTGGTGAGCTTGTGAAACAACCGACTGCATGAAAATATGTGGTGCTTTCAAGAGCCACATACATCCTTTTTTCAGGGATGTGATTTTTTTTTCGAAATGGTGCTGGTTATTGTATGATGCTTAAAATCGTGAAATGGCCTTAAACAATTACTAAATGTTATGTTTTCTAATATATTTATTTCATGCATGGATTGCTTCTAACAGCGCTGCACAAGCTCGCGGCACCATCTGCGTTGAAAAAAATAATGGCAGTTGGCTGTTGGGGCGTGGTCAGGTTTTCCTTGTTTTTTTGTCTTTAGCTGATCACATGCCTGTTTATTCTATTCCAGATTTTTCCAGATTTAATAACACATTGTTTTTATTTAAGTATTTATTTAAAATAACAAAATAACAAGATGTCACAGGTTTACTATTGGATTGAAGTATGGGGTTCATATGTTATTCTAGGATACTAACCTTCCCTGTACTAAACATAATCCATATTGACTTTGATAGCGAGAGGTTTTTATTGCCTTTGATAGAAAGAGGTTTTCTTTAAAGGTCTGCTTTAAAGAAGGTGGTGTTACTTTGATGCTGGGTTTTATTTGGTGTATGTCAAATGTCTTCAGTCTTCAGGAACTTAAATTCCTTGAATAACTTCTCTGTTATCATTATTTGAGCTATTTTAGATGTTCAACCTCACAAAAGTCATTAATGTTTATTGTGCAATTCAAAGAAGATGCATTTAACACGTGTACCTTGTTAACACATTAAGTTAACAATAATTGAATGTGGCATTTAGATGTTGAAACAGATGTTGAATAATTATCAGATAAATAATTATAAAAATATAATCTTTATTTTTAATGTTCTGAAGATAAAAATATGGAATATATGCATTTAAATGTCAATTTATTAAAAGAGTCCTGATCACCCTGTCAGGGTTTATTTTATAACATTGGTTCACTGTTTTAAATAAATGTGAAATATTGGGGTTTACAAGAAAATAATAGTATGTTTTATAAGAAAATATTATTTCAATTTTTCTACTTCAAGTTTTCAAGTTTAATTCAACGTGTTACTTGTTTCCTTGTAATTGTTTGTGAAATTTACTAGTGATTTCTAAGTGGGTCATTTTTTGGTATAGCTCCTAAAGAATATGATTCCTTTGTTGAACAAGTCTGCCTAGACTTTTCACACTTTCCCTCCCACGCATGCAGCACTCAAGATACACACTTACAGGTCGGGATGTCTAGCTATGCATAAATGACCACAAAGTGCCAGTTATTTTTGGAAGGCTCTTTGCACTGTTGGTTTGTACTTAGATCACTGTCAATACAAGCCTTGATTTTTATATTCTTATACTCTATGTCAAATCCATAATCCTTTATTCATCTGTTGAAAAGGATAATACATTGGCAGTGACTCTACATTTAGAACACTGCCCATTTTCTTCAGCTTTTCCATTAGAGGAGAGAACCGGAAAAAAAAAAAATGTATATTTCAGTTTTCATGGGAAATGCCACTGAAATGTTTTTGGACAAGACCTCAGCAAGTATTCAGAGCTTTCAAAGGCTTTTGAATTAATGAACACAGTGAAAACATTTGAGCATTTGACTTTTCAGAATTTCAATGTGTGGTTTAATTTATTAAAAACTAAACTTGGATCTTATACTAAATTATATTTTATTGCTGTCTGAAACTAAGTGATATTGAGTTGAAAGCGGTCAAATATCATTTAAAGTCCTCAGCTCTCTGAATACTTGGAATGCACCTAGTGTCCATGTTGAAAACTTAACTTGAATATTTAAACAGAAACCTGTTTGTATGTTCTCTAAAGCCTAAAGTTTCATTCTTCAAAATTTGATATGTTCACTTGGTTACAAACTTGAATTTGGATTGGTTTTCCAAAACTTCTAAGAATGATAAAACTTTATGGTCAATCAAACATGTCCGCACCTAAACCTTTAGTATGAAAGTGACAAATCTTATGTGATTCGGAGATAACTCAGAAGCTATTCAGGATCTCAGTAGATGGTCACAAATAGGAATTTTATTTTAGTTGCATTTTGTAGTTAATGCAGCTCTTTAAACCTACACAGTAGCAAGTTCATTCTGATGTGTTGATGAGATGTCTAAGTCATGAATCTAAAAGACTTTCTATTTGTGAGGAGCTGTACTATATTAAAGCAGAAAACTCTTGAAGTGCACTTCATCTTTTGTGCCTAATTGAGTTTGGCATTGTAGGTTCTTGTGCACTGACTGTTTGTTCAGTAAATTAGAGATCTATCAAAATGAAATATAGAAATATATACAGTATCTTTAACAGACTCTCAGAAAATAAATAAAACATATTGTGGTTTAAAAATACTGAAGGTATTCAATCAAGAATTTAGTTTTCTGCTTTTCTTGTCAATATTGTTGATAATATGGTTGACAGTGACAGGTCTGTTAGGCTGCATTCACACTGCAAAACCTAATTGACAGATGTGATATCTTGACACACATCTGATTTTCTGTGCCACTTGTTTATTTCCACTTAGACAAACATTAATACCTTGCCAAGATGGGCATTTTGGCTGACAATTGTGTTTGTCCATTCCCACAAATACATATGTGAGCTTTCATGTCGCCATAAAACGGAAATTGTGATAGTCTTTTCTTATATATTGTGATGTATATCTGAGTGAAACACCTTCTCAAACAAGAAAAAAAAATGTATGACAGGACTTGGTTTTGTCCATCGGGAATTGATTGGATCATTGGTTGTGGTTTGCTATTGGTCGATCTCATGTGAGTGACAGGTTGTCCCGCCCTTGCGCCAGTAAACGCGCCATCAGAGAAGAGAAGGCACTGCAGCTGGGATTAAAGATTGTGAGGGCACATTAATTAAAATACATAAATAAATAATTTATAATAAATAAATGACAATTACATAAATTTGTTTTATTTATTTTTATTTCATGATGACTTGCAACAGCCTGCCATTCAGACAGCAGAGCAGGTACAGAATTGATTTGGTGCTCAGTATTACTTATGTTTGTTTGTTTGTTTGTTTATTCTTTTATTCATTAATTCATTAAAAAGAGATTTTAATGATGATGATCCCATTATTGACAGCAAGGAAAGAAGTTGGATGGGGAATGGGAAAAAACATCTATATTCAGAAACCCTCGTTTTTAGCCACACTGGTGGCCATTAAGTGAACTGTAGCCAGCAATTTATGGTTCAATGAATCCCTTTTCTTGACATGAAGCATTGACATTGCAGAATGGCTCTTTCGGCATTATCCTGAACATTGTATAAGCATTCATTTCATGTGTCATAGAAGGGAAAAGTGTCCTTTTTATTTTCCCGGCAAAAACGTCCTGAGTCCTTCACATAAAAAATTATTCTACAGGCTTCCATAGACAACCTAGGAAGTCAGGGAAGGTCTTGTTTTTTAAGTGTTGTTATAAGCTGTTCAACAAAAAAATCGATTAATACATGAAAATTCTTACATATAGCCCGTTTAAGAAAAAATATCTGTATAAACACATTAAATGCCATCAACTATTCATTATTGCACATATACATATATAAGAAGGAATTATATGGAATCATTTTTTTGACATCCCCATCTCGGAATGGGTTAAATTTTGCAGGATGCTGTGGCTGTAGAAGAGTAAATGAATGAGTCTAACCCAGACATACTGTACGTAACGCCACTGTCTGACCTTGCCTCCACTTTCCACATTTAATGAAACTATTACTGCACTCAGGCGCTGACTGGTTTGTCTTTAACAGACTCCAGCCCTCCCTTTTCCAAAATTGGGAAGAAAAAAAGAACATTTCTCTATTCATGGTTCATAGTCCAGAAATCCTGGAAAATTAGGTTATGGAACTGGATATGTGCCACGTGCTCGGTGTAGATTTTCCCTCTAGAAAAGGAGAGGAGGATGGGAGGGGGGGAAAGGGATCTGAAGGAAAAGTTGAGGGTAAATATATAGCAGAAAGACCAGCTGTGTTATGTCAGTAGTTTAACGTCAGTAGGATTAGCAGTTTTATTTTCCTGCAAGCTGAAGCGGAATGTAAAAGACAGAGGGAAAGACACAGCTACTTGGAAAGGAGAAAGGGCAGCACGGTGTGACTGCTGTTAGAGATACTGGATACTGGGAAAAACGGATAATTGGTGCGAGGTGTAAGCCTGTCAGGTCCTATACCGGTATTCACTGTGTTTACGTCTCTCTCTGTCTCGCTCTCCCCCCTCTCGGTCACGTTTTTTCCACATTAGAAGTGCTTGCCAGAATCGGGGGAATTGCCTCTCACTGTAATCATGATTTACCACAATCAGCGGCTTCATTCGTGGTATGTGTGTGTATGTGTTAATCATTTGTCTGATTGATTCATCTTAAAAAGGGAGTGAGGGGCAAGCTAAAGGAAAGGAAAAATATGGCAAAAGAGGAGTGTGGGGAAAGACAAATCCTGGATTAGATCCTCTTCTCAGTTTACCATTCAACAACTCATTCCATGTGCTGCCAACTCCTTAAAGGGGTAGTTCCCCCCAAAATAAAAATGGTCATGTATTTACTCACTGTTATGTCAATCGAAACCCATGTCTGTCTTTCTTTTGTGGGAAATTTAAGCTTCAAAAAGGACACTAAGGCACCAGGAAAGTATCATAAATGTGGTCCATCCTTATGATAGATTTTTGTAGGGAACAGCCAAAAATTTAAGATGACAATAACAGAATATGGCAAAATGTTCATTTTTGGGTGTGGACTAATCTCTAAAGGGGCTGTATTTTATAATTGTATCTAATTTTATTTTTTTATTCCACTTATAATGTTAGCCAAGGTTTCACCACAATTAGTTATCGTAATTTAGTTTTGTGATCATTGGTTGTGACATTTTCCACAAGCTGGACTGTTTTTTTTTTTCTGTACATTTAAGACTTATGATCTCTATTATGATCGTCTAACCTTCTGAGAGAATGCCTACATAGTGCTTTAAACTCTTTTATTTCAAATGAGCCAGCAAAATATTGTTGTTCAATTGTCTGTCCATTTTAAAATTCCTGTCTATCTGTCTAAAAATATCTCTTTTTATTTTAAGTCAGTCTGTTGCCTGATAATAATAAAAAAAATTTTTTGCAAACTTGTAGCAAACACATGCTCAATGCCTAGTGCACTACAAGACAAAAGTGTAATGTCATTATATGTTTCATTGACACACCAAGTTTAAATGTAAAGTGTGTACCATAGTGTCAGCAAAACAACAGAAAACAAAAAAACGTAATTTACAAAGTCTTCACTTGAACACAGAAAATTGTGTGCTCTAGGCATTAAAAGTACAAAAAGTGACAGTGTAAAGGTATTTTTGAATGAATACAATTGATACTTTTTTTTTGAAGTACTCTTGAACTCTGAAAAAGGGCAATTTTCTAAAAAAGGTTAGAGGGCAACACCTCCTGGTCTTCTGTGTCTTTCAGAGATCTGTTATCTGGTTGAGCATGGGCCATTTCACCACCAAATTGTCTGTTGAAAACCTACTATATACTGTTGCACCGTATGCTACTCAGTTCTGTAGCCAAGTCTGTGAATCACTGTTAACTTATATGTTATCAAAGGACAATTTACAGTGCTGATGAAAAACACATGTTGGTATATTTATTTATACTTAGAAATTTGTCTTCATGTTTCTTGATTATGTGTCAAGAGAGACAAACATATCCTGGAAATTCAGAATATCTAGGCATAAATGCATCGAAATTATCTGTAATGATCGGATTGATGGCTCAATCGGACTAAAAAGCCTTCATGTAAACAACTCAATCAACCAACTGAGCTCGATTTGAATTAAATTTCGGATTGAAAGGGGTGGTGTAGACCTGAAATAATCAGATCAACAAGAAAAAAAGCATTTAAACACTGACACAAAACACATTTTCTCAATTGTATTCAAAAATATCTTGTGCAAATGCACAGTGTATATGTTGACAAAACTTATGTCTTGCGATTGTACGTATGTTTATTTACATCTCACGTCTTATACGAACTAGTCAGTGGAAGAGACAGAATATTTCCTAAATATTTGCTAAAAAAAAGCTCTCCTTACATATGTCAGCTTTCTATTTAGATATTTCATCAAGGAAAAAAGACTGCACTAACAAAAATGACTATGTTAACTGGATGTTTAGGGTTCATATAAATGTTTAGGGTTCATACACAGAACTTTCAGAATCTGAAACTGAATTGATTTCATTCCAATTGATGAAAATTAGTGCATGTAAACATACCTAATTTATAAGCATCTTTTATATACATACAAACTATCTGAATTAAGAGACAGTTCCAAATGAAGATTCTGTCATCATTTCCTCATTCGCATATGAAATCCTGCCTCAGATAATAAATAAATAAATAGGTAACTGTAAAATCAATTTCATGTAATTGTAACTTTATACCTCAGACTTTACTTATTAAAAGTTTATTCCTTAATTTTTGTCACAACTGAAACTTTTACAGATTTTTTTTTACTTTGATTTGGTAAACAGGCTTACTTACTGTATTGTTCCAAACATGTATGATTTTTTTTGTGTGTGTGTGTGTGTGGGTGTAACAAAAATGATGGAGATATATATGGATGGATATTTTCATCTTGGAATATAGAGCATGAGTTCTGTGGACTACTACTTGGTGTTTTTTGTAAAAAAAAATGTGGAGCATAATAGATATGCCTAACTAGTGTTGAATGGAAAGAAACTGTATGAAAATCCTGCAATTGCATTTTGTGTTTGGAATGGGGTGAGTAAATGATAGCAGAATTTTCATTTTTGACAGTATTGTTCAAAGTTGTGTCTTTATATGTAACGCTTATTCCAAGAGAAGACGAATGTGGATGAGGTAATTCCAATATAAATGCGGTTTAGTAATCCAAAAGATGAAACACAAGCGAAGCGTGTGCATGGCACAAACAATACTCAACAATGAATGAAAGGAAATGAGGAACTTAAATATACAATGATGATTAACTCAAAGCATAACAGGTGTGATCTTGAATGTGTGTCCATGACAACTGATTAGTGGCGGGAAAACAGGTTATAAAACATACTGACAGAAAACGAAACCAAAACTGATGCATCAATATATATATATATATATATATATATATATATATATATTGGCAATATGCTAATCGTTGAAGATTATTGTTGAAGACTAGAGCTTAGAAGTTCTGTCAGACATGACTATAATTAATATTATATTGCTCTTTCAGATATTAATTTTAAACTAAGCAAATTTCATGACTGTTTACATTTACACAGCAGTTGCTAACCTTTGAATGTGTACAGGGAATGACAGCACAATCACAAACTCCACAGGTGTGTGTGAGAGAGTGTATCTGCGTACCCCAAACGTCGTAAAACACCATCTAAACTAACAAAGTCGACAGCTTGTGTCCCAAGAGGGAATCATGTTGCATCTCACGGAAGAAAAACAAGTGGGAACATGTTGTTCGGTGTGGCTTTGTGATATTTCTTTGTCTTAGTGTGTGTGGTTTGTGTGTCGCAGCCTTTTCTAACAAAGCAGATGGAGAGAGGTTGGTATAATGGCTCCGTTGGGGTTTGTCCCCTGCTGATGACATTATCGCAGTGGCAGGTGTGATGACCTCATAGTGGGGGACCTGATCAGACTCAGGACACAACCCTTTACCATCTGTCTATCATGGAACTGAGACTTCCTGTGGACATGGGCTGCATCACAATTTGCATACTATTCGTACTTTGAAATATGCAAGAATAGGATCAGAACATCCAAAATCATAGTATGTTAAACATCAGAGGTGGTCAAATGATATACTATTTCTGATGAATTTTTGATATTGTTGATCTATTCATGCTAATATGGTAGTAATAATCCTGTGCGTTACAGAAAAGTAAAAATTTTTCACTTTCACATTTAGGTCCATACTTTTTAAAATAAAATAAATATATTTTAAAATATATTATTTTATTTATTTTGTGTGTGTGTGTGTGTGTGTGTAAAAGTCAAACTAAGGCTTTGCAGCAGTTTTAAAAGTATGAACCTATATGTGAAAGTTGAGTGTAATTTCTACACTGCTAGCAGCACCAAAAATATTGCAGTTTCTACTCTACTTGGTGTTGTTCATGAAGAAATTACAGACTTTAAAGGGTTAGTTCACCCAAAAATGAAAATTCTGTCATTAAGTATTCACCCTCATGTCGCTCCACACCCGTAAGACCTTCGTTCATCTTCATAACACAAATTAAGATATTTATGATGAAATCCAAGAGGTCTCTGACTTCTACAGAGACAGCAATTTAACTACCACTTTCAAGGCCCAGAAAGGTACTAAAGACATTGTTAAAATAGTCCACGTGACTTCAGTGGTTTAACCTTAATTTTATGAAGCGGCGAGAATACATTTTGTGCACAAAAACAGAACAAAAATAACTTTATTCAACAATTTCTTCTCTTCTGTGTCATTCTCCTACTTTGTTTACGTTCAGTGCTTCCGGCCTATTTTAACTTTGTCTTTAGTACCTTTCTGGGCTTTGAAAGTGGTAATTAAATTGCTGTCTATGGAGGAGACAGAGAGCTCTCGGATTTCATCAAAAATATCTTAATTTGTGTTCCAAAGATGAACGAAGGTCTTACAGGTTTGAGGGTAAGGATTAATGACAGAATGTAATTTTTTGCGTGAACTAACCCTTCAAGTGGTAATGAATTTATCTAAATGCTAATGCTTACAAATGCTAGCAGTATGCTTCTGCGGTATCAAGATGCAATTTTTGATGCATTAACTCAGGACACATCCCGTTACCATTAGTCCATTTTGGAACTTCTTGTGGATATAGTTTGCATGCTATACTGTGCATACTATGTAATGTGCAAGATTAGGACTAATGCATCAAAAATCATAATGGATTAAAAATAGCATATCATTTAAGCATCTTTAGCATACTATTTTCTTTTTTTAAATTGTGTATTCATGCATGCTAATATTGGAGTAATATTACCCAAAATCCCTTGCGCTACAGAAAAGATGGAGTTTATCCCTGCGTCCGTATATGCCTACTTCCCTACTAGAAAAAAGTATGTAAGCCGAGTAGTATGTCCGAATTCATAGTATTCATAAAACAGTAAAAGTACCTGGATGACTTACTACTTCAAGCGAGATTCTGAAGTGTCCTTTTATAGGACACTTTGCTATCCCATGAGGCCATGGGAGAGGATTTGTGAACATGGCATAGGTGACAACATGGTGGTTGTAGTACATCCAAATTTCATTCATACTACACGCATTCATACTATGTAGAACATCTATGCGATTTTGGATGCAGCTAGACTTTTTTTGGTAAAAAGGTCAGCTGCTACAGCAGTTTTAAACGTATGAACCTAAATGTGAAAATTACACAGTTTAAGTGGGAATGAATTTAGCTAAATGTAAATGTATTATCTGTATAAAATGCAAGATTAGGATTAGGCCTAGTGCTACTGAAATCATGATTCATTAAAATTAATTCATTTTTGGCATGAATTTTTGGAATTATGCACAGTATCTGTCCATGCTAATATTGCGGATATATTACGCGCAACCTCTTGAACTACAGATGATGTGACCTTTATGAAGTTAAGTGATTAATACATTTAATGGTAATGAATTCAGCTAGTTGGTAACAATTTCACACAAAGACAAACAGCATGAAACAAGGTATACATTTTTTGTTAGCATGTCCCTAGTCTCAGCCTCAGACGGACCGTTGGCTGAACGTCTGATGCATATGGCACACTTATCTGTAAACACTTCAAGAGTTTCGAAGTCGTCATCTGATTGGTTGAATTATACAGGATATCTGGGAGACGCGTTTGTCGCGTTCTTTAACGGTCTGCCTGGAAACAAATGCCGTGACGCTAAACCCCCTTGTGGAAGAAGAACGCGGTTGAGTTTACCATGATCAACTAAACACTGGATTTTCAAAAGTATGTGAGGTTATTGGCTCCATTGTTGCTGTAAACTTGCACAATGTTCTTGAATTAATAATTTATAGATGCACGCCGGTCTGTTATTGTAGGGACATCGACATTTTCACGCCCCTAAACATGATGCAGAACAAAACGAACTGCGATTGGTTGTGTTACATGTCAGTCAAATGTCCTCTTGGATGGTCCTTGGCCAATGAAAGCTGCAATAGAGTCCAGACCTTCTGCCGTCAGTCCAAAGGTCTGGCTACGCGAGACTAGCATGTCCCTAATACTGGCACCTCAGCTTAGTACATACTAAAAATATCTGCTTTTCATTTAGTGAACTGTACAGTATATTAAATTTCATTAGAAAACTTTTTTTAGTGACCTTGAACTTTTCTGTCTTATTTTTTTCATTTGCCGCTTCTCTCATCTCCTGGGGCACACCTATTTTGTTTATATGTTGCTGTAGTGCTAATTGCTAATCTAATGCGTACTGAGCTGGTTACAGAAACTCATTACAAATGGTTTTGATTGATAAGCTAAAGGGTATTTGAAAACTTTTTAAGGAGAAAGACAGGGTCAAATTTAACAACTTGTCTCTGGGGTCATTTCAGTGTGTTTAGCTAATTTGTGTGTTTGTTTTGAGTAGGAGGTTGGCTGAGTGGGTAGATCGATAGACAGATACACAAAGAGAGAAACAAAGAAGGATAGAGGCAGACTTCAGCTTTATGGGTTTCACCCAATTGGAATTCTGTGTGTCTGGCGGTCTGTCTGTGCGGGGGCTCCATGAACAACTCTTGAAGGAGGTACACAGCACATTGACTTTGCATCCATAAAAGAGGCTACTGCATACTGTTTTTGTGTGTTTCTTTGCTGAATAAAACCATTATGATGGTGTTTTGTTTCAGTGGTGCCTTCAGGAAATTTTTAATGGGGTCGCCAGAGGGGCACAGTGAAAATCCCAGGGTGGCGCACTAAAACACACTGGAAAGTAGTGACCTGCGATTTTTATTTCAAGGACCTATTTGTGATCTAATAAAGTATCAAAAGCAAGTAATCATATGGTTTTATAGAACAACACTGTTTATATTATGTATATTATGTATTTTAACAATCATCTTATGTACAGTATGTATTATAACAAATGCCTGCAGAGCACGCCAACGGCCTGGTGTTGTTACACTTTACAGCAGATCAAATCTACCAAATGACATTTAATTCAAATGTTTGCTTAATCTTTAATATTTGGCCACTTCCTTATGATAGAAATGCTACAGCCATTATATTACATGTAACCTACACATGTAAATAATTAAAGCCCATATATACATATATGTATTAAACCCACATGCAGGGCATATATTTATTTAATTGAATCACAGCCTTTGTAAATTCACAATAGCACTATGCTATAGTGTGGTTTTTAAATGGTTTTAATAGATTGTTCAGCCTTAAAAAACTGTCTAATGCGGTTCATGGAATCTTATCCATGGAATGCGTCACTTCCGGTATTTGCCCATTACTCATGTTTTTTCTAAAAATCGAGTGCTCGAATTTAATCGAGGAATTATGACGTTCTTAGTCAGATTAAATAACATTTTTGAGTTGCATGAAACCAGTTAGTTTAGTGATGTATGTAATGTTCTCACGTAAAGCACACTGATTGGGTAATCTTGGAAAAAAAAAAAAATAATAAATAAAAAAAATCTGATTTCCTATTTTGAGTTACAGAGAGTTTGGGTTATACTTTTGGTTAACCGTGGGAGACTGCAGCTCCAAAAAAAATTTAGCAGTTGAGAAGTAATGCAGAACTCTAAAGTATGTGATTTTGGGCACAGCTGCACTGTAAAATGTAATATACTCAAAATTGTGGCAACAGATTACAAGCAATATTAATTAAATTCAACAAATAAGAATTGAGTTAGAATTAATCAAATTAATTCCTTAAAAGTCAACCATTTAAATTGTGTAAAATTAGCAAACGCCATTACAAAAACCACAAACTGACATAAAAAGCAGAGTCAAACTGCCCAACTAAATGAAACACTAACCACAATAATGGTGACCAAATACTTTCAGTAAAATCAACATCAACATCTAAACCTCTGTTAATTCTTGTGTTTCTCTTTCCTTCAGTGATTCTGCTTGTTATCATCAGGTGTCTTCAATGCTGGCAATAAAAAAAATAAAGATTTCCTTTTTGACATCTGTCTGTTATTCAGATGTTTTTGTTTAGATTTTACTTAAATTTTACTCATTATAAATGGTTGAATTCTATTTGTTGAATTTAATTAATAATATTGCTTGTAATCTGTTGCCAAAATTTTATGGAGTAGATATAGCATATTACTTTTTACTGTGTAATTGGTCATTTGCAAATTTAGTGTCTGTTTTGAGCCATAACTGGTTGTTTTGCATCAGGCTAGTGATGTATTATTTTATGTAGGCCTACTCCCCAAAGTATTTTCCTGGACATGATTGACAGAGAGTGAAAATGTTTGATGCACAACTAATTTTGTTTCATTGGCTCTGTTGAGCAAATCATTCATACTGCTTCCATTAACAAAAGTACTGTGGCAGTACATTGATGTTTTTATAGATGAGAATAACATAGACATTTAGTATATACTATAGGTGCTCCATGATTTAGATGCTATACCATAGTATTACAGTGGTAAATGCCCTAAAAAACTTTATTAAGCACGTAATGTGTACCATGTGTGCAGTGGTACTAGCATGGTACAGTACCATTCAAAAGATTGGGGTCATTAAAAAACAAAACAAAACAAACAAAAAAACAACCTTTTTTAAAGAAATTAATAACTTTTATTGAGCAGGGACACATTAAATTGATCAAAAATGTGAAAGTAAAGAAATGTATAATGTTATAAAAGATTTCCATTTCAAATAAATGCTGTTCTTTTTAACTTTGTTCACCAAAGAATCCTGAAAAAATGTATCGTGGTTTCCACAACAATATCAAGCAGCACAAATGTTTTCATCATTGATGATAACAATAGAAATGTTTCTTTAAAAAAGCTAAATCAGCCTATTGATTTCTGAAGGATCATGTGACACTGAAGACTGTAGTAATGATGCTGAAAATTCAGCTTTGCCATCACAGGAATAAATTACATTTTAAAATTTTTATCAAATAAATGCAGTCTTGGTGAGTATAAGAGACTCAAAAAGGTATTGTATTATCATTATCATACTGTACATCTCACAAAATGTACTATGGCGGTACTAATTTTATGCTACTATAATGCTGCTTTTGTATCTTTTTGAAGTTTGAAAGCTTCAGGTCACATTCATTGTAATGTAAAAGAGTGTTAATAACACTCTTCAGATTTTCTCCTTTTGTTTTCCAAGAATAAGTCATAAGGGTTTTTAAATGACATGTGGATGAGTAAATGATGACAGAAGATTCATTTTTGGGTGAACTGTTCTTTTAAAGGTTAATGTAGTGCTGTGCAAGAGCTTTTAAAGTGTTGTATTACTGAAGATGAACATTATATTGAGGTGTATTACTTTTCATGAACTATGGATGACAATGTTAAGGTGGCCAGGAGAAGATTGTGTGTAGGTCAGATGTATTCACAAAGTTTCTTTTGCTGAGATTGAATATGCAATGTAGAGCTGTGTATTCTCATGCCATAATGTAGTTTTGAGTACATGTGTTTATATTGTCTTTGGATAATGGAGCGTTAATGTGTGTATGAATTTGGAAAGTGTCATAATGCATGGTGGGTATGTTTGTGAGTGAGCGATTTGGCTGTGTGACACGTTGAAGAGTGTGTGGGCGCGTGTTGTGCTGCCTTGCAAAGTGTGTAACTGTGGTGTCTCAGGGCAGGGGAATTATAACTGCAATTCTGATCGTCTGGAAGAGACATGAAATATTAATGGCGCTGATGATTGACCGTCAGACATGACAGATGGCCAGTGACATGGCGGGTGTGTGTGTGTGTGTGTGTGTGTGTGTGTTTGTTTGTGTGCAGGCAAAGGTGTGAGAGGAACAAGGTCTTCCTCTAGTATCCGAGTACCTAGCCATCCATTGCAGCTCCCAAATCTTATTCATGTGTATAATGGGTTTCAAACTCATTTTAGGTCAAGGGCCAAATTTAATTGTTAAATCATGAGTGCATGCATAATATCACGTTTTGCAGCAATGAGACAATGCCTAGAATCAACTTTGTGCTGCTTAGTAAAACAAAAGCAAGCATATGCAGTTTACTGATTTCATTCACAAGAGGCCTTTAATGGCATACATATGAAATGAATCAAGGAATAATAATCAAACAACAGTATTATCAAGGAAAATTGCTTCAGTAGCATTAATTGCCAAATTTGAGCACAAAGTTAGCCCCCCCCCAAAACAACCCCCCCAAACAAACTCAAACTTTTGATGTATTATATCTAATAATCATTCCACGAGACTTGGACTTTTTGGACCAATTGCAAAATTTTCATTTTTTTCCTCTCTTTGTGTAACCCACAGATTCAATTTCAGCCGAATATTGTGTATGTGCAAGTGCCAAATACCACACATAGTTAAGAGGAAGAATCTACCGCTTCGGTAAATACTGTAGTCATAATGTTGCTTAAAGGGATAGTTCACCCAAAAATTATCCCATGATTTACTCACCCTCAAGCCATCCTAGGTGTATATGACTTCTTTCAGACAAACATAATAGAAGATATACTTAAAAATATCCTTGCTCTTCCAAGCTTTATAATAGTAGTGAAGGTGGGCCAGATTTTGAAGCACAAAATTAAAAAAATAATAATCCATACAGCTACAGAGGGTTTATAAAGGCCTTTTGAAGCAAGGCGATATTTAAAACTTTAGTTTTAAAAACTAGTTTCCGGCCGATGACCGTACACATACTTGCGCCACAAGAGTAACCCCTGACGCAATGTATGACGCAGGATGTTGAAGAATATCGTAAGCTTAGACGCCTCTCGTGTTTCAAACAAATAGGGCCAGGCAACAAACTCAAGCTCCTCTTCTCTTATATCGAAATCCTCCGACATTCCTCCGAAATATCGTTTTAGACTTCTAATTTGTGACCGGTGTTATGTATTGCTCTATCCTCTGTTCTGCCACGTTCGTCATTACATCATGCGTCAGGTCAGGGGTTACTCTTCCGCCGCAAATCAATGCGTATGGCCGTCTGCTGGAAGCTAGTTATTATAGTTAATAAAGATTTAAATGTGTATATTTTTCTTATAAAAACCCATTGCTTCACTTCAGAAGGCCTTTATTAACCCCCTGGGGCCGTATGGATTACTTTTTTGATGGATGATTGCATTTGTCTTTTTTTTAATCAAATTGTCCTGCATATTGAACTCTTATATGGTCAGCAGTATGTCACTCCTGGCGTAAAATCAAATACCATAAAGATGTCTCTTATGTCCATCAAGAGTGCATTTATTAAAAATACAATACAAATAATAATAATAATAATATTAATAATAATAATATTTTTACAATTTAAAACAACTTTTTTCTATTTTGATATATTTAAAAATGTAATTTATTCCTGTGATGGCAAAGGTCATTCAGCAGCCATTACTCCAGTCTTCAGTGTCACATGATCCTCCAGAAATCATTGTAATATCAATGTTGAAAACCATTGTGCAGATATGTGAAAACCATTATACTTTTTTTCAGGATTCTTGATGAAAAGAAAAAAACAGCATTTATTTGAAATATATATATTTTTTTGGTAACAATGTACAAGCCTTTACTGTTCCTCACTCAAATCTTTTGTATGACTTCAGAAGACTTCTAGTTTATAGTATACAAGTTGTATGGATTACATGTATGATTCTTTATTGCATTTTTATAGTATTTTTGGACTTAACCAGGTCACTGTTTGCTTCAATTGTACTGTATAAAAAAAGTGCAGCATGAACATTCACCTAAATATCTCCATTTGTGTTCTATGTAGGAAAGAAAGTCATTTAGGTGTGGAACCACATGAGTGTGAAAAATTAAAAGTTGGGTCAAATCTGCCTTAAATAAACTTTGACTTAACTGTGAGTTTGTTTCCAGCATGTTTAACTAGTTGGAAAGTGTAATGTCTGCGCAGGATAAGATTTCATTATTCTCTCTGTCAAAACGTTTTCAATTTTCCTGAGGAATATTAAATATAATCTACTTGTGGCCTTAATCAAATACTTAAATCAATAGAGAATCATACGAATTATTAGCCGGCATGAAAACTGGACAAGAATTTAAGCTGTCTGCGTTTTTATTAGATTTGTAAAATATTACTTTTTATCAACCTTAGACGCATTTCCTCTATAATTTTATAGTCATCTCTCTCTTTCCATTCCTGGTGTTTCTTTAGGGGTCACCTAGGGTCATGTTTAATAAAAGATGGCAGAATAGATGTCAAACACAGACACACACACGCGCACGCACGCAATAGCCTCTAGCTTTCATGATTTTGATTGAAATAATGTCTCTTGTGGCTGATCAATACAAGGATCGATGCAGGAAACTAAGGCTATGGCATTCGTTCTGATAATTACATGTTGTGATCACAGCTGGAACAATTAGTCAGCTTAGACGACAGCTAAAATCCATCATCCCATCATGTTTATTTTAGCATCAAATAGCCATTTGCCTACATATATATTCTCATCAAATCTTTCATATATATATATATATATATATATATATATATATATGAAATATATGAAATATTTCTAATTTATCTTAATGTTTATTCACATTTAGCTCTCCTTTAGTGTATATATAGCTACTCAGCTACAGTTTTTTTTCTGTGGTGATGTATTTCCTATTCAAACTTGAAGTTGCACAGCTAAATTGCAATATTATACATTTTGGAAGCTATAAGAGTTTTATTTTATTAGTTAATAGTGTATATGCATATATTAGTATATAGTTGCATATAATTTGTGACTTTGCATGGAATTAATAATAAATGAGCTACTTTCTTTTTGGGGCCAGATTATTCAGAAAACGTTTTAAATCAAATATGTGCATCTAAATCTGGTGTAGCTGAATTATAGCCAGAAAAAGATTTGAACTGCAGCCCACAAATTAACGTGCGCTGTTCAGCTAAATTTTGCACTCTTGTGTATCAAGTGGGCCAGTCGGATGGCTGTATTAAATTGATTGACAGGTCGGATTTGGCACCTGGGCTGCTTTAGAGCCCTGTCATAAATGTTACTTGCAATCCTAGTTGTGATAAAAGTGTGTGTTTGTGTATGTATCCTTTTGGTTGTCCTTTTGTGTGCATGATGCATTACAAACAAATGCTGTTGGGCTTGTAGATAAGACTTGCTTATCCATACCTGACTGGCTGCCTCTCTCTCTCTCTCTCACACTCACACACACACACACACGGCTGTGTCCGAAACTGAAGGCAACTGCCTTTCTCCCACACTGCTCAATCAGTCAGTGACTTAACAGAAAGCATTTTTGTATGCAGTGTAGCGTCTGGACCAATCAGACACACAGTTATTCCTTATATTTAATGCAACTAGCATCCCAAATGAAGCTTAACACACAGGCAGAACTAGGTGTCTTGTTACAGGACACAAGAAAACTGATAAGAACCTTTTTATGACCATCAGGAATTTGTGACTCTGACTTCATTCTTTCTGAGAAGGACAAATAAACCCTCTTAATCCTATATATTCTATATATAACCGCATGAGAAATGTATAAACATGTATCCAATTTTCCCCTCTCATGATTTTCTTTTTATAGGGTTTATTCTTTGTATTAATTCGCTCTTTTGAACTATTTTGGTATTAATGTTTCAGAGTCGCAAATTTATAGTTAACTAAAATCACATGGGTAGCATGTTTGGTATCTACGGACTCCAACTTTCGTTTTCCTATTTGGTAATTTATGTTACATGTTACTAGTATTATAAGAATCTAGAAGGTTCTTCTATTCACATCCAATCCAATGTCTTATGCTAATATCTTGCTACAGAACAAAGACTCGTAAAAGTTTCCCTCCGAAGGGAAAACTCCTTATTGGCTCAGTCACCTTTGAACCATTGGCTCAGTGTGGCATCTTCATGCTTTAAAATCACTGATCACCAGATCACAGGGCTCTTGTTTTTTTGGTTTTTTTTTACTGAAAAATGCTGATGTGAAGATGATGCTGTAGGCCTACTAGAAGCTTCTAAGGAACCCCAAAGATTGTGCCAGGCTTCAGCCTAGACCTTCCATTCACCAAAGATCCTCTGAATCCAACTGGTTCTTTTTCATCAAGACAATATCAGCAACGATTCAACGGGAGCCTCCACAAATTGCATCAGGACAGTTTTAATTCAAATGGACGAGACATGCAAGTATCAAACTTAGTCTCATTATTTGGTACATTAAGTATCCTTACCCCTTTTAAAGAAGGGCCTGTTAAAACTAAACTGATGGTTTGCTCAAGGCTGTTGATCTGCTGAATTTCAAACAATGCTGTAACTTCTTGCTTTCCTGTACTCTGCTTCAGCTCTCTCTTTCACTTGGTAAACTATGCATGTATGTGTGTGAATGTTAGAGTAGTTAAGTGTTTAGTCTAGTTAATAAAGTCTTGTTCATGTCACACGTAAAGTTGTCCATGTTTCATGTTCATATACTGGAGTCCCTAATTATGCCGATCCTGACTACATGCTCTACATACACTTTTAAAGTACTAATATGTACCTTAGACAGTGAGAGAGTTTTTGCACCAGTCAACAGAACTGTCACATGCTTCATCAGACCAGTTGTTTGTTATCAGGACATCTTATGATCACTGATCATGTACCGGTACTTTTGGTTACTTTCTGATATTTATTGATCACTGGAAATTTTATTGTTTTAAATATCATCATGGTAACCTTATGTAACTGGCAAACAAATAAAGGTTTTGTTGAAATTGTGAAATTGTCTTCATTTTGGAAGCATCAGTTAGAATATAAAATTGTATTTATGTAAATGAAGTAATACAGAACATTATATCAAAGTGCATATTAAGTGATGATCAAATAATACGTCTGCTTACATTGATATAATGTCAGCTAATCTGAAACAGACATGCTTATCCATAAACCGTGATGTAAATATCAGTTTCTTTGAAATAATTCAGTTCAGAGGTTTTAAGTGAATTCACATCAGACAATATAATTTATTAACAGATATATTCCATGTTGTGATCACAGCAAATAGTCTAATAATTTGTCCCACATGTCTTAAGTCTCATTCTGATTTATCTTGCATTTACCACACACACAGTGCTCAGTCCCTGCTGTGTCAGTAGTCAGTAAGAGGCTCTAGAGCTAATTTAGGAGGCACTGCTGGATCAGTGCAGCCTGGGAGCTCTCTGCTCATTTGCTAATGTCTGTCAGCAGCATGTCTTTCGCTCATGCAGGAAACACTCGTCCTGTGGGGCTTGATTACTACTGTCTTGAACTGGATGTAACAGGGAAAACAGCAGGCTGAATCTCAATATTCCGCCCTCTGTAGAAGTAGAAGTAGAAGTAGAAGTGTACAATGTGTTGGTGAAGTATGTACTTTATGACATGATAGTATGTGCCCACTGGCTTAATACTGCCCAAAACGTTTCTGTAAAAATAAAGTTTTTGCAGTTTATTTGTTATTATGTTGTTTTAGTTGTATATTAGTTTCTTGATTTGTGTGTATATATATATATATATATATATATATATATATATATATATATATATATATCGTTAAAAAGATTTTGACTGTTAGTATTTGACTGAAAAATTGGAATCAGACCTCCAGCTTTGGGACAGGGTTTCTGACTTTGTCATCGTACAAAGAAACAAAGTGCCAGCTTTCTCACGAGACTAGACTCAGTTGCATCTCTGATCTGAGCCCTTTCTTCTGTGTTAGTCGCCGATGTGGACGACATGTGACTATGGAATGTAGGAAGACTGTTGGGATTAAATGCTTCAAAGATGATCAAATAGCTCTTTGATAATAAAGAATGAAGCTTGGACAAAGGCTGTTGTCGAGTTCAGCTGGATTGAAACTTTCGAGCATCCAGCACATACTTGACTCCATGCTCCACACATCTAAGAGAAAATAATCAAAGATTTATCTATTTGTTGCAATAAAAGCTGTCCGTAGCACCCTGAATATTTGTGTCGCTTAAGGGTATGTTTTACCCAAAAATGGGAATTCTGTCATCATCATCGTCCACAGTGTTGTTTTACAAAGTACAGACAATGAGTGCTTTTGAAGAAGAACTTAAAATTCTCAGCAATAATTTTTCAGCAATAATAATTTGTACACTAAAAAAATACTTGGTTAAAAACAACCCAAGTTGGGTTAAAAATGGATTAAATGGTTAAATGTTTGCCCAACGTGCTGGGCAGTTTTATTTAAAAGGTTAGTTCACCCAAAAATGAAAATTCTGTCATTAATTACTCGCCCTCATGTTGTTCTACACCCATAAGACCACAAATTTGTGATGAAATCGGATGGCTCAGCGAGGCCTGCATAGACAGCAGTGGTACTTTCTCTCTTAAGATCCATTAAGGGAACTAAAAACATATTTAAATCAGTTCATGTGAATACATTGGTTCAACCTTAATATTGTAAAGTGATAAGAATATTTTTTGTGCGCCAAAAAAACAAAATAACAACTTTTTAACAATATCTAATGATGGCTGATTTCAAAACACTGCTTCATAAGCTTTGGAGCTTTATGAATTGAATCAGTGGTTCGGAGCGCCAGAGTCACGTGATTTCAGCAGTTTGGTGGTTTGACACGCGATCCGAATCACTAATTCAACTCAAAAGATTCATAACGCTCCAGAGCAGTGTTTTGAAATCTGCCATCATTAGATATTGTTAAAAAGTCGTTATTTTGTTTTTTTGCCGCACAAAAAATATTCTCGTCGCTTTATAATATTAATGTAGAACCACTGTAGTCACATGAACTGATTTAAATATGTTTTAAGTACCTTTATGGGTCTTGAGAGAGGAAGTATCACTGCTGTCTATGCAGGCCTCGCTGAGCCATCGGATTTCATCAAAAATATCTTAATTTGTGTTCCGAAGATGAACAAAGGTCTTACAGGTGTAGAATGACATGAGGGTGAGTAATAAATGAAATTTTTTTTATTTTTGGGTGAACTAACCCTTTAACCCAACTATTGTTTAAAAATTACTATATGGCTGGCTTAAAATGAACCCAAAATAGGTTGGAACACATAATTACTGAACTCAGACACATAATTACTAGAGGCAACAATAATAATCAAAAGGTGAACATTTATTAATAAGCAATTTAATTAATGAATAATAATTAAATAATAAACATTTAACTTATTAATAAATGTTTATTTATTAAACATATTAATAAATGTTAATTTCCAACATATTTTGGGTTCATTTTAAGCAAACAGTACAATCATTTTTAAACAATAGCTGAGTTAAATAAAACTGCCCAGCACGTTGGGCAAACATTTAACCCATTCGCTGGGTTAAAAACAACCCAATCACTAGGTTTGTCCATTTTTAACCCAACTTGGGTTGTTTTTAACCCAGCATTTTTAGAGTGTAGTAATAATTGTAATAACTATAACAAATCAAAGTTTTTGAAAATGGAAAAACATGCTCAGCGTAATTAGAACCGTAATTTCTAACATTAATTATATCTTAAGAATTAGCAGCAATAATTATATGTAATCATTTCTTAATAAAATAACATGCAGTTCATATCTTAATATATATTTCTGTTCTAATTGTTATGATTTATCTACAGGCATGGTTTTAAGTAAGATAATAGAGTTAAATTTCATGTCGATTTCTTGTTGTCTTTATTTAACACAAAGAAAAAAGTCAGACTTGGCTCTGTTTCCTTTTGCTTTATGGTTTCCGTCTAGCCCACTGCTCCTCTTGAGTCCAAACAATCATTCTGTTTGTACTATTCAATCAAATTCCACAGATGAAGGTTCAGATGAAGATCGTCAGAGCAGAAGTAAGGTTGAAATTAACAACTGAAGGAAAACAGTTGCACAGCAACAGCTGTTGAGTGCTCTGAATTTCAATGGAATTTAAAAACCCATCAAATTACTTTTTAACTCTGCATCCAGGATGAAGAGAATGATACTGTATATTGGTCCAGTTGTAGACTTATAAGAGGTTAATGGACATTAGATATGCCGTTCAAGTTCAAAGCATACAGATGCTATTTTGCTCTGAAACTCATCAGTATCTTTTTGTTTGTTAATATTGCTGTAATTACATATTTCTGTTTGTTGGGGTTGGTACAGACATGTTTGTTGTTAAAAGTGGGTGTCCTTAGTCTGTGTGCGTATGTGTGTATTTAATACAGGCAGTGTTTCAGCCCTGAGCTTTGATTGATTAGTTTGGCTTGGCGTACTTATTTCCTATTTCTAATCCGGCAGCTATTCATTAGGCCTGTCAGTAAAACCTTTAAATAAAACTTTTTCCACATCTCTCTCTCTCTTTCTCTCTCTACCTCCCTTCCTGTCTTCCTCCATAGCTCCTCCCTTTTTGCTCTCTTTCTACTTAAAAAAATAAAAATAAATAAATAACTAGAAAAATAAAGAAAAAAAATATGGATAATATGAATACAAATATGTATCATAATTAGTAGTATTATAATATATAATTAATGGATAAACAGAATAAGAATATTTTCTTATAATACAATAATATTGAAGAAAAATATTTTTAAAAAATTGTTAATATTTCTAAAAGGCGAAGTGTGTAATTTCTGTGTCACCAAAGGGAATTAGATAAATAATTTTGACTATTCTCAAAAAGGCATTAATATGTGCTTTATAAGTACTAATAAACAGCCAGTAATATGCATGCTAATAAGCAACTAAATAAGTAACAATTGAACAATAAATTATAAAAACAATAATTTATCATTGTGCGCAGGAAATCAAAATACATTTGTGACAGTGTTAAGTAACAGATAGTTACTGTATGTAATGCATAGAAGGTAGGCAGTACAGATTTGTGAGCATGGGTTTGTGTTTGACTGTGAGTGATGGTCTCTGATTCAGAAAGGCCCCAGATGTTCAGCTGTCCGGAGTCTGCCAGTCACCATCCAACTCTGACAGGACCCGACAGAGCTGTCATCCCTGAACGCCTGCCAGTCAAACCGATGCTCGATGCGTTCCGGGGCGTATCTGTCACTATTTGTTTTGCCAAAGCCTTGATGAGGAGAATGATAACTCTGAGTTTTACTTCTCAGCGAGGACATGAGAATGTGTGTGCGTTTGTTTGAACTGTCTCTCTGTGTACATATCTCGAGGCTTGTCACGGCTCCGCAGGTGCCCAGGCGTGTGACTGTAAATGAGGCGGGATGACCTTGACCAAAATTCCTACATATTTTTATCACTTCTCATCACATTCATGGTGGATGGTAATAACCACACCGTATATCACATCCTATAAATGCTGTTTTATGTGTGTCCTTTATGTAAGACGGCTTGTTTATAAGCAGTTGTATAATTTTCATTAAAAATGAATCATCGAAATGTAATTTTCCCAAAATTGAAAATGGAAATAACATTCAGTTAAACCTAATTTATTTATTTAATAATTATTATATATTTTTTTATAAAATATTTTAATGAAATTATGACTATTATTTAATTATTTTAGAATCAACATGAAAATTTCCCCCAAAAATTTAAAAATCACTTTTCACAATCAAGTCAAATCAAGTTCTGTCCTTTTTGCTTGTTTGAACATTATTGAAAGATGAAAATGTGAAAATATGTCACTTTACAGATGAAAAAATGATAATATATTATTATTATTATTATTATTATTATTATTTAGTTAATTTTTAAAGAGGACCTATAATGCCCCTTTCACAAGATGTAATATAAGTCTCTGGTGTCTCCAGAATGTGTCTGTGAAGTTTCAGCTCAAAATACCCCATAGATCATTTATTATAGCTTGTCAAATTTGCCCCTATTTAAATGCAAATGAGCTGCTGCTCCCGCCCGCTTTCTATAAGAGGGCGGAGCTTTAACAGCTCGCAATTCGGTTGCTCAACAACAACAAAGCTGGAGAATCTCACACAGCCAAAATGACGATTGTCAGTAACGGTGTTACTTACATTGTTCAAACCAGAGTTGGACACTGATGGAGAGACTCAGGAAGAAGTTACAACTTTTAGAATGCATCTGGACATTTCTGAACGATTAGTGGATACATTTATGTAGTAACTAGCATGTGCCGTAATGTTAATCTTTGTGCAAATCCTGTGCTGAATTGTCCCTTGTTTGTGAAGCAGTCTGGCGTAAAATGACAGCATGGTAACAACACCCTACTACAACAACTCTTCCTCTTCTTTAAAGCAGCCCAACATGGTCTCACCCATTTGTTGCATATTCTCGGGAACAGGGTTTATGTAAATTTTGGGGTTCATGATGTCACCAACCTGGGAAGAAGTTCGTTGTAGTCCCTACCAGCCATTTGTTGTAGTTCTTATAAAGCAATTTCTGTAAAAGAAAATATCTCCTTTTGCATTGAACTTTGAGCATCGTAACTTTGCAGATGTTGTTTATGCTCTAACAGCAACATTACACACTAACTAGAGTTAAAAAACGGAAATCATAATCAACCACCCATTTAAAAATCAACATGAAAATGAAAAAAGGTCAAAATTTACAATCCAATCAGTTTCCACTGAATAAAATCAAGTTACGTGCCTTTTGTCTGTTTGAATAATGTTTTACTTGGAAATACGTGATATTACAAAAGTAAAATGGGCTTTCATATTGCTTTAAATTTCAAATTCAGTAGTAAACCAGTACTCAGTTTTTAATTCAGTTCATACAATGCTGCTTGGATTTTGTTATACTCATATGAAAATGTATAATCTTCTTTTGAATGAATCCAATGCTTTTTTTCGCCCATCCGGTTTAAAGTAGAAACCCAGCCATAAAACTTTTTGACTTTATAATATCTGGCTCTGTGGTATCCGTGGCTCTTTTTAATATGAAGCTACTAAGCTTCGTAATACCTTCTGCCTTAACATATCAATATAGTCCCATCCCTGCTAGATTAGATTAAAATGCCCCAAGGAAACAAAATAAAACTTATTTCATGCATCTTGCACAACGCGGGTCAATGGGGGAAATCTCTTTTCACTTTCTTCCCCTGTCTCTTTCAGCGTCTTTGTGTCTCAAAAGGCTACTTTTCACTGCTTCACTTCAGTCCTTTTTCATATGGTTGATACAGATTCAAAGCAAAACATTTCATCATGCACTCTTTTCATGGTTGGGCAGTTTTTGGAAGCCAAAATTCATTCTCGCCAAATCAGAACTCCCTCTGTTTTTGCCCATCAGTTATTCATGAGATGCCAAACGTGAGCATATTAACACACACACACACACACACACACACACACACACACACACACACGTACGTTCGGGCATCTTAACACCCAACGTTACTGGCTGTGTTGACATATAAGCGTGATATAAGTGATAATGAGTCAGCTATGGACGGATGGGTTTGCATGTGGTTGTGGGATCATGATAAGTTTAGAAATACAGAATAAAAATGAAAAGGCGGTGCATGATGGAGCACCTCATCATAAGCAGTGAAACTGACAGGGAGGCAGAAAGGGAGGTGAGAGAAAGAAAAATAGTGGTAGAAAAAAGGAGTGTTGATGAAATGATATTGGTTTACCTGTGTGTGTGTAGGGTGTGTGTTTGAGGTCTTATAAGAATGCCGCTTGTGACTCGGAATACAAATGAACAGAACTGCAGGAAAAAATGAACTGCAAATGAGAGAAACCTTTGGCTAAGGTGAACCCATAACCCATCAGAGACTTTAAAATCTCTCTCAGTCTCTGTGCTAGGGTTAACACCAAGGTTTGTATGCCAGAGGGAGCTTGCGGAAGGAAGAGCCATATCCTCTTTGACCTTGGCTGGATGTTCTTCTGTTCACTTTGAAGTGTGCTGCGCTCGGTTCGAGGAATCTAAAAACGGGAAAATAAAATACTCTCTTGCTTGTTTGATTTATTACGTGTTTTTTTTTTTTTCTTGTCGTTTTTGATTTTCTGCTAATTGCACGTCTGGGGTGAAATTGACAACTATTTTTGCGACCTTTAATGAAATTTAAATCAGTGCATTTTGCTTTTAACACATTATTAATATTTTTCAATATTCTAAATACCCAGTGAATATTACTGTAATATTACTGTCTGTCTGTCTATCTATCTATCTATGTGTCTGTCTGTCTGTCGATCTGTGGCTCGGTCTGTCTGTCATGATCTACAGTTGAACTCAAAAGTTTACATACCCCTTGCAGAATCTGCAAAAATGTTAACCATTTTAACAAAATAAGAAGGATCATGAAAATTGCATGTTATTTTTTATTTAGTACTGTCCTTAATAAACTATTTCACATAACAGTTGTTTACATAAAGTCCACAAGACAAAAAAATAGCAGAATTTATAAAAACGACCCTGTTCAAAAGTTTGCATCCCCTTGATTCTTAATACTGTGTGGTTACCTGGATGATCCACAACTGTTTTTTGTTTTGTTTTGTGATGGTTCTTCATGAGTCTCTTATTTGTTCTGAGCAGTTAAACTGAGCTCTGGTCTTCAGAAAAATCCTTCAGGTCATGCAGATTCTTCAGTTTTCCAGCATCGTCTGCATATTTGAACCCTTTACAGCAGTGACTGTATGAATTTGAGATCCATCTTTTCACACTGAGGACAACTGAGGGACTCAGACAAAACTATTACAAAAGCTGCAGACATTCACTGATGCTCCAGAAGGGAGCACGATGAGTCAGGGGGGAAAACTTTTGAACAAAAAGTTGATGTGCAAGTTTTTTTAATCTTGTTTAAAGAACATATTTTTCATTTAGTTCTGCCCTTTGGAAGCTACAAAAGATACTTACATGTTTCCAGAAGACAAAAAAAGTACAATTTATTCTGTTCATCCAATTCAAAAATGTTTGCATCCCCGACTCTTAATGCATCAGTGAATGTTTGAACCTTGTTTAATAGTTGTGTTTGAGTCCCTTGGTTGTCCTCAGTGTGAAAAGATGGATCTCAAAATCATACAGTCACTGCTGGAAAGGGTTCAAATATGCAAAAGAATCTGCAGGACCTGAAGGATTTTTCTGAAGAACAGAGCTCAGTTTAACTGCTCAGAACAAACAAGACACTCATGAACAACCATCACAAAACAAACAAACAGTCGTGGATTATCCAGGTAACTACACACAGTATTAAGAATCAAGGGTATGTAAACTTTTGAAGGGGGTCATTTTTATAAATTCAGCTATTTTTTTTGTCTTGTGGACTTTATGTAAACAACTGTTATGTGAAATAGTTTATTAACTATCTATCTGTATGTCATTATCTATTGATCGGTCTGCCTGTCTGTCTATCTGTCTTTCATTATCTATTGATCTTTCGGTCTGTCTGTCTCCCTGTCATTATCTATCAATCGGTCTGTCTGTCTGTCTATCTCTCTGTCACTATATATCAATCGGTCTGTCTGTCATTATCTATCAATCGGTCTATTTGTCATTATCTATCGATCAATCGGTCTGCCTGTCATTATCTATCGATTGGTCGGTCTGTCTGTCTGTCATTATCTATCGATCTGTCTGTCTGTCTGTCTTATCTATCGGTCTATCTGTATTTCTATAACCTACAATATATTTTTATTACAAACTGTCTGTCTGTCATTATCTATCGATCTGTCTGTCATTATCTATCGATCTGTCTGTCCGTCGAGCTGTCTGACTGTCATTATCTATCGATCTGTCTGTCCGTCGAGCTGTCTGTCTGTCATTATCTATCGATCTGTCTGTCCGTCGAGCTGTCTGACTGTCATTATCTATCGATCTGTCTGTCCGTGGAGCTGTCTGTCTGTCATTATCTATCGATCGGTCTCTCTGTCTGTCTGTCATTATCTATCGATCAATCGGTCTGCCTATCATTATTTATCGATCTGTCTGTCCGTCGAGCTGTCTGTCTGTCATTATCTATCGACCTGTCTGTCATTATCTATCGATCGGTCTCTGTCTGTCTGTCATTATCTATTGATCGGTCTGTCTGTCGATCAGTCTGTCCTTCTTTCTGTCTGTCATTATCTATCGACTTGGCTGTCCGGTTGTCTGTCAATCGGTCTGTCTGTCTGTATGTCATTTCTATCTATCTGTCTATCCATCTATCTGTCTGTCTGTCTGTCTGTCTGTCATTATCTATCGGTCTATCTGTATTTCTATAACCTACAATATATTGTTGTTATTACAAATGGCTAATTTATTATTAATGATAAAATGATAATGTCGGCGCCGATAGCCTAGTGGTTAATGTGCCGACACGTGACGCAAATGCGTTCACGGCAACCCGAGTTCGATTCCCGTCTTGAGGTCCTTTTCCGATCCTGCCCCCCTCTCTCTGCCCAATGCTTTCCTGTCTGCTCTCTATTGTCCTCTCCAAATAAAGGCACAAAAAGCCCATAAATATAACGTAGGAAAAAAAAAAAAATATATATATATATATTATTCAATACATTAATAATAATTCAGCTTGACTGGGAACTTTTTGCATTCAATCAGTTCAGTTTTGGGTCTGCTAAAAGCGTTCTGGGTTTGATCATGTGGCAGGTTGGTCATTGGGAGCAGAGCGTTGCAAAACATGACTTAATTTGGAGATGAATGACATCACTTTGTTTACCTTTTAGTTATTTTTGCCTTGATATGAGAGCAGTATATTTTTGTAAATCAAGTCAAGTGCATTTAAGTCAATCAGAGCAGCATACCAACAAGTTACAAAGAAGCAATTTTTTTCCTAAGCAATGGTCTGTGTTGGAGCGTGAGACATAGTTTTTAAAAGGATGCTGAATCAGCATCAGTCAGGAACGGGAATGTCACTCGGGAGAACATGACCTGTAATAGGTACATTTACACTTGTACACCATACACGCATACAAGCACTCAGATCCAGGATGATACCAGTATGTAAAATCTTTTGGTTAATGAAGACAGTTCATCATAATTTGGTGCACAATTCATTATATTCATTTAAAACACTGGAGTTTTTGGCTTAGTAATGAATAATTACACTGCAAAAATCATTTTTCTTAATCTTGTCTTCCTGTAAAAATTGAGACATCCTTAAAACAAGATGAATTAGCCTGGAAAGCCTGGAAAAGAAAATAGTACCGGATAATGCTTTTTTAAATATGTGTGTGTATATATATATATATATATATATATATATATATATATATATATATATATAAGCATAATCCTTGGTAGTTTTATGTCAGTGGGGTAAGAAAAGTAAACTTAATTTCAGCTTAATTACATTATTAATATTTTATGTTTAGACTTGTGTAGCTAAAAAAAATATAGCAGAAAAAAAGGAAGTGTGTATCTCGTGGTTACCTTGAGATGCTTTTTAAGTACTGTAGTTTCCAGTAAGAATGAAATTCAGTTTGATCAAAGCAGCATATGGCAGGTAGGAATATTTTTGTTTGTGCTTGTGGGAAAGTGCTCTGCTTTCTGCAGTGAAGATATAATTGTACTTGTCGCATATGCAGGTACACACATATACCTTCATCCACAGCAGAGCCAATCTGGGGAGACAGGAAGTCATGCTTTGCCCAAAGTCCTCTAGGGGATATTGTCAAATATTAAATTGTCTCCCTTTAATGAGGTCATGTACTGTCTGTGTCCTGTGGGAGAGCGTTGGCACCCACATACATACACTAAGTTCTAGTTTTTTTAAAATTGCAAATCAATCCAAAGTTGTTTTTTTTTTTACTTAATCTAAGTTGCCATTTCCCACCCATGAAGTTTATCTCTGAGGAATTCTTCTCTGTTCCTCTATGCTATGGAGTTTTTTCTCTACTTTTCTATCTGTAGGTAAAATTAATATAAAAATATGCAGGAGGAACTTTTATTTGCATTTGTTGAAAAACTTAGTTGGCCAGATTTGGATGTAACTTGTTTTTAGAAAAGGTTTAGAAAATTTGTGTTTCGCAAGCATACTTTAAACCAGTGTTTCTCAACCTATGGGTGGCAAGACCGCTTTGAGTGTGTCGTGAAGTGCGTATAAGAAACAACAACAACAAAAAAAAAAAGTTTTTTTGATGCGAGACTTTCATTTTGAAAGATGTGCTTGAAAACTGTTTTGCAAAGACTTTACTCTTTTGTCAGACAGAACTTGCTTTTCCATTCCACTGCACTACTTTTCCAGTATTATTAATATGTAAACGCGTATACGGATGTGTTTGACCATCGTTCTTACGTCTTTTACAGCATCTCGTGCTTGAAACGGCATTCTAAAAACGTGGCTCTCACTGACCTGTGTTTCACGTTATCCTGATTCAGTATCTGTCAGGCTGTATCTCAGTATTATTATTCTTACGTTATTTTCTTAACTTGATAGGGCCAGTTCAAACAGTTTTTGCTGTTAAAATGACGAGCGTGCAACGTTGCAGTTATGTTGTCAATTAGTAAGTCATGAAATTACCAAAAGGTACCAATAAATGATGTTCATTCATTAAACCGTCTGTACCGCCGTGATGAATATGATCCTCAACTGGATGGAACTGGAATAAATACCTTGAATGTTGCAATCCCATCAGACTTATGTTAGCTACCTATTTGCCACCTGTTTGCCACCTGATGTCACCTGTTGGAGTTTGGGGTCCTTGCCGTTGTCGCCTTTGGCTTGCTTAGTTGGGGACACTTGACATTTGATATTCAACAGTGCTTTGCATCTGCCTGCACTGACACCATTTTCTTTAAGAGCTGCTGTGCAGCTAAAATTATATACCAGTTATCACTGTAAAGCTGCTTTGACACAATCTGCATTGTAAAAAGCGCTATATAAATAAAGGTGTCCTGACTTGACAGAATCAGTATCCATATATTTTTTAACAGTTCATATTATTATTGTGTATTTACCATGGCAACTGAAGTTTCTGTAATCTTAGCACAAAATACCACCAATTCTATATTTTTGATGACTCTGGTGGCTCTTACCAACTTATTAACTATTGTTATATGAAAAACTAGTTTGGGACTGCTATTTAATAGCCTTACCTTAAAATACCGTTTATTTATCAGTGTTAGTGATATTCTTACAATGTATGTGTATGTTAATTAAAGTGGAACGGTACTTGTGTGTGTCACGATTATGGACTTCTATTTTGATCATTTGTTCCATTTCCTTTTGTTCCTGTTTCTATGCTATGTTTGGTTCTGGTTTCCTTGGTTTCTGATTATGTCCCTGTTTGTTTCTATGGTTAATTATCATCAGCTGTTTCTTATTTAGTATATATGCTCCCTGTTCACTTTATTTATTGGTTTGTTATTGTCTTATTGTTGTGTTGTGTTACTCCCGTGTTCATCATTAAAGTCTATTTAGAGAATTCCTAGTTTGTGTGTGTTGCTTATCCTCCCCAGAACTTTACAGTGTGTGTGTGTGTGTGTTAACCATTTTTTTATTAAATAAATTTGCTTGCTTCAAAATATAAAAATTTAGGTCATGGGAAAATGTGGGTCCATAGCCAAACCAGCTGAGAGTAACTGCTTTAAACACATCTGTGCTTTTCTTGCACAACCTCGGTAAAAATTACAGAGAAAATTACCTACTGTTTTTTGGTCCTGAAATGAAATTCTGTCTGGATAAGGATGTCTGTGATTGCAGATATTGTATTTTCACAAAGCTTCTCCTCATTTATTTTGCCCTTTGTAGAATATGCAACCGAATTTAATTTTCTCATTGCATGCACATTCCTGGTGCACCTTTATTATGGGTTTAGACTTTACATCCAAATCAGTACATCATATGACACATGTCCGATGTTAATAATTGTAACTCAGATGTTGTTTAGAAAACAAATCCCTTCTGAATAGTGTTTCAGCTTGTCCAAGATCACGTTTTAGTAGTTACTACAGAGACAATCCACCTGGAGTGACCTTTGCCGCCTACCTTGAGTATGTGGTGATGGGTCATGAATATTTTAAACCCTTTATGCTGTTTTCTTACAAAAGTCCCCATGCACTCACTCATTTCTACAGGATATTTATGTTACAGACATAACAAGACTCTTAAGTTCCCTAAAACAGCCCTAGAATTACAGCAAATTTTATTTACCAGCTTGTAACAGTCAGAAGCAATAATTGAATTTTGGCATGAGAAGCTGGCAAGCTGTCAGAAAATGTAAAAAAAAGAAAAAAGACTTTTTGTCTCTGTAATAATTAGCACTTCCCATGTGTACTTCTCTTTCATCTCAGCTCTAACAATTCTCAGTGTTGTGGGATAGTTAGTACATTTGGGGGAAAAAAGTCTGTTTTGACTGACTGGTGTTTTAAATCTAGGATGATTTGAGATGGCTGTTTTTTTTCATAACTAATTATAGGTATAACATGGGTAATCTGACTGCAGGTGTGCTGCTTATGGTCACTGACTGGGATTTAAAGGGATCTGTTTTGCCTGTTTCATCTGTAATTGCTACCAAAGTGATATTACAATGGACACTCCTGGGTGCAAAAAAGAAAAAAGGGCCAAGCCCAAAATGGCTAAACACTATGCTTTTAATTTTCTTAAACACAAATTATTAATCTGGAAATTAGCAAAATTTAAGCAAATTCACTTCTTAAAAAAAACATTGTTGTCTCAGAAAAACATCAAAGACATAATGAAGTTTTTAGCATAATATGGGAAGTTGTGTGTGGCGTGATGAATCACAATGAAACGTGAGTTGGATGGTGATGCGCTTTGAAAATGCTTTGGAGTAAAGGAGAATATTGCAGAATGGCTTGCTTCCCACAAATTAAAAGTTATCTAAAGTATCTAAATTATCAGATTTTTTTTTTTTTTCATCATGACAATGCTCCTGCCCAAATTGCAAAGATAACCAAGAAGTGTCTTGAAAACAAGTCCATCAGCCTCATATTTTGGCCTGGTCAGATTCCAGATTTGAACCCTATGGTGAATATTTGGTCTTACATTAAACTCAAACTAACTGGGAGACATTTTTTCACTACACTTAAAGCCATTAACACTGAGTGGAACAACACTGACTCTTCTTCCTGTAAAAAGGGGAAGGTAATTCCATGCTAAGTTACTTTATCTACGGTATTTGTTCAATTCTTGCTAATCTCCTGACCAGTGATTTGTGATTAAAATGGTTAAGACCATTAAAAAAAACACTAAATATTTTGCCATTTTTGGCTTGTCCCCCTTTTCTTTTCTTTTCTTTTTTTGCCCAGGAGTGAAGATTTTAAATACCTCAAAGAAAGTCACACCTCAAAGAAACAAAGCCGACTTGCATTTGCAAATAAACAAACAGTAGAAAAATATGAAGGAAGAGGAAACGTAGGATGTTAGAGGAGAAAAGAACTGAATACAAAAAGATAGACTAGAAATCTCTGAACAGTCATGCATCTGATGCTCCATCCACTCCATTAATACAATTTCTGACAACTTTGTTCTAGTTTACCAAAAACTGAGGCCTTTGAAAATGGCTTCCAAAGTGAAGAACCTCTCTCACTGTTAAAAGCATTGAATGTTAACATTTGTCTTTTGTCCATCTCAGATAAGAAATTCTGTCAAGGTTGTTCTCGTACAGACATTTTCTGTTAGACTTGTTTGCAGAGTTCTACCTCTGGTGTACAGCTGTCATTGATTTTCCCGTTGACAGGTGATTTGATTTTCATCCATCTTAATTAAAATCATTTAAGTTTGCCTACAGTAAGTGTGCTTGCTATAGTAGATTATGGTCACCAAATGATGATTTTTCAGCAGTCATTATATATTGTTCAGTGTTTAGTTTATATTGTATTTTTATTGCATAGTCATACAGTTTAATAATGTTTAATGTTTAATAATAATACTAATGAATAATTTACAGTATGTAGGTGTTTTAACTTTTATGTGAAAATGACTGACCCTCAGATTCTTTTTACCATGGTATCACTTTAAAAAATAATGAATGAAAAATAATCCATCGAACTTCCTAACCTGCTCTGTTAGAGTCTTTATAGAAGCTGCATATAACTTTGTTTTTGTTCAGTTAAAACACTGTGTATATATGGTTATTTTTCTCTGGAATACTTTATTCTAAATTGGTCAAATGCAGTATGCCATGGTCTAATATTTGCAATATAGAGTTCTCGAGAAAATCACAATCTGATAAAACCTTTTTGCAATTGCAGATTCATATGAAAGAATTACCTTCCATATGCTTGCTGTCAGTAGATTTCCTTCCATGAGGTTTTGATCGTCAGGATGTATTTGGTGTGAATGCTTTTTGATCTAAACCAATCTGAATAATGAATGAAAAGAGATCCATCTGCCCATCACTTTCAGACATGACAACCACACTAAGGTTAACCTAGTGAAGGTCGAGAATCGGCGAGAAAACATGTTTTTGACATGCTCTTGAGGAAAGGTTAAAAGAAAGCTTTCAATAAAACCGACCCTTCTTGACTGTTGAAAGCTTTGCTGGAGATCTATGCCGTCCCGTGGGAATATATGACGCTATACTCTTAATAGAGCATGTCAAGAGACTTCTCTTTTAGAGAATGGTAACTCTTTTGGATGGGGCTCATCACCCATTTTACTTGAAAGAGTGTTTCTAGAGCGCATTGAGACATTTCTGGGGTATGTTGTCCTTGTGAAACAGCAGGACTGTCAAGAGAACTTCTCTGCTTTTGAGGGTATATGTCTGTGTTTGCAAGACTCTCTGATAACTTAATCTTATGCTGAGCCTTGTTTAAGCCTGTATTTGGATTTTGTTGCAGAAAAAATGTTAGAAAGAAACATCACAGATGTCTTCAATATCTTCAAAACTGACTTTTTGCTTAAAGGCAGGAACACACCAAGCCAACGGTCAGCCGTCGGGCAGTTTTTGTTCGTCGGCCACCAAGTTTATCTCAGTGTGTTCCGCACCGACGTTTGAAGTTGGTCCTCGTCAGCTTTTTTTGGGCCGATTCGACATGTTGAATCGGCGTCGGAGCTTGTCGGGCCATCTGATCATTCTGATTGGCTGTTCAGCTGCTGCCACCTGCTGGTACGGAAAGGCATTTATTCTTACGCAGGCGCAGAACAGACGTGCCACTTGGCCGTCGAGCATCGGTTTGGTGTGTCAGGGCAACTTTGGACCCAGACACTGTCGACGTGAGCCAACCCCGCAGTTTGCTTTCGTCGCCACTAGTTCGTCAGCTTTGGCTTGGTGTGGTCCTGCCTTAAGACTGTCCTATTAAACTTTTAAATTAATAAACTTATCAACATATTAACTTTCCTATATAAGCACTAAAAACTAAATAAAAGCGAATATAGGGATCACATTATAATGTACAACATTCAGATTACATTTAACAGTTATTCAATCTTTTTAACCTCTTAAGCTTCAACGCACTGAAGCACTTTTAGTTTATATTAGTTCAAAGATTTAATGATTGTACGATATTGATTGTACGATTTAATGATTTAAACGATTGTAATTACAAATATTGATAGATTCTCATGTTTACATCAAATTTCTATAGAGAGGAGTAATATTTATTACATGTTTACCCAAAATGAGCACCTGTTCCTTTATAGGAGCGAATATGTAACTCTTTATAAATAATTTTGAATAGTAAAACTGCACTGAAATGTTTCTTTTTTTCAAGAAGGGTATTTGATAAACTTTCAAAGAAGGTAAAGTGAGAAGTTTGATCAAAGAAATTATGGATTAAAACTGTGTGAATAGAGTCGTCAGTAATTATAATGAAGACAAAAGAAAAGAATAATTAGAGCCATAACCAGTCAGAAGAGGTGTGAATGAGTGCAGGGAAGACTAAAACTGAATGGGACAGTTTGCACCACAAAACAATAAGACAATACAGTGAATAGATGCTTAAAAGATAGCAATAAACATTAGTTAGCATTTTAGAGTCCTCTCAAAATAAAATCATATGACATGGTCTTGAAAATTTCTGTGATTTTATGATGTTAACGAAGCATTCTGGTGCACTCTGACAAGTAGCCTAAATAAATTAAAAAACAACAACATTTGCTTCAAGTAAAAAACAAACAACAACACCAACAAAAAATTATTGACACTATGGCTGGGCATTGACAAATTTCACAATTGGATTCGATTTTGATTCAGAAGCTTGTGATTTCGATTTGATTACCTACAATATTAATTAATTTGGATCTACCTATCAGGTAATGTACAGTACATGGAAAATTTCCTCAATGAAAAAAAAAAAGTATGTTAAGTAGGCCTATGTTAAGTAGCCTACAAATACAATGAATATGAATAGCCTAACCTATTGTGCATATATTTAGCAAAATGCTCCTCTCTAAGTTGATTTTTGTAGCTGACTAATGAGTTTTTGGACATTGAACAGCTTTTCTGAAGTAAACGTGACGGTAAATGTGACATTTTTACAAGTTGATTTATTGACGGCTTTCCGCAGTTGAAACACTGATTGATCGACGCGTGACGTTATACGGATTTCAGTAAGTTTTACTGTATCTTTCAACATATATTCGGATGTTCATTCATGTTTATTTCACGTGCTCTCTGCTTTGAACTGAATCGCTACAGCACTCTGTCACACCACAGAGCAACACCTCGAGATACGTCTATGGTCTCACCCCAGTCTATGGGAAAGTACAAGTAGTCCATTTTCGATTCTTGTGATGTTTATTGTGCTTGCAGTATTGCACTGTTGCTGAATAACACTGATAAGTCATCTCTATTCAGTTTGCCGAAGTTACTACTAGCTATACAATAGCTTGATCAGTCACACGAAAGTAATCAGACTAAATAATAACATAAAGTGCGATACTTCAGAATATATAATTGAGTGTGTACCTACTATAAACAGTGCCATGTTGTGGTGTATCTCTCTCCTTCTATTTGAAAACACGGGGAACTGCGATTCTGCTTCGCAAATCAAGCAGATTGACCTTGCTCTGATCGAATGAGTGATTGACAGCGCTCTGATCCAATGGCGATGGGCATTGTCAGGTTGACAGTAAATCTAGCCCTATGATGTTGGGGGGGGGGCAGCAATCATATTCTGGGGGGGGGCGGTGCCACCCCTCTAGACACGCCCCTAAATGTGTCTGCTTTCAAATGAGTCCATACTTATGCTTTTAAAGGCTTCATGAGCTGTTTTAGTTTAGGTATGCCATTTTTTTTCAGAAGTGGAGGTGAAGGCTAGCAGGTTAAACTCTCTTTAAAGTTGCAATAGTCTTTTCTTACCTATGTGGCGAACATCCAAGCAGAACATCATCTTGTACATGAAAAAAATGTAGGGTGGGACAGGATTTTGTCCATTGGAAATTTATTGGATTGTTATGGTGTGCTATTGGTCGATCTCACTTGATTGACAGGTTGTCCCGCCCCCGCGCCAGTAAACACATCTTTAGAGAAGAGAAGAGGGAGGGAGGGAGAAGGGAAGGGGACTTTATTTTGATTAAAGATTAAAAGAGTACATGTTTTAAAAAATAAAGATGTGCATAGATAAATCTTAATAAATACTGCAAAATTCCATAAAAAACAAGAATTGAAGATTTTGATTTAAAGATTAACATTAAGTGAGAGTTAAATTATGGTCATCTAAATGTAAAAATAATGAAAATGAGTATGCATGCAAGACATTAAATATAATTATTGGCTCTTCTCACATTTTTCTCATGTGAACAAGACCGGAGTAATCTCAAGTGTCTCCTTTTTCAGAAGAGATCTTACCAAAGTTTAAATAAAAATCAGACATTACAACTGAACATTTTTCCTAAGCTATTAGAGAGCAAACTGTAAGCAATAAAATATTTCACTGGGAATGTATGGACTGTAAGAAACCATTACTGAAGCAAGTGACAGTATAACAATAGAATGACGATCATCCCATTATACACCTCGTGGTCTAGATATTTAGAAATTTTAGGCGTTTAGCTGCCTGACTGTGTTTGTGTGTGTGAGCGATTGTGTATGTCCTTTTCTTTCAGCTTCCCATTTATTTTTGTTTGCTCTCTCTCTTCATTCATTGTTAGTTTAGTACTTCATTTTCAGAGCTGTCAGATTTTGCATGCTTTTGAACTTTAATTTGATTATAAGCAAACAAAAACGTGCTGAATGCTTCGTTACCCCACTTATCTAGTGGCAAACTGTAATTATTGTGCATTTGTTCTCTCTGCCCTCTGAAGAATAACTAACGCTCTCAGCTGTAACTAAACATGTCTACCTGAGCACAAAAGAGTGCTGGGATATTTAAAACAATTGTTTCTATACTGCATTATTATGTATTTGCTCTTCATGCAAAACAAGCCGCTTATGAGGATTGTTGTGGGTGGTTGCCAGGGAGTTGCTATGTGTCTGGCAAGATGTTCTAAGTGGCTTTCCTCCCTAGAAATTCTTAGAAATATATTTGTGTTTCCATTTTCCCTAAAGGTAGAGTTGAAAATTTCAGCCGAGAAAAATAAGGGACACCACATGCCATTTGAGATTGAAGTAAACAGTTGGTGGCAGGTGACAATTGACCACTTTGTAAATAAAAATGAAATGCTGCAGAATCACAGTGTGTGCCTGCAGCCATCTGTGTGTATAAAAACATAGCCTACATTTGAAATTGACCGAAATATGTGCAAAAAAGCATTGCAAGAGAGGCAATCACTATGATTTAATTTTCATTTAAAATTGATTTTTAAAGCCATACTGGCTATGAACTATATTGTCATACACCATCAGTTTAACTGATGATAAATAATATTTCTATGAATAAATATTTATTTTAGGTGCATTACACATTTGAACCCCTTAGCATTCCTGTAAAATTAGCCTAAAATGCCTGAAAAGGCATACTCAAAGTAAATTTGGATTATTCTGTTCTTGAACCATTTGGAGTATATGCATGGTTTTGGTCTCTTTTGAAAAGTATGTGTACTGCGGGCAGTACAGTGGAACGCTAACAGGTTATTTAACCTTAAATCCAGCTATCAAACAAATCCAGAGAAAAATGTGCACAAATGAAACTGACTGAAAGTGGCTGGATGGTCTATATATTTTTACAATTTAAAACACAAACGTTCGGTTTTTATTTTTTGTGGGGACATTCCATAGACATAATGATTTTTATACTGTACAAACTGTATATTCTATCCCCTAAACCTACCCCTAAGCCTACCCATCACAGAAATCTTTCTGCATTTTTACATTTTCAAAAAACATCATTTATAATCATTGTCCCGCGAGACGTAAGTAGTGTCCCGCATTTCAATTTGGCCGTGTATTTTTTTTCTTCCCTTAAAGGGATAGTTAACCAAAAAATGAAAATTATCACATAATTTACTCACCCTCAAGCCATCCTAGGTGTATGTGTCTTTCTTCTTTGAGCCAAACATAATCAGTTCTATCAAAGTTATATAAAAAAATATTCTGGCTCTTCCAAGCTTTATAATGGGAGTGAATGGTAACATTTAAAAAAAAAATAAAAAAAAATGTTGAAGCCCAAAAAAACGCATCCATCCATCATAAAAGTTATCGATACAGCTCCAGGGGGTTAATAAAGGCCTTCTGACGTGAAACAATGCATTTTTGTAAGAAAAATATCCATATTTATAACTTTATAAACTAAACTAGAGTGCCCTCTAACACGACGCAAGACATATTGACAAACGCGGAAGTGCAGAGGATAGAGCAAAACAAAACACTGGTCAAGAATTAGAAGTCTAAAATGAGAATTTTTAAAGAGAAATGTCAGAGGAACTTGAGTTTGTTGCCCAGCCCTATTTGTTTGAACCGTGTCTACTCTCACCTAAGCTTACGCTACGCCTACATCCTTCGTCATACGCTGGAACTCATCTCTCTCGTGAATGCGTGGACAGACGTTACCGAAAGCTAGTGATTACCGTTTGTAAAGTGATAATTATGGATATTTTTCTCACAAAAATGCATTGCTTCGCTTCAGAAGGCTTTTATTAACCACCTGGAGCAGTATGAATTACTTTTATGATGGATGGATGCGCTTTTTTGGTCTTCAAAAAATGGTACCATTCACTCCCATTATAAAGGTTGGAAGAGCCAGGATATTTTTTTTAATATAACTACGATTGTGTTTGGCTGAAAGAAGAAAGTCATATACAGCTAGGATGGCTTGAGGGTGAGTAAATTATGGGATCATTTTCATTTTTGAGTGAACTAACTCTTTAAATTACAATACCACAATAAGCAACATAATACTAAAATGCGATAGGCATGATCAAACCTGCCAGATCTAACAAAAAGATGCAAGTTCAAGATGCACTGAATCCAGTAAAATGCATTTAATGTTTGCAAAGTCTAATAAAGAAAACTAGTCGCAACTTAAGGACATTTATTTTAGCATAAATTAGATTTTTACCTACTAGCCTGTTAATCAGTTCATTATATTTAGTGGACTGAATAGGTCCTGTAGAGTAAATTACATTGTACCACTCAAACCTGAGCAAATTGAATGCCAAAAATGTATATTATAAGTCAGTCACAATTAACAAAGCTTGTTGGAGATTTAAAACATTATCATCCAGCGTGATGGCGAATAGGTTTTCCAAATAATGTAAATAAATATTTATAATTTATCTCTCACACACACATCCCTCATTGTCCCACAAATTTTTGACAATATTTTTTGTCCCCTTAAAGTAGGGAATACCTGAACGACACACACAATCGCAAATACACTGTGATAAAGTGTGAAAAGCCAATAAATAAAGGTGCAAAAATGTTCAGTGCTTTTCTGCCCACTCAATACAGAATTTTAGATTTCGGACATGAATGTTCAATTCAGTGCATCACTAGAACAAGTATGTGTTTGAACGTCAGACATTGTGTCTTTATTTGGCAAATAAAGTTTTTCATGTCTTATATAAGCCTTAGTGTTTGCACAGTTCAGGTAACAGACTGATGATTCTATCAATAATGTTTGTCCTTTCCCTTTCAAAGATCATGTTCTTCCTGCTTTAAGTTCTTTTGAGAGAGCTATAGTCCGTCACAGAGAGATTTCCTGGTCGCAAGGCACTTTTAAAGGGTTGTGTGTGTGCGTATATGTTGTTTTCCGTTCCCTTGAGAATCCTCTGCCTCCACTTTATGGAAATGTCAGTGATCACCCTGTCTCTTCCGCTGCGTGAGTCCATGTGATGTGTTTACGCAAGTGTGTGTGTGTGGACAGCTTGTGCTGGAATTCACTGAAATGTTTGTGTGTGTGTTTGATGTGTAAATGTCACTGATCAACCCATTTCTTCCACCTGATTACCCATGCTTGCTTCTACCTGTCTGTGTGCTCAGATCTTCTCTGTGGGTAAATGTATCCTGAGGCCAGAGGAAAAGACTGGTGCATTATGTTTGTGGGGCCACTTAACTCCCCCAAACTGTAGGACTGTGCAGAGAATGCATGCGGCTGTCACACCATCTCATTATATTGGAACCACAAAAAAGGTCAGATCACATGGTGCTATCATACTCGCATGGCGTATTTGGCACTAGAAGAAATAATGTTTTGCCTCATTAAGCACGGCATCAAGCTCCTTTCCTGTGAGATAAACGTGGTAATCGCCCATCGGTTAAGGATTAAAGGTGTCGGCACAAAGTTTCAGTCCTGAACAATGATGAAGTCATTCGGTAACATTTAGTTGTGCTTTATAACTAGTATTGTTTTGCTTGTTCATGGGTCAGTGACAAATAGCTTGTGTCAAGAAGTTCTAGAAATTAATCTGAATGCAACCTAAATGAATATTGCCTTGTTTAATTAAATGGTATTTAGGGGTGGGAGAAAAAAATCTATCCATCGATGCATCGCGATTCTCTCTCCAACGATTCTGGATTGATTCTGAGCTGAGTTTTTATTCAGATGCGCGATGACGCTGCATGTGCTTTAGGAACACCCGGGTTCTGCTGGCTCCCAATCCCTCACACACATACACCACTCGAAACTTCCGTAAAGTAATCTTTCAAGTTCAGAAAGTTTGAAGCGAATTGCGACATTTGAGGGCTTCACTGCACAGGATGCGCTGTGAGAAAAGCGCACTTTGTTTGATGTTGCTGTGCGCGGTCTTGCCCGTCAGTATTTTCCTTACAAATGCTCTATGAAGGCATCATTTATGTCGTTTGGAATGCAGTGGACTTATACATTTAAAATATGAAACTCATTTACAGAAGGCTACTTTCAATTTCAAATGCTGACGCTTTGTTTGTGAAGAGTGCTTGCGCATGCGGCTGTGCGTGACTCCGTCTAAGTCGTTTAATGTACTTGCCTTTTAAAAATGGTTTTATGACGCAAAATTAATGTAAACACAGCCAGTTTTGTCTTAAGGGATAAAATGGACAGGACAAACCGCATTACTTATTACATTTCAAAAGAGATCCGTGCGTGAATGCAACTTATTAGATCTCCCGCTGTCTGTATTATAACAATCAAACGACAGTAAACATGAGAAAGAAAACATTTAGATAATCTTAAATACTGAAAGCACTCTTTGTTTATTGCTTGTAATATGTTCAGTTGCTCCTTTTTATTATTTGCTACTTTCTTGTATGTTTTGAAGTTATATTAGTTTAAAATTCTTAACATACAATTTTTTTTCAATTTGTAATTATTTTAAAAAGAAGGCCTACTTATAATTACTTATGTAAGGATATGTAAATGTAAGGATTTTAAGGTTTTTAAGTTGGTAAACAAATGAATTGATTAATAAGAAAAAAAGAAGTAGATCGAGAATCGTTTAGGAATCGGATCGTGACTCCCAGAATCGGAATCGGATCGGAACGTGAGGTGACTAAGATTCCCACCCCAGTGGTATTTTACTTTTTTATATATATTTTATATATATTTTCTAGATTCTTATTGACCTAGACAGGGGCCTGTAGGGGTCTTCTCTTTGATATAATTTTCTGTTTTTCATTTCCTGCATGTTTCTGCACAGTGTTATTTTTTCTTTTCATTGATACACTATTATAGGTTTTGTTAATATTTTTTAAATTAGATTTTATTTTTGTATTACCTTTAATTGTGGCCAGCCTAATGGACACCTGTGCAATAATCATGCTGTCTAATCAGCATCTTGATATGCCACACCTGTGAGGTGGATGGATTATTTTGGCAAAAGAGAAGTGCTCACTAACACAGATTTAGACAGATTTGTGAACAATATTTGAGAGAAATAGGCCTTTTGTGTACATAGAAAAAGTCTTAAATCTTTGAGTTCAGCTCATGAAAAATGGGGGCAAAAACAAAAGTGTTGCGTTTATAATTTTGTTCAGTGTATATAGCACTTTACCGACTTTCTTCGGCACATTTCCTTCATAAATGAAATTCAACCATGGTCTCCTCAGTGGCTCAGATGCAGAGAGTCTATGGAGACTCTTATGTTCGTTGGTACATCCAATAACATAACATTTGTAATGTCTTTTGGCACAGACATTGTATATTTCCAGCTGCTACAGCAATGGCGGACTGCTGCAGCTCTCTCAGGACAGTTTCTATGCTAGTAGGACAGATCATCACCAGTCATGGGTGGGGCTTCTTATGTAAGAGTAAGGGGAAATTTGGAACCGCATGTTTGGAGAGGAGTGGGTGGATTTTTACCATTATAGGTTGGTTATTTACACAAACTGTGGACAAACATATTTGTTCAAACACCTTATAAAAGTTAATTTTGCATAATAGGTTCCATTTAAAGTATTACACTTAAAGTGTAAGTGTGCAATTTTGGAACATAACTTGTCCCACACCATGAATGACAGCTAGTTTTGCATGGGCAAACATCACTCAAAAATCTTTAATACTTCACATTTCTGTTTTATCACCTTGGTGCATTTAAGAAAAGCACTTAGTGGCTTTAGGAGGGCTGTTTCTGCAATTAGTCTTTTTTTTGGATGAAAGCATCTGCTAAATGGCAAGTAATTTGCTAACAAGTGTGGTGGGAGGCACTGAGGCATTGGCCTTTAGCTTCACAATAGCAGACCGAAGACATTTTTTTCCAGCAGAGTCAGTAAGAATGTTTCAATTAAATGGTGACCTGGGATGCTTCAGTGGGCACACACCAAATGAGAAGACTGTTCCAAAAGGTACGCAGCAACATCATGCTGCCTTTTAAGATACCTTGTTTAGCACAAATTCTAAGACAGCATCACATTGCAACAAGCTTTGTGAAGAAATACAATATATCCCACTGTAGATGGTGAATGTAGTTGGGATGTCAACCGTAAAAAAAAAAAAAAATAAATATATATATATATATATATATATATATATATATATTATTTATTTATTTATTTTCAGGTGTTCCAATCACTTCCGTGACCACAGGTGTATAAAATCAAGCACCTAGGCATGCAGACTACTTCTACAAACATTTGTGAAAGAATGGGTCGCTCTCAGGAGCTCAGTGAATTCAAGCGTAGTACCGTGATAGGTTGCCACCTGTACAATAAGTCCATTCGTGAAATTTCCTCACTACTAAATATTCCACGGTCAACTGTCAGTGGTATCATAACAAAGTGGAAGCAATTGGGAACAACATCAACTCAGCCATGAAGTTGTAGGCCACGTAAAATCACAGAGTTGGGTCAGCACATGCTGAGGCGCACAGTGCACAAAAGTCGCCAACTTTCTGCAGAGTCAATAGCTACAGACCTCCAAACTTGAATCGAATCACGCTTCTCTGTCTGGCAATCCGATAGACGAGTCTGGGTTTGGCGGTTGCCAGGAGAACAGTACTTGCTTGACTGCATTGTGCCAAGTGTAAAGTTTGGTGGAGGGGGGATTATGGTGTGGGGTTGTTTTTCAGGGGTTGGGCTTGGCCCCTTAGTTCCAGTGAAAGGAACTCTTAATGCTTCAGCATACCAAGACATTTTGGACAATTTCATGCTCCCAACTTTGTGGGAACAGTTTGGGGATGGCCCCTTCCTGTTCCAGCATGACTGCGCACCAGTGCACAAAGCAAGGTCCAAAAAGACATGGATGAGTGAGTTTGGTGTGCAGGAACTTGACTGGCCTGAACAGAGTCCTGACCTCAACCCGATAGAACACCTTTGGGATGATTTAGAGCGGAGACTGCGAGCCAACATCAGTGCCTGACTTCACAAATGCGCTTCTAGAAGAATGGTCAAAAATACCCATAAACACACTCATAAACCTTGTGGAAAGCCTTCCCAGAAGAGTTGAAGCTGTAGTAACCCTACAGATTAAGAATGGGATGTCATTAAAGTTCATGTGCACGTAAAGGCAGGCGTCCCAAAACTTTTGGCAAAAAAAAAAAAAATAAAAAATAAAAAAATATATATATATATATATGGTATGCTTCATTCATTTATTGGCATTTATTGACTTAAATTACTTTTGCCATCATCTAGCACATATTTAAAGGGATAGCGATAGAATATAACCCTTTAAGGCTTAGTATTTGTTTTCTTTGTAATTGACACAATATTATTTTTTTCTATTTCAAAAGGAATATTTATGCATCTTTAATTATCATATTCAAGTCAAATTTATTTGTATAGCGCCTTTCACAATGCACATTTTTTCACAGCAGCTATACAGAAAATCATGATGATAATGTTTATAATATCTTAATATCTTCATGCCTTTTAGTTGCATTTAGCAGATTAGAGCTGGGCGATAATATAGTTTACATTGGTTAGTGATCATCATATGAAAATAATCACTTTTCAGTACTGAATTAATACTTAATTCAGTACTGAAAAGTATCAACAAAAATAGTTTCATGTTGTATGAAAGTATCAGATTGTTAGCTTAGCAATGTGCTAAAACCAAGTTGTTAGTTAAAAATGCTATCATCAAATTGTATTGAATCAATTTTAAGTGGCCATTTGTGTGCTTCACGTCAGTGGTTGTCCTTTTGTCCTTTGCTAAATCGTTCAATGCTTTTTGCAACAGAGCTTACAGTATATCTGTAAGTGTCCATTCAGTTTGATACGGCAGTTCCAAGACCGAATTGAATGTTTTTATCCTTTTGACACTTACGCATATAGTGTGGATTGCACACAGACTTCCACACATTTAGAGAGAGCGAGAGAGCTCATATTATCAGTCTCATCTAAGGTCACATGCCTTCCCTACTGTTTTCTACTGGTCAATTTTTCAGAATTAGTGATCTCATCTGAAGCCATTCTGACTATAGATGGAGAGATAAGATTCACAATACACAACGGCTTTGACACAAGTTTCTCACAAAACACTAGATTGAAAGTCCCTTTGAGATCTTTTTCTGAGTTTATTGTCTGAATTTGTGTGTGACAATAACTGTGCACTGCTGACATGAAGGTGACTTTTTCTTGTGACAAATAAAAACCCATCCCTCCACATTAACTGTTTGTCTAGGGACAAGCTTGTATTTGCAGATGTTCTCAGAAGTATATTTCATTTTTATTATGGCCTAAATATTTTTGCTACAGCCCAAGGACTCATACGTTGTTGGTTGTTACTATGTTAAGAGAGGGCACCAGTAAGCCTAATATAGAAAGAGTCAACCATTTCAGATGGTGATTTAATGGTGAAGTGTGTATATTTTCAATGTTAAATAAAATATTTTCATATCTAGATTATTTCTGTCATGATAAGGTCCAAGAAGACAACGAAGAAGGTTAGCATGCAAATAACAAAATAACTTTAATAATACAAAACAAAGGCGGTATTCCATCCAAACAGAATAGCAGCATAACAACACAAACACCAGACTATGAACAGAAAGAACTGAAGGACTTAAATACAAAAACTGAATGCAAACAGATGTGATCGAATTAGTCAAATAATGAATAACCATGGAAACCACCTAGTGGCGGGAAAATTAGAACAAAGGAAAACTTACTAGAGAACTAAGGCAGGCAAAACAGGAACAAAATGCAGTGAAAATGAAACCAAAACTAAGCACAACCATTATAATTTCTACCACAGAACAAAAAATAATAAAGGTATTTTTTCTATCTATTTTTTATCTATCTATCTATCTGTCTGTCTGTCTGTCTGTCTGTCTATCTATCTATCTATCTATCTATCTATCTACATCTCTCTCTCTCTCTACAGCAAGGGTGGGGAACGTTGATCCTGGAGGGCCATTGTCCTGCAGAGTTTAGCTCCAACCCTAATTAAACACACCTGAAGCTAATCAAGGTCTTCAGGATTACTAAAGTTACAGGCAGGTGAGTGTTTTTGTCAGGGTTAGAGCTAAACTCTGCAGGACAATGGCCCTCCAGGATCAACGTTCCCCACCCTTGCTCTACAGTATACGGTGTGTGTGTGTGTATATATATTCTCTCATATAATGAGATGTACTCTAAATCTGTACTCAGGCACAGTTATCAGTCTAGAAATGGCCAAATATTGGCTGATGAATTGGCCTGGGTGATATATTGGTCATTAATCAGAGTAGTATTTGGCTTCTATAGTGAGCTTGAACTGTTTGAAATATCATGGTCAGCACTTTATTCTTCCGCTCAGTGTGCTTTCATTCATGCATCATAATTAGCCATCTTTGCACATTTAAAAAAGTTTTAACTGTTCATTATATCAAAATTAAACATGGGTTTTCATTCGTTATTGATGTTCTCTTTACAGACACTGCTCCGTACTTTAAAACTGAGGCAGGGGGTGCTCAAACACACCTGGAGGGGAACAGACTCGTGCTCACCTGTCTGGCTGAGGGCAGCTGGCCGCTGGAGTTCAAATGGATGAGAAACAACACAGACATCACTGAATACACACCAGAGTACAGGTAAAAATTAACATACACTCTCTGCTATCTGTTTGCTGTTTACATGTTGTATCCAAAGTTCAACCAAGTTCATGAAACACGTCATTGTAGGCTCTAACTTGGCGATCTTTATGGACCTATTCCAGATCATGAAGTCTGCATAAAACAGCAAAACATGGAACTCCCAAGCCACAAATTTTAAATTTTCAAAATTCATGGGATTTTTAAGAAGTTTATAGCACTATTTTGGTATAAGTAACCATTATCTTAACTTGCCCCCATGTAATGAGGCCATTGGATTCTGTGTTGGAGATTGTACAGCAGAAAATAGTGCTACAATATAAAATAATATAGACAGTGCAGAGTCCTTTGGGATCTCATTTGTACTGTTCCCTTCTTTGGCCTCTTTCTTGACTGGTCATCCATCTTTAACCCCTCATGTTTTGGAGACATTATTATTAGTGACCTCAGAGTTGTGTATAATAAAGGAATGGTGTATAATAAGAACAGTGTTAGCAAGATGAGCGATGAGGTCTATTTTCATCTATTTTAAAGCCAAAAAATTTTAATGGAATAGTTCACCGAAAAATGAAAATTGGATAACACTTTAGTTTAGGGTCTAATTCTCACTATTAACTAGTTGCTTACTGTAGGTGTTCATACCAAAAGCACCCACACCACTGATCTATATCTATAAGTGGTGCGCACATAAAGCTGCTTCTCAAACTGCTCGCAAGTACCAAATTGAGTGGCTTACTGATGTGATTAAATGGTCAAAAACATACAAAATGATGTCAAAATGCCCATCTTGGTGAGTATTCAGGTAAACACAGTCAGTTTTGGAATGAAAATAGTTGAACAGTATACATTATATTGGATCTGTACATAAGCTGACAGCATAAGTGACAGCAGCCTACTATTTCAGCTGCTGTCTGTCATGTTAATCAAAGAACAAAAGACAGATAAAATCACTCATTGCTTTTGTAACTTTAATTGTAAGCATTAATCTGTATTTAATTTTTACAATGAAGACTATCCATTGTTATTTTACATTTGATTACTTTATTTTCTGTAGTATTTCTTACCTGAATACTACCATTAGACCCACCTGAAAATCCTAAAGCTGTGTTTTTTCATTTGTCTCTTTGTTCTATTGTATTTATTTGAAATTTATTTATTTTATTACTGACTTTTTTTTTTGTTGTAAATTTCAAATGAAGCTTCCCTGTGCTGTGCGTAAGCTATTGCAACAAAATTACCCAAATTATCAAAAAATTATGAGATAATAATAAAAATATCTGTATGACAGTATGTATGGCAGTTTTCCCTGTGATATCTAAAATGCTACGGAATATCAATATTTTTCAAGGTTTCATATTAAAGAAATTATTAACGAAAATTTGAAATGTTGCCTTGTAAACTTATGAAATAAATTTAAGCTGAACCACTATTAATTAATAACTGAAAATAAAACAAAATGAAATAAAAATAAATGAAAGCTAACATTAATATAAAAATGTTTATAAAAAACAACAACTAATATACATGACAAAAGCACAAACTTATTAAAAATGTAAAAGTTTTAACAATTTTGACAATGTCAGAGTAAAGGTAAATATAAAAAAAATATATTAATAAAAACATAAAATAATTCAAAAATAACATACTAAATCTGTATGATTTTTTTTTTTTTTCTGTTTCTATTTCATCTTGACAGTAACATTAAAATGTAATGTTTTCTAGTGTTCTTCAGAATCTTACATTTGATCAGCACAGTTGATTCCACATTCAGTCCATGTGAATCATCAGTTCTGCATTAAACAGTCATCTGTTAAAACCGAATCAACACAGATCTGAGCATCTCTGACCCTGTGGGCTTGTAATCTTTCTGTGTGTAATCAGCTCACACTCACATCCATCTGCTCATAAATCCAAGCACTTGTTATCGTCCACTTTCAAACTTCTTGTCTGTCTTTATTGAACTGGCTTTTGTACACACTGAGGAAATCATGTTGCAGGTACAGATAACACATATTTCACAGTGATATACTGCAGAGCCAAGTTTTGTGATGTGTTCGAAATAGCATAGTAACATACAACTCATACTATATGGTCAACGGTATGCAAAACCAGAGCATAATGTGTAGTATACTTTATTCCACAATGCAATGCACTCCGTTTGACCTTTTAATTAAAGTGTGAAGAATGAACCGGACATAATATCACTCCAGAATTTCCTCCTTGGCCCATTATTTGATCGAACTGCCAGAATTTAAGAAATTTTTAGGCAAGAGTGGATTAAAGAAATTTCATAACTGGAAGTGACACACTGAATTAAACATGCAGAATAGTGAGGTTATGCGACAACAATGTAGTACACTACTGCTTGAAACATTTATCATTACATAATGCGCTCTGTTTCACACTCAAAATATACACAGCATACTGCACAGTATACTGCACAGCAAGAACATAGTCCATTACTCAAGTAAGCACTATGTAAATCCCAGCTCTCTTTCTCTCTTCCAGGTACACGATCACGTCGTTAAACCGTGAGGACGCGGGTGTGTATCAGTGCGCGGTGAGGAACAGGATGGGAGCGCTGATCCAGACGAGAGCTGATGTTCGCGTGGCTTGTAAGTACATGTGTATGTTGTTAGAAAGGGAGTCCAGGAGGCTGAAGCACAAATGGATTTCACACATCACCACACTCACCTAGAACACACACATATGCATGTAGCACAGGGTCCCATAGGGGATGAACTAGAAGTGACATTTAGGAAACACTCCAGTAATTTCTAAATATGCTGTCAATTCAGTACACTTTATTTACTCTTTGTAATACAGCAGGCGTATGGGACACATATGCAAGTATATTACAGAAAGAACCACTGAAGGCCATGTGTTACAATAATTTTACCATGGTCAAGGTGTCTTGGAGTGCCTTAAACGTCCTGGACTGTGATAAAATCATTACACCACAGAAGCTTAAAAGGTTAGTTCACCTAAAAATGAAAATTCTGTTATTAATTACTCACCCTCATGTCATACCAAACCCGTAAGACTTTGTTCACTTCTTTTTAATGAAATCTGAGTGCTTTCTGTCCCTCCATTGACAGCTTACACAACTACCACTTTCAAGCCTCAGAAAGGTAGTAAAGAGATCATTAAAGTACTCATGCGCAAAAAACACCATGATTTATCACTTTATTTACAAATGTCAATGGAGGGACACAAAACCCTTAGATTTCTTTAAAAAGATCTTAATTTGTGTTGGCACCGATAGCCTTGTGGGCAGCGCCTCGACATACATTCGGACAACCCAAGAGTCTTTCCCGATCCAGTTCTCCTCTCTCTCTCCCACCTCGCTTCCTTTCCACTCTATACTATCCTATCATAATAAAGGCAAAAATAGCCAAAAATAAATCTTTAAAAAAAGAAAAGAAATTTGTGTTCCAAAGATGAACAAAGGCTTACGGGTTGAAATGACATTAGGGTGAGTAATTAATGACAGATTCTTTATTTTTGGGTGAACTAAACTTTAAGTTTATTGCTTTAACAAAATGACAGCAAAGTTCTCACATTTGCCACAAAATAATAATAATGTTATTAGTAATATTAATATATTTCAATAATAAAGTAAAACGATTATTTATATAATTTTTATAAATACATTTCAATAGTATTATTACTATTATTATTTTTGTATATATATTAATTCCCACCCCCGGGGAACATGATTGCGAACGGACCGCAGGGGACCCCTTTTTTCTATGTTGAAATCAGCAAGAGAGCAACAGAATTATGAGGCTAAATGTGCCTCATATTGCAATTTAAATCACAGTCGCAGTAGGAATTTTTTCTCTCTCTCTTTCTTTCTCATAGACATGGATAACTTTGCTGAACTGGAACAGAGGAAAACGGTCTCTCAGGGAAGAGCCGCTGTCCTGAATCCCCCTGCTGTGAGCAGTTACCCTCGCCCTCAGGTCACATGGTTCAGAGACGGCTTCAAGATCATTCCTAACCATCGGGTGTAAGTTGCCATTTGACATTTTGACATCTGTGAGACTTGTCCAGTAAAAAGATCAATGGATATTGACAAAAACCTGCTCTAATTTATTATGTAAATGGTTTTGTCTAAAAAGGACGCTCAAGTCATCATTTACTGACTCCTATCATTTGTTCTCCAATCCTGTGTTACTTTCTTGAAAAATATTTGTCTTTTTGATGAATATTCTGCTCATTCTTTTCAGTAGACTGGGAGTGACTAAGAAAGACAAAGTCGTAAGAATATAACCATAAAAGTTGTTCATACAACTCGTGTAAGGAACAGACACAGTCTTTATTCTCTGAAAGTCATTATTTAAAATTTCTCTTTTTGTTTTCCACGGAAGTCAGTCAGTCTGGAATGCCATGAGGGTGACTAAATGATTACAGAATTTGCATCTTTAAATGAATTAATCAAGGATAAATACATATTGACATCAACCTGTTTAAATTCATTATGTAAATTCATTCCTAACGCAATAGTCTGTCAAACGTCTGGCAACCCTCGTCTGTACATTCTGGAACACACACACAAACACGCTTGCATTGAAAATAGTGTTACATCAATCACTGTCTACTGTGTCTTTAGACTGATTTCATCAGTTGGCCCCCACGGCCATGATGTGCTTTATGACATTCATTGATTCTCTAAATGAAACCGGCACGTCCTGCAGTTGTTGACGCCACGCTTCAGATTCTTGGACTGTTAGCAGCGGGGTCGACACGTCTACTCATCAAGCTTTACTGTCAGCATCTGAGGATAGCTCACCTCGCCGGCTGTCAGTCAAACGGTTGTCATGGCACTTATGAGACGATCTTCATTTCAAAGGCCACTCGTACGTGAAATGCGTTACTCTATCAAAGAAACGAGATCTAGAGGAGAGAGATGAATACTCATGTGTGTCCAAAGAAATACACCCACCCACAGCTAGCACAGGATTGTGAGTAGAGTGCAAATTGTTTAAGCAAGTGTAACACAATGTAGTATGATTTATGCTCAAAACAAGAAAAATAAACTAAATTCAAATGGTTTATGAAAACAAATCCTTACACAGTTTTGCTTCTGGGGTAAATGTTTGTTTTTTTAAGGAAAGTTACCCCAAATTTAAAATTATGTCATTATTTCTTCATCCCTGTGTTGTTCCAAACTTGTATGTCTAGATTTGTGTGAGGAACATAAAGTTTAAGTTTTAATATTTTATTAGGTCTTTAAGAAATGTGGAAGGCGATTTAGTGGACATCTCAAGTCCTTAGAAAATCCTGTATTCATTTTGAATCACAATAACAGCTGTTTTTTTTTTTTCTTTCTTTTTTTCTACTAGATTTGTACATATTTGTACATATATGTACATACATCCCTTCACTCTTTGTGCTTGAACGTGCTGGATTTGCATTGCTAACAAATCTAGGATTTGTCTCCATGTCACTGAATAGTTAGGAGACCTTCTAAAAAGACTACTAGAGATTTTGAAAAACATGAAATTTTGGTAGTTTGACTTGTGTTTTGAGTATAAATTGAAGCATGTGATTTCTAAAAGAGTGTTGAAATCTGTCTTCTTGTTGCTCTTATCTGCATGAAATTTCATTTCCATGTTCACTCTTTACTCTTGATTACTCTTTGAACTTCAGATCTCCAGACACGTACTCCTCTTCCCCTCATCTAGTTCTCACTCTCTCTCCATCCCTCCCTCATTTTAACTTTTTTTTTTGTTTGTTTTTTGGCTGCTGTTTTCTCTTCCTACTCTGTCTGATTGTGATAATTGAATTGGCTCTTTGGTTCCCTAACGCAGCGGAACATCGTAGATTGGACCACAGTGTCATTAGGCTTTCCAACCAAACATTCGCACACATACTTGACATTTGTCACAAATGTTCTCAGACTTCTGTGGTCATGAAATCAACTGAGTGAAACATACTGACCAAGTCTGCACTCTTTCTCAACAGTACCAGAGTACTGTAAGTTGTTTATGTTCATTATTAATTTAATGTTATGTGCTTTGAGACATAAGCTAATTTAATGGTGACTCTCGTCTCGTGACGCTTTGCAAACTCTGCTGTGTGCATTCATATATTTTGAAGGTGGCTTTGGAGATGCTCTGAAGTGAGGGTGGGTATTCTTTAAAAAAAAATGAACTTTAGTTTAATTCTAAAGAACTAGATGATAAAAGTTTAGTTTTGTGTAACTTATATTTCTCCTGTGGCATCAGGCTGTAACACCCTGTTAGGCTCTAATTGTAAGCTTTATTTTTAAGTGCGTGGCCTCATAAACAGGTCTGCCTGAGGACAGGATGTTGAGCAGCTGGTGTCCTATTAGTGACACAATAACCTGAAGCTGACTGCTCTGAAGCCTTCAGTGATGATTGTGGACTTAAAGAAGGACACACAAACCCCTACAATCCTGAACATCAGTGGCTCAGCTGTCAACACTGTTGAGACCTTAAGTGCGCCCTTAAGAGGGAAGCAAACACTGATACTGTCATAAGGAAGGATCAACAGAGGATGTATTTTAAGTGACAACTGAAGAAATGCAGTCTGCCACAAGCTTCTACACCATAGTCTTTAGGTGCACTTCCTTCATAACGGTTTGGTACAGGTCAGTCACTGACTTACTGCACAGGAACACATTGCATCGTGACAGTTCAAAGTAGTCCTGCTCCCCGAATCATTTTAAAACTGACATTGATGTGTAATTTACTAAAAAAGTTTTTTGTAAAAAAGGTTTAATTTGTACGGAGCACTTAAGGGGACATGGTGGTGGAAAAAAATATGCATGGGAGGAAAAATTATACATCAATGCTTTTGCGTTCTCTCGCAAAACTTTGCGTTTCCTCGCATAAACTTTTGCGTTCTATCACAAAAATGTTGTGTTCTTTGTGAGTGAATTCAAAGTGTCTCAGGGGAATGCAAACATTTTGCGAGCGAACGCAAAAACATTTGCATGAGAATGCAAAAGCATTGCCAAATAATTTTTCCTCCCATCTCACTTTTTTTTCTTCACCATATTCCTTTAGGGGCTCCGTAGACTTGTTAATATTAGTTAATGCAAGAGGTAACAGGAAACTGCACAGTTGCATCATATTTAACAATTTACAGTACACTGTAAAAAAGAATTGTTAGTTTAACTTAAAATTTTGAGTTCACTGAAATATTTTTTTTTAGTTAATACAATAAAGGCGATTTTTTTTGGTTTAATCAACAGGTTTAATCAACAGAAACTCAAAATATTATGTTATCTGAACCACATTAATTATCTAAGTTGATTATGAAGTTTCAATTTGACAAAAGAAAAAAAGTTGTGATAAATCATAAAAATATTTTTTTTTACAGTGTATTGTTCAAAAGTTTGGGGTCGGTAAGATGTTTTAATGTATTAATAGAAAATCCATTATGCTAACCAAGGCTGCGTTTATTTGATTAAAAAATACAGTAATATTGTGAAATATTATTACAATTTTAAATGTCTATTTTTTTTGCATCATTACTCCAGTCTTCAGTGTCACGTGATCCTTTCTAAAATCATTTTAATATGCTGATTTGCTGCTCAAGAACACATATATTTAAACATTAAAATTAACCTATAAAATAATGTGTTAAAAAATTATTTTATAATTTTAACAAATTAACCTTATTATAAAGGTTAATTTTTAATCTGGACCTTAAAAATATGATATGGTGCAAGACATAATGCACAAGGTAAAAATGTTCATCTGCTGCTTGCATATAGACCAACAATTAAAAACAGCACAGATGGAACATACAACTCATTAAGAAAACAAAAATACATTGAATGCAGCCCACCTTGCCTCCAGGATATCTACAAGACCCAACAATACGCCTTCATGCGAGTCATCACCCCTTACTGAAATACTTTCATAACCATATAACCACAAAAATAAACATGCACAAGAACACTGAGGGTCATTAACAAATGAACAACATCGCAGCTAAACGCTGGCTGTTTTTGTTATTGTAGGCTAGCGTTTACAGCTGGAATTCAGCACCTGATATTAACTCCCACATTAATCCATGGCACAATAAGGTCCTCCATTGCATGTTTACTCATTTTATGCAATGACCCTGTAGGAATTTTTAATATGTGAACTGCAAGCTATTTAGTTGCATATTTGACCAAATTTACAGTTAATTGTATGTTGCATTTGATTTTCTATGATGAACATTCAGTATGCTTTTCTGCCTTTATATTTCATATTTTTCATTCTTTTTGTGTGTACAGGTATGTTTATTGTGACCTTGGGAGCAATTTGACAAGTCAAATTCCATCTTAGTACAGTTTTCTGGCTTGTAAACTCAATGTGTCATTTCTCTGTCTGTCTGTCTGTCTTTCTTTCCAATAATGCTCTCTATTGTTCTTTTTTATCCTATTGTTACCACCTTATAATACAGTATCTCACAGAAGTGAGTACACCCCTCACATTTTTGTAAACATTTTATTATATCATTTCATGTGACAACGCTGAAGAAATGACACTTTGCTGCAATGTAAAGTAGTGAGTGTACAGCTTGTATAACAGTGTAAACACAGCCATTAATGTCTAAACCGCTGGCCACAAAAGTGAGTACACCCCTAAGTAAAAATGTCCAAATTGGGCCCAAAGTGTCAATATTTTGTGTGGCCACTATTATTTTCCAGCACTGCCTTAACCCTCTTGGGCATGGCGTTCACCAGAGCTTCACAGGCTGCCACTGGAGTCCTCTTCCACTCCTCCATGACGACATCACGGAGCTGGTGGATGTTAGAGACCTTGCGCTCCTCCACCTTCCATTTGAGGATGCCCCACAGATGCTCAATAGGGTTTAGGTCTGGAGACATTCTTTAGCAAGGCAGTGGTCGTCTTGGAGGTGTGTTTGGGGTTGTTATCATGTTAGAATACTCTAACATGCTCTGCTTTAGTATGTCACAGTACATGTTGCCATTCATGATTCCCCCAATGAAGTGTAGCTCCCCAGTGCCGGCAGCACTCATGCAGCCCCAGACCATGACATTCCCACCACCATGCTTGACTGTAGGCAAGACACACTTGTCTTTGTACTCCTCACCTGGTTGCTGCCACACACGCTTGACACCATCTGAACCAAATAAGTTTATCTTGGTCTCTTCAGACCACGGGACATGGTTCCAGTAATCCATGTCCTTAGTCTGCTTGTCTGCAGCAAACTGCTTTATTGTGCATCATCTTTAGAAAAGGCTTCCTTCTGGGACGACAGCCATGCAGACCAATTTGATGCAGTGTGCGGTGTATGGTCTGAGCACTGACAGGCTGACCCCCACCCCTTCAACCTCTGCAGCAATGCTGGCAGCACTCATACGTCTATTTCCCAAACACAACCTCTGGATATGACGCTGAGCACATGCACTCAACTTCTTTGGTCGACCATGGCGAGGCCTGTTCTGAGTGGAACCTGTCCTGTTAAACCGCTGTATGGTCTTGGCCACCGTGCTGCAGCTCAGTTTCAGGGTCTTGGCAAACTTCTTATAGCCTACACCATCTTTATGTAGAGCAACAATTCTTTTTTTCAGATCCTCAGAGAGTTCTTTGCCATGAGGTGCCATGTTGAACTTTCAGTGACCAGTATAAGTGCGATAACACCAAATTTAACACACCTTCTCCCCATCCACACCTGAGACCTTGTAACACTAGCGAGTCACATGACACCAGGGAGAGAAAATGGCTAATTGGGCCCAATTTGGACATTTTTACTTAGGGGTGTACTCACTTCTGTGGCCAGCGGTTTAGACATTAATGGCTGTGTGTTGAGTTATTTTGAGGGGACAGCAAATTTACACTGTTATACAAGCTGTACACTCACTACTTTACATTGTAGCAAAGTGTCATTTCTTTAGTGTTGTCACGTGAAAAGATATAATAAATTTTTTACAAAAATGTGAGGGGTGTACTCACTTCTGAGATACTGTAATTTCACCACTGCTATTAAGTATTTAGTGGACTCGTTATGTATCGTTTAACTCATTCACTGCCAAAGCTACAGTTGGTGTAATCCTAAAGAATAAAAGTAATTTCTGCTTCACTAGCGAGACAAATCAGAATTATGAAAGTTATTTTGCTTTCCAAATTTTCCAAATGCACTTACTGGCATTTCTAAGAGGCTGTTCACACAGAATGTGTTTTTCCATTGTTTTTCTATGTAAACATGCCTAGTGCAGACATGTTTGACCATTGCTTTCACGTCTTTTGTAGCGTCTCGTGCTTAAAGCACTCTAAAAATGTAAGCGCTCAAGTTAACCTCTTAAAATGCACGGACCCGCCTTCTGGCTTGGCGTCACTTTTTTTACCGTTGTTTACATTTACTATATAGACAGCTGTCTAAACATATTAATACTGGTAACAAATGATACATCTTTTGAAAGGTCTAGTGTCAATCTATGGTCTCTGTTTTACGATATAGATGCTCCATCAACAGTATTATGGTAATTTGTGTCGGGAGTACAAATTTCTTTAAAAAAAACTTCTCTAGACCTCTCTTTCTTTTTATTGCACTACCCTATATCTTTCTTTCTATGTAAAAACGTGTTCTGTGTGAATGGCCCCTAAGCCATGTGGTCCAGCCTCCAAGTCACACCATTTGTTGAACCTGCCTTCGGATGAGACATTAAACCAAGTTCCTGACTCTCTGTGGTCATTAAAAATCCCAGGATGTCCTTTGAAAAGAGTAGGGGTGTAACCCCAGCATCCTGGCCAAATTTGCCCATTTGCCTCTGTCCATCATGGCCTCCTAATCATCCCCATATACTGATTGGCTTTATCACTCTATCAATCAGCTGGTGTGTCTTGGGCATTTTGGCGCAATATGGCTGCCGTCGCAGCATCCAGGTGGATGCTGCACATTGGTGGTGGTTGAGGACGTTCCCACTTCCATATGTAAAGCACTTTGAGTACCCAGAAAAGCGCAATATAAATGTAAGGGATTATTATTATTATTAACCATACGTTCAAACAGAGAAAACAATGTTTAGACATGTCGAAAAGTAGATAAAGGACCAATGTTTGGCAAGTTAACATTGCTGGTTGGTGATGTAACCAATCCAATTGGCAGCAAAAAAGCATCTTTTTCGGTTCAAATTAAGCTGTCTGTTCTGACAAATTTGCAATCAACTTAGAAATCACAAACATCTCATTATAGATGTACATAGTAGATGTTTTACAAGTAATTATTTTAGGGTGATCTTAAAAGGGTTATTTAAGCCAAAAATGCCTGTTTGACTTCAATTGGGTCCAATTCTTTTTTTCTACAAAAGAAATACAGTCATACAGGTTTGGAATGACGTGAAAGTGAGTAAATGATGTTAGAATTTTCAGTTTGGGGTAAACTATCTATTTAATTGTGAAAAATTAGCTAAATCGAATCTGGACCATAACACATTTCACCTTACACTTAACTTTCTTAAATCTAGCCTGAATGTGTTAGTTGAAGGCCTGGAATATCTTATAGTTTAAAGTTAAAGCTGAAAGTGTGAAAACATCCCATGCTGAGATTTTTCCACTGTGGATTTATTTTGGACTGAGTGCAAGACTTCTCTTTTTTCATTTTCCCTTCCCTTCTCTCTTTTTTTTTCCCCTGGATGGAGAGGCTGGAATTAAAGACTCTGAGTTCAAAGGGAATTTTTTTTCCTTACAGGAGATAGATTAAAACGCTTATTCTTGACGTTTTCATGTGGTTTCTCTCTTTCTCTTTCCCTGTGTGTCCTCTCTCTGTCTCTTACTCACTCTCTGACTTTTTCACCTTGAACTTTATATGAACAACATCCATTGCCCATTAAATATCTCGGAGGCTTATCCTTTTCTCCATCTCTCTTGTCTTACTGCTTGTTTGCTTGTCTGATTCGCATTTCCTGCCCTAAAAGCTCTGTCATATTGAAGTCAGAGTATAGGCTGTTTAGTTTCTAATGGTTCCTCCTCTTTCACCTTGAGTCTGTATGTGCGTGCATGCATTAGCAAATGTGTCCGGTAATCAAAACGAACCCGCTCGCTGAAATGTCGACAAAAGAGCTCTATATATTTAAATGTGGACAGTCACCCATGACTGGACTTTATTGACATTACACGGTGGCTCATGCATTAAAACACTGAGCTCCTCTGTTTGAAGATTACTGTAGGCTTTGGCCACCGTTTCAGAGGTCTGCCATTGCGTCAGGATTTGGTGGGGAGAAATTGTGCACTTACATAAACGAATAATGTTTTTTTTTCCACTTCATCGTCATATTTGTCATTATTTGAGCTACAGCATCATTTTTATTCTTAGATGTAATTTAAATTATTGAGGCTGAGTTGAAGCAGTTCTGAAAGAGTCTGCTCACACCAGCCCTACAGTGTGTGATCCCAACAGTATCCTTCCACCTGGACCTCAACTCCACAGCAACTACATAAATGTATCCACTAACCATTCAGAAACGTCCAGATGCATTCTAAAAGTTGTAACTTCTTCCTGAGTCTCTCCATCAGTGTCTGACTCTGGTTTGAACAATGTAAGGCTGAACACCATTACTGACAATCATCATTTTGGCTCCATGAGATTCTCCAGCTTTGTTGTTGTTGAGCAACCAAAGCACGAGCTGTTAAAGCTCCACCCTCTTTTGGAAAGCGGGTCATCCAAACTAAAATGTCAATATCATCATATTTTTGCTATAGCTGTTGGGTACACAAGTGAACACAAATAAACCACACTAGCATAAATTCAGACTATATAATATAATAGTATATAATCAAGGTAGAATTTCACTGAAATGATAAGCTGTGGACAAAAGTATTTTTCATAATAATGTCAGACCGGGGCAATTTGCCACATTTCTTTTAAAAAGTTGTCATTTTATATAGTTAATTATTTACAATTTCTGATGTTGAAAACAATGGCCATTTTTTTTGCAGTTTCAAAAATTTCATATTTATTTTGCTATTTAAATTTTGCTGAAAAGCCATTAAATAGCCATTTTACATTTTGGCTTTTTTTTTTTTTTTTTTTTTAACTTTAGTTAAAAAGAATTATTTTCAAACCTGTGTTAAAAACAACAAGTTCTCATTGCGACAACTAATAATATCATATATATATATATATATATATATATATATATATATATATATATATATATTTGATATTATTTGAATTAAATTTAATAATAACATAATAATATGTTTAATTTATATTGCGCTTTTCTAGAGCTTTACAAACAAAACATAAACACAAGAAAAACATAGTATACAATACAAAGAAGCAATACAGTATACATATCAAACGTTACAGATAATCATGGTATTGGAATAAAGTTAATATGTGTAAGCAGCTGTCTGTATTTTTCCCTTGTTTCCTTCACTTTTAGACAAGGCTTTTCAGTAGCAGTCTAAAATCTCTCTGGGGTTCTGACAGACAGGAACGTAATTTTGTCCAGGCTTTCTGCAGGTTCACTGGGTGTGGCACATCTAGCTGTGGCGGTGACACTTCTGTTATGGTGACTACAGTGTGGAGCTCTTAGTGCTTTTAAAAACTTGCCTCATACAAAGGTGTGATTGTGTCATGTGTGTGCGAAAATTTGAAAGCGCTATTGACGTTTCTCATAAGAGCGCTATTGAACACAGGCCATAGAGGAACATGAAAGCCCACTCTCTCTTCTTTCCTTATTCATTTTGTTGTGTTTTCCTTTGGCGAGTTATTTTTTCCTGTCCTCGAGAGAGATAAAAATATCGGTTCAAAAAGTGGCAAAAGCCTTGGTTAATGTAAGTGGTGTGTATGCGTGTTTGTACATGTTCATATTTTATTGTGTCCAGTGATATATTGATTTGTGCACCTGTGCTGAAACGAGTAATTATCACGTTGCCCTCTCGCCGATGCGACCATCCAGAACTAAAATAATAAAACGCCCATCTGCTTTAATTAGAACATCACCTGGCTCAATTTTACAAATAAGCAAATTGATTTTGTACAGGTCACCCTGAGATTAGAAAGGAAATGAGAATGCAAGTGGACAGTCTTGTTTACCATTCTTACATGTGTTGTGTGTGTGTTTCTCTTTTGGTTTCAGAGCAATAACATTGGACAATCAGCTCGTGGTGTTGGGTACAGCAGCAGCAGACGCGGGACGGTATTACGTACAGGCTGTTAATGAACGCAATGGGGAAAACAAAACCAGTCCTTCCATTTACCTGAGTATAGCAAGTAAGTTTTTGAAGTATATGTATATATGGTTATGTAATAAAATATTATGATATACAGTTTTTTTTTTTTTTTTTGCCACACCTGCCAATGGCCGGTGACTTAAGAAAATTTACCAGCCATAAATATTTTTTTATCGGCCATGAAACTGTTTTTGCAAAAACAGGCAGTTATGATACCAAAACTTTAGATACCAGTGAAAATTCACACTTTTCAGGTACAGAAATGTAATAAAGTAATCAAATGTAAAATTGCACTGCATAGTCTTCACTGTATAAATTAAACATATATTAATCCTTATTAAAGTTACAAGAGTTATTCAGTCTAGAACAGAAACATTAAGGACATAGACAGCAACAGGTAGGCCTATATATTAAGCTGTTGTCACATTAAGAGCTAATGCATGGATCCAATATACTGATACACATTTTTTTCGTGTTTTTTTTTCTCTCAACTGATTATGTTCACTTAAGACAAAACTGACTGCTTACAAGGGTACTCACCAATACAGGCAGATATTTAGAAGACTGTCAGTAACCAAACAGATCTCGTCCCCTATTGACTACTATAGTATTTATTTTTCCTACTATGGTGGTAGTAAATGGGGGGCGAGATCTGTTTGGTAACTGACATTCTTCCAAATATCTTCCTTTCTGTTCAGCAGAACAAAGAAATTCATACAGGTTTAGAAGGTTTTTGAGAGTGAGTAAATGATGACAGAATTTTCATTTTTCAAATTTAAGTTCATTTAAGACGTTATTTAACTAATTTAAGGCTGCTCTTCTGAGGATACTCGACAAAACATTTGTTATTTTTTGTTCAAGCGCAAAAGAGAACTCGATACTGAACATGACATTCACAGAGAGTGCATTCTCGTTTGTCTTGTGGCGCTTGAATGGTTTAAAAGCATTTGCGTGAATAAGAGAATAAGATATATATATGAAAAATATTAACATATTACCATATATATATGAAAAATATTACCATTTCAATGGTAATATTTTTCATGTTCTCATTCAGATCGGCTCTCTGGGGCAAAATATTGATTTTTTTTTTTTTTTTTTTTTTTAAGTGGATGTGCTTTTAAATTAAACACATTGACCCTCTGATTCACCTTTCACATTTTCAACCATCTAATTTCTCCATACTGTCAATATGCTGCAGAAACACCCGCGTGTGTTGTGTGGCAGATTCTGTAGTTTGGTTTTTAAAGGACATTAATTTTGTCTTTCCACTGGGACTGAAAGAGAAAGTTGTTTTTGCTCCTAATTAAAGCTGGATTATTTTTTTTTTCACACCTTTCTGTTTAAACAACCAGCTACTTTTTAAAGTGCAGTGACAAATAAGTACTTTGCAGAAGACCTTGCTAAATTTCATTTCAAACGAATGTAAAACTAAAGGAACAAAAGGGTAAGGAAAGTGTTCCACATGAAAATCATTTCTTCAAGTCATTAGTTTTTCTGCAGTGTTTTAGGGGACAAGAGGTTCACAACTGTCAGTCAAACCCACCATTTGTCATTTTTCCTAATCAAAAATTTAGTGGAAGAGGCAAAGGAGATGTTGAAAGTAGTTTTAAAGGACCTGAAATTGCACAAACAGAGTTTTGAGTTGAATGAATATGACAAGGACACAAGAAGGAGAAGAACAAAGAAACAATGAGTAGAGAGCTGACAGCAGGAGGGATTTTGAACCCAAAAACACTGCTTTTTAATTAATTTATTATAATTATTTTTATGTCCTTCAGTATTGATCTTTAAGAAGTTTATGAGCTTTTGGGATTTTTTTATTTGTCCATATTGGTTTATAAGCCTTTTGGAGGGGGCGACTCTTCGGTTTCTGGTATATTAAAATTTCACCAGGAAAACAGCAGGGCTTTTACAAACCAGGAAGTACATAGATTTAAAAGATATTGGGGTTTGGTTTGTGTTTTAAAGTTTGTGGTAGAGGTAGATAGCACAGCATATGAATATATGTTTAGGTGGGATTGACTTCAAATAGAAACAGAATTAAACTTAAGTAAATTAAGCATTTTCTGAATCTCTCACAATTGATCTTTGTTGCAGTGGACAAACTCAATATCTCTGATATATATCACATGTATCAATTCTTTTTTTTTTTTTTTAAAGGAATTAATTTTTTTTTTTTTTAGCAATAAAGGACACATTAAATTCGTCAAAAGTGACAGTACAAACATTTATACTGTTACAAAAGTTTTCTGTTTTTAATAAATTCTGTTTCTTTTAACTTTCTATTCATCAAAGTATTCTGAAAACTGTATCATGGTTTCCACAAAAATATTAAGCAGCACAATGGTTTACACCACGATAATAAGAAGTAGGGATGCACCGTTATGATTTTTTTGGGGCCGATACCGATATTTGTCACTTCCTCTCTTATTTGAAATTTTGTTATCAAAATTTTGATCATGTTTTAAATAAGCAAAGTTCAAAAACACCTGCATTAAAATATACTAGCAAGTTTATTGCTGTATCATCAAATAATTTTTAATGAACATGGATTGGATCCATTTAACATTCAACAGAACAAAGATACATATGAAATAAACAGTGCTTTTTAGGTAGGTTTAAAAGTTTTAAGGTACAAAAATAAACAAATGTAAAATAACACTGCATATTCTTCACTGAATAAATTATATACATATTAATCTTTCTTTATTGTAACAGACTTGTGTTTTGATTAATCTTCTAATTTGTTTTTGTATACATTTTAATATTTTTGTACGTTTAAATATGTATTAGATCTGCACTGATCTCCTTTACTAAGGCGGGACTCTTATTTTGACGGGTTTTCTCGTCTACGGAGCTATAAGGGTAATGGAGAGCATGCAGTTCTTTTGAGATATTTTGCAGATTTAAAGTTTGTCAGTTAATTATGCACCCCCGAAAAGGCATAAGATCCGTATGTATTTATTTACTGTTAGTTGTAATTAGTGTTTTGAGTAATTTGCTGTATGTTGATGGAAATGCAACGGAGAGAGATTTTAATGCACTTCTTGTTTAGCTTTTGTGGTGATTTTTTTTGGGAGTGAAAACGGACCCAATAAACTTAATAAAACATTAGTAAAGTTTTGGTCATCGTTCTGATGGGGTCCGCTACACTTATTAAAGTTACAAAAGGTTTTTGGCCAAGAATAGTGTGCAATCTTTTGTTATTTGATTAGTATTAAAGCGCAGACAGCAGCGCTAGGATTAAGCAACAAACATTATACAGCTCAGCGCCTTCACACAATTAATTAATAAACTATCGGTTTGTTATATCGGCCTTTTTCCTGCTAAAGCCGATATGCCGATGGTTGTAAATTGAGCAAAAATCAGCCTGATAAATATCGGTGGCCGATACATCGGTGCTTCCCTAATAAGAAGAAATGTTACTTAAACACAATATCAGCAATGTCACCATGAGTAAGCACAACCACAAAAATGGAAAAGTTTTTCCTTTGCTTTTCTCACGTACAGACAACAGTGTTGTCAAAAAGATCCCCTTTCACACGGATTCGCGAAAATGACTAAAAACGCTGTATTATTCATGTCAGGCCAGTTGTTGCCGATGTCACTTTGTAAAGAAATGCTACACTCCTATAGACTGAACTCATAATACGCATGCGCATGACGTCATCGTTTTCACAAATTCAACTTTTGCACTTTGAAACACTTTTTTTAAAAGTTTGCATTTTCAGGTTCCCAAAACGCAGTTGTCGTGTAAATAAGTGGCCAAAACGAATACAAAGTTTTCCGTTTTTAGTTGAAAATGGTGTCGTGTAAACTAAGTGTGTGGTTTCGTGTGTGACTCATCTTTCTGCATGTTGTCAGTGGTTGAGTGAGGCTGAGCAGGAAGAGAGGGTAAACATCCATCTGGACCAGAGGATGGAAACCAGATGATGACATCTGGAGAGAGACAGAGAGAGAAGTAGCTAATTAATATAAATAGGTTTTCGTACGTAAATTGTGGTTTTAGCATGCATACATATCCTCCTGTTTAAATAGACACAATATCAGCATGCTGATGGCATCTAAACATTGCATGTATGAATTTTAGAGAATTTTAAATTCATTAAATTCAAGGATTGATCTCACTGTATTTATAATAAATTGGATTAAATATGTTTAACACGGTTCAGAGGTTCACCTAATTTGATATTATAACATTTCATTCTGTTCTGTGTGATTTGTATATTTGATACTTCTTTAACTTTGGTTATAATTAAATTTTATATTTAAAAAAAAAAAAAAGTATATTATTAGTCCCATCTGGATTTCATTTATAAATTTGCGATTACAATCTTTCTCAGACAAGGTTTCTCTATCATTTACTGATTTTTCATGTTATTACACAACTGTCAATATGCAATTGGAATGGTCATGCAAATGTACCGTGATTCAGAACCAAAAGCATAACTCTGATAAACAATCCAACTAAGTGTGAAAACAGCTTTAGATGCTGTCACTTTGTTGATATTGCAATGTCTGCCAATGTATAAACGAGATCGCTCAAGAGGGAATTTACTATTCTTTCAAACCCTTGCACTCTAATATACGTGGAAAAATATAGGATTGGACAATGAAAATGAAACACCTGGACCACAATAATTTATTAGTATGGTATAGGACCTCTTTTTGCAGCCAATACAGCAAAAATTCATCTTGGGAATGACCGATACAAATGCTTCACAGTGGATTTTAAGCCATTCCTCTTTAACAGTGGCCAGATCACTATGTGATGCTGGTGACGTTTCCTAACTTGCTCCTCCAAAACACCCCAAAGTGGCTCAAAAATATTTAGATCTAGTGACTGTGCAGGCCATGGGAGTTGCATGAACTATCATGAACTTCATATTCATCAAACCACTCTGTCACAAGTCTTGCTGTGTGTATTGGTGAATTTTCATCCTGATATACGGCACCACCTTCAGGGTAAATGTTTGAACCATTAGGTTCACATGGTCCTCCAGAATGGTTTGGTAGTCCTTTGCAGTGCAGCCCAAACCATCATTGATCCACCCCTATGCTTCACTCTGGGCAGCAAAAGTCCAGGTGTTAAGCCTCTTTGGGGCTTCTCCACACTGTAACTCTTTCAGATCTGGAAAAGACCATGAAGATTGACTCATCAGACAGCAATACATGTTTCACATTGTCCACAACCCAAGATTTGCACTGCTGGCACCATTGAAACCCGATGTTTGGCACTGGCACGTGTGAACAAAGGTTTGGCTATAGCAGCCTGACCATGAATATTGACTCTGTGGAGCTCCCAACGAACAGTTTTGGTGGAAACAAGTTGGGATGCGCATTTAATTCTGCAAGGAGTTGGGCAGCTGTGGTTTTATGTTTGTTGGATAAAATCCAGGTTAGTACCTGGACATCCCTTTCAGACAGCTTCCTCTTGTGTCAACAGCTGCTCCTGCTAGATGCGGCTTGTCCTTCATGGTGGTATGCCGACATTACCCCGGATACCATAGCTCTCGATACTTGCTGTCCTGGTCACAGATGAACCACACACCAACAATTTGTCCTCTTTTGAACTGATATGTCTCCAATTATGTTGTGTAGATTGCAATATTTTATGTACAGCTGTGCTATTGCTCTGCTAATTTAACCTTCACACTCTGCTCTTACTGATGGAATGTAAAATCTCTGAAGATTGGTCACCAGGCCGTGCATATATAGGCGTGAAACCTCCAGCACTATATTGGCCAGTTTCATTGTCCAACTCCTGTACATCTGGATGAATATTAGCAACTGAATTCGCATCAGAGCTTTGTATCTGAATATTAGATACTGCTTTTCATATTAATTGACACAACGCCACACCATGCTCGCATTACAAGCAAATGTCAACATTAATATTTTGAGACATGTCCCAACAATTTTAAAATGAAACCTACTGCACTGGATCAGTTGGTGGTGTTGTTTGGAGCCGGTTTATCTGGCTTTGGGTGGTCCATGGGTGGTTATATAACTAATATAAGATTCTTGTTAATGATGAGTGCATGCACTTAAACAAACATTTAGACGTATTTTGACTGTCTCTTTCTTGTCTGTTGTTCTTTCTGTTTACATTGTTTGCTAGTGCTTGCATGCCAGATGTTGAATATGCACAGTTTAAAACTAAATTCATCAGACACATGTCCCTGGTGTCATATGCATTTTTAATTGTCTCACAGAATCTCTGTTGCTGCCTCTTCTTGTCTCTAGAGATGCGACAAGTACCTTTCTATCTCTCTTTGTCTCTGTCCCAGGCCCTCTTCCTTTTTTTACTGAATGTGTTGACATCTTGGCCACATAGACAATGCAACGTTTAATAGTAGTTGTGTGACAAGATCTCCCGATAATAAAATGAAAAGCTGTCTTGCGATATCACCGTGATGGAGCGTGAAGATGAAAATAACATTGAATATGCCACCGCTACGTTTAGATTACATTACGGTGCCCACCGCGGCACTGCCTCCACTGTCATTTTCCTTTTTATAGAAGTAAAAACCATTTAATTCAATTAGATAACGGTTGCTTCAATTGTAAACTATTGCAAATTTCTGCTTTGCTCATCCAGCACGAGCTTCAGAGTCGCACACAGTGCAGCAGGAATCACAGTTCATTGATAACTCAACAAGAGTAAGACGAGATGACTGACAAGACCATGGCAGAGGATTCATTGTGCAACAGAGCCTAAACATCTGATAAATGTCTTATCTTGTAGAATGCACACTCAGCACCGCTGCTCCCTATAAACAGATTATGTGCAAACGCGAATTTGAAAGCGAAAGTAAAACGCAAGCTCCCTGATGCGCACAAATTAGGCTACATACAATAGCATGTCTCACAATATCAAACCTATCTTAAGCTGTGTAGTTGTAACCACCTCTAAGCTGTGGTCTCTGTTTTGTTCTGTTTGCACGTTGAATATTGAGAGAATACTGTGATTATGGTTGCACAATTGTTTAATAACTTAATCACAAAAATAAATAACACAGCGTTTTTCCTAGTCTTATTTATACTGTTTTTATTTCTATGTTCAATTTATGGAAAGGAGTTTAATTAGGAGGTCACACACAGCTCAATCAGAAATTCTGGAAGCTCATAATTCATGTAAAATCATACAAGAGAGAAGCCAGTCAGTTGAGTTTGTGGCAAAACCTTTACAGTGCTTGTATATTGTTGTTTTTCAATGCATATGATAATTCATACTCAGAAAGTAGAACTGAAAGATGAATTACTTAAGATGATTAGTTAAAACATTTCAAATTGCATCCAGTCATGAATTTTGTCATTGAGGATTTCTTAATAGTGTGCAAAATCTCATCTCGTCTCGTTCTCTATTGCAAATTTCATCCTTAATCAGCAAAACCTATCAAAACGCTGCCACTAACTGTGAAGACTGTAATCCAGTCGAGTTTATTATTGTCCTGAACATCTAATCCTTAAGATTAAAGCATATCCAGATCAGGATTAACACATCTGGAAAATTACATACTCATTAATCTTTAGATGAGATTTACGGCCAACAGTTATTTGTCCAACCATCTCTGGATCTGGTGTTGGATATTGCTTCAGCCACAGTGTTTTTAAAAGGATCTTTTTTTTCCCCCAAATATTTTTGATTAATCTGTAAGTATAATACTGCCCTGCTTTTCTGTTTCAATCAAATCAAATAGAATGAAGGCCTGCTGTGAAGGTGAGTGATGGGTGATGGTGTTATGGAACAGTAGGAATTATGATGAAGCATACTAACATCAGAAGCAGGCAGCAAAGCTTTATGTTGTTAATGATCATGCATGAAGGCTCAAATCAAATCTGTGCACATAAATACGTCTCTAAAGGCAATATATTTATTTTTGCTGATTCCCTAATCAAGTAAATATAATTAATAATCTAACTTGTTATATACAGTGGTATATCACCACTAGTTAAAATGCTTCTATTTTGCATTCTTTCCATATTAACAAATTATTATTATGCTGCTGATTATGTAATTTGCAATTAAACTTTTTGTGATGAAAATGTCAGGGACTCCAAAAGTTTGTGCAAAACCTGATGATCAATTTTATCCAGCATGATATGAAAACATCTGACCTTTACAAAGAAGTTTAAACATGGTCAGACTTTTAGTCCCCATTGTATATAATACATCCATGATGCATTATCATGCAATGTCTTTTAATACGCCTTTTTTTTTGTTTGTTTGTTTGTTTTTGTTTTATGCTATATTATTTATCCAGCTATAATACATTATAGTACTTCCATAATCATTGTAATATGAGTATGCATTAAATACACAATTAGCATCAATTTTCTTGTGTTAAATCATGCATATAATAACTATAATGTGGTTTATGAGGCACTATGAATATGTTTATAAGTCTTTATACAGACCTCATAGAAAGTGGTACCAAATATCTTATATAGTTGGTTCTCTTCAAGTATTTTGTTAGCTATTTCAGTGTATTGCATCTTTGTTGTGTGCCTGCCTTTGAGTGTTTGTCAGGATATTCTGGATATAAGGATTTGACTTTGCTGTTGCTTTAGAAGGTGAAGTTTAAAAGACATTCCTTCTGTCATTTCTCTACTGTATGTCAGTATCTATAACAGTCACTTTTAAACAACATCCCGCCTCAAAAAGGCATCACTGGAAAGTTTTTCTCCCAATTTGTCTGTTGTAGATTGTTATTTGTTGCTCAACTTATAACAAGGTTCCTTACATTTCAGATTGATTTGCAGCTTTCAAAATCTTGTTCTGAATTCCCTCTTGGCAAGCAGATGGAAATACTGACTTAAAGGGTTAGTTCACCCAAAAATGAAAATAATGTTATTTATTACTCACCCACCTTCGTTCATCTTCGGAACACAAATTAAGATATTTTTGATTAAATCCAATGGCTCAGCAAGGCCTGCATAGACAGCAGTGGTACTTCCTCTCTCAAGATCCATAAAGGTACTAAAAACATATTTAAATCAGTTCATGTGAGTACACTGGTTCTACCTTAATATTATAAAGCGACAAGAATGTTTTTTGTGTGCCAGACTTTTTAACAATATCTAGTGATTGCCGATTTCAAAACAAATTTCAATTTGTGTTCTGAAGATGAACGAAGGTCTTACAGGTGTAGAGCGACATGAGGGTAAGTAATTTTTTGGGTGAACTAACCCTTTAAGTTGATTTGATTTTGTGGTATGTTAAGTAGTGAAATTAGAATACTTAATAATTTAACTGTGGCCAGAACAATTGATTTTAATTCTAGACCTGAACGTATGAAGTGTTAAAATACTAACTACAACAAAATGCTTTCCTGTTATGTGTGTCTTTCACATAATATTGTCATATAAACATCAGTCAGTGAGTCAAAAGTGTCATGTGTTAACTCATATGTTAATTTAGTGAGTAACCGATTCAGTGAGTCATTTGAGTTCTGATGAGATTATGAAACTGCTGGCAAAATTTCCATTGTCAATAGTGTAGCAATGTATGAAGCACAGCTCACAAGTCACTTTAAAATCAAGCAGCTTTGTGCTGGTCAACGCATGACCAACTTGAACCCGATGTGAAATATGAGAGAGGGAAATCTTTCGCCCTCATGTGAAATTCACCATCATGCAGATTCCCATTGAAATATCTTGATTTTGACTGTTATGAATAGCAGAACACCGATAAATGTGACCCTACCTTTACACTTTAGCTATTTTTGGAGTAGCTATATACTTTTTTACTTGTATACTTGATATATCTGTACTGATGTTATGAATACGTCTTCATCTCTAGTTCACTTGTTGGACATAGTCTTGCTAGACATATTCTTGTTTCACACCAATGAGCTGTTAATTATTTTGTATATTTGACAGAATATGATTTTACAAGCACCTTGAGAATTGATACTAGCATGTTCATTTTTGCATAATTTCCCCACTCCTTTCCTCTTTGTCTACATTTGTCTTCATGTAAAAAAGTCCATCTTTAAAGATGTTTAATCACCTTGTTTTAACATGAAGGATTTTCCCCGTCATATCTAATTACAGGCACAAGGCTGTGTTGATTCAGTGTGTGTGTGTCCATCCATGTGTTTGTGTGTGACCTCTGCGGGGTCTTGTCTTTGCCAGTTAGAACACGCAGGCCAAATTTTTATCTCACAATGGCAGCCGACTCGCACAACATGAGCCAAAGTCTCCTTCAAGAGAATTAACCAAATCATTAGAGATAAAGAAAGAAAGAGAGGGGGGAGGGAGAGAGAAAGACTCATTATTGTCTGAGTAGTTTACTGAAAGGTCGCTTCCTCCCTCTTTACCGTCCACTAAAGATGTTTGGGTCCTTTTCTCTGTTCGTAAGTGTATGTTTATAGGCCTGAGTGATACAATTGTTCTAATTTCCAATGCAGACATACTAGCTCTGCTATAAAACATACTGGGCTGCTTTATGGTGTGCTTTTAAAGACCCCAACATACTTCAGGCGAAATCGAAGAACAAACTGGTTTGACTTGACAAAATAAGGCCAAAACAAAGTTTGTTTGGAGTTCATTTCAGGAGTTCAAAACAACTTCCAAAGCGAACTTTCCGGAAAAGTTCACTCCAGCTTGTAAATAACTTCAAACTACCATTGGCGATTACGTAATATATAGGTGTGGCTCTGAGGCCCCGCCTACTTTGACACAAAAATCTTCTCTGATAAATTTCTTCTGTTCAGTCCGTCGATGTCAGACACAAGTAAAAACATGAACACACTGGAGGGCTGCTTTATAGTAGAAACTGAATTTATTATTTTAATTAAAAGTGACACAAACTGGTTTTCCTGTTCAATACTATAAAGATTCTTGCTTTAAAGCGATATCTAGTATGAAATGCTTTATAAATAAACGTGACATGACTTAACTGTAGTAGTGAAGTGCAGAGCTTGCACAAACATATCCACATCACTATGATCAGATGCTTTCTTAACTGCCATTTTCTCATTGCTGTCATTTTTGTTGTTCATTTTGTTATAGGTTGTTTGCAATCACGTGATTCTGGTGATGCATGAAATTCAGGTGGAGGGCAAGAAGTGAAAATTAGAATGGAAGAGATGTAGAAAAGTCGGTACTGTGCTGGTTTAGAAGGGTATAAACAGAAAATCACAACATATGTTGGATGTGATCCTTATGTTATGAAGAGGAGAGATTTTTCTACTGAATTAAAAGACTTGCCTGCCATTGAGGCGGTAGATATAGAGAATGTGAAGCTGCCGTCACACCGCGTTCAGTTCTAGTCTGGTTTGTTTATATTGTGCTGCCTTTCTGTTAGTGATGTTAAGGGCAGTATTTTGATTTTCTGTCGTGATTGTGAAAAATGTCGCCATTGTAGGTCATTTATGCTGAATTGCAAAAGGGACTCACATCATCGTTCAGGGAAAAAACTGGACAGTGTAATACAGTTTTCATCTTTTCTACATGTAAAAATACTAAGGGAAGCAGGTTGAGGAGGCGCCATATAGAAAATCTAATAATGTAACTGATTAAACCCACTGTCTATTACTCAATAAAATAATGACATTGCTAAATGTTTTTGAAAGTTTTGTATTCTGTTTTGGTTTAATAATTAACATTACATTTGCCAGTATGACTCTCATTCGGCTTGTGAATGAGCATAACTTGCTCACAACCACTTCAAAACTGTTCACAAGATTCTATGGGTTTGATTTTGGTTGTCATTTGTTGAAATAAATATATATATATATAGTGTGTCGGTGTCTGTCCGCTGAATGTGACCCTCCGATTCTCCTCCGTGGCCATATGGGAAAGTGAATATTTACAAAGACAACATTGAAACTAAATTAAAACATTTACACCCTTCCAACAAAGAAATAGATCGACTTCTGTCAGCTTGTTGAACACTTTTTTTTTTTATTTGGACATTTTCTACCACATGATGGCTGAAGCAGCAGCGCGTGACACTGTTTTCTACAAAACTTAAGTGACCAAATTATCATGCAATGAGAAGATAAAATATCTTCTCTTCCCTGCAAACGATACCATGAAGAGTGTGAATATTTAACCAAGTCAAAAACAAAAAAGGTAAACGGGTATCCATATTCATTTCAGTATCAGCAGACGCAAAACGATATAAAATACGACAGCTTTTAAAGTTAAGAAACAATAAAAGTTACGTAAGCGATTAAAAGCTTCTTGTGGTTTCTCGGTTTGATCGAATTAAGCAACCATAAATCACGCAAAACATAGGAATTTTGAGTTTGTGATAACGATTCCTATATAAAAAAATCACTTCCTGCCCTCCAGCCGCATTTCGAGCCACAGCAATGACATCATGTGCAAACAACCTATTGAGAGGAAAGCGTGCAGCACTTATTTCAATATTCATCTAAACTTCGCTCTTAGCAGCGTGGAGAACAAAAAGAGCAAAAAGAAGTTTGCCATGAGTATATCGGGCCACTTATATAATGTTACTTACATGTTAGTTTTGCGTGACTGTACTTTTATGGAATCTATTTGTAAACTTCTTTTATGATTGACGATTCTCTATTTACTGGTGAAGATCACTTTTTTTCATACATAATACACTTTTTTTATTGCCAACGTGCAAGAGAACTCATCTACCGCAGTCAAGTGCAGTGTGTTGTTTTCAAGATCTTCTTCATGGGAGTGTTGTTTAAGAATCTGGACTTCTAAAGGATTTCAAAGAAATCACAATCCGGTTCTGCTATCATTGTGCGTTTGAGTGTGCCATTTAAATCCATTACTTCAGGGCAACTCGTGCAGTTAGAATGAAAAAGTGTCTGTTAAATAACAAGTAATTACAAAAAAGGAGATATACCGCTGTTATATGTGGGAGAGAAAATCAAAGTTCTTGCTTCTGAGAAATGGTTTTTAAAATGGACTTTTGTGATCCATGCCTTTAACTTTGATGCCATCTGTATGTTTGTGTGCAACTAGAAGTTAACTAAATCAACAAATTTACCTCACATTGAGTGTCAAGTCTGAGGTAATTTATCCCCCATATTAAAACTCTGAAGGTCTTCAATGTATATGTGTGTGCATGTGTGAGAGTGTTTATAGTAGTTTTGTATCACATTATTTATTTGTATTTATTCTTCCTCCCATTACGATGTGGTTTTACACCAGAAAGCTTTTATTTGAATGTGTATAACTTGACTGGTCCCTGAGTCAAGCTGTCTATGAGTCACTCCTGCAGCTAGACAGTAAACTGGAGTAATTCATGTTTGTCAGTGTGCTTCATAGCAGCAGCATCCTGAGCCTCTGTAATCCACGTTCAACAATCTACATGAGGGCACTGTTCAAAAGTTTGGGGTCAGTTTCTTTTTATGTTTTTTAAAGAAGTCTCTTACACCGTGTTATACTCACCAAGGCTACATTTATTTGATCAATGATTAACTGAGAAAATAAGGAAAGAAAAAATATGTGTATGTGAATGAGTGAGTGAGTGAGTGAGTAAGTAAATGAATCAATGATGAAAGGAATAAACAATGGGTGAATGATTAAATGAATCCACAAATGAGCATGACTTCTAAATCCCCTGCTGTTGTTTATAACTTTAAAACTCTCAACTGTTGTTTACTCACTTGGCATGACTCTGATTCACAGACCTTATGACCCAATTACCCGAGTTTAACCACACAACTTTAAACAGCTCGGAGATGCTGAGGTATCTTTAGATCTCAGATCACACTCTAACCTTCACTGATATACATACAGCTCTAATGAGTTTGACTGGAGGACTGTTTGAACACGTAGAGTTTCTGAAGGTGCATCTGTGGTATCACTCAGTGATATTGAGAGCCCTCAGAGAGTCACCTCTTTAATTTGGTCCGCTGTGGCTGGATGAGTTTGACACTTTTAATTAATTAATGCCGTTACACGTCACTTAACATGCACGTTAAGAGGTCAGATATACAAGCGCTGCTCAAAATGCATACATTTCAGATATGCAAACTGGTTTATTCAATACTATTAATGGTCCTTTGTGTTTAAAAAAAAAAAAAAAAAATTATATTCATATCATATCAGCTGATATACATTCATATATTTAAGCATTAGTGACCAGTGGTAAAATCACAACTTATTAGTGATGAAACTCTGAACTCTTGGGACCCACATGCAGGCTTAAACCATATTTTGGGACAAAGACGAAGACCATTAAACATGACCAGACATGCTGTGACTAAAATAACTGGCCAATAGATACTGCTAAAAAGACAACTAACCTGATCACACACTCAGACACACGGGACTTGAGATCATGTCCATGCCAATCCAGAACCATGGAGTGTATAGTACTTACTTTTGGATCCTTATTTATTGATTGTATCAGGGGCATTCCCTCAGAGGAGGCAAGGGAGGCAGTGCCTCCTCCAAAAATACAATGAGAAAAGAATCCATATTACAAAAATAAAGCAATGCAAATATTACAAAAATGTGACATTAAAAAGTTTAAAAAGTCACACGGTTTTCTAAAGTAACACTGTCCAACAGCGACACCCGCAGGTAAAGTTACAGCGGGACGCCACACCTCTCGTGCCTCCCTTGAGCCCATTGACTTATAGCAGACCCCCTAAAGCGTGCAGTGGGTTTAGTGGGGGTTAATTGAGAATGAATGGGTGAAAGTCACGTGAGAGGAGGCTATGATTGGATGTGATTAGTTATAATGGGCAATGATTGGTTCATGCGATAAATTCTGCCTAGTGTTTTCATGCCTTTTCCGTGTTCGCAAAGCAGTCTGAATAAACAAAATGAAGGCATTAATGGGAAGACTAATTAAAAAGTAAGTAAACAGCTCACCCACTTAGATATCACTGCTTTGTGTCACGTCAAAATTAAACTTTAAATGGCCTGAAAACATAATGACTGTTTTTTTTTTGTTTTGTTTTGTGAGCAATTAGCTTGGTGAAATTAAAGATACATCTCTGGGTCTGTGATCATTGTTTACTGAGCTTGATGGCTGATAATCCGAAAATAAGTTGACTAATAAAAAGGACAGCTGAGCATCAGTTTACAAATAAAGTATATTGTTTAAATTGTTACTGCCTTTAATTAATGTAAAAGTAATGCTCTGGAGAAAACCGTTATGTCATCGTCCAGCTCAGTTCATTTCGTATACAATAGTGTCAATGCAGGCTATTCAAAAACATTGTGTAATATAAAGCGTCCCCAACTAAGTAAGCCAGAGGTGACAACGGCAAGGAACCCAAACTCCATCAGGTGACAATAATGGAGAAAAAAAAAACCTTGGGAGAAACCAGGCTCAGTCGGGGGGCCAGTAATTATTCTGTGCTCACTGAAAGCAAAAATGTTGCAAAAAATGACTAAATCACAGCCTATCGGAACTTGTATCTGGAGCGGGATTTTGGACCAATGAGATTTCACTGTGGGCGGTGCTTTTATGAAGTGCTTTTTTTTTTCATTTCGAATATATACAAATGTCATTTACATTTTTTAGTTTGTCAACAGATTTTAAGCACTGTGCATGTGCGTACGTGCTCTGGTACGTAAGAACGAGCCTATGATTGAATCTGGAAGTAAAGTAAAATAACTGAGAAAAATGAGAAGTAGTCCTCAGATGCCATGTCTGTAATTTATAGCAAAAAAACTAGCATTATTTCGATCTCAAACGGATTCATTTAAAGAAGTTATTACTCCACCACCTGTGTGACATCATTCACCAACGTGGCTGAACAACAGGTTTACGACAATGCGGTTTCGGAAAACAGTCGTGACTAGCTAGTTGATTTGTTCAACGATGCATCACACTCTGGTAGTTAAACAGGGAGTTACGTTGTTGTACGCGAAACGTACCCCAGAACGTTTTTATGCATATACATGGTAATGTAGAACAGAAATTTTAAACAACAGGATTTCACTGTGGGAGGGGCTACTAAGCTCAACAAGATGAAAAAGAAAGAAAACCAATGACAAAATGTTTCGTTTTGTGGTGTAATTGACATTCGCACCTATTCATTTGTAAAACTGTTTGTAAAACTAAGTATAGTTTAAATGATGCACACAGAAATTGTTGGTTCTTTTTTGGTTTTGCAAGCTATTTGAATGAGACTTATTGTACAAAATGGTTGCAAAATCCAAAACTAAACTAGAAAGACATCCTTTTTTATACCAGACTCAAACTGGACCGAAAGTTCTACAGTAGGTGAAGATGTTTCAAGTTTTTCTGATCAAGCAATTTGCCATTCACTGACAGTGTTCAAAGGTGATCTGTGAAGTTCTTTTCGGTCGCACTACTTAATTAACCGGCGTTCCTCCTGCTTTCTTGGCATGATCAAAAGATCTCTGCCGGCAGAACAGGAAGATACGTTCGATTAAAATGAGCCCTGAAAGTATATTAATAGCTAAGTCTGTTAGCACTCTCAAGGGAAATGCTGAGATCCAGCTCTTATCAATTCATCCAGACACCAGGAAGACTGCAAAAATAAGTCTCTGGCTTTTAGACTTATTTTCCTTACCCTTGCCTGCTACGGACTGGAAGAATAAACTGGATTGACTCTAAGTGTGTGAATTACCTGACAAACGCAAGAGGCAGCTCTGCTATTTTGTCTGGTGAGGGTAAGTGGAAAAATTGCAGGGAATTACACCTAGGGAGTGGACATCCCTCTCTTTCTCACTTGGCCTCTTTTTACCTCGCTTTCTTGTTCATTAAGGTGATTGACACTGGAACTGGAGAGGGTCAATAGGTGCTGGTGCGCAAAGGAGAAAGGATAGAGATCCCTTTGTAATTTCTGTTTCGGCCTGTTTCCTCTCTCTTTATCTCTGTCTTACATGCTTCTTTCACAGCACAATCGCAGCATCATTCTCTTTCTCAATACCTCAGTCAATTGAACAGAAAACCGAACATCATGACCGCTGAAAAATGCAACGTGCTTTTGCTGTGATTTCAAAGAATGTTCCAGACAAAGTTGTGAGGAATGTATCTCTGTAATCCTACCAGCTGTGCATTTTTTCCCCATGTCCCTAATGGTGTAGCCAAGTGGTTAAAGAACTGGGTTTGTAACTGAATGCTTGCCATTTTTGGTCAGTAAGATTTTTATAATGTTTTTGAAAGAAGACTCTTCTGCTCACCAAGGCTGCATCTATTTGATCAAAAATACAGTAAAAACAGTAATATTGTGAAACATTATTACCTATCAAAATAACTGTTTACTATTGAAATGTAGTTTAAAATGTCATTTATTCCCGTGATGGCAAAGCTGAATTTTCAGCAGCTAGTCTTTAGCCCACATGATCCTTAAGATGATCACATTAAACATTTCTTATTATTATCAATGTTGAAAACAGTTGTGCTGCTTAATATTTTTGTGGAAATTGTGGTAGTTTTTTTTTTTTTTTTTTTTCAGGATTGTTTGATGAATAGAAAGTTCAAAACAGCATTTGTTAAGAAATAGAAATCTTTTGTAACATTATAAATGTCTTTACTGTCACTTTTGATACATTTTATGCATCATTGCTGAATAAAAGAATTTATTACTTTAAAAAAAACAAACAAACAAACAAAAAAAAAACAACCATTTAAAAGTCTTACCCCAGACTTTTAAAATTTGGAGTTGGTCCATTAACTAAGCCAAAAAAAACAAAAAAATAAATAAAAAAAAAAACAAACATAAAGGAATATTTCACCCAAAGATTTAAAGAGTTAGTTCACCCAAAAATGAAAATACTGTCATGAATTACTCACCCTCATGTCGTTCCACACCCGTAAGACCTTTGTTCATCTTCAGAACACAAAATAAGATATTTTTGATAAAATCCGATGGCTCGGTGAGGCCTGCATTGACAGCAAGATAATTAACACTTTCAGTGCCCAGAAAGCTACTAAAGACATATTTAAAACATTGCTTCATGAAGCTTTACGGATTATTTGTTTTGAATCAGTGGTTCGGAGCGTGTATCAAACTGCCAAAGTCACGTGATTTCAGTAAACAAGGCTTTGTTACGTCATAAGTGTTTCGAAACATTTCCAAATTTCAATGGTTTGCGTGACTCTGGCAATTTGAAACACGCTCCAAACCACTGATTCGAAACAGAAGATTTGTAATGCTTCGCCGATGAACGAAGGTCTTACGGGTGTGGAATGATATGAGGGTGAGTAATTAATGACAGAATTTTCATTTTTGGGTGAACTAACCCTTTAAGTGCAGTAGGAATCATAACTAGAATCATTGTGTAATCATATTCAGAAATGTTAATTGCAAACTGAATCTGAACTATAATTGTTAAAGTGATAGTTCAACCGAAAAATGAATATTTTGTCATCATTTACTCCACCTCATGTTGTTCCAAACCTGTATGACTTTTTGAACTTTCATTGTATGGACAAAAAACACTGAGACTTTTTTATCCCCTAAAGAAATTCAAATATTTTTCAATCTTCTTTCGAGCTCCAGGAAGAAAGTAAGCAATATATATTGCTCTGGAATGACAACAGAGTGTGAAAATGATGGAATTTTGGAAAAACTATCCCAATCACTGTAAAAAAAAAAAAAAAAAAAATTCTGTTAAATTTACGGTATCTGGCAGCTGGTTGCCAGAAATTTTCTGGTGGTTGCCAGAAATTCACCGTATTTACCGTAGCAACATTTTAGTTTGAACTTAAATTTACTGTAAAGAAACACGCATTTCATTAACTGAAGTACTAATATCTGTTTTGTTCCTTTGTAATACACTGACAACCACCAATAACAAATGGTGATGAGAGTCACATGATGAATCAAAGTTCATCACAAGCAGCGTTTCCACAAGCTGAGAACATAAATACTAATATATAGAAGTTGCACACAGTGTTATTCACACTAACACTAAACACCATCATGGTAACACACATATATGCAATAAACATTAATTTAACAAGATTAGTTGTAAAATAAAACCCTAATGAACATAACTGATTAAAAAAAAAAAGAGAAAAACTAAGAAGAAAGAGTTATTTCAATGAAAATACATCAAATGTCAATGTCATAAGGAATTCTTGGAATGTCAGTTTACGTTTTTTCACTGTAAATTATACAATCACTTGTTCTTTTTCCCTTCCAAAAACTGTGAATTGAACAGTATTTTACTGTAAAAATTACATTAAATGTACTGCATATAGTTACTGTATATAGATACTTTCTGTTAAGTTTTTTTTTTTTTTTTTTACCGTAGCATTTTTACAGTGTAAATCAAAAACTAAGTACAATCAGACACTGATGTTTTAACCCTTCCATTATGCACAAAGAGATAAACATGTTTACCCTTGCTGCTCCTCATTCATTTAGATATTCATGAAGTGACGTTTGAGTTCTTTGACTGAGGAAGGAATGCAAAGAGACATTGAGAGACTGCTGGGGTTCATCTGTTTATTTCATGGTGTTTTATCTTCTCCTGTTCAATTACAGATTCAGAGATTAAGAGTGACAGATGATCAGAATAACATGCGCCTCTAATCCAAATATTATATGTAGTCATATGCATGTGTGTGGCTTCTGCTCATGCATGAACATGGAGTTGTGTTTGAATTATCCATTCCTCTCTTTCTCTCTCTCTCTCTCTGTCTGCATGTATCTGATGCTGCTGGGGTTCCTCTGTCAGTTCCTGATGATGTAAATCTTTCATGACTTGTCTCTCATTCTCACTTCCTCCCTCACGCTCATCCTGTTCTTTTCCTTTCATCCGCTGTTTCTCGTGTCCTTTCTTCTCTCTCCGCTCTCCTCTGCTCTTCATTTGCCCTGGCACATCGTCTTCCTCCCTGAAACTTCATCACTCACTTTGTGCTTCGCCCTTGTTCGTGTTTGTAAAGTTTTCAGGAGAAAATGGGTGGGAGAAGGAGCGAGAGAAAGATCACAAATGAGATTTCTTTAATATCTCAGTTTTTTTTTCTCCCATGCATTAATGAGAGCAAACTTTTGCTTAAAGCCGAGTTGAACTTTTCACACTATTTTGTTGCCTGAGACAAAATTTGCAGGTTGTAAAAGATTTATTTTGTCGTAAGGCAAAATCTGTTGTCTTGGATCACATAATTGGCTGATAAATTGCCTTTTCGATGAATCTTATCTGGCAATGTCACAGATTTTTGTTCACATTCCTCCTACGACACCCGTCTAATGAATAACCAATTGAAATGCAGAAACTGATCGCACATGTGTGTAAACACAAACACAATGTTTTTGTATGCATTTTGTGTACCTGAATGACCTCATACATTTGACAAAAATGACTGCTGGGAATAATGTCTCTAATAATGCAGAGAACCCATTTCCAGTGGTAATGAGTTAATCAGACGTGATCTTTTGTGGTTTTTAATCTTTTTTTGTGACTAAACAGCTGCATTCTTTCTTTTTAAGAATTTAATTAATTTTAGTTCATGTAGTTCATTTAGTTCAATAGTTTTAGTTATTTTTTGTGCAGTTAAACTAAATGAAAATGAGAAATGTTTCCTTGACAGCTAGTCTAAATAATATGTTAAAATAAAAACTTTTTCAGTTAAGGTTTATTTTAAGAAACTGTTTTTTATGTTTTTAGTTTTATGGTACGTTTACACGACAATGATGTACTAAAAAATGTTTTCAAGTACAGACAACAACGTTGTCAAAATGATCCCCATTCACACGGATACACGAAAACGACTAAAAACGCTGTATTATAGGGCTTGGACAATACATCGATTCTTCGATGATAAGCTCAGGATCGATTCGAGAGAGAATCGCGATACATCGGAAAATATCAGCATCACTCCAGATTCTTTGTATCATGAATCGAGAATCGATGTATTGCAACAGCCCTACTGTATTATGCTGCCAGGCCAGTAGTTGGCAATGTCACTTTGTAAAGAAACACTATGTGCCTATAGACTGAACACGTAATACACATGCGCATGACGTCACCGTTTTCACAAATTTGTGTTTTTGTTGTTTACATGGAGACCATTTCAAATTTCCTAATTTCAAAAGTGTGTGTTTTCAGGCCACCAAAACGCGGTTATGTAAACGAATGGCCAAAATGCATAAAAAGTTTTCTATTTTTAGTTGAAAACGGTATTGTGTAAATTACCCCTCAGTTAACTATAATAACCCTGCCTCAGACGTTATAAAAGAATCATTAAGGAACCAGAATCGTAAAGTGCAATCAAATTCAGAACCAGAATCATTCGGTTGCCTTCCTAATTACCATTGTGTCCTTGAGCAAGACACTGTTGTTACTTCCAGGGACAGGATTGGAAAACACACATTGTGTCAAAGCATGTGTGCTAACCACTAGGCCAGAGCTTTCTGTTAAGATATTTCTAGACAAATCTAGATTAAAAATGTATGTAATGAGGTCGTGTGACAACAAAGTAGCAGTTTGTTTAGTTTGGAATGTTTATTATTGTATAATGTGTCACTTGCTATTTCTTGCGTTTTGGCAGTGCCAGGGTTTTTGTGTCACATTCTCTCAGTGTGACTGCTCCTACAACACCCGTCTAATGTATAACCAATTGAAGCACAGCATTTCCTGTGGTTGTCGTGTGAGACAGAGAGCAACAGAGACAGAGAGCGGGAAAGATGTTACCTTAACTCTTTCCCCACCAGCGTTTTTTTTTATTTTTATTTTTTTAAAGCTGCCAGTCAGCGCCAGCATTTTTGATCATTTTCACAAAACTTTCATGGCTCCCAGAATATTTTGTATGTTCTGAATATTTCAAAAGAAAGAAAAGAGCCTAAAAAAAAAAAATCTAGCTTCATGCTTTCTTTATTTTATCAACACTTGAATGTGGGCTCGTTTCATAAAAAAATCGGATTCGGAGAGATGATCAAATAATAGATGGAGTAGATTGCGTCTATCAACACCCCCGTATCTTGCACAGTCCTATACCTCTTCGTGAGTTTGATTTATATGCTTTTGAATGTTTGATGATCATGTTAGCTTGTGCGTAAACAATGCTTCTATCGCTTGTTTCTGCTTCTTTGCTTGTTTTTTGATACAGAGATTCTGTTCTATTTCAGAAGATGCGTAATAGCACCCCCTACCATATAACAGTGAAAACATGGATTGCCGGAAAGTTCTGTCATAAATGATGGAAAATCATGTCAATGGCAGGGAAAAAGTTAACTCTTAATAGTGTTTTGCATATAGGCCTGCAGTATGATTCTGAAGAATTGCTTTCTCTATTTTTCTCTTTTTTATATATATATCTATCACTTTTTTTTTTTTTTTTTACTTTTTCATTCATCAAAGAATCCTGAAAAATGCATCAAAGGTTTCCACAGATAAAGCACAACTGTTTCCAACTTTGATAATAAGTCCCAAATCAGCATATTAGAATGATTTCTGAAGATCATGTGACACTGAAGACTGGAGTAATGATGCTGAAAATTCTGCTTTGCATCACAGGAATAAATTATATTTTAAAATATATTGAAATAGAAAACAGTTATTTTAAAATATATAATATTTCACAATATTAGAGTTTTTACTTGCAAAAAATCTTACCATCCCCAACTTGAACAAACGTTAGGGATCTCAATATGAACTCCCATCAAATTTCAAATGAACTAATCAACCCACACTCGTTTTGTTGAAAAAAAATCTTTAAGACAAATTGTAGGACAAATATTAATGGTATGTGAGATACAGAAACTTTCAAAGAATTCAATATATTAACATTTAATGAAACAAATTTCTCTGTGATATTGATCAAAATGCATTTCTATGTTTATTTATGAGTGTGTTTACTCTTATGTGTACATTCTGCACCTAATTTTGTTGGTTAAAGTGAAAGCAGGAAGCTTATAAGTGTGGCGCTTCCATTAAGAGCAGGTCAAGGGTCAGCAAATTCCCATAATTACATGTCGCAGAATGATAAAATCATGGCAGGTGTGAAGGAGGGCCTGAGAACAGTGGAGCTGATGTTGTTTTGGGCTTAAAGTGTGAGGATATATGAGGTATTTTGGTGAGAGGAATGATTTTTTTTTCTGAATTTTTTTTTATTTATTTTTTTTCCCTTCTTTCTCTGCTCTCTGTGACCTGATGAGCAGTAAACAAGAGGAATCGTGGTTCCCTTGGTAAGACATTCTAATGAACTCTTAAAGCTTGTAATCTTCACCCGTCCTCTCTCTTTCATTCTCATTCACATCTCTTCTCCTGTCTCACTGCTCTGATGACATTAGATGATCATCTGCTTTGAGATTTTGAATTATGAAGTGAACATATGTCCTCTTGGCATTTCCCTATCTGATTGCCCAGAAGATGAGACACGGGCTATGTTCGGAATCATTTTGAGTAGGGTTGGATGGAGAACAACGACGAGAAGTGATTACAACCCACTCCACGCTCTTAGATTTAGGAGACAGAATGTAAGCAAACACAAGTAGTGAGTTTCACTAAAAGCTTCGCTTTGTGAATAGCGGGCATAAGCAGAATTTCCAATTAATAAATAAATTAAATAGGGCTGCAACAACACTGAAAACAAAGTTGCTGCCTTAAATTTTTGAGTACAATGAACTTGGATGTTTAAGTAATTTCAACTTAAATTACATTAAACTGGCTTTAAAAAATGAGTTGAATCTTGTATAACTTTTAAAAATAAGATGAAAATTGCTAAACTTATTTTGCAAGCAATGTAAAAACATGTTGTCATAAGTTATTAACTTATCGATAATATAATCTTTTATAGTGAACTAATGCATAAAATCGATAATGCGAATAATAGACAACAAATTTGATTGTCGATTTATTGCATCTGCGTGCTGTGCATGTAAAACATCCGCCAGTCACATGATTTTACACTATTGAATACGCTGAATGAGTGCTGATGCACTCAAGTAATTGTATTTTTATGAGAGGAGTAACTGTAAAGGGACTATTGTAGATACATTACTACGTTCAGATGAGTGAAAACATTCAATATATTTGTTTTCATAGCCTTCAAATTGCACACTGTTTGAAGGACATTGAAGGATGTGGAATAACATTTTTGTAAATAATGGATTAAATGTAAATATTTAAAAAGAAATTAATATAATAATAATATAATATAAATAATATAGAACAATTAAGCTAATATTTGTTTTTTAATCCAATTAATTGATTCACTGAAGAAGTAATCAACAGATTAATCGATTAAAATAATTGTTAGTTGCAGCTCTAAAATTGATAAATAATATATTTAAAATATGTTGCCTTCAATTCAGTCTGATATAGTTGTCAGCAACATGTCATAGCTACTGACTTTACATTTCTTTAGTGACAAATGATCCAGAAGTAATATCACCAATTATTTTATTTTATTTTATTTTATTTTATTTTATTTTATTTTATTTTATTTTATTTTATTTTATTTTATTTTATTTTATTTTATTTTATTTTATTTTATTTTATTTTATTTTATTTTATTTTATTTTATTTTATTTTACAACCAAGAGTTAAGATTAAGTTATTATAAGTTAAACATTAAGCATTTTTGAAATGCTTGAGTTTTTTATTTTATTTTATTTTGTTTTGTTTTGTTTTGTTTTACTACCAAGAGTTAAGATTAAATTATCATTAGTTAAACATTAAGCATTTTTTTTAATTAAAATAACATAATAATTAATGACTACATAGCATAGTACTGTCAGAAATGTTGTTGTCATTTTACAATGTGATTTTTTTTTTTCACATGCTGTTTTTTTTTTTTTTTTTTTTTTAATAGCAGCAGTATTCAGTATATATGCCGTGCAGTATGCATGTATTTAATTCCGAACATAGCAATACTGTAGTTTATATTTTATGTATAGTGGATCTTATATTTTTATTTTCTTGTTATTTTGCATTCTGTGAATTATGCATGCATATTACTACTACAAAATAACATGTATAAATAATTATTGCCTGATCATTTAAAAATAGGCATGCAAAATAAGAAATCCTAAATCTTAACCCACACACACACACAGTATGATATATAGATTCACACTGGTTAATATGTGCATCGGCCAATCAGAGTTGAGAGTCCTGAGAAAAAATAATTTACTGGCTTTCCCTCTCCTGTCTGCTCTCACCCATGCTGTCTCCCTCTGTGTGTGCATGTGTGTGTAATCTCTCATGTACTGTGTGTTTAGATGGATTTGTTAGAGGCTTAAGATAATGGATTCTCCTCAGAGACAAATTTAATATCTCCACATGTCGTAATCTCACTCACTACTCATGTAGACACTGGATTAAGATTATTACATCCGATCTCTCTGAATGACCCGACCCTCATGTGCGGACTCTTGTGTGTCCCTGTAGCTGTGTTCTACATTGTTTTACAACCATCTCGATATGCTCAAGGCAGCTAATCTCTGCGCCTGATGAAAACCAACCCGTGGAAGACAACACCGTGTCAACACCATGTCAACACCATGTCAAACACCATTCTGACTTGAGTACATGAGGCCATATAAGCGGCTGACAGCAACGTTACCTCAGAAGGACGGCATACTGTCTTTTCCCTTTAGTGCAAATCTTCCTTTTCATTTGCGGCGTTCTTCAGGCTACTGTACTTCTGAGCTCACTCTGAAAAATAACACACAGCTATAATCAGCACTTCCCGAAGCACAATATGAGAATAGATAGACTTGCAGAATTGTTCTGTCAGCAGTGCTGAGGGATGTGAGCTAGAGCGTGATTCTTTATTTCTGTTGGATCGTATTTATGTTAATTGTTTGGCATCCAGCATGATACTGCAATACACAGTGTGATTTAGACAAGTCTGGTTGTTTGTTGGTTCTGGAACAATTTTCCTATCAGTCGATCATCGGTATAACTCAACCCCTTAAAGGGTTAGTTCACCCAAAAATGAAAATTGCCATTAATTACTCACCCTCATGTCATTCCACACCTGTAAGACCTTTGTTCATCTTCAGAACACAAATTAAGATATTTTTGATAAAATCTGATGGCTCAGTGAGGCCTCCATTGACAGCAAGACAATTAACACTTTCGATGCCCAGAAAGCTACTAAAGACATATTTAAAACAGTTCATGTGACAACAATGGTTCAACCTTAATGTTATGAAGCGACAAGAATACTTTTTGTGCGCCAAAAAAACAAAATAATGACTTTATTCAACAATAGCTGATTTCAAAACACTGCTTCATGAAGCTTCAAAGTTTTACGAATCTTTTGTTTCAAATCAGTGGTTCGGAGCGCGTATCAAACTGCCAAAGTCACGTGAACCATTTAAAATTTCGAAACACTTATGATTTAACGAAGCCTCGTTTACTGAAATCACTGAATATCGACTATAGCATGAACCACTGATTCGAAACAAAAGATACGTAAAGCTTTGAAGCTTCATGAAGCAGTGTTTTGAAATCAGCTATTGTTGAATAAAGTCATTATTTAGTTTTTTTGGCGCACAAAAAGTCGCATCATAACATTAAGGTGCTCAACATTAAGGTGTGACTGTAGTCACATGAACTGTTTTAAATATGTCTTTAGTAGCTTTCTGGGCATTGAAAGTGTAAATTATCTTGTTGTCAATGGAGGCCTCACCGAGCCATTGGATTTGATAAAAAAATATCTTAATTTGTGTTCAGAAGATGAACTAAGATCTTACAGGTGTGGAATGACATGAGGGTGAGTAATTAATGACAGATTTTCATTTTTGGGTGAACTAACCCTTTAAATCAGAGGTCACTTATTGGTTAAAGACAAGGTCCCTCCCCCCTCCCCCATTATTTATGCATATTAACTTATATGAATTCATGAACATACATTTATTTAATAAATAAATAATATTTTAATAAATAATTTAATTATATTAATGTATTAAATTAATGCAACTTATTAAATTATATTATATTATTGTATTAAGAATTTCATTCATTAACATATTTATTTATTTATTTATTTGACCACGTTAATATAAATACATTATATTTTAATAAATAAATAATATTTTTAATAAATACATAAATTATATTAACATATTAAATTAATGCAAGTTATTTAATTATATTAACGTATATTAATAAATTCATTCATTAACATTTTGTATTTATTTATTTGACCATGTTTATATAAATACATAATATTTTAATTAACATTAAATTATGTTTAATAAATATTTAAAAAATAATAATTTAAATAAATTGGTTTATTTAATTTTATTAAATTATTTATTTTTATTTTTCATCAATAAATATTATTTTAAATAATTAAGTTAATGTTTATTATTTATTAATGTTGTTTAGTTTTTATTATTTCATTCATTTATTGATTTATTTATAATGTATTTATTTTTGTTTATTTAAATAATTATTTATTTAACTAAATATAGCCAAAATCCATGTGTCCAGAAAGAAAGAAAGAATATAATTGCCATTTATCAGTTATCGACTATAGCATGAAATTAATTGTCGTCTCATCGTATTTGCCAGAATTTTAATATCAATGCATAGTGCACTGATTGCTTAAAAGAATTGTAGTTGTTCCAGGACCAACACAGGATGTGTAAATCACTCTAAGCACTGATATTCTGCGTAAATCAGTAGTGCAGAACTGGAAACTATTTAACACCATATGCATCCAAGTTTTGCTTTGTGTACTTGTTACTGAACATAAATTTAGAATGTGCCAGTCTATGCAAATCAGGTTTCATGCCAAGTAATAAGATCCAAACCTAAGGTGCCATAGTTTAACACATACTGGCTACATTTAGAGTGCATATACACAACTACGATTCTGAAATAGCGCTTCGTTTTTAGACTTTTCAGAAATAGCACTCCTATATATCTTGTTCCTCTTCTTATTGACTTTTCCAGTCCAATTCCATTCGCTCGCTCCAATCTTCTGTATTTCATTTTCGCTCGCAGATTTCTGCTAGGTTTTTTTGTGGTTTATTTGTCATATTTTTGAATGATGAGATACAGTGAGATGAATGCATAAATTACATACATTCCTACTGAGATTACAAAAGTTTGAGTATCTATCACTGCTGTGTTTAGAGGATGTGAGAATGCATTACACCTTTCCAGTCACTGATCAAAGATCAGATCAAAGCTTGTGTGTGTGTGTGTTTGCATCTGTGTGCCAGTTTATCTATCATGGTAGGCTGGTTTTCATCTGAGGTGCATGTTCTCACCATTCTCCTTGAGTCTTAAAGGAATCATTTGCATATAAGGAAAATTCTGTCATCATTTTCTCATTCCGTCTTTTATTTCTTCACATTTGAAGATCATATTACAATGAATGGAGACTGGAGTTTTTAAACATTAAAAAGGATACAAATGTACCATAAAAGTGTCATAAAAGTATAAAACTGTATGACTCATACACTATATTCCAATTCTTATGAAGCCATGACGTAGCTCTAAGTGAGAAACAGCCCAAATACAAGTTCATAGATAATCTTCTCCTCTATTTAGTCGATGTGGCTAAATCATTGAACTGATTCATGCATGAATTCAAGTTCTGTGAACTGGATTAATTGAAAAGATTCTAATAAGAACAATTAGCTTATGAATCAAACATTACAAGTTCTCTTATGAATGTGCCAAGGAATACACTGACTCATGTAGAATAACTCTTTTAAGGTGCTTTTAAAAGTATCGTAAAAGTATTAAACTGTATGACTCAAATGCTATATTCCAAGTCTCATGAAGCCATGCGACCGTCAGTGAGTTGAACTTAAGAACCGATTCATGCATGAATTCAGATTGATTCTGTGAACTGGATCAACTGATTCATTTAAAAGATCTTAATAGAACAATTAGTTTATACATCAAACATCATCATAGAATATCTCTTTTATGGTGCTTTTAAAAGTATCATAATAGAATAAAACTGTATGACTCAAATGCTATATTCCAAGTCTCATGAAGCAATGCGATAGCTCAAAACCAGACCAAAATGTAAGATCATAAATAATCTCCTCCTCCATTTAGTCGGTGCGTTGAATTCAAGAACCAATTCATGCATGAATTCAAATTGGTTCTGTGAACTGGATCAACTGATTCATTGAAAACATCTTGGAACAATTAGCTTATGAATCAAACATCACCAATTTTGTCATGAATGTGCTAAGAAATACACCATATGACTTGAATAGAATAACTCTTATGATACTTTTATGGCGCTTTTTAAAGTATCATACAAGTATAAAACTATGATTCAAATGTTAAATTCCAAGTCTTATGAAGCAGTGCAATAGCTCAAAACCAGACCAAAATGTAAGTTCATAAATAATCTCCTCCTCCATTTAGTCGATGCAACCGAATCACTGAGTCAATTTGTTGAACTCAAGAATTGATTCATGCATGAATTCAAATTGGTTCTGTGAACTAGATCAACTGATTCATTGAAAACATCTTAATAGATAAATTAGCTTATGAATCAAACATCACCAATTCTGTCATGAATGTGCCAAGGAATCCACTGTATGACTCTGTAGAATAACTCTTTTATGGTGCTTTTAAAAGTATCATAAAGTATAAAACTGTATGACTCGCACACTATATTCCAAGTCTTATGAAGCAATGCGATAGCTCAAAACCAGACCATAATGTAAGTTCATCAATAATCCCCTCCTCCATTTAGTCAATGCGACCGAATCACTGAATCAGTGAGTTGAACTCAAGAACCGATTTGTGCGTGAATTCAGATTGGTTCTGTGAACTGCATCAACTGATTCTTTGAAAAGATCTTAACAGATCAATTAGCTTATGAATCAAACATTACAAGTTCTCTCATGAATGTGCCAAGAAATACACCATATGACTCTGTATAGAATAACACTTATGATACTTTTATGGTGCTTTTAATAGTATCATAAAAGTATAAAACTGTGTGACTCAAACGTTATATCCCAAATTTAATGAACCTATGCGATATTTCTAAGTGAGAAACTAGACCAAAGTGTAAGTTCATAGATAATCCCCTTCTCCATTTAGTCAATACGACACTAATCACTATTCATTGAATATATAATATATTGAATATATATATAATAAAACAATTAGTTTATGAATTAAACATCGCTAGTTTGCTCATGAATGTGCCAAGGAAATACACTGTATGTATAACTTGTATAGAGTATTTTATAAAATACATCACAGCTGTCATATGTGCAACTCTTATGGTGCTTTTGCATCATTTTTGCGATTGAAAGCTCCAGTTCCCATTCATTGTAATTGCACGGAATTACATGAGAACGAGTAAATGACATAATTTTCATTTTTGGGTGAACTATTCCTTTAACGATGCAATCACATGTCATTTTCGCCATTCACCTATCTTTCTCCATCTCCTGCTCTTTCTTTCCCTCCTCTATCATCTGTCAACCATGGATAGTCATTTGACTTTCTTCTGCATGTATTATTTTTCAAAGAACGAATTGATTCAGAGAGAGGATAAAAAGAAGAAAGAAAGAAAAAAAAAACTTAGCACCTCATCACAAAACCTTATCTCCCCCATGATGCTCAGTCTGTTAACCTGATTGATTGTGCCAATAATCAACTCTCTCTCTCTCTCTCTCTCTCTCTCTCTTTTTTACCATTCTTTTCCCTTTCTCAATCTCAGATGTTATTGCCCCCACTGAATTGGTTGCCCCGGTGATAGTGATTGCACCTAAGAACACATCAGTGGTTGCCGGGGCGAGTGAGGCTACTCTTGAGTGTGTCGCTAATGCGAGGTGGGTTGCCCCCGACGGCAGTGACTCACTGCCAGGGTTCCATTAAAAATAATTTATATAATTTCAAAGATGTTTGTTATTGTTATATTGTTTTTATCATCCATCACAGTGGTGATGTCATTTACATCAGTCAAAATTGCTATTATATCTGTCGTTTCACATAAACTTGATGACTTTGACTGTGTTATGCATTCGTTTCAACTTAATGAAGCCAAACCCTGACTGGTCTACGGCTATGCGGTCCCATACACAACAAACTGCGATGCACTGTGTATTCTGACACCTTTCTATCAGAACCAGCATTAAAGGGTTAGTTCACCCAAAAATGAAAATAATGTAATTTATTACTCACCCTCATGTCGTTCTACACCCTTAAGACCTTCGTTCATCTTCGAAACACAAATTAAGATATTTTGATTAAATCCGATGGCTCAGTGAGGCCTCTATAGACAGCAATGCCATTGAAGATCTCAAGATCCATAAAGGTACTAAAAACATATTTAAAACAGTTCATGTGAGTTCAGTGCTTCTATCTTAATATTATTAAGTGACGAGAATACTTTTTGTGCGCCAAAAAAACAAAATGTCGAATCGAATCAGTGATTCGGAGCGCCAAAGTCACGTGATTTCAGCAGTTTAGCCGTTTGATAGGAGATCCGAATCACTGATTCAGTGTTTTGAAATCAGCCCATCACTATATTGTTGAATATAAGTCGTTATTTATTTTTTATTTTTTTTGGCACACAAAAAGTATTCTCGTCGCTTTATAATATTAAGATAGAACCACTGAACTCACATGAACTGTTTTAAATATGTTTTTAGTATCTTTATGGATCTTGAGATTTTTAGTGGCATTGCTGTCTATAGAGGCCTCACTGAGCCATCAGATTTAATCAAAATATCTTAATTTGTGTTTCGAAGATGAACGAAGGTCTTACGGGTGTAGAACGACATGAAGGTGAGTAATAAATTACATTATTTTCATTTTTGGCTGAACTAACCCTTTAACTTCTTGAGCAATTTGAGCTACAGTAGCTCGTTTGTTGGATCGGACCACACGGGCCAGCCTTCGCTCTCCATGTGCATCAGTGAGCCATGACCCTGTTGCCAGTTCATGACTGTTCCTTCCTTGGGCCACTTTTGATAGATACTGACCACTGCAGACCGGGAATACCCCACAAGAGCTGCAGTTTTGGAGATGCTCTGACCCAGTCGTCTAGCCATTACAATTTAGCCCTTGTCAAACTCGCTCAAATCCTTACGCTAACCCATTTTTCCTGCTTCTAACATATCAACTTTGAGAACAAAATGTCCACTTGCTGCTTCTCTTGCGTATTTAACACATACCTAACTGCTCTTTATAATTCTTGGCATGAGTATTAATTTCAGTATGGCAGTTAATGTGCTGTGTTTTGTGTGTGTGCGTGGAGCAGATCTCTTGACAGGCTGCAGGTGTTCTGGAAGCGTAATGGGGTGAGACTAACAGCAGGAGTGGACTCGTTCGGGCGCAGGCTGGCCATCACTAACCCCACCTCAGCGGACGCGGGTCTGTACGTGTGCGAGGCCGCGCTCAGAAACAGCAGTCAGAAGAGCACAGAGGCCAAAGCGTACCTCTCCGTGCTGGGTAAGCCGATTGGGGTTTCTCTTGTGCTACATGCAGGTTCTGACAGATTTTTAAAAAAAATTATTTTACTGAAATGACCTAGAGAGCAAGAGTTTGTCAGATAGATTTGATTTCAAGAATATCATTTAATTAAATACTGCAGTGAGCTCAATTTTTTTTTTTTCATGTATAATATCAAGGTTTTTTTTTGTTTTTTTTTTTAAGCAAAGTCACTCCACTTGGCGGCATTTCGTTAACGCCTCTGGGCAGCTATTATTAGTCAAGTACAGCTCCTGTCTACTTATTCCAAGCTTATGTATCAATTACTGTAGATATACCAAATCATCAGAAATTGATAACATTACACCAAAAATGAAAACTATAACAATAACTTTAATGATAACTATATTACCATCCACACCAATGAACAATAACTTTTGTTTATTCTGCTGCAGCCATGTTCTCAAGACTACATTTAAAGTCAGATGGAATTTGATTAGCTGTCAATGGGTCTCATTCGTTTTTTTCTATATGAACTTCTCACAAAAAAATTCACTTGCATACACATATATTCGTTCTTATCCTTGTTCTAAAGAATTTTAAAGAAATAGTCAAGCCATCCTAGCTGTATATGACTTTCTATTTTCAGCCGAACACAATCAGAATTATATTTAATAGTATCCTGGCTCTTCTCAGCTTTGTAATAGCATTGAATAATGTCTGAGTTTTTGAAGCTCTATAAAGCGCATGTTCAGCTGAAGGAAGAAAGTCATATAGACTTGACCGTGAGAAAATTATGGGATAATTTTCATTTTTGAGTGAACTATTTCTTTAAGTATTCTAAATTAGTGACCTTGTGCATTAGAGGTTGGTCATTTGCATAAAACACGCCCAAACCATCTCCATAGGGGGTTTTCACAACCTTTTTACAGCCTTTCAGTGCATGTGCAGTGTATGTGTGGTATCAGTTGTTCGTACATTTTTCGTAGATTTAGAACAAAATGTATTAGGAATGTTAGCGAATAATTCATTACTTTTTTGTGAAAACATATCAATTACTGTACATATACCAATTCAGCAATCAAATTAAGAAAAAAAAAAAAATCATATTTTTTTGATCGTCACACCAAAAACGAAAACTATAACTATAACAGTTCAGGTACACTTGGATTTTGATCCATCTATCATTGGGTCCCATTCACTTTTTTCTCTCTGGTTTATTCACATTAATATGCACAAGTACTTCGCACGAAAAATTTCCACCAAATTCACAATTTGTATGCATACAAATTTATTCTTAACCTCGTTCCAATTTTAATGAATTTTGAGTATTGTAAATGAGGTTAGTAATTTGCTTAAAACACGCCCAGTGCCTTTACCAATAAGATGATTGGCTCTTTTCATTTCCATTTTTCAATTAGTGGCCTCACATACACTCAACCTACACAGTATTTACACTCAACCTTTAGATATTAGTCAAGATATACATATTTATATGCTGACCAGACCAAAATAAGTGCACTTAAACATCTGAAAACATGACACTCAAGTTTGCTAGCATCATACATTCAAATGCCTATTGTATCACAAGGGAATATCCTACCTCTCTGTTCATGAATATTAATTAGATGAAGTGACATTGCCCAGTAGATCTGATTTACTAAAGGTTTTAAGGGGACCTACACTGTAGAGAAACCTCTCAGATAGAGCATTAGATGGATAGGTATGATTAAGAAATCTTTCTGAGGGCGTGGAAAGTGTCATTTTAAAAAATCAGAAATACATTGGATCTCCAAAATCACAATTGGACCTGTCTCTGTGACATTTTCATCAACAGACGCCTACATGAGAGTGTGTTGCAGCAGAAGTTGAAACTCAACCTTTAGCGACACACTAGCCCCGTTGTAGATGCTCTAAAGTAGCCGTTTTACCCATTCATCTATAATTTTTTCTTTGTATCTCTCAGTAAGTGGGAGGACAAATTTAGACATTTGTAAAAGTGAGTTCTAATGGTCGCTATGCACATTTATTCACACAATAGCAAGTCGGCTCTCAGCATTCTTTGTCACGTTACTGGCGTTTTAATCTGAGCATCATGACTCTCAGTTTCCAATGTTTCCAGAAGGTCAGTGGGCTTAAATATCCTCAGCCTCCTTAACATCCCCGCTCTTTGATCCAAAAACACAAATATTACTCTCTGTCCCAAGATCTTTTTCACCAATAGATGAGCTATGAATATTTATACCTCAACTCGCACTCTTATTAGAAACAGCAACGAATATTCTTTCAATGAGCTTATCTGACAGGTGTGCGCCTTACATGATTGGGCGAAAGGGGGGCATGCATATGCATGAGGCAGCCAATGGAGTGATGAATAAATTGGGGCTGTTGGAGGCTCAGAGAGACTTTTATAGCAAGATAAAGTGAACATGTCAGTGCAGCCAGCAGTGGAAAAGAGGTTGAGACGGAGGAGGTATTTATTGTTTCTGCCGTTGAATCCAATCCAGGCGCCAGTTTGAATATGTATATCCTGATCTGCATAAATGTACAATGAGACTGAATAAGTGCTGATTTGTTCGGGAAGAATGAAAAGGAGGAGAGGAAAGAGAGAAGAAAGAATGGAATGAATTGGAAAAACTGCGACATTGTTATGCCGTTCATTTTTTGCTACTGTTGTTGTTGTTGTTTGTTTAACCCCCCTTCTTTATTCCCTCAATATTCTTCGGTAAGTGAAAAGCTGTTATCAGCGTTACTGTTAACAGGTCCTTTGTCTCCTTTGATTTGAAGTGAGTTAGACAAGGCGAGAAAGAGAGAGAGAGAAAAACAAATGCCAGGTGTGTGAAAAAGTAACAGGAGTCTTGCTCTTCCTGTCAAGAATAAAGGGGAAAATAAAAGTGCAGTGGATGAAAGGGTTTTCTTTTTTATGGCAGGCATATGCCAGGACACATTTTAATTTGATCTTATATACACAAACACATTTTAACTACTAATAGAGTGTAAAAATATATTTAACATCTGTAATTATATAGTAAGTGAAAGTGAATTTGCTCTCCCGTTCCTTCAAAAATACAGCGCACATGACATTAACTACGCAAAGAAGAACATGGATGGAAAGAGGCTATCCTCCGAGCAGCTATTTCAGGCAACCAAGTCCTATCTATTTGAATGGTGGAATCCTGAAATCTCAAAAACTGCTGGGCGAACTTACAATTAAATAACATATTTCAAATCAGCAACAAAATCTGACATGAAGTGTCCCATAAATGTCGTTTCTTATGCTCAAAAGGCTTATTTTGCACATGCGCAGTCCTAAGCGTGAGTCTCAGGTTTCTATGGGAACCAGAGCCTCTAACGGCAGCTGCAGTGATATAATGACTTTACCAATCACTTTTACTTAGAAGGCAGGACAAATTCCGCCATATTGCGCGTTGCAGTTTCTGCCATTCATAACTAATAGGAGTGAACCGTCTTTCTATATCTAAAACCTTTGCTACACACGCAACCCACTCAAAACAGTCTTGCGGTCTACCATTTGAGAAACACTGCTCTAGAACACACTCAGATTGGTATTAAATGGTAAAAATATAAATCCAAGCCCTCAGTTATGAGGTACACCACACATGAAGTCTTCCACAGATACCTAAAAAACCACCTAAAACATCTAAGCAACCACCTACCTACGATCTAGAAACCAACTATAACACCTAAGCAACCACTAAGAATACTTAGCAATGCCCTAGCAACCACACTCAACACCTAAACAACCACCTAGGGATACTCTAGCAACCACTTAAAACAACTTAACACTTGTATGCAGGTGCCCTAGAAACTACCCAGCACACATCAGCAACCACCTAGTTAGACTGTGGCAACCACCCATAACATGTAATCAGCCATCTATCTATGCTCTAGCAACCACTTATAACACATTAGAACCCACCTAATGCCCCAGCAACCACTCAAACATAGGATCTGCATTGTAATGCCTTAGCAACTACCTAGCACACATCAACAGCCACCTAGCAATGCCATTATAATCACCCATAACATTTAAGCAACCACCTAGAACACTAAGCAACACCCTAGCCACTACTCAAAAAAACATAACACCTGCTTAGTAATGCCCTAGCCAACTACCCAGCACACATCAGCAACCACCCTCTAGCAACATCCCAGAACAACTTAATAACCTCATAACAACAGGGTGAAGAGTTTTATATATTATTTTCTACAGAGAATGTTAAAATCTTGTTTATACTTACAAGTTTGTGTGTGTGTGTGTGTGTGTGTGTGTGTGTGTGTGTGTGTGTGTGTTTGTATGAGCACAGAGTCCCCTTACTTCACATCAAGACCAAAGAGGTCGGTGATAATGGAAGTTGAGAAAACTGTGGAGCTTCAGTGTCAGGCCAAAGGTAAGCCCTGCCCACTGTCCCGCCCCTTCTACAGACAGACAACCATGTTGCACCTATCAAATTACTGCAGCACCTCTGAAACTATTTTAGAGTCATATAATATATGTCCTACATACTCTGCTGTTGTATAACCATTCTCATGCAGGAAACTATAATCTTTATATTGTCAGGAGTATAAAAACTGCCAGCACTTGAACAAAAAAGCCACTTAACTTGCAGTGTACTACCTGTCAATCCTGAATGTTTGAATGTATCTTTTAAAAGCATAATGTTCTCATTTCTGCATAATGTTATAGCATGTTCATTTTATTGTGGCCGGTGTGCTTTCAGCCGACTATTTGCTGTAAGAACGTTATTCAGTTTATGTGCTGAATCAACCGCAAGACTTGCTTTTAGCATAACTGTTTGTCGCCTTACAAATTTGACCTTTTTGCCAAGCGCGCCACATCGACCCCAGCTCGTTTCCGCAATGTGTCCTTATTTGAATTCATCATAATTTAATCGACTAAATGAGTGATCTGGAATAAGCGGTCAAGTACATTAGAAAAGGCGAGCGAGGCGCTAATGGCATTAGCTGCTAATTGGTGTCAGTGTTCATACTATGTTAAGATCTAGTTAAAAGACATTAGGTATATCATTGGCTCAGAGGGCAACGAAGGAGTAGAATCCAACTAAAAAATCCTTTTAACAAGCTGCGTCAATCTGACCTACATTTCAGCAACAAAGTGCCAAGTGTCTAAAAGTTAAACTTTTCATGACTTCTAACAAGAAAAATTCATAGAGACCTCAAACGGTTCTTTCTTCTCCCCTTTTTTCTTTCGTAATATTTTCTCCTTTATTTAACGGAAATCTGGACAGTTTCTCCTTCATGAAAGTTTTTTAAAACTACTGAGACTTTTCTCTTTTTTTTTTTTTTTTTTGTGGCAGAGATTGTACCTCTGCAATTTACACTTGCTGAAAATCTCAACTCGTTCTTTTTGCACTTTCGTAAGGGTGTGAAGCTGAGTTTGTGCGCACTTTGTCATAAACTGTCAAAAATTTAATTACAGCGAGCTTGTTTTTGACAGTCTTATTTTAACATCCTTGTCTTGCATCTCATGGGTGTGACACGACTATCGACGCTGAGACTCCATAGGAGGCGGGGTGGAGCGGATTCACGCTATTTGACCTTTTAAAGTGTTGAGCTGCAGGATTTATCCATGATACATTCTTTAATTTGCATATCATGAGTTCCTTTAGATGAACTTTACAATTATTGCTAATACATATAATTGCCGTTTTATTCATTTTTGCGCTCGCTTCTTGGTTTCTTGCTCCCTCTCTTATCCTCCTATCCAAATCTTCTCCTTTTTTGCCGGTGAAGCATGTCAGAATTTTATTGGAAGTTTAATCAATCAAAGCCAATTTATTAGATTAAATTTTCATTAATTAAACCAAAGTGTGCCCTGATGAAGGTCTATTGATGAAAACGTTAACTTTGTGATAAATCAAACACTCTCTGTGTGTGGGTGTGTTTGTCTGCTTAGGTAATAATTTTCTCATCTACCAAGTGTCATATGGCATTTGTATAAATCTAGCCCTTACAAATTTGGTGTATATAAGGTTGGAATCATTATGAATTTTTTTTTTCTTATGTTTTTAGAAAGAAGTCTCTTCTGCTCACTGAGAAGAGTCTGCATTTCTGCATTTGTCAGCATTTATTTGATTAAAAATACAGTAAAAATAGTAATATTGCAAAATATTATTACAATTTAAAATATCTTTTTTAGTTTTATATATTTTAAATATTATATATAATATATATATATATATATATATATATATATATATAATATCTGCTGAAATACCTTGTGATGGTTTGTGTATTATTCAGGGATTCCCACACCGAAGCTGGAGTGGTTAAAAAATGCCGTCCCCCTCTCCACACTGAACAACCCTCGATATAAGCTTACCTCTTCCTCAATGGTTCTGCAAATACGGAGAATTCAGCCAGATGATGCCGGAATATTCCAGTGCTTCGCTGAAAACACAGCTGGAGAAATCCAGGCACATACCAACTTGGTCGTCACAAGTAAGACAAATATTTATAGGAATATTTCACCCAAAAATGCAGTTCTGTCATCATTTACTCACCCGCATGTTGTTTCAAACCCATATAACTGACTGTCTTTTGGTAGATTCTTTGAATTTATTTTTGTGCTTTTTTGTCCTTTTTTGGAGCTTGAGAGTCCCTATTTACAATATGCTTTCATTGTATGGACACAAGAAATTCTTCAAAATCTCTGAAGTCATATGGGTTTGGAACGGCATGAGGATAAGTAAATGATGACAGGATTTTCATTTTTTGGTGAATCATTGCTTCAGGCTAATGGGAGAATGATGCATAAATACAGCCATGGATGTTTTAAAAGTCAGTGATCTCGCTCTCTTATCCTCCCGGTTGTGAATTGATCAGGGAGTTCAGAGACCTCTCATTGATCTGTGTAATTAATCAGTGTCTACTGAGAGATCAACCTTTAACACACACACACACACACACAGCACTTAATCAACACCTCCAGCTCTCTCTCTCGCTTAGTCATCCTCATCTCTCTTTTGCTCTCAAGTTTCATTTCAGTTCACACCATTTTTTATTTAAGTTTGAGAGTTTTAAAGTTAGGTACATTCATTATGCAAGTAATTAACAAGTGAATAAGTTAAATAAATGAATGTTATAATAGTGGTGTAATCTTTAGAGCAGCAGTTTGTTCACTCCAAATACTGCATATACATATAAGCAGTGACCTCAAATACTTAAGTCTCACATAAAATGTATGAATATCATTGCATTAGATATAAAAATATGAAATCAACCATCTGCAAACAAATAATGTTTGAGCTACAATACCATTCAAAACTTTGAGGTCAATAAGGTTTTTAAAAATGTTTTTGATGCTCACAAACACTGCATTTATTTGATAACTGCATCTATTTTTCAGGATTCTTTTATTAATAGAAAGCTCAAAAGAACAGCATTTATTTGATATATATTGTATATATAGCAATGTAAAAGTCTTTACTGTCACTTTTTATCAGCTTAATGCATTCTTGGTGAATAAAAGTATATATTTTTTTTCTTTTTAATCTTACTGACCCCAAACTTTTGAATGGCAGTGTTATTAACTTCGGGTTTCTTAAAATTCAGTTACTAAGTAAGAGATTTTAAACATCATCACACAAATAATGTTTTTAAGTGTTAACAAATGATTTTGTGGCATCTCATGATACTGTATGTTAGAGTAGGTGAGACTTGCGTTTTGCTTTTATTCAATAATTATTACATTTTTTTTTTTTTTTTTGTGGCTCACAATAATTTACAGCTCATATTAATGGAATTTGTTTGAAAAGTCTTTTATCATGCTGAAGGACAAGTTTGAACTACTGTATATCTATTGTATTATCATTTCAAACCTAAATTATTTTAAGGGTTTTGGTTCACTCTATATTTTCTTACTTGTTTTCATGGTAGGCATGTCACCATCTTTCTCCATGCCCCCTTCTGACATTACTGTGACTGACGGTACGTCAGCTGTCTTCACCTGTGAGACATCCGGGGCCCCCAAACCTGCCATTGTTTGGAGGAAAGGTAAGTAAGATTACATTCACACTTGTTTGCACATCATTTACACGATTACACATTTCAGCACTTTGGTGACTAACCCCTGTGAATCTGGCAGGTTCTCAGGTGTTAGCAAGCGGATCGGTGCAGATGCCTCGTTTCACTCTGCTGGAGTCTGGAGGCTTACAGATACTACCCATAATGCCAAGCGACGCAGGAAACTACACGTGTTTGGCATCTAACTCTGAGGGGCTGGTCAACGCCACCGTGGCCCTGACAGTTTTGAGTACGAAACTGTAATAATGTGAATAATATGTTGTTTTTAATGAAGTACAAACAAATGTAGCGTATTTTAAATTCGGCACCAGCTGGATTGCAGACAATTTCCAAACATGCCTTTTATCAGCAGTCATTGTTTAGCTTAATAGTGGCATTCATTAGCCAGGCTGATTGTAAAGGCATAGCAGAGCACAATATTTGTGAAATGTTAAGTCTTTTGCAGTAATTTCACACCGGAATAGTGTCATCCTTAAATCCCAAGGCCTCGGGTTTGTCTTGCTGTGCATGCTTAATGATGCTGATGTAGGTTTACACTTGAGCGTGGGTGCGTGGAAGTGTCTAAGAGCATTTTTGACATCCAGCCTAAATAATGCTGTTTGTGGATTGGCCACTTAAAAGGAAAGCAAGAAGTCTCTCAGATTAAAACTGCAGCATGTAATTTATGCACTGTTGGCGGCGCCAAATGGAATTTCAGAAACACTACCCTCGTCTACATTGTTCAGACAAAAAGGTAGTCCCACCCTAAACTCACACCATTAGCTAGGCTGGAAGTTGACGTGTTGGGCTGCACAGCGACGATGTTTGCAACCTACAAATGGCTGACTTATAGTTGTCAGTGGGCATTAAACTGGAAGATAGCATTTTAATGTTGAAAATATTACATGTATTAGCTTTAATCAAATCAGTTGGACCCAGTGGGTTGTGTGTGTGAGAGAATTTGTTCATTTGCTTAGCCATACTATATGTTCATTGAGACGCAGTGTGAATATTCAAACGTTCATGCTTTGTAAATTTCATTCTGTTTTGCTAATGAAGCTGTCAGTGGGAATTACCTAATAGGGTTAAAAGAACTGTGAATAATGTTGTTGGTAATGATTAAACTGTAGCGTGATTTTGTCCTAAACTGCATTTTATTAATCAGGTCGAACCTTCATTTCAACACCCCCTGAGGATCAGCGTGTCATTAAGGGAACTACCGCTGTGCTGAACTGCATGGCAACCCACGACCCTAGAGTCACCGTCAGGTCAGAGCTTGAGCTGAGATGCATGTTGTGAAACACATTTTGACATTTAAATTTCAAAAACGTAAGGAAATGTCTTCTGCTGTGCGAGGTCTACATTGGCTTTGGCTAATTAGCGAAGTCAAGCATTACTGTTGCCGTTACTCGAGACCTCTAACATAACTCGTCCTGCTCCACTGGTGCTACAGACATAAATGATACCTTAAATCATGCCACTTGAGTACTTTTCTAAGCTATCTTAAGGTAGATAAACTATGATTGAAATGCTGAATACATTTTTTACAGTAGATGCACATTTAAAAATAAGTCACATGACTAGATGATTGGTTCTTATTTCTATTGTGTACCGATTTTGTTTCTTTGAACACATGGAAAACAAGTTGTTTTTGCAATATTTATATTTTGCAATAATCCCCCCCCATTAATTTACAACTTGGATGGAAACATATCAACAGACACTTGGGCTAGTAAGCAGCCACCTAGCAACAACCCAGAACACCCTAGAAACCGCATAACAATACCCTGGCAACACTCCAGCTAATATTCACAAAATAGAATAGTTCATCTATTCAACTGTTAAAGGGATAGTTCACCCAAAAATGAAAATTATCCCATGATTTACTCACCCTCAAGCCATCCTAGGTGTCTTCTTTTAGACGAACACAATTGGAGATATATTTAAAAATATCCTGACTCACCAAGATTTATAATAGTAGTGAACGGGGGGCATGTTTTGAAGCCCGAAATAAATGCATCCATCCATCATAAAAAATAATCCATATAGCTCCAGTGGTTTAACAAAGGCCTTCTGAAATGAAGTGATTGGTTTTTGTAAGAAAATATTTAAAACTTTATAAAGTATAATAACTAGCTTCTGCCAGATACGCATCGATTTGCGGTGGAAGAGTGAACTCTGGCCTGACACATGACACGATGACAAACGCAGAAGCTCAGAGGACAGAGCAAAAACACCGGTCATGAATTAGAAGTCTAAAACGAGAAATTTTAAAGAGAAATGTCAGAGGATTTCAATATAAGAGAAGAAGAGCTTCAGTTTGTTGCCCGGCCATATTTTTTTAAATTGCGAGAGGCGTCTAAGCTTGCGCTACTCCTACATCCTGCGTCATACATCGTGTCAGGGTTTACTCATTTGGTGCAAGTCGACAATATGCTTACGGTCATCTGGTTATTTTAGATTATACAGTTTTAAATATGGATATGTTCCTTACAAAAACCCATCGCTTCACTTCAGAAGGCCTTTATTAACCCCCTGGAGTCATATGGATTATATTTATGATGGATGGATGCATTAATTTTTGGCTTCAAAACAGGCCCCCCCATTCACTCCCATAATAAAGCTTGGAAGAGCCAGGATATTTTTAAATATATCTCAGATTGTATTTGTCTGAAAGAAGATAGTCATATACACCTAGGATGGCTTAAGGGTGAGTAAATCATGGGATAATTTAAATTTTTGGGTGAACTATCCCTTTAATATCTCACGTAAATTGATCTTGCTTTAAGCAGAGATGATAACATTGATCAAAAGTGAAAGTTAAGACTTTTACATGGTTACAAAAGATTTTTATTTCCAACAAATGTTATTTTGAATTTTCAAAGAATCCTGAACAAAATGTCAGTTTTCACAAAGATATTCAGCAGCACAGCTGTTTTCAACATTGAGAATAATAAGAAATGTTACTTGAGCAGCAAATCAGCATATTAGAATGATTTCTGAAGGACATGACACTGAAGACTGGAGTAATGATGCTGAAAATTCAGCTGTGCCATCACAGGAATAAATTATATGTTCAAATATGTTCAAATAGAAAACTTGTAAATAATATATATATATATATTTTTTTTTTTTTTTTTTTTAAGTTTATTTCTTTATTAGGGATAAAGACAGTTTACCCTGTTTTTACCATATTATATAGTCGTTGTCCACCTTGTTTATGTCATTATCAAGCACATAGTGAAGAGAAGCCGTCATATGGCATTTGATGTTCTGTTTCAGGAGGCTAAGTGTGTTTTCTGCAGGTCTTTGGAGTGTGATATTTTTAGTGGATTATGAGTCATCATAAAGAGTCTTATTCTCCCCAGATATGCATGGAATAAAGGAACCAAGCCACTGAGCGTGACGACTGGTGGGCGAGTGTCAATGAAGGAAGGTTCACTCCACATCAGCCAGACGTGGTCTGGAGACATTGGAGATTACACCTGCAGGGTCATCTCCCCGGCTGGAAATGACTCGAAGACTGCACGACTGGAAGTAATGTAAGCAGGAATTAGACACAAACACACAGATCCTCGCCAACATGCACGTTCGATACGAAACGCTCACAAGCGACTACACTTGTACAGTACATGTGCACTATTGGAGTATGTATTGGAGTGCTATTGTAGGAGGAAGATGCTTGGATCCCAGCTGCAGTTCTGAAGCCAAGAGAACCATCCAAAAATGGGCTGTAATGATAGGACAGAGGATGGAGCAGCTGTTATTGTGTGCGTGTGTGTGTGTGTGTGTGTGTGTGTGTGTGTGTGTGTGTGTGTGTGTGTGTAAGACGGGATGAAGATAAAGCGAGAGTGGAATAAGATAGGCCTGATGCCGAAGGCCAAGATCATCTCCTTTGACGACTAGCCAATGTTGCTACACTTCTGTGGCATCAGGAACTAATTAAACACACACACATACACACACTCAGATATTAATTATTACTTCTAGATGGCTGAATGTTGTGCTCCCACGGATTGTCATATGGACGGATGCAGAGGAAATCTCATCTTTGAAGTAGATGAAATACAACGAGTAACATGAATGACAGACGGAGTCCACAGCTTGTTTAATTGGATGCTTTTGAAAATATTATTCACAATCAGAAAGATACAAACATACCAAATCAACCTAAAAGGCCTAAAACATGTATTTTGTGTCAGAAGCCTTCATAAGTCTTTCATAACCAAGTAAAATGATTGCATATACAGTACAGTTCAAAAGTTTTGGGGTCTGTAAGGACATGTGATCACAGCAATACCAAAAGATTCATTCAATTCCCAATGGACAAAGTCAAGTCATGTCCTATATTTTTTCTTGTTTGAGAAGCTGTTTCACTCCGATATACGCCACAGTAGGGAAGAACAGACCATCGGATCTTCCGTTTCATGCCGACTTTAATACTTGTATTCAGCAAGGATGCATTAAATTGATCAAGTGACAGTAAAGATTTAAATTGTTACAAAAATGCCTGTTTTTGAAAATATGCTGTTCTTTTTATTCATCAAATAATCCTGAAGAAATTGGTTCACGGTTTACACAAAAATATTAAGTACAGTAGCACAAGTGTTTTCTATGCAAGCTTGTTTCCGCCATTAAGTAAAAAATAAAAAAGGTAATTGCGACTTTTATCACACAATTCTGACTTTTTTTCTCGCAATTGCGAGTTTATATTTTTATACTTTTTTTTGAAGTTATAAAGTGAGAATTGCGAGTTACAAAGTCAAAATTGCATGATATATAGTCAGAATTGCTGATATAAAGTCAGAATTGCGAGTTATAAAGTCAGAGTTGCGTGATATAAAGCCAGAATTGCTGATATAAAAGAATTACGAGTTATAAAGTCAAAATTGCGTGATATAAAGTCAGAATTGCGAGTTATAATGTCCAGTTGTGACCAAAAAAGACTGTTGCGAGTTTTTAACACACAATTCTGATTTTTTTCTCAAAATTGCAAGATATAAAGTCAGAATTGAGTGATATAAACTCGCAATTGCGTCTTATAAAGTCAAAATTGCGAGATATAAACGGGCAATTCTGACTTTTTTTCTCAGAACTTCTGTTTCATGCCACTTTAATACTTGTATTCAGAAAGGATGCATTAAATTGATCAAAAGTTCTTCCTGCTTCTTCTTACATATAAATCTGTCCTTAAGAGAGAAAAAATTCAGACCAAAGAGGTTAAAATCTGGTCTGAAGAATCCATTGCTTGTCCTCAGGGATGCTTTGACTGCACCGATTAGGAGATGTTTAAAGACTCTAGTAAGGACATTGATGAACTCACTGATGTAGTCTGCTTTTATGTTACTTTTTGTGAGAGCATGTTTATTACTACTAAAAAGATTAAGGTCTAATAATAAACCTTGGATGTCAAAAGCAGTTAAAGGTAGTTTACAGAAGAAGAAGCTGTCCTACAGTCAAGGAGGGACCTTAGAAAGAGAAGCAGCAAAAAAGGTATAAAACTAAAGTAGAGAGTAAACTGGCCGAGAAGAATATTGCTTCAGCATGGTCTGGTATGAAAACTATAGTAAAAGTTTGAAAACTACAGCAAAGTGTGAATAGAACTGATATTGCCATAGATGGTTTCAGGTCAAATAGTGAACTTGCCAATGCACTAAATAATTTGGATAATCTGGACAACCTGATCAACTCTATGCGAAGGAGATGTGTTGCACAGCGTGAGGCAAATGGTGGTCACACCAGATACTGACTGGTTTTCGGACCCAGAAAAGAGTTCAGCTAATGAAAAATGGGGGCAAAAATAAAAGTGTTGCGTTTATAATTTTGTTCAGTGTATATATATATATATTGGGGGCGAAGGTACTATAAGCTATAGGCTACATGATGATATTTTATTCTTACAGCTTTAGTTAAATATTACACTGGTTAGGTTCTACACAGAAAAGAACATGGTGATTTTCACATTGGTCTGCAGAAAAACAGCAATTATCTGAATTAAAATGTAATCGACATTTATAATGTTTACAATAGTTTGCAATGCAAGCTAGTTGCAATATGTAATTTAGCTAACTTTTTATACATACAAATAAAACTAGTGAATAATACAAATTTACAAAAAAAAATTGATATGTTTTATACAACTTGGTGGAACATTTAACAGTTAGAAACCTGCGTGCATGTGACGTCACATTGAGCCGGGGCAATTCGCTTTCCAAAGTCCGTTCATCTGATGCTTTTATGTCTGATGCCTTTTTATCTGAATTAGTTTCGTCTGATGCCTTTTAGTCTAAGGCTGTTTTGTCCGATGCCTAATTGTACGAGACCTGACACCTGACGTCGTTTTTCCTGAGACCTGAAGCCTTTCAGTATGAGGCGCGATGCCGTTTTGTCTGATGACTGAAGCCTTTTAGTCTGAGGCATGACACCTTTTCGTTGTATGACTGAGTTCTGAGAATGTCCTAAAATGGACACCGTAGTCCAGATTTTTACATTGATAAACCTATGATGACCCTTTTCTATCGGCCTTTTATTGAATCAGTCTTGTCGTTCTCCCTTGTGACGTAGTTTGGCAATTTGTCTTTGAAGAACAAAAATTCTTTGAATCAAATTGTTAGGTGGGCAAATAAGATTATAGGTGAACCACAACTTAACTTAGCAGGTCTTTACTCCAACTGTTTACAGTGTAAGGTGAGTTTTATAATTAGAGATTGTTTCCACCTTTTACATGTTGAGTTTAAGCTCCTCCCCTCTGGATGTCAGTTCGTGGCCCCTAGGTGGAGAACTAGACGATATAGAAATACTTTTGTACCTGCAGCTATAGAACTATTAAATAAAAAAAGCAGGAGATGACACTCTTTGCTATGCATGGTTACTTTATGTATTTTAGGTGGGCGTCGAGGGTATGTGTAGAAGCACATTGTCATGACTTTTTATTTTATTTTTTAATATTTTATAGTTATTGTATGTTGTGATGTCTTATGGATTTTCTTAAGGATGGATTGCTGAATCTCCTGTCTGCACAACAAATTTACCTTCGGGTACTAATAAAGATACCTTGACCTTGACCTTGACCTTGAAGGTCTTTGGCAGTAAAGACTTACACTGTTGCAAGTCTGACTTTATATCTCGCAATTTTGAGAAAAGGTCAGAATTGCGAGTTATAGTCAGAATTGCGTGTTAAAAACTCGCAATTGCAAGAAAAAAGTAAGAATTGTGACTTTATATCTTACAATTTTGAATTTACAATGCAATTATGACTTTATATCACAAAATTCTGACTTTATAACTCGCAATTCTGACTTAATAACTCAATTGCAAGTGTAAATATCACAGTTCTGAGGGGAAAAAAATCAGAATTGTGAGATAAAAAGTAGCAATTACCAATTTTTTTTATTTTTATTTAGTGGCGGAAACAAGCTTCCATAGTTTTCAACATTGATTATAATAAAAAATGTTTTTTGAGCACCAAATCAGCATATTAGAATAATTTCTGAAGCATCAGGTTCCCAAACACTTGCCCGTCTGCCATTAGTCAGCCAAGCAGATAGTCCCGTCCCATTGGTTGAGCCAAATGCTGCTATGTTGCTACTTTTCGGGGAAATGAATCTATAAGCTTAAATGCTGTGCTTAAAAGAAATTATTTACCTGCATAAAAAATTGTGAGTGCAGCTTGCGGAATCGATTCACAGCTCAACTTGGAGAAAAACTGAGAAATATTACAAGTCATCAATCATGCAAAACATAACTGTAATAAACTGTAAGATTTGCCAATGTGCTTACAGGACTGCACTGTAACACAGTTCTTTTAGTACTACTTAACGGAATAAAGCAATATTTAATTTAAGACACGCTTAGTCTGTGAGAAATACTGGGTTTCGGCAGACTTTAGAAAAAGACTCCTAACAGCTGACATTTAAATTATGAGATACAAATTGAAAACACATGCGATTTGAATAATAACAATAATTCCTTTGACAGTCGCATTAAGATAACAAAGCGCCACAATATACTCCTACCTTTAATATTACAGCCTGCAAACTCTGTTGAAAGAAAACTCATCAGACGGTTGAAGGAGAGGCAATGTTTCACATGCTAATGTGATTTCACAGGCGTTCAAGTTAATCTCATGCAGTGGACAGGTCCTCTTATTACCACATGTTAGACGATGGCTGAGCAGTTCCTCGCTTTAAACGATATTAGATGTTATTGCATATTTAGGCTGCTGTGACAGATGGACAAAAAACTCTCACACACATATTACAAGCATCTGCAAAGGACATAACTGTATTATTTGATATTGTAATGTAGTTTTCATAAATGTAATTTTGTTGAAGGAACAGTGGAACTTAAGATCTTGCAACATAGTGGAAAGTAATGTTAAAGGGGTGGTTGATTATGATGTCACTTTTTTAACTTTAGTTAGTGTGTAATGTTGCTGTTTGAGCATAAACAACATCTGCAATGTTACGACGCTCAAAGTTCAATGCAAAGGGAGATATTTTCTTTTAAAGAATTCGCTGTTTAAGAACTACAACAAATGGCTGGTAGGGACTACAACAAGCTTCTTCCTGGGTTAGTCACATCGCTAACCCTAAAACTTACATAATCCCTGCCCCCAAAATCATGCAAAAAAGGGGGCGAGGCCATGTTGGGCTGCTTTAGAGAAGAGGAAGAGTTGTTGTAGAGGGTGTTGTCACCATGCTGTCATTTTACGCCAGACTGCTTCACAAACGACAGCCAATTCAACGCTGGATTTGCACAAAAGATTAAAATGACGGCATATGCTAGTTGATGAGTTGAATCAACTCCACATTAACTACATAAATTTATCCACTAACTATTCAGAAACGTCCAGCTGCCTTTTTAAAAGGTGTAACGTCTCTCCATCAGTGTCCGACTCTGGTTTGAACAATGTAAGGCTGAACACTGTTACTGACAATCGTTAGTTTGGTTGCGTGAGATTCTCCAGCTTTGTTGTTGTTGTTGAGCAACCGAAGCGTGAGCTGTTAAAGCTCCGCCCTCTTTTGGAAAGCAGGCTAGGAGCAGCAGCTCATTTGCATTTATAGGGACACACACAAGAAAACTTTTGAACAGGATGAAGATGTCCACATTTGTCTTTTTTTGTTGAAATATCATTTTTTTCATTTAGTACTGCCCTTCGGAAGCAACAGAAGATACCTACATGTTTCCCAGAAGTCAAATTAAGTAAAATTTACCTTGATCTTCAAGTTTTCATCCCCCGGGGTCTCAATGCATCGTGTTTCCTTCTGAAGCATCAGTGAATGTTTGAAGCTTTTTTAATAGTTGTGTTTCAGTCCCTCAGTTGTCCTCAGTGTGAAAAGATGGATCTGAGAATCATACAGTCACTGCTGGAAAGGGTTCAAATATGCAAAAGATGCTGGAAATCTGAAGAATTTTCGGGACCTGGAGGATTTTTTTGAAGAACAGAGCTCAGTTTAACTGCTCAGAACAAACAAGAGACTCATGAACAACCATCACACACACACACACACACAAAAGTCGTAGATCATCCAGGTAACTACACATAGTATTAAGAACCAAGGGTTTTGAACAGGGTTATTTACATAAATTCAGCTATTTTTTGTCTTGTGGACTATATATAAAAATCTTTTATGTAAAATATCTTACTCAGGACAGTACTAAATAAAAAATAACATGCATTTTGTATGATCTCTCTTATTTTGTTTAAATTATTCACATTTTCACAGATTCTGCAAGGGGTTTCCAAACTTTAGCATAACACTGTATAAGCCTAAAGGCTGTTTATGCTATTTAAGTCAAGCATATCTATTATTATTGCTCATAGTGTGAGGGATTTGAACTCATAACCCTAATAAACATAACCTTTCTACACTGTTTGTGAAACAGACATGAACAATACCTCAGACCTGACTTGACTTCATTTGAAACACATTCTAAAAAAATCAATATTTCAAGCCTTTTGAAGTCATACAATAGTTTTGTGTGAGATAGAGCAAAATTTAAACCAGAATTTAAGAACTAATCCTTAAAATGTATTTACAGAAATTGGACAAAGGAAATTGTGCATTGATTTAAATTTGAATTTGAATCTGATTTGGAATTACTGTATTTGTGATCAAATAAAGCCTTGATTTTAAAGAGACTTTAAAATCTTACTGACACTGTTCATATTTACATGTTTATGATTTAACAGTTACCAGTTAACCCATTCAATTCACCGGGCCTGGTTTGTATTTGAGTTGTATTTGATTTTTTTTAATGTACTGCACTGCAAAATTCATATATGCATATTTTGATTCTTTATTTGGTTATCTTGTCTTTTTAGAGAACTTCCCCATTCTCCACGTAACCTGCAGGTGTCTCTGAATGAGACTGACAGCAGGACAGTTCTTCTGTCATGGGTTCGGCCTTTTGATGGGAACAGCCCTCTCCTTCATTACATCATTGAGCTCTCTGAGAACAGTAAGTGTGTGCGTGTGCTATTTATATGAGCTTTGGCACATGGTTTATTAAACCTAATGCACCTTAGCTGCAGCTTTCAATTAAGCTGGTTTGTGGATTCCACCGAAGAAGTTCTTTGTCATTTACCTCTTGCTGTCTTCCTCGCTGAGCTGTTAAAAAAAAAAAAAAACAGTCAGACAGGCTAAAGTGAGTAAGAGGAGAAGAGAAATAGAAGCTGATTGTAATGGAGGGTAGTGGGATGAGGTTTGTATTCACTGTATTATGCCAAGACTCTGTTATTGGTGGAAGATGAATTCTGGAAGATATAGTGACAGGAAACACAGAGATTGATTTGTGTATCGTCAAAGGAAATACAATGAAAAATGTGGGTGGGGCGGAGGTGCTGGATGCCTAATAAACACTCTCTCCTCATACACACACACCAAACAAACACACAGTTGATTTTCAGTAAATCCAAACACTCTTTTTTTTGATGGTTTTGTGTGTGTGTGTGTGTGTGTGAGAGAGAGAGAGAGAGAGAGAGAGAGAGAGAAAGACGTTTACACACACTTTATTTTACCATCATATTATAAAAACATTTTTATAATTGATAATACTCAATAACAATTAATAATAAATACAATATACAACTTGTAACCAATATTAATTTCATCAAATTTTCAACAATACCAATGAAACACTAATTTATCATCATAAAATTTACATTTATGCACCACTTCCTTTTAAAGATTAACATATCATTATTCGTTTTATAAAATTCACACTCTATTTTAACTCTAGATTCCACCAAGGCTTTAAACAATTCTACTATATTTATTCCTCCTCCTTCAATTTCAATTTTATATGCTTTCCAAATAGTTAACTTTGCCTGACCAATTAAAAAATTGGAGAAGGTACAGCACTCACTTTGAGACTAAAAATATTTAAACCCAAAAATTAATATTGTTTTTGAAAAGTTCCAACCAAAACCTTTGAAGATATTCTCCAAAAGATCCAAAAGAGGTATAATTCTGTAACAATCAGAAAAAATATGAAAAACAGTATTTGGTATATTACAAAATTTGCAAACTGAAGATATGTTAAGGTTACACTTAAACAGGAAAGTTTTCGTTGCTAATGCACAATGCATGATACGCCATTGTAAATCTCCTGATCGTTTTGGCAATGGACTTTTATAAAACAAATGCCATGAAGGTGATTGTATATCAGGGACAGATAGACAGCTCTTCCATTTTGTGTCTATCTTATCCTTAAAATGTTCACAAAATCTTGACTTCACACATTATATATAAATGTCGCTCATTACTTTCTAAAAAGGACACATGTTGAAGCTCTTGTAAACAAAAAAGTTGTCTTACAGCCCCATTTTCCTGCCAATTATGTGGTGTAACAAATACTTCAGGAAAAAAAACATTGATTTGAACCACTAACAAAAAAATCTTCAAGAAACGTATTCAAAGTGATGATTTTAACTTTCTTAAAACATTCTTCACAATCCTTTCTGACCTTCTCCCCATTTGTTTAGTAATTTCTTGTATAGAAAACCATTTATTTTGCTCTGTGTCAATTAAATCTCCCACTTTTAAAACACCAGATGAAATAAAGGTGTTGATTTCAATATTTGGAAAAGAAGATGGATGACATAACCACGAATTATAAAAAAGTGGTTCTTCAAGACCAAAATGATTCTCTCTTTCCACCTTAAATATACTCTATGCTCTTAATACAGATCGATAGAACCCATTCACACCAAAACTTTCAATTACATTATTAGACATTAGGAATAATTGTCTGTCAAGTCCCATTTTACTAACAGCTCATAATACTGCTAAACCAAACATAATCCATGGCTGCGGTTCAGTGTTATAAAGCAGTTTTTGAGCCGATTGTAGTCTCATAGCTTTCCATTTAGAGGTTAAATCAATGAGACCTTGACCACCCTCAGTCACGGGTAAATTCAATATGCCTGGATGAAGCCAATGATGCCCTCCCCAGAAAAAGTTCACAAAATGTTTCTGGAGCAACTGTAAAAGTCCTGCTGGAGGATTTAAAACAGTCAGTCTGTGGCACAACATTGAAGCAGCTAAATTGTTTACCACTAAAACTCTGCCTCCATATGATAACTGCGTTTGAATCCAACTCCATCTCTTTAATCTTCCCAGTATCTTTTCAACTACTCTATCCCAGTTCTTCATCATAAATTGTGGAGTTCCAAAAAAAAAATCCAAGGATTTTCAGTCCCTCTGTGTTCCAGTGGCATTGTTGTGGGAGATGAGGTGGAGCTTCTTCCTGCCACTGACCACAAAGTAACGCTTCCGTTTTATTCCAATTTACCCGTGCTGAAGATGCTTTTTGAAAATAGTCCAGATGCTTGCTCAGTTGAAAGATATCTTCTTGAGATCTTATTATGATCGTAACATCGTCAGCATAGGCAATAAGCCTAACTGTAGTAGTTTCCGATATATTGGGATTGAGGACTGAGATACCTTGCAACTTTTCCCTTAGAACAATTAATAAAGGTTCTATAGATATTACGTATAATAGTCCTGAAAGGCTGCATCCTTGTCTTACACCTCTACACACAGGAAAGGGTCTTAAAAAGATAACCATGGTCGACTCTGTCAAATGCCTTTTCCTGGTCAAGTGACAAAAGGTCACTACATTAAGTTCATATATCTCAGTAAGATGTAATAAATCACGCACAAGAAAAAGGTTATCAAAAATAGAACGTTTTAAAATGCAGTAAGACTGGTCTTCAATAATTATAGAAGCCATAACCTTCTTCAAGCGATTTGTTAGTGCCTTTGAAAGTATCTTATAATCTGTCCCTAAAAGGGAGATGGGACGCCAGTTCTTCAAAACTCCTAAATCTCCTTTCTTTGGCAATAACGTTATTACAGCTCTTCTGCAACTGAGAAGAAGAGTTTTTGATTTTTCACATTCAAGAAACACAATCTGGTCCAGTCAATGACCACGAAGCCTTATAGAATTCAGAGGTTAGTCCATCCAATCCTGGAGATCGTCCTGCAGACTGTTGTTCACAGCCGCATTCAATTCTTCAAATGAAAGTGGCTTTTCTAATTGTATCTTCTCATCTTCACTCAATTTTGGAATTTCACCAAGAAAAAAATCCATTGCCTCATGAATCACAGGATTGAGCGCTATAAAGCCTGCTCTTCATAAAAAGACAAAACTTGCGAAATAATTTCTCTCTTTTCTGTTGTCTCTCTTCCATCAGGTAATTTAAGATTAATTAATAATTTTTTTTTTCTCTAACCTTTCTTTCCAAACCAAAAAAGAATGATGTTGAACAGTCCATGTTGTTAAGTTGAGTAAATCTTGTTTGTACAATTGTCCCTTGATCTCTTTCTTCATACACATTTTTCAAAAGAAAATTATGTTGTTCAAGCAAATCCACACTTCTTGTTCCTTCTCTTTCACTTATGGAATCTCACTTTCACACATTCAATCTCATAATTTCTTGCTCCAGCTGTTCAATTTTCTTCTGAATTTCTTTTGTATTATTTTTTACATACTGTTGACAAAAGTACTGAATTTGAATTTTCCCAATGTCCCACCATTGACTTCTCTCTCCAAGCTCTCCAAAAGAAAGTGAATAAATGCACAAACGTACGATCTTGCAACAAACTGTTGTTGAAATGCCAATAGGATTTATAAGTAGTGTTCAATGTTGAGACTATGACAGAGACATAATAATGATCAGAAATTGGTGTAGGATTAATTTTACTTTCGAAGAATTTTCCTCTTCTACATTTCTGAACATATATATATACTGCCTACATTTAGGGAAAGATTCTCTCCACACATCTGCAAGCGAATGAAATGTTATCACCTTCTTAAGAGCTTCTGCTGAATTTATGGTCAAGGGTACAATTAAAATCTCCAGCTACAATAACTAGATTATCACGAGGAATATTAATCAAAGCTTCTTGTAATTTAAAAAAAATAAAACTCGTTCATACCCAACATTGGGAGCATATATATTAATGAATGAAAAAGACAGATTCTGCAGAATAATATCAACCTGCTGCATTCTTCCAGGAATAATTTCTATCATATTGGGAGTATTCCCCTGAACACTTTCCGATATGAGAACAGCTACTCCAGCACTTAGACTGGAACCATGGCTAAGAAAAACCTGTCCCTTCCATTCACTTAGCCATTTTGCCTGGTTAAATAAATCTGTGTGTGTTTCTTGCAAAAATATCACACTAGACTTTTTAAAAGCCAAAAATTTAAAAAGAGCACTTCTCTTTTCTTTATTTCGACATCCATTTAAATTTAAAGATCCAATATGTAAGGATGTCATACTATCTTACTATAATGCAGCGAGCAAATAACATCCCCCACAGAACTGTCCTTCACCATATCTCTATTAATTACTCTTTTTCATATCTTGATTAATCAGCTTCTTTACTTTGGTGATTATTTTTTTGAGACAATATCGTTTTTGTCTACTAAACTCATCGACTGTTGCATTCATCTCTACAAGACACTAAAAATCTTTTCAAATCTGGAAAAAACAATTCAAGTTGTGGATTCCGTACACCTTTAGTTTCAGAGTAGAGTTTCACTTCACAGCCACTCAGTTCTGATATCTCTATTTGAGAATCGTTTTCTCCCATTTCAAAACAACTCCCTATACTTTCACATTCATTTTCTGAATCACAATCAGATCTTTTGACACCAGAGCCAGCTGCAAATGGCTGACTGCAATTTTCATTCACTTCTTCATCTGATTTATTCTCACTTTTATCATTTGCCACTACATACTCCATAACTAGATCTTCATCTTCTCTATCTTTAGATTGAGAATGTACTTTTTGTGATTCTGCCTTTGCATTCCCTTTTCCCACCGCATTAGCGTGTGCAGCGCCATCTGCTGGCTGATCAACTCCAATGTTTACATTGTTTGTCTCGCTAGTATTCTCATTACCCCCTCCTAATGTTACATTCCTCTCAACTTGTTCATCAATCACTTTGTGAACGGCAGTACTATTCTCTTTAACATTGTTTTTAGGAATTGTTTGTGAAGCTGCCACATTACTAACGTTATCTTGTTTGGGACATGTCTGTCTAAGATGTCCGTGTTCGCCACGCAAAAAACACAGCATATGGTCTGAACTAATGAAGATTGTATAATCTTGACCCTCTACAGCAATTTTTAGTACCAGATTAAGCGGCTCATTTTGCAAATTCAGTATCATGTACGTGAAGCATCGGAAAGACATGACATGTTTGATGTTTGGATTTTTAAGTCCCAATGGAATCATCTTAATCGGAGCGGTTAATTTTCCATACCGTTCAAGAATTTCTTTCAACGTTTCTTCTTTTATGAACGGGGGTACATTTGAAAGTACAACTTTCTTGGAAGGATTTAACAAGGGCAATACTGGTCCCTTCTCTAGCAGTTCATCAACCATTGAAACTTCTTTGAGAAATATAACAAGCGTGAAAAATCACTTTGTAACTTCATACCTGCGCGCAATTTTTGCACTGACCCTAGGCAGCACTCAAAAGTTAAACTCACAAAATACTTTACTTTAAACACAGTTCCTAATAATAAGGAGAAGTGAAAAAAAAGAGAAAAATGGCAAAGACGAACACGTTCTAGGCCAAACGCTCTCACCGCTACCCACAATCCTCAGAGAGAGAGAGAGAGAGGGTGGGAGAGAGTGTGTATTCATATGCGTCCCTGTGGCTTAATATTTACTATTCCTGTTGAATTTGTGATTTATTTTGGCAGTTGCTCATAGTTTCTGTCTTCTTTTCTCTTGGGTCTGCTTGAGTGATTTCAGCATCTAAATTGTTCATTGATCTGCTTCCCATCTTTTTTAATGTACTGCAAACGCACACACAAACACACAAACTCTCACATATTGGGTGTTGTGGGTAGTAACGCTTCCAGAATAAACAACAGCGTGGTCAAATTCATCATTTACCCAAGTGCTGTAAAGAAAGAGTTTATTCAAACAACTGATAATAAATCAAGTAAAATACTAAAAAAACAAAAAACAAAAAAATACTCCCCTTTGACACTTAATTTTATGTATTGTCTTTAGAAGTGAGAAATAATCTAGTAAGAATTTATAAATCTGGTAAAAGCAGCCATGTTGTCTTTATTCTTCCTCATTACATTTATAAGTAATGTTTTGTATTATAGTGAGACAGTTGAAAGTGATTTTTTAGTAGAGTTTGTGGAAGTGGCAGAAAGTGGCAGACAATTAGTCGGATGATATTTAGCTATTTTGAAAGTCTGATTGGTTGATTAGCAGAGTGGTCATTTTGACTAGTTTCACTTTTGAAATCTACAGCCTACAAATAGGGTACATTTTTTTGTTTTCAGTTTATTTTTTGTGAATTCTGATTAAATGTTTTGTAAAGTAAGGATTTGTTTAATTTGATCAAATTTGTATACATTAAAATTATATATATTGTTTATACTGGTGAACTCATAGAGTGTTTTGTATTTATAATAAATTAAAGAAAGATCGGTAACACTTTAGTATAGGGAACACATGTTCTCTATTAACTACGACTTTTCCCTTAATAAACTCCTCATTTACTGCATATTAATAGTTAGTAAGTTAGTTGTTAAGTTTAGGTATTGGGTAGGATTAAGAATGTAGAATATGGTCATGCAGAATAAGGCTTTAATATGTGCTTAATAAGTACTAATAAACAGACAATATTCTAGTAATAAGCATTCTAATAAGCAAAAGACCCTAAAATAAAGTGTTACCAAAAAATCATTATGATGTTGATAGTTATTTTAAATTGTAATAATATATCACAATATTACTGTTTTAATTTATTTTTGATCAAATAAATGCAGTCTTGGTGACAAAGAGACCACAACCCCTCAGGCAGTGCGTAAGTTGAGCCGGATCCTGTTCCTGTTGTTGTTTTAATCCAGCCTCTGGGTTAAAACAACCCATTCGCTGCCTTAAAACAACCCAATTGCTGAGTTCGTCCATTTTCAACCCAGCATTTTTTAGAGTGTATGTTCCGAAAAGCTGAAGTTGTATCAGTGTCAGTCATAGTGCCTTTTAATTGCTGTTTTTGATCAGTTTTTACAAATTAAGCACTGCCCTCAGGCTAACCTACATCACAAATGATGTTATTTTTGATACGAACATTGTAATGTACTGTACAGTATGCATGACCTATTCAATAGTATGTTAAAATGGATGAAGGAAACTTTTTTTTCTTTCTGATTGTTGTTCTTGACAGATTCTCCATGGAAAGTCTACATGGCTGATGTTAGCCCTACACTAACTAGCTTGCTAGTAATTGGTCTAACTCCAGCAAGAACGTACCAGTTCAGAGTGTGTGCTGTCAATCAGGTGGGACGTGGGCAGTACAGCGCTGAGACAAACAGGTAAGCAGTCAGAAGCTAACATCTTAGTCTACTAGATTAGCAAATCGCTATCTGGTTAAGTAAAGCTCTATAGCTAGAACAAGGTATTACGATAAATGTTTTTGATCAGGCATCGAGGAAGGAGAATGGATCTTGCATGACAATGGCATTGAACTGCAGGAACTAGTTGGGCCATGCTAATGAGCTAAACTCTAGATTCCTTGATTGTAGCAACCCGGTTTCAATGCAAAGTCCTTTGAATCCTGCCTGTTGTAACTAACATAGCCAGTCAAGCAGATTGGAACTGGTAATTTTCACCAACTCTTGCCATTTTTGTGTGTCCCCCCCACACACATGTCCTCAGTCAGTTTGAGAGAATGTTATTAAATGTGAGGACAAGATTTGAACCCTATCAAAAGAAAGGCTGATTGTAATTGAATTACATGAGAGCTTTCATCACTGGCTCTGATTGTGAGCCATTATGACACATAGGCAGAAAAACCGCTCCCATATCCAGGAACACTATGAAGGTGTGAGAAATAGCATTTCTCAAAGCCAATTCCACACGGTGAAAGAATGTCAAATACAAGCTTGGCTGGAGGGAAGGACACTTCAGCACACACAGAGGCTACTGCGTTTTATGCTCTCTATTTTGTTTTGTGAATTTTTATTTGCGCATAAATTGGCACACATCACAATGACTGCATTCCAAATCGAATCAAATCGTTCAAAGAACTTAAAAAGTCCTGAAAAGTTCAAATGGCTATTTTTCATGTCACAGGCATAAAGCTTACACACATGCCAAGCACTCTTTGCTAAACAGCAGGAAGAAGGGCCTGCTCAATCATCAAGGACATGTTGAAAAAGCTTGTCATGCTGTTTTCTAGTTCTTAGCTTTCATTTGAAGCCAGTCTCCATGAAACAGACATTTCTCGTTTATATGCAATGGTACCAGTTGAGCCAAAGACTCCCTCTGCTCTTGTATGTGAAATGCTGCTCAGGTTTGATTGGTGCTAAAGGTTTTTATTTACTAATGTTCAATCCTGTCTTTAATGCTACAGTAACAGTTCTGATATTGAATAAATACTTAATACTTAATACCCCCCATTGCCTGCCAGTCATTTTTACCAGGTTTGTGCTAAGTACTAATGTAGTGATATTAAAAGACCAAATTCAGTTTACACCTTATTGATGATGCATACTATGTACACGCAAACAGATGAACCCAGAATATAAACACAATGCGCAGTTTCTTGTTAAACTTTTTCTTTATAATGGTTTTCTTTGGAAAAACGCTTGACAAGAAACTGCACGTTGTGTTTATATTCTGGGTTCATCTGTTTGCATTTAGCTTGTTGCGATCATATTCTGGGCTCATCTGCTCACCTATATATTAGTATGCATCTTCAGTAAGGTTTATACTGAATTTGATCTTTTAATAACTCTGTTTTAGCACATTAAAGGACTTTAAGTGTTTTAGAATGTCCTGCTGTTTTTAGTAGTTGAAATACTGCAGCAGGTGCTGTATATGGATTATAATCACCCAAAACGTGCATTTTGTTCAAAGGAAAATTTACACGTCTGTAATTCAGTTCTATGCATGTTTTGCCCTCCAGGTCTCCGTGGCAGTCACGTGACTGAAAACTAAATATTTTAAAATGTTTTTACATTTTATTATCAATTTATATAATCAAAATATTTAATTTTGATTAAATTTGATTAAATTTGAAGTTTTTTTTCCTAAAAGAAATACTTTTATTCAGCAGTGATGTGTTAAATTGATCAAAATCAACAGTGCATTTATACTGACATTACAAAAAGTATGTTTATTATGTTTATACAAAAAGTAAAAATATTATTTTTAAAATAAATGATGTTCTTTTGAACTTTTTTTTTTTTTTTTTTTTTTTTTTGAAGGAATTGAATACTTTTATTCAACAAGGACACATTAAATTGACCGAAAGTGACAGTAAAGTGACAGTTAAAAAATTAATCAAAAATCCTGAAAAAATATAGCATGGTTTCCACAAAAATATTAAGCAACATAACTGTTTTCAACATTGATAATAATACAAAATGTTTCTTGAGCAGCAAATCAGCATATTACAATGATTTCTGAAGGATCATTTGACACTAAAGACTGGAGGAGTGTGTGTGTCTGTAGTTTGTATATATTTTAATCAGTTGACAGACCTAATTACAGTAACTTCACTTTGTCAGTTCTGATGATTGTACTCATTCTTACACAGTTTTTTTTTTTTTTTTTTTTTTTTCCCTTTCTTTTGGACAGATACAATGTGCACAGATTTATCTGTAATACTATTGACAAAAACTCAATATGCAATATCCCAGTAAGTCAACCATGTCTGAGCCTATTAGCAACACTGAAAACAGATTTGCAACATGCAAAATCCGTGAGGACAAATTTTTGGCACAATTACAACAATCCTGACAACATTTAAGGTATCATTTAAGGTAAGAATGGAAGTGAAAGTAAGTAAACAAAATGGATGAAGTTCGCTACTCCTGTTTCGTGTGTTTTATTGTTTATCAACTCCTGATGGATACCACACACTCTTAGCCCTGATGTGTAAAACAGTGATTTTGACCCATGTCTGTTATAGAAACAAACAAGTTTCATTTTAGTTTTAACTTAAAGAGAAATAGCTGACAAAACTCTGTTTTTAATTTACAAACACAATTCCCTGTACTGTAAGTGTTTTACATATTTTAGCTGATTCCAAAGCAATGTTTAAATGTAGTAACATCATTAGCCTCAACCACGTATCTTTCAAACTGAATGTTTCATTTAAAATGCTCAGTTAAAACAAGAGGAAACGACAGAGGAGAGCGAGAGTGAGAAGATGAAGACGAACAGAAACACAAAAAATCAAATATTGATGGAGAGGGCACTTATTAAAATTTGAGCACCTATCTGCTTTGGCCTCGTTTCCAATTAATGTCAGGATCATCATCAGTTATATGAAAAATTTAAACCTCTATTTCTTTTATTCTTCTTATTCATTTTTGGCAAAGTACCATCAAAGGAAGAGTATAATAACTAAAAAGTATGTCTTTCAAAAGTGTTTCAAAGAATTTGGCACAGCAAACAAAATCAATGTCAAGCTAACTTTTTTATTGAGAAATAATTTGTGTTGAATTTAACAAGAGCAAACTTAGCACTTATCCTTTGCATTTAATTAATAAACGACACATTCAAAGTAATGACAAAAACAATAGAATAGAAATCCCCTCAACACCCAACCCCACTCCTCCAATACGGCAAAAGAAACAAAGTGATAGACTAAAATAAGCTTTTTAAATTGGTTTAGGATGATTATTGTTTATTTGACAAAACATCAATCAGACTTAGCAACTTTCCTACGAGATTGCTTGCTTGAGGCACTTTCGGCCTTGCTCACTTAATCAAGCTAATAACCTTTAAACCACAGATTAGAGCGAAGGATTGTTTATCGCCTGCTCTGGGGATCTACAGTCTCTAGAATCCTGCAGACAGACTTTGAGAGCTAAAGCCCATGGTATTGATCAAATTGAAAAATTAAAGGGTTCACTGATTTACACTAATGGGGTCGAGCTAAAAACAAATCTTTCTAATTCTGTAGCATCTAACTGCTGATATATATCATTTTGATATGATATGAGCTAAAATGTCATATCCAAAATCAACTTGTTTACATTGTAGTGCTTAATTTGCTCCCATTTGTTTTAGGAAGAATAATTCACATCACAGCAAACAAGAGGTGTTGATGGTAAGATTTAAGGATTTGTCAGCACTATCCATGGTTCACAGTTCCACCTCTTTAACTCTTTGTAGCCATATTAGAGGCGGAAACATTGCCTTTTTAGGCTTTTTGAAGCACATTTCTTTTACAGTATATGTGCATTTTTGAGCCAGTAATTTTGATTAAACAGTCACAAAATGTACACAACCGTTCAAACGTTTGAGGTTAGTAAGATTTTTTAATGGTTTTAAAAGAGCCCTTTTATGCTTACCAAGGCTGCGTTTGATTAATAATACAGTAAACAGTAATATTGTGAAATATTACAATTTAAAATAATTTGAATGTATTTTAAAATATAATTTATGCCTGTGATGGCAAAACAGCTGTGCTGCTTAATATTTTTGTGTGAACCATGGTACTTTTTACTGGATTTTTGATAAATAGAAAGTTCAATAGAGCAGCATTTATTTGAAATACATTTTTTAACAATGCAAAAGCCTTTAAGTCAATTTAATGTGTCCTTGCTGAATAAAAGTATAAATTTGTTAAAAAAAAACAACAAAAAAAAAAAAACTTTTGAACAGAAGTACATGAAACAGGCTCAAGGTGAAAATGTACTTAGTGATGATTCTCCTCAGTTTGGTCTTATTTGTGTTGGTCTTATTAGTTTGTTTTTCCAGTGTTGTGATTGACAGTTGACAGAAGCGAGTCAAGTTCAGGTTATTCAAGCAAACCCTGTTTACCCCAGCAGGGTCAGTTCTCAGTTACTCCTGCACTATTTAAGATATTTCGGACAAACCAGAAAGATCAATTTCAATCTCTCCAGGACTGCTGGATAAGCTCTGAAGGAAACTTTTAGTAACTTATTGATGCCTCTGAGAAAACTCCCAGATAAGACTCCAGGGTCTAAATATTTCTCTTTTATAATGCGATTCTCATGATGTTATCTCTAAGGCTGATGCTGCGAGAGGAACCGCCCAGTGCGCCTCCAAAAAACATTGTGGCTAGTGGCCGTACAAACCAGAGCATCATGGTCCAGTGGCAGCCGCCCCCAGAACCGCAGCTCAATGGAGTCCTGAGAGGATATGTGCTCAGGTATGGTTTCACGCATGGCTTCAAAATTGTAATATTTCAGTGAAAATAAATCTTCTTTCTCTCTACACACACTTTTTTACACACTACCTGTATATGGAATTTTGTGTGTGTGTGTGTGTGTGTGTATGTGTGGAATTGGAAGCCAGCAGAATATGGCTGTTTCTAGGGCACATGTGCCATCACATATCTGTGCTTAAAAACTCAGAGATTCTCAGAATCACTGAAGAGAGAATCGCAAAGCATTAAAGAATTTTTTCTCCCATCCCTAGATATTACCATCCAGTCTCCACCTAGTCTCAAATTAATCTTGAATCCAGCTTTTGCATTTACATGTCTAGCTGGTCATCCAAGCCATTTTAGAGTTGATCAGATAGACTACCAGCTGGTGGAGCTGAGGTTTACCTGTTAGCTAGCAACAATGTTTGACCCCCTTAACGGATTAGTTCACTTCAGAATTAAAAATTCCTGATAATTTACTCACCGCCATGTCATCAAAGATGTTAATGTTTTTCTTTCTTCAGTCGAAAATAAATAATTTTTAAGGAAAATATTCCAGGATTTTTCTCCATATAGTGGACTTCAACAACTACCAATGGGTTAAAATTCCAAACTGCAGTTTCAATATAGCTTCAAACGGCTCTACACAATCTCAGATGAAGAGTAAGAGTCTTATCTAGCGAAACAATCTGTCATTTTCTCTCAAAAAATAAATAATAATAATTTACTTTTTAACCACAAATGCTCGTCTTGCACTAGCTCTGCGATGTGGCACGCATTATGTAATCACGCTGGAAAGGTCACGTGTGACATAGGCGGAAGTACCGATCCAGCAAACGTGCAAAGACTCAGTCAAACGCCCTTTACCAAAAAAAGGTAAAAAAACGACGTTGGATGATTTTGAAGTTAGAGGAGAAAATGAGTTTTTCACCCTTACGTGGTACTTCCACGTGGACCTTTCCAACATTATTATGTAATGCGTGGCGTATCGCAGAGCTAGTGCAAGACGAGCATTTATGGTTAAAAAAAATAGTTTTTTTTTTTTTTAGAAAATGATTGTTTCGCTAGATAAGACCCTTATTCCTCGGCTGGGATCGTGTAGAACCCTTTGAAACTGCATTGAAACTGCAATTTGAACCTTCAACTCGTTGGTAACTGTTGAAGTCCACTATATAAAGAAAAATTCTGGAATGTTTTCCTCAAAAACTTTAATTTCTTTTCGACTGAAAAAAGAAAGACATGAACAACTTGGATGACATGGGGGTGAGTAAGTAAATTTTAAGTGACCTAAGTGAACTAATCTTTTAAAGTTGGCATGAAATGGAAATTCACTTATTTGTCTTATTGTTTAGAATTCAACCATGCATATTTTCACTTTTTTTTTTTCTTCTTTTTTTTTTTTTTTGACCTATTAATGTTAATGTTTTTGACCTGTTGATGTTCCGGAAACAACACTTTTTCTCTGGTGACATATGCTGGACTTCTCCAATCATTTATTTAGTTTGCTTAAACCATGCCCCTTTCTTACAATTCACTGCAAGCTCACATTCAGATCTGATGGATAGAACCAAGTCCCTGCCCTACATTAAAGGGACAGTCCTCCCTACAATGTAAATTCTGTCATTATTTACTCACCCTCATGTCATTCCAAACTTGTATGACTTTCTTTCTTCTGAGGAACGTAAAAAAGATACTTTGAAGAGTGTTGGTAACCAAACATTTTTAGTTCCCATTGACTTCCATTGTATGGACAAAAAATACAATGTAAGGAAATAACATAACTGAAACTTTTTTGTTACCAACATTATTAAAAAATATCTCCTTATGTGTTCAGCAGAGGAAAGAAATCCATACAGGTTTGGAACGACATGACAGTGAGCAAATTATGACAGAATTTTCATTTTAGTTGAAAATCAGACAAAAATACAAAGGTACAAGACTGTTTACTTAACGGCTTTAGTGAGGGAGAGAACTACAATCACATGAAGCATTGCAAACAGCATGATTATTTTAAAACTAAGCTGAAATAATGTGGACTGATGTCTTCAGCAGAAGCAAATGCCATGGATTAACAACCTCGTAGCTCACAGTAGGTCTGTCTTTAAAGGTTTATAAGTTACTGTTCAAAATCAATTTCCCTATGGAGAAAATTAATTGCACTCTATAGGAGATTGTATGAGTTGCATTAGCTGTGCTTGCTAAGGCAAGCTTCACTACTGCTTTTGTTCATATTTAGAGAACAAAAACACCCAGAATACCCTAGCAACAATATAGCAATGTGCAGAAAACCACCCACAACATTCTAGCTTTATGGCGGTGAGTTGTGCAATAGTAAGCGGTACTCGCATTTTCACAGAAAAGGCAAAAATCTAGTTGAAATTACGAATGCATGTGTTTGTGTTAAAGGTTCACAATCAACTTCCAAAAAAAAAAAAAAAAAAAAAAAAAAACATAATTCTTTTTCTCTCCCCCTCCCACTCAGGTATAGATTGGCAGGTCTGCCTGGTGAATTTCAGCTGAAGAACATCACCAGTGCAGAGATTAATTACTGTCTGATTGGAGAGCTCATCATCTGGACGCAGTATGAGATCCAAGTGGCTGCCTACACTGGAGCAGGCCTGGGGGTGTACAGCCAGTCTGTCACTGAATACACACTGCAAGGAGGTTAGACAATCACACACACACACACACACACACACACACATAAATAAGCGCAGAAACAATGCCTCATCAGTCTGAGCGAACCCTTAATACTTCAAATCTTTTAGGGTGCACATGTGTTTTTGGGTTCTTTCTCATTAAGCTACCTATATCATAAAGGATCTAGAGTAACCATGGGAACCGTAAAATCCATTAGCCGGCTTTACTGCACTGATCGGCCATCTGAAAGATTATTTCTAAGAAGAGTAAATTTATGGACTCTGGGCAAACAGTGACCGTAGCACATTAATTAATCTAATTTGCTTTATGCGCGTGAATTTGTGTGTGTCTGTGTGTGCGCGGAAGTGTGGGGGTGTTCTGAGATCCTTGGGCCGTGATTATTCATATTATTTAACGTCAGTGTAATGATACTCCTGCAGAGATTAATAGAGACTCAGTGTCTGCAGTAAAAGAGCCTTCTTCTCGTAGAGACTGGAACAAAGGCTTTTGTGCGTGTAGTTGGAGGCGGTTTTTATGTCCCAGTTCAGATTACTGGACACACTAATGTAACCTTGTGTGATTGTGTTTGAAATGAAAAGGGCAGCAGGACGAATCGGAGTGCCCAATCCAATTGAGCAGTATCTAATCTGTACTCAACTCGCCAGGCCTGACCTTAAAGGGGCCATCTTAAGCACATTAAGTGTAAGCGGCATTGAGTCTTTATGGAAATATGATCTTGTTCTTTCCACTTCCCGCTCAGGCCTGCTGCATAGCACCGATAGCCTACAGAAAGGCTTTGAATGCAAACTGTGATTATCGGTGTTGCTATGAATGATCATTTGAAATATAGAGTATGTATAGAAACGGGGGCTTTGGGTAGGTGTTTAAATTCAGAATCCAGGTAGTTAAGTCGAGTCACATTTATTTATATAGCGCTTTTTACAATGCAGATTTTGTCAAAGTAGCTTTACAGTGATAGAGGGAACATAATTTTGGCTGTAAAGCAGCTCTAGAAGAAAATGGTGTCATTGTCCAGCTTAAGTAAGTTCAGTATTGATTCAAGTGCCAAATATTCAGTTCTGGTCATCAATATTTAGTTTACTTGCTACTAAGTATCTTAAAGAGTCTAAGCGCTAACCCTGTAAACATTGGCTAATCCAGAGCAGTGTTATTTTTGTATTATTTGTGTACTATTATAGTGTGTATTAATATTTTGAATAAGCTTTTTTTTAATATTTTAATTTTAGTTTAAGTTTTGTTATGTGCTCGTGTCATTTGTTTTTTATTAATTATTTCTGTTTAGCTTGCTTTTTATTTGTTTGTTTTAATTTAATTTTAATGCTTCAACTTATTTATTTCAGTTATTTTAGTTATTTTTAATTTTTTTGTGTTGTTTAAAGTTTTTTCATCTAATATTTATATTTTATTTCAGCGTTATTTATATCTTAAAAAATGATTGTTAAAGGGTTAGTTCACCCAAAAATAAAAATTATGTCATTAATTACTCACCCTCACGTCGTTCCACTCCTGTAAGACCTTCGTTAATCTTCGGAACACAAATTAAGATATTTTTGATGAAATCGTATTCTCGTCCATAGACAGCTATTTCAAGGTCCAGAAAGGTACTAAAGACATTGTTAAAAAAGTCGACGTGACTGCAGTGGTTCAACCTTAATTTTATGAAGTGACAAGAATACTTTTTGTGTGCAAAAACAAAACGAAAATAACAACTTTGTTCAACAATCTCTTCTCTTCTGTGTCATTCTCATACGTTGTTTACGTTCAGTGCTTCCAGGTTCCAGGTTCTGACTCGATTGGCCGGCTCCTGCGTCAGCATCACACGCATGCGTCATGATGCTCACGTGATCAGCTTTGGCCAATACTGCCGGCATTCGGACATAAACACGGAAGCCTTCACTGTGCTTACTGCGTCACCTGCGTAAGGATAATGACAGCGAAGAGAAGAGGTTGTTGAATAAAGTCATTATTTTTTCTTTGTTTTTGCACACAAAAAGTATTCTCATCGCTTCATAAAATTAAGGTTGAACCATTGCAGACACGTTTTATCGATGTCTTTAGTACCTTTCTGGACCTTGAAAGTGTTGATTATATTGCTGTCTATGAACGAGTCGGATACCTCTCGGATTTCATCAAAAATATCTTAATTTGTGTTTTGAAGATGAATGAAGGTCTTACAGGTGTGGAACGACATGAGGGTGAGTAATTAATGAGAGAATTTTCATTTTTGGGTGAACTAAAACTTTAATAGTTTTAGCAACACTAAGGTTAATTCTTCTTTTCATAGTTTCAGCTTGGTACCTTTTAAATACAACTTTGTAAAACAATTCTGTGCACACTCACTTACTGGAATTGCTTATTAAAATGCATTTCATGAGTTCGTCTGCCCATTCAGCCTTAAAGGTTAATAGTAAAACGAACTTGGCTTGCTGTCCTCAGAGGAGGCTCGAACCTAAGGCTCGGCTCGAGCTCTGAGTTAAACCCCCTATAACGGAACTGCAGAGGAAGGAGAGAATTAAAGGAGGAGATGGGAAGGAGGAGCGCTGCCAGAAGAATTTGTCAATGGGATGATGCAGTGTCTTCTGCTTATAGTACTCGTAATGATGATTGACAGGACTGAATGTTTAGGCTCCTCCCGAACCTACGTTTGTAACTTCATTTTATATGTTTTTGTGGATAAATTACAACAAAAGGACAAATAAATAAACATTCTTTAATGCCACATGGTACAGAGTATTTTGAACTTGTAATACCATTCAAAATTAAGGCTGTGTCCGGAATCACCACTATACCCTCATTACTATTCCCTACATTAGTCCACTAATATAGTTCACTTAAGGAAGTGAATAAAAACAAGTGAGCGAATTCGGACACTGAGTGTGCCGGAAGGGCTGCCACTTTTGCATAGTTTGCGCTTGCTGTTATAAAATCATTTGAAACTTAGCAAACTAGCAGCTCCAGTAGTAATGAAAAGATCTATCTTGAACTCTTTCATGGAAACTATGCATAAAAAATCAATCAAAAAGGAATTTATACCTGTATGATATTATGCTGTAGCCACATTGGACCAGAGGTTTAGAAAATGGATGGATGGATGATTCAGCTGTGGGCGCCATCTTCTGGTCAGATGCGGAATTTCATACGGCGTGTTTTGAGTGTAAATCAATTGTACACTCGGTGCATTGTGGGATTGAATGAGTGCACTCAATGATGACAGCTATGGTTTCGGATACCACTACAAATGGCTGTCCCCTCAAAAAATGCGCCCTATTTAAGGGTATATGGGGTGATTTCGGCAGAAGTAGTAGGTCATTCGGGGACTTTTCGCCTACTGTTTTTTGACTTTTCGTCGGACATACTACTCTTTTGGCATACTGTTTTTCATATACTATATAGTAGGAAAGTATTCAATTTCAGATGCAGCGTATGGTTGTAAATTTTCAAAATATTTCAATTAACAAATTGTCTCTAACTGTGCAGTCCCCACAGCGCCCCCACAGGATGTGGATGCTGTTGCACTCAACTCCACCACCATCAAATTCACCTGGACACCACCACCCCAGCAGTTCATCAACGGCATCAACCAGGGATACAAGGTAATAGTGTAGAGGGAGAAAGATGTCAGTGTATAAGAGAAAGAGAGACACTGCTTCACAAAAAAAAATTTGCCTGGCATGTTTATTGTCTTCTGGGTAGTGTATGCATGATTGATTGGCTAAATGCCTGCAAAAACAGCAGCTTTAAATTTGAAAAAAGTAATTAAAACCTAGTGTAAGTTAATCACGTTTTGTTTATGTCTTATTATTATTTCGCATCTCTCTCACAGCTGCTGGTGTGGCCCGAACACTGTCCGGAATGCATTACCATGGTGACTATTGCCCCCGAGTTCCACGGGTCACGTCACTATGGTTACGTTAGCAATGTAAGAAAGTTCACGTGGTATGAGACGGCGGTGCTGTGCTTTACCACGCCTGGCGATGGGCCAGCTAGCACACCACAGCTCATCCAGACACATGCTGACAGTGAGTACACAAACAAAAACATGGATGCCAACACTCCAAAAAAAGACTTTTTGACTGAAACAGGTTAATGTAACCACTTGTCATATCTAAATATGAGTATATCAGTAACACTCTACAGTAATGTTTCATTTGTTAACATTAACCCTAAAATAGAATAATATATTATACTACATTATATTACATTCATTCGCGTAAGCTGTGTAACACGGGTTCGTTCATTCAATAGTATTTGTCCACTGAAAGTGAAAATGATAAGAGGGGAGTCTCGATGAATCCTGAACACAAGTGATCACAGGAGACTAATTTGAAACTAATTAGTAACTGGTGTAAACGATAATGTGTCTTGGCTGACCACTTGTGATCGGATCACCGATCTTAAAACCAGGTGGAAACAGGGCTTCTCCCAAGCTTGCTTGGTTTCCGATGAGTGACAAAATGGGTCCTCCCCGAAAATGGGGCTCCATTAGGACCCCATGCGATCCCACTGGCTAAAATTTCTTTAGCACCTGATTACAATTCCTACAGAATAATGTTATGATAAATGCTGTTTCAACTACATTATAATGACCATTTTTGTCTGTATTAGTTAGCTTATGTACTACAACCCAAATTCCGGAAAAGTTGGGACGTTTTTTAAATTTGAATAAAATGAAAACTAAAAGACTTTCAAATCACATGAGCCAATATTTTATTCATAATAGAACTTAGATAACATAACAAATGTTTAAATAGAGAAATTTTACAATTTTATGCACAAAATGAGCTCATTTCAAATTTGATGCCCGGAAGACACAGCGTCTGTGATTTCCAACAAGAATGTCAAATTTGGACTCGTCTGACCATAGAACACTTTTCCACTTTGAAACAGTCCATTTTAAATGAGCCTTGGCCCACAGGACACGACGGCGCTTCTGAATCATGTTCACATATGGCTTCCTTTTGCATGAAAGAGCTTTAGTTGGCATCTGCAGATGGCACGGCGGATTGTGTTTACCAACAGTGGTTTTTGAAAGTATTCCTGGGCTCATTTAGTAATCATGTCATTGACACAATCATGCCGAGTGGTGCAGTGTCGTCTGAGGACCTGAAGACTCCCTTTTATAGCTAATCATGTTACAGACCTGATATCAATTAACTTAATTAGCTAGATGCTAAATGTTCTCCCAGCTGAATCTTTTCAAAATGTCTTGCTTTTTCAGCCATTTGTTGCCCCCGTGACAACTTTTTTGAGACCTCATCAAATTGTATTGTATCAAAGCTCATTTAGTGGATAAAAGTGTAAAATTTCTCCATTTAAACATTTGTTATGTTATCTATGTTCTATAGTGAATAAAATATTGGCTCATGTGATTTGAAAGTCTTTTTTAGTTTTCATTTTATTCAAATTTTAAAAAAATGTCCCAACTTTTCCAGAATTTGGGTTGTAGCATAGCATACAGATAATTCTATGTTAAATATCCAAATATTTCATAAATAAAACAATAAAGAAGATATTTTGAAGAATATGGGTAGCCAAACCATTGATGGGGCCCCATTGACTCCCATAGTAGGAAAAGAAAATACTATGCAAGTCAATGGGTCCCATCATCTGTTTGGTTACCAACATTTTTCAAAATATCTTCTTTTTGTGTTCAGCAAAAGAAAGAAATCCATACAGGTTCATGAAGATATTTTTTATATTCTCTCATAGCTTTTTGTCCATCCATTGAAAGTATATGCAACATTTTCAAGCTTCAAAAAGTACATAAATTACAAAAGTAATCGGTATAAATCAAGTGTCCATAAGAATTTAAGTCTCCTGTTAAGTCTGATATTTCTCTTTAGAAAAAGACCCTAGTAATCTCGCACGTTTCTTCTAGAACATTTTTTTTTATCAAATTCATTCAAGACCAAATTATCCATTTATTATTCCATCCACATTAATATTATAGCTCTATACACTTACTGTTTGTCAGAAATAGTGTAATTTGTTTCTATTTTAGGAGAAAACAAAGTTGATACTTCAAAAAAGAAAAGTGAGAGCTCCATTAAGTCTCTTGAGCAATGAAAGAGCAACATCTAAGCAATAATCTTGTCCTCTGGGATATAATGTTTTGCTTGCACTCCTGACATGTAAAATCATATTTCACACTCTTGCAGATACCCACACACTCTTACAGACAGTCTGTCTGTATTTAATTGGAGACAATCGACTAACAGTATGCTCTTTACTTGAAAACTGTCCAGAAGGCTTTGAGAAAGAGATCTCTCGGCAAAAACAAGCCTGTTTGTTTGACATTTCAGTCACCAAAATCGATACGTAGGAGAAATTTGGCCCTTTCCCTATGTACGCTGCAATTTGCTACGTAATTGTGCTTTTTACATCGCCATTGATTAGTCTTTTCACTGAATAAATATTGGCCACCCTAGCGCTGTTTTCATGTCACGCCACGGGTGCGTAGAATCAGCCTTGACTAACCTGCAATTATTGAAGCAGGATCACTCCTGTTAGTCAATGCACATGTGCTCGCTATTGATTGTCCCACCATGCATGCGTACACTTGGATATGTGTGTGAATACACATGCAGCTGTTAACAGACAATGTAATTTTCATCAGATGATAACAGCATGTGGTCTTCTCTGCACTGTTAAGCCACAGGAGCTTGTTTCCCATGAATAGCTCAATCACATAAACAGGTTAGACACGCAAACCGATGTGCACAGAGACTTGCTCTCTCATCTCTTAGCTTTTTATTTGTACCAAAAAGACTTAGTGTTGTGCTCGCGCAAGCATTATGAGGGAAATTCGCTTCATTTGGTTGTTTAACTGGATCTTTTGATTGAGGTTCCCTGGTTGTTTTGAAACTTTCGGGTTTCATTTTCCGAAGAATGGAATGGAAACCAAAAAAGAATAAAAGTTGTTAAAACCAAGGAGGTCTGAAATGGCTGTCAAAAGCTATCTGTTAGCATTAGCTAACTGAGTAAACATCAAATGAGGACACACAAACAAATGGACGCCAACACTCCAAAAAAAAAAAAACAGGTTAATATGACCACTTGTATTACAGTAATACTTTACAGTAATGTTTAATGAAAGCTATCTGTTAGCATTAGCTAAATGAGTAAACATCAAGTGAGTACACACACAAACACACTGACGCTCCAAAAAAAAAAACTTTTGGACTAAAACAGGTTGTGACCACTTGTCATATCTAAATATGAGTGTTTCAATAACACTTTACAGTAATGTTTTGTGAAAGCTATCCTTTAGCATTAGCTAAATGAGTCATCAAGTGTGCCTATCTCACGCCTTCAAAACTAATTGGCCACTTATTAAAACATCTGCTAATGCTAAGATATAATGAAATATTAAAGATGTGTATGTTTACTCAGAATTTGTGTCACTTTTTGTATTATTTTTATTAGTATTTCGGTTTTAGTAATTTTATTACTTCAACTTGAACTTCAACTTTGCATCTGATATTTCTATTTTATTTTATTTCAGCTTTATTTAAATTAACAAAAATGTCTTTATTAGTTTTAGTTAACAATAACAACACGTTTCAGAATAAACTCCTATTTTTAAACATCCGTTTATGGAGAAAAATGCTTTTTGAATCCATATGGTGTATGTATTTATATAGTATCTACTAGCAGGGACTATGCTAACCAGCTAAACCTTGACCTCTTGGTCAGAACGAGTGACACTTAAACATAAAACTGAATTGAAAAGTAATTGAAAAGTAACTGAAAAGTAAGTTGAATGGAATTATACATTCTCATAAGCACGTGATTGATTAACCTGTCAGTCTAGCGTGACGACTTCCTCTGATAAGGTCCGCTTGACAGTGCAGGTCATGAGGGTTTGCCACATGCGTGTTAGATCTAATGAGATTGAAGCTTTATCCGCACACATTAACCACTGCGCTTTTCAGGCAACTGTCATGTTCGCCTGTCAGATGGATTGTCTTGCGGGGTGTGTATGCATGATTGATTAACCACTAAATGACTGCTAACTCATGAGGGTAATTGCCAACAAACACATAATTTGCTTTTGCCTATTTGCATTTGTGATACAACGGTTCCATAGCAGCAAGCTCTTTGTTGTGAGTATTATGGTCTTGCGGACTGAGGTTGCAGGGTAATCCTTTACCATGAGCGGGTTTTAAAGTGTCCATAAAGCACTGGCCAATAAATAATAAGCTTTATTTCATTCACACACACACACACACACACACACACAGACACCCACACGTTTATGCTAAGAGCGTTGACAAACCTGCTGTGCATTCATGGTTGTGTGTTGTTTAAAGATTTCAATTGTTTTATGTCTATCTTTGTAGTTGACCTTCTGTTTCTAATAAAAATGCACTTTTTGTATGCTTACGTACTTAGAAAAAAACACTAGCAAATGCATACATCCATAAAACATGTTTTAGATCTTAGGGCTCTAAAGTACAATGCCTTCACAGCTATCATTTTGCTGGTTTTAAAGGTAAAACATTAGATTAAAAAGTACAATTCATCTGTTTAGGTAATATAATATTTATAATAAATAATATAATATAATATAGTATAATATTGCCATTTTCCAGAGAAAGATTGTGTCCGTTAACCCCGCGTTAACACTGCTGAGTGCCCCTTTAACTTTGTGTGTGTGTGTGTGTGTGTGTGTGTGTGTGTGTGTGTGTGTTGTAGAACCAGGACCCGTGACTCAAATGAGCTTCACTGAGATCTTGGACACATCTCTGAGGATCAGCTGGCAGGAACCGGAAGACAAGAATGGCATTATCACAGGTGAACAGGCTCAATCATCCAATCACAGTTACAGCTCACCCACCAGTTCACAGGAACTCTCACTAATCTTTCCAGTGCTGCATGTGAAGGTGTCCTATGGATTGACTTTTATTAAAAAAAAATTTTTTTTTATTAAGATCACATTAAAACTTAAACTGTTTAGCTAGTCTTTTTTTCTTTTTTAGTTTCCAGATGCTGTATATATATTGTTTTTATTATTTTACCCTTGTTCCAGACCTAGATTTTCAATATTAAAATATGAAAAAACATAATAAAAATGTTTTAAATATTTTTTTATAAAATGGTTAGTTCCTGTCATTGATTCTGATTAGTCAATAGCTGTATTTTATTCACGATAAACTCACTATAAATTCACGCTATGACCGCTTCAGGCAACGTTTCTGTGTATCACTACACAACACCCTTAGCAACCACTTTTAGCAACGTAAACTCTATGTTTTCAATTTATATTGTTCATTTAAGCTTACTGTATTATGAAGAAGAGTGTTGTGAGAAAAAGATTGAGTGAGCAAGTTTATCACCTGCATTCAGATTTAGCATTTTCCTTCAGGTATGTCCTATGTTCATAAATGTCCGCTGCAATATCTTGTCCTTTTAACAGCTAAGGGTTTTCCCGTGACTCACAGCGCTAGTCAAAGCATTTATCAGTTGTGCTTTGTTCCATGTTCACAACAATTCAGTCTTTTCAATGTAAAAGTCTTCATTACTGACAGACACACTCATAAAGATAGTCTTTGCCGCCATCTAATGCCGTAATAATGTAAGTTCTGCTGCTGTTCACTGTCAGGGGCTATTTTTTCAGGCGGAAGGAAGGCTTTTAGTGATTTTACTTCATGAAAGTTGCATTGATACATATGTATTTTTTGGCTTTAATATTTGTATTGTGTGGTAAACATTTTATAAAAGCAATACGGTACTCGAGGCTGGTGCTGTATTGTGAATAAGTCACTGCTGAAGGGTTTGCAGGCATAAAAACAAGTACATTTAAGCATTTAAATTTAAATTAAGTAATTTTTTAATTAACATTTTCATTTTAAACATTTAACATTTGATCATCTAAACAAGCATTTATTGTGTGAATATGGTTGAGATAAAATATGAAAAAAAATCAAGGTAAATATCACATGTGAACAGAATGTTCAAGCTCTTATTTTGTGAAATTATGTAAAATCTAATTTCCACTACTGTCATTTCCATTACAGAATACTATTAAATACAATACATAACTTGAGATGTGATGCAAATTACAAAAATTACAGTTCATTTCTCTACACATTATTGCACAAATAAAAAAAGAGAGTTTCAAACACGTTTGAAACTTGGTTAAAAAAAAAAAATTCTGGTTATATGAAAAAAATACACAATTATGAAAATACCTAAATTGCTATCATGTTACGTATTAGTATAGTTAAGTTAGTAGCATTACTACTTTTAGTTTAGTTAGTTTAGTTTACATAAAAAAGGTAAATTGGTCTAATCTGAATCTGAAAAGTAAGACTGATTACCCTTTGGCTAACTGCTAGTTGGTCAAGCTAGTTCTTAAGACACAGTCTTAACAAAGCGGCTAAGTTTATGCAACTGACCCCTGTTGTAATTATCTGTGATCTACTTTCTCTGCATCTCCAGTGTAACGCACTTAGCACGATTTGCGTGATCCATGTGAGGGACCGTAAAGAAAGTTTCAAATCAACCACTTATAAGAGAAGGTTACTGCCTATTTAGACATCAAGCAGTGTGGCGGTTCACTAAGTTCTTCATCCTCCTCTCTTTTCCACCTCTCCATAGGTTACATCTTGTGTTGGGAGGAGGCCGGTCAGAATGAAACCCGTGTATCTCAGACTCTGTCCAACTCCACGCTGGCGTATAAAGTGACCGGACTCACTTCACTCACCACGTACACTCTGCAGGTGGCTGCGGTGACACAGGCCGGCACCGGTACTGCCACCTCATCGACCATCTCAACAGGACTGCCGCCAGGTCTCCACACTCTCAAATAAATACACACTTCAATGCTAGCATCACTTTAATGCATCAGCAACTCCCTTGGGGATCAGTTATAGTCACCGTGTTCAAACTCTAAAGGAAATTCAGCTCATGAAACAGGATGCCGCAGTGGGGCGCATATTTCACATAGACCAGCAATCTGAGACACAGTCAGTAAGACTGTAATACATCACATAGAGTCAGTATGAAGCTCTTGGGGCCGCTGTGTGTGTGTGCGTGTGTTAGAGAGAACATGAAATAAATGATGATGACCAAAAGCCAAGCTACACTCATTATCTCCCACTGATATGCTGTGGAGTTAGGAAAGAACGAGCTTTATCTACTGTTGAATGAGCCACCGTGAACCACCCAAATATCATTATCAATCCATTTAATTACCAATTAATCATATACCCAAACACAATGAGCACTGCTGTACACAAAACCTAATCGACTCTGAAGTGAGTTATGAGCCCATTTACTGGAGTTTCTTTGAAGGATAATGAAGACACAGGATGGAGAAAACAGACAGAGAACAGAACACAAAATGTGGAAATGTTTCAATTAGAGCAGCTTGTGAGTAACAGAAATATGTTTTGTTGTGTTGGCGAACAGAGCTTCCTGGTGCTCCCTCCAATCTGGTCATCTCTAACATCAGTCCTCGCTCCGCCACCATAAAGTTCCGCCCCGGCAGTGACGGCAAAACTGCCATCTCCAAATGGATCGTAGAAGGACAGGTGTGTAGGCTTGTGTGTGAGTGTGTGTCAAATTTAGCAAACCCTCTATTTTTGTCAACATTTTGTCAAATTTTTGTTTGCAAGTGGCTAACTTTCCCACAAAAGGTTAATAAAGTTTACAAAATAGTTAACTGCCATCAATAGCGATTTGCTCTGTACAAAATAGTTAACTTTGCTACAGATGTCAGTATTCTGTCAGCTGAATGGTTAGCTGAATAGTTTTCTCTCTCAAAGAAGGTTAACTTTGTTTTTATCGCTTTGGATATCTTGTATAGTAATGTGTGATAGATTTCTCTCTCCAAAATGGTTAACTGTCAAAATTTTGTCTGCCCAATGGTTAACTTTGCCACAAATTTCACTTTTCTTTTAAGAAAATTGTAAATTTTTTCATGAATGGGATAGTTTTTCTCTCTCCAAAATGGTTAATTTTGTTATTTATTGCTTTGGTTACTATTGCTTTGATTATTTATCGCTTGTATAGTAATAGTTAAAATAGTAAAAGTTTTCTCTCTCCAAAATGGCCGACCAATGTCTGACCAATGGTTAACTTCGCCACAAATGGCACTGTGACACTTGGTTAACTTTTCATGTATGGTAGTTTTCTCTCAAAATCTGCAAATATATACAAAAAATAAGTATATATAGTATATACTTTCTCTCTGCAAAATAGTTAACTTTGCCATGAATGTCAGTATTCTGGATGCTGAATGGTTAACTTTGCCACAAATGGCACTTTTCTCTTTTTAATAAATGGTAGTTTTCTCTTTGAAAACTGGTTAACTTATAACAATCTTTGGTTAACTTTCCCACTAATGGTATGCCATGGTAATTCCACTTATAGCAATTTTCTCCCCCCAAAATAATTAACTTTGCTGTAAAATAAATTTTTTTTCTTTCCGAACTGGTAAACTTTGACACAAATTATACTTTTCTCTTTGAAGAAATGTTGTTGTTTTTTTTTTTTCTGCAAATATATAGGCAAGGCAAGGCAAGGCTATTGCTTCTGTGACATGGATAAATTCTGGCTGTCGAATGGCAATTTTCCCTCTGCAAAATTATTAATTTTGCATTGCAAAATTTAAAAATTGTTTTTCTCTCTGAAATAATGTTACCTTTGCTGTTTTCCCTGCAAAATAAGTAACTTTGTAATGAATGGCAATATTCATTTTGCCGAATGGTTAACGTTTCCACAAACTGCAGTTTTCTCTCTGCCAAGACTGCTCTGTGGAATATGACTCTTCAGTGTATGTGCTCATAAGTATAAACATGTGTGTAAGTATGTGTGTATTTGTGGGTGTGTGTTATGCCCTTGTCTGGCAGGCTGTGCTCCAGTGAAGATGCTGTTGTCTGGCAGGTACTTTATCTCCAGGGAAAAACAGGCTTGCTCTTGCACTAAAACATCTTTCCCCAGAGAAAACGCACACACACACACAAGCACACATGCTCACACTTTGTATGTGACATAGTACGAGAAGGCTAAGGAGATGTCATGCACCATGTCTTCCAGCCCTTTAGGTGTGGTGTGTGTTTGTGTGTGCGAGCATATGTGTTAAGCCCCTCTTGGATGGCGTCCAGTGCTGTGCAGCGTGAAGAGAAAAACTCCTCCTAATGAGATCCCTCCCTTTTCCCCCTCCGTTTTCTTCGTTCCTGTCTTTAATACTGTTTAATCGAGGGAGAACAGGAGGGAGGGAGTCAGAAGGAGGGATGAAAGAAGATAGAGGAGAAGATTAGAGGTACTGAGGTGGCACTAATGGGGTCTTAAGTCTATGGGTTAGAAATCAGCTTGTGTTGGGGTGTTTTTTTTACAGCTGACTTCTTCACAGCTGTATCCCGGACCAGTTCGGTTGCTGATTTCGTTTCCCTTTGTATTCTTTTCACCTTTCCTCTGCTCGAGCAGGGCTGCACAAAACACGCTGTGTAGATATGGCGTTTTAATGGAAACCAAGTGCTAGTTGTTTCAACATATGGTTTATCATATTGAAAGGGACATATCATGGAAAATGCATTTTTCTTCCTTTCTCCCCAGTTCTCCCAGATTATTTATGAATATTAAGCTGCAAAAACAATGTCTCAAACAGGAGCTCATTAACGTATGACCACCCTTATTTATATACGAACACCTGTTCAGTCCTAAAGTGATAAAAGAATTCTGTCATCATTACTAATGTTGTCCCAGACCTATAGGAGTGACTTTCTGCTAAAATAAAAAAAAACGAATATACAATTTTTGTAAGTAAAATGGGTCCAGTGTTGTATTGGTCTCCATTAACTGTCATTATTTGGACAGAAAACTCCTTCAGATTAACTGATTTTGTGTTTCCTAAAAGAAAGAAAGTCATATAGGTTTAGAACGGTGAGTAAATGATGACAGAATTTACATTTTTGGGTGAACTGTCCCTTTAAATTCCCTAGTCCAACCTGATGAATGATAGTGTGAACTGTGAGGTTGGCCATTTACATATGGAAATTTGAAAGGTGCAGTAGCCAAAAACAATCAGAGCATCAGTGAGAGGCTGGAAAATGCAAAATTACAGTTGTTTTCTGTGTAAGAACCCTTGACTTACATTATAAGTGATCTTTAAGAGGAAATTGAAATGCTTTAGAAGTCTAGAATATGCCCCCTTTTAAGTATTTTGACAGTTTATACATGGTAATGATAGGAAAGAGCTAACTGCATGAAATTAATCACAGGTTGCTCTATGAATAAATGGAAGCAGCTCTCAGTGAGGTCCTTGAGGAAAAGTGAGTCACGTGATTGTGACATGTTTGAAATGATAAGCAGTTTTTGTTTGCAGATAATGACTGGTTACATTACCCGGCGTCTCTTTGCGGCATTTGTTTTTATGTTGTGGATCTACTTTTTAATTAGCTCGTTACCTCATTATGGACTTATGAAGATCAAGGTGGTTAAAAAAACGAGCCCTTTACAGCTCTCATATGTCATTGTTGAGACTCTATGGCAACATGCTTTTGATTAGTGAAAAAATGGAAAACACAAAGCACAGGAAAACAAAGGCAACAGTCCTGATATGGAGTCTGCAGTGTGGGCAGCTTGGTTCGGTTTGCTGTTGCTTTTCACTGTCAGTCTAAAGTTTTCTTATCAGCTTTGACTGCTGAATCTGACTCTCAGTCTATTTGGAATGACACTTGAGGAATGAGAAATGCAGGATGTGTAATATACACAGTATGGGGTGCCTAGATTTGCCCAAATTTACAGTATACATCATGTGAAGATGAATAAGAACTAGAAACAATCTCAGCTCTAAATTTAACATCTAATTTGTGACTCATTTGTTGACTGTCATGTTGATGTCAGCTGACAACCAAAAGTTAGAGCATTTTTACACAGAACTGGATTAAAAAATATGAAAATATCTCTGGGCTTTGACATGCTTGCAACATAACATATTGCTGTAGTAACAGTATTGTACTGTAAAATGAAAAATCAAGTAATACTTATAATAATACATTTATTTTATAGAACTACAATAAAATTGCTGTCTTCCATGTCCAGTATGATTGACAACATTGGAAAATAACTATTTTTAACTTTATTATTATTATTATTAAATATTTTAATACAAATAAATAAACCAATAAAGAAATGTATTACTATAGTAATACTATTATACTGTAAAATAAAAAAAGAATATAATAATAATAATATTTGTATTATTATTATTATAAAAATTAAACAAACCAATAAAGAAATGTATTACTATTAATACTATTAATAATATAAAATGAGTATATAATAATAATAATAATAATAATAATACATTTATTTTACAGAACTACAATAAAATTGCTATCTTTCCAGTATGATTGACAAAATTGGAAAATAACTGTTTATTATTATTATTATTATTATTAAAATATTTTATTAAATTACATTTTTATTAAATTGTATTAAATATTTTAATAGAAATAAATAAACAAACCAATAAAGAAATGTATTACTATAGTAATACTATTAATATTATTATTATTAATAATAATAATAATAATTATTATTATTATTATTATTATAAAAATTAAACAAACCAATAAAGAAATGTATTACTAGTAATACTGTTGTACTGTAAAATATAAAACGAGTATATAATAATAATAATTACTAAAATTGGAAAAACACATTTTTTTATTATTATTATTAAAATATTTTTATTAAATTACATTTTATTAGATGTTAATAAATATTTTAATACAAATAAATAAACCAAAAAGAAATGTATTACTATAATAATACTATTATACTTTAAAATAAAAAAGAATATAATAATATTAATAATAATAATTATTATTATTAAACAAATCAATAAAGAAATGTATTACCATTAATACTGTTGTACTGTAAAATATAAAACGAGTATATAATATGAATAATAATAATAATTACTAAAATTGGAAAATAACCATTATTATTATTATTATTATTAATAAAATATTTGTATTAAATTACATTTTTATTACATTTTATTACATATTTTAATACAAATTAAATAAACCAATACAGAAATTGATTACTATAGTAATACTGTAAAATATACAATTAGATTTATTTTACAGAACAATAGTAAAATTACAGTACTGTCTTCCACTTCTAGTTTGATTGATTAAACTTTCTTAGCTCATTATTTTGGCATTTTTATATAAAATTGGAATAAAAGCGCAAAATAGCTAAAAATAATAATAATTTATTTTCAAATGATGACTGAAAACCACTCGCTGGATTAAACATGCATCATTGAAGAGGTCATGCATCAACGTTTACTACTGTTTGTACTGTTTGAATCTTTTATTATGGAATAATGCTGCTGTTTCTTTGGCGTGTCTGTAGTTGTTGTACCACTAGACGTCTATAGCTGCTAAAAACATGCAACACAATGAGGTCATGTAACTGTAATGATGCATACTACAGTTTGAAATGTTTGATTGTCATACTGCATATTCTTTCATGTGTGGGTGTTTTTTTTTTTTTTGGTTTTTTTTTGGTTTTCAGTTACTATATTCAGTGTAGTATGCAACAGGCAGTACATTCTTCACTTCAAACACATCCTCTGTGTGGCCACAGGTGGGGACTGTGGGTGAGGAAGAGGAATGGAAGGTTCTGTATGAGAGAGACAGTCCGCCAGCCACAGACACTCTGGAGATTCCCAATCTCATCCCCTTCACTCAATACAGGTGAGTCTTTTGCTCCTTTTCTGAATGGAAAACCACTTTCACATCAATCAAATGAACCAAAATGTGGTGACAAAAGCTCTAGTATGAAAGCACCTTCAGAAACCTGTTGAGTGTTTCAGTTTTGGTGTTCTCAGCTGTTTATGACCTTCCAATATTGACTAAACACTCATTACAATCCCAGCATTTCCTGCATTTATGTATCTCCAGCTATCTTTTTTTTTTGTTGGTTTCTTTACTTCTTCATTCTCTCTCTCTTTCTCTCATTCCCCTTTTCTATTTCTCTGCTTAATTGATTTTCTCAAGGTCTTGTGGAAAGATTGTCTTCTGATTCTCTGCACACTATCTTGTCCTAAAGGGATTACTGATGATCAGAGGCTGTAGAGATCTGTTATCCTGTCCAAAATCCCCTGTCCTCCAACTACTCAAGAGCAAGACCAGGGAATTAAAAACACATTTTTTTGTTCTCTCCTTCTTACATATGCCTTTCAGGTTCAGGATGAAGCAGGTGAACATTGTGGGTTCGAGTCCCTTCAGTCAGCCCTCTCGTATGATGCAGACCCTGCAGTCTAGTCCAGATGTGGCCCCGGCAGATCCCATAGTGTTTTCTGCAAGTGAAACCAGCCTGAGGATTCGCTGGGAGGTGAGAAAAGGACAATCTCACAGACAGAAACACACACACACACACACACACACACACACATACACAGACAAGCATTAAAGTGGTAGTTACAAAGGCAGTCAATGGAAGGTAACCTGACAGCATTCTGTCATCAAAAAGATCTTAATTTGTGCTCTGAAGATAAACGAAAGTCTTACGGGTGTGGAACGACATGAGGGTGCGTAATTAATGACAGAATTTTCATTTTGGGGTAAACTAACCTTTAAAACTGAGTTTTGAATCAGTTCATTAAAATAAAGAACTTAAATGGATTCACAAATAAATCAAACTCAAATGCCATTTTATTGGCGATTTTTAAGTGTACATCAGACATACATACATACATGATTAAGAATTTTTTTGGTAGTTTTTGAATTACTTTTCTATAAAATTGATTCAAGCATACATCATTTTCACCAGAAAATGTTTTTTTTTTTTTTCTTATATCATTCCCTCTAACATTTATATGCCATTTATAAAAGCCAAGGAGCGTTAAAAGGTTTTCTTGCTGCATCAAAAGGAGGTGGATTTTTGTGAACATTATTATTAAAACTGGAGCACTCATACAAATATAGCAATTTTCGTACACTCAAACACACACAGAGATGGACACAAATACTGTCTGCTGCACACTTTATAGGTGAGGGATATACTGGAAGAAGTTGACAGCTTATTTTTCTTGTCTGTTTTTCTGCTATCACGAGCCATAGTGTCTGTCAGTATCAGATGTAATTGCTGTTATTTTCTCCTTCACTTCTCCTTTTTTCCCCTCTCACCTTTTCAAAGCCTGAAGAGCGATCGAAGAATTTGAGTTGTAGAGGCACATAACATGAAAGCTGTCATTTCATAAGACAGGACTCCATTTAATCTAAAAAACGGCTTCAGCAAAGCCTCCACTGGTCATAGTAACACATTTGTGGGGTGCTGGTGCCGAAAAAATGACCCTTAGGACATAATAGTGCTTAATGCATTTCTTCACAAGTGCTGAAAATGAAAACTGTGACCTATAACCTCTTTTTTATGGATAGTAATTTATTACGTTCATACTAAAACTTTCATGTAGCTGCCATTGAAGAAAAGGTTATTCTTTTACCGCTTCTCTGTCATTTACCAAGCAACCCAAGTTTGTTGAGTTTTAATGTCTTTAATGAGGAGAATTTAAACTGCAAGATGTATTTCATGAGCAGTTGCTCTGGAAATGCATTAAGCTTCAGAAGTATTTAGACAGCTACACTTATTCATTTTCACTTCTCATTACGAAGTGAACTACTGTAGCTAAAACATTCCACCTGTACATTTTGCAAGCACAAAAACCTAACTCGTATTCACTATAGGCTCTCATAATCTAGTTTAACTCTCTCCTTGCCAGCGTTTTTTTTTTTACATTTTTTTTTAAAGTTGCCATCCACCACCAGCATTTTCGATCATTTTCACAAAAATGTAATGACCCCTAGAATATTTTGTTGTATGACTGTCTAAACATGCAATATGTCCAAATATATAGATATTTTTATCAACACTTGAATGTAGGTAATTTTCATTTATAAAAAAAAAAAAAAAAAAGCAACATTCTGAACAAAAAAACATATTCTTTGCTCCATTTTTGCCTGTTTTCTGTACTCTTTCAGATGATGTGTTATAGCATACCTTACCATATAACAGTGAAAACACGGAAAGCCAGAAAATTCCATCTATGGCGGGGAATATTTGTCTCATGAATGATGGAAAATTTCATCAATGGCAGAGGAAGAGTTAACCAGACTGAAAATAAAACAATTCAAAACAAGCTTGTAACCCAGCAGTGAAAGCAGGAAAATCCCATCAATGGCAGGAAAGAGTTGTCTCATAAATTATGGAAAATTTCGTCAATGGCAGGGAAAGAGTTAACCGGAGTGAAAAAAAAAAAAACAATGTGAAACAAGTTATCAATAAGCTTATTGCTTGTTGTAACCAAGTAGTGAAAAGAGGAAAATTCCATCAATGGTGGGGAAGAGTTGTCTCATCAGTGATGGGAAATTTCGTCAGTGGCAGGGAAAGAGTTTACCAGACTGAAAAAAAAAAAAAGTGAAACAAGTTATTGCTTGTAAGCTTATTGCTTTTTGTTGAAAGCAGAAATATTCCATCAATGGCGGGAAAGAGTTGTCTCATAAATGATGGAAAATTTTGTCAATGGCAGAGAAAGAGTTAACCAGAGTGAAAATAAAACAATGCAAAACAAGTTATCAACAAGCTTATTGCTTTTTGTAACCAAGCAGTGAAAGTAGGAAAATTCCTTCAATGGCAGGGAAAGAGTTAACCAGAGTGAAAATAAAACAATGTGAAACAAGTTGTCACCAAGCTTATTGCTTGTTGTAACCAAGCAGTGAAAGCAGGAAAATTCCATCAATGGCGGGGAAGAGTTGTTTCATCAATGATGGAAAATTTTGTCAGTGGCAGGGAAAGAGTTAACCAGACTGACAAAAAAACAAAAAACAAAAAAAACAATGTGAAACAAGTTATCAACAAGCTTATTGCTGGTTGGAACCATGGCTAGTTAGAACAAAAACTCATATTTACATGGATAAGCTAGCTTTTAGTGTTTTTGTTTTTATATCATATATCAAAACATGATATTGCAACCAACTAAAGATTATCAGCTTATTGTGGACTGAAACATTGATTTGGCCCGTGTTCGCATTCGTCAACTAGCCAAAATCATTTTAATTGAAACGCTTCAAGCAGTCAATGTACTGAAGCTGTGAACATCATAAGGTTTCGAGTGTGCATTAAAGTACTAGGCGAGCAACCATGTGCAAACTCTTGGCATCTGATGCTGGAAAAATGTCTCTGAGCCATGTGCCAATGTGTAACGCACAGCTGAAGCAGGCAAGGGACTGAGCCGCATTACAGCCAATTTAAAATGTCATTTAATTTATGTTTATGAGGAGATTAAGGAACTTCCTTTCTGTTTGCTGCACACAATTTGACGCTTGTGAAGGTTTTCATTCATCCAGATCATCGTAGAACTTAGCCACTGGGATGAGTTCTAAAACATTCATTTCCAATTCCTGTTGAGTAAGATTAACATGCAGAAAATTAGTTAAACTATTTTAGCTCTTAAATCTTAGTACCAGACCAATATAATTGCCCAAAATGTGTTTGGACAACTTTAGTTTCTCTTAAAAAGTCTGATTTTATACACTATCATTCAAAAGTGTGGGGTTGGTAAGATTTTTTAAAATGTTTTTGAAAGAAGCGTTTTATATACCAAGGCAACATTTATTTGAAGAATACAGTATTATTGTTCAAAAAAATGCATCATAACATTATACAGAAATATTACTACACTTTAAAATATATTAAAAATAGAAAATAGGTTTTTTCAAATATTCTTCAGTGTCACATAATCCTTCAGAAATCATTCTAATATAGTGATTTGATTCTCAAGAAACATTTCTTATTATTATATAAGTTAAAAACAGTTGTGCTGCTGAATATTTTTGTGGAAACTGATACTTTTTTCAAGATTCTTTGATAAATAGTAATAATATGTTCAAAAGAACAACATGTACTTGAAATATAAATATTTTTTAACAATCTGAAAGTCTTTACTGTCACTTTTAAACAATTTAACTTAAATTTAATCCAAACTTTTAGATGGTGGTGTATCTAATCTAATTTCATTGCATAAGACAACAAAATATGCAGGATTCCATTTTTTATTACTATTAAAAGAAGTTCTTTTGTGAAATATTTTGCTTGAAAAGTTTGCTTGAGCTATAATGTGTGTGTGTGTGTGTGTGTGTATATATATATACAATGTATTGTTTTGTTGTTGTTGTTTTATACAAATATCACTTGATTTATTATTTTATCATGAAATGAAATTCCTATATTTTTCAAGTACCTGAAGTGTTAAAAAATGTGTATGGTTAGCCATTCTACTTAGAATCCAAATCATAGTTTTGGGGTCTTCTTATTGATGTAAGTGTATCAGAGTCTCTCCTGCCTCAATGTTTTCCTTCTTATCTCTTGTAGCCGCTTCCAGAGCCAGCTTATAACGGAAATCCTGAAAGTGTGGGTTACCGTGTAAGTGCACAGAGAGCAGACGGGCTTGGGCAGCCCCGGATGGAGATGGTTTCTGACCGCCTGTCTCGAGAGGTGACAGTGGAGGGACTTGAGGAGTGGACGGAGTATGAGCTGAGCATTCAGGCCTTTAACGGCATTGGGCCTGGACCCTGGAGCAGTCCTGTGCTGGGCAAAACTAAAGAGTCAGGTGACACATTATGCTTGCTTTAGATGTGGCTTCTCTGTTTTTAATTTTACACAAAATGAATGATTTTACAATAAGGTTCATTAGTTAACATTTATTAATCTTTGTTAATATTAATTTCAACATTTACTAATGTATTACTAAAATCTTGTTAACATTAGTTAATGCGCTGTGAACTAACATGAATAAACAATGAACAACTGTATTTTCATTAATTAACGTTAACGAAGATTAGTATATACAGTAACAAATGTATTGCTCGTGGTTAGTTCATGTTAGTTAATATTAGAGATGCACCGTTGTATTGGCCAACAATCGGTATCGGCCGATAAAAGCCATTATTATCACTATCGGCCATCGGCCAGTTGTTTAAAAACTGCAGATGATCAGGGCCGATTATATCCTGTCAATCAAAAGGGTGCGGAAAAACGTTTTCAGACTGTAACTCATACATACTGTGCGTGAAGAAAATCACTCTTGTGTTGAATTTTAACGTATTAACAGTTTAAAAATAGTGATGTTAAAGCAGGCTCTTTTTGACCCTATGAATCACCCGTAGTTCAAGCCAGGGTTGCCAGGTCTGCGTTTTTTTGCCACATCAAGTATTATTTGTATCGTCTCCCATCCAGTAATCGCAAAAAGCTTTGTGCTTTGTTACTTCTGATAAGAATAAAAGTTTCAGTTTTCAAATTCTGTATATCTATATATAAAACACTAGAGAGGAGCTTATTTAGCTGCTGTTAATTATATGTCTGTGTAAATTTGCCATGAAGGCAAGTGCTTATGAAAACTATCTTATGTTTTGACTGTAATTATTATATCTATAAAAAATAAACAGCAGCTGAATATAATACCTCTGTTGTTAATTGTAATATTGTAGTGTACCAAATGAGAGGGTTCCCTGTATAGTTTGTAACATTATTTGGGAGAGATTTATGTAGTATCGGTGCATCTCTAGTTAATGCATTAACTAATGTCTAACTAATGAACATTATTGTAAAGTGTTACCAAAGTAACAATCAAAACAAATGATCAGCGAAGTTTGTTTAAACTTTTAATGACATTTGTTCCTGCATTTGAGGAAAAGAAACAAATTATAGTTGATGTTTTGCATGTAACCAAGTGAGTAATGTTAATTAAGCATCATTGTGTTGATGCATTGTGGTCACATTTTGATCATTTTGCATTTCAGTTGCGTTTTATAAGAAATAAGTTAAATATAAGACAGGTATTTACATAAAATTCTTATAAGATGTCAGTTGATTTTTATATGAATGCTGCAAGTTGCTGTGTTGCTTAGGAAATCTAAACAAGCTACAGTTTAGCCAGCATCTCGCTAGCCGATTTTTAGTCGCAAGCTCCATTTACATAGTCTTTGGAGACTCAGATGGAGTATTTGCCCGAGGCCACGTCTCTCAGTGGGTGGCCGTTAGCAGCCCCAGTGACTCCCTGCTGAGTTAATGATCCTGATGACCCTTAGACAACATCTAGAAAGTTTGAAATGATCAGAGGCAGCTGGTGGGGCGGGCACTTGTGGCCTTGGCAGTGACCACTTACAGGTTTCAAACATCTGATTGTCCATTTATGGACAATTCTGGACCTTTTCTGTTGTTTGTGACTCAATAAGCATTTTAAAACGTCATGTTACAGAGAGTAATTTTAGTGGAAGAAATGCTTTAGAACTAAGCATACACTACTGTTCAAAGGTTAGGTTAGGGGTCAGTAAGGTTTTTTTGTTGTTGTTGTTAAAAGAAATGAATACTTTATCCAGCAAAGCATTTAAATTGATCCAATGTAATGGTAAAAATTATATTCAGCATCAAAGCAGCGTATTAGAGTGATTTTGGAAGGATCACGTGACACTGAAGACTGAAGTAATGATGCTGAACATTCAGCTTTGCCATTACAGAAGTAAATTACATTTTAAAACAGTTATTTTAAATTGTATTTTTTTTTTACCTCATTGTTGATCATATAGATGCAGCCTTGATGAGCATAAAAGACTTCTTTCAAAAACATCAAATATCTTACTGTTCCCAAACTTTTATACAGTAGTGTACCTAGAAAAAAAAATGACTATAGAAATTTCCACACATTTTTTTATGACGTTTAAAGATTTGATACATTTTCAAGAGTTTTCCAGTCCTAGAATATCACTCAGTAGAAATCCTTATCACGCCAAGAACCGACAAACTTGCTTGGATCATTTTCCTCAGCAAACTAACAGTCACACACACAATTTTTTTTCTGCAGTTCCCATACACTTTACTACCAAAATAAGAAAGTGTCTTGTCACTTTGTTTATCAAATTAAAATCTTTTTTCTCACTGAAGCTGTGCATGAACATGTGCCGGCAAGCCCTGAAGGAACAAATACACATTACGCACATTCACAGGGTAAAGCTTCGAAATGTATCCTAAATCAGTCCATTACAAGTGTTTATGCTCACGCAGTTCTCCTGTTCTTATTTCGGTGAGCTTCACATGACAGGAAATCAGAGAGAAATGTCAGAGGCTGTTGTTTGAGCTGTCAGCCCTCCTCTGTTTTTAATAAGTGAATGTGACAGACTCCAAAAGAAGAGGGTGAGATTTCCGCAAAAATAGTCAGTAGATGCGAAACCCTGACTGAAAGTAATGGTTTTGAGTTAGCTATTGAGGCCTTACTTGCTAGAATTGTTTATTCCTATTATTATTAATGATAAATGTCACTATTGGTGTCTTTTATCATATTGTAGTTCTAATATGAGGAAAAACAGCTAAGTGTTGTAAAATAACTGTAACACACAGCCTTGAGTAGGTTTTTGCTTTTATATAAAATGGATTTTTATATGGGTGTGTTTTCAGTTCCCTCTGGTGCCCCAGAAAATGTGACCACAGAAGCAATGAGCTCCACGAGTGTATTGGTCACCTGGGGTTTAGTCCCTGAGCACCAGAAGAATGGACACATCCTTGGTTACAAGGTATGGTTACTATATCAAAGGGAATGCTTTAAGACCCTTAAAATCCCCCATAGACTTAGCTGGAGAGTTCTGTCTGTCGAAACACTGCAGCATGGTGAATTTGTACTGTATATGGCGACATCTAAGGGGAATAATTTTAAATTGCTTGTTTTGGCAATTACAATTATTATTAAAGTTCAGCCAAAAATGTAAATTCTGTCATAATTTACTCACCCTCATGTTGTTCTAAACCTATATCTCTTTGGTTCTCCTGTGGAACACAAAGGTATTTTGAAAAATGACTCAGTGTTTTGTTTTGGGTTTTTTTTTTCATAGGTCAATGGGGTCCAAAATAGGCACTTCAGAATATCTTCTTTTTTCTTTTTTCTTTTTTGTTGTTGTTGAAACATTCATCGAAATATCGTGTTTTATTTTCTCCAGAAGAACACAGGTTTAAAACAACATGACATCCTTATCTAAATGATGACAGAATTATAATTTTTGGGTAAATTGTCACTTAATGAAATGAGAATTCACCCTATATATGCATGTTATAGATCTTATTATGAATGATTCATCCATGTATAGGTTTCATTTTCATTTTTTTTTTTTTTTAACCATGTAATGTTTAACCAAAATGTCATAACTTTTGGCGAAACGACACACTTCTCTCTAGACACACTTCTCACCTCTCCAATCATTTACCCCGCTTAAACTCTGCCCCTCCACAGTCGACAGCAAGCTCGAATTCAGATTTGCCTCCATCCAATCAACAACCAATGGATAGTGCCAAGCCCATGTCCTACATTTTTTCAGAATCTGTTACACTCAGATGTACATCACAATATGGAAGAAAATATTGCTACTTCCATTTCATTGAGACTTTAAATGTTAAGTCTTAAAATGTGCACAAAAAAATCCCATGGGCTTTCTTTGAAGGAGGAAGCTAAGCCATATTCCCATGTAGGTACCAAGGCTCTTTTGATCTGGGAAAGTAAGAAACCAACTAGAATACCCTAACAACCACATAGCTAAACCACTCAGAAGCAACTCTGATGCACCATAGCAAAAAAGCATATGGAGTACGCTTCTACACATCTAATGTAATGTTTGTATCATGCGCCAAAGGCACTTTATACCACAAAGAGCTGGTTATATGCATATCTCCAAACGTTCTTTCTCATGCTTTAATGCACATACATTCAGCAGTTCACATTCAGTTCATTTTGAACACATCTGCAAACTGTGTTAAGCTATTGAAACCCATGTGCACTGTTGCTTGTATAAGGCTCTCTCAATTTTCTGCTTAGGCTGTGTAGAGTGACATGATGCAAGATCTTGAAATTGCTGAAACAGTTTTCCTTTTACAAACTGTCGGAAGCCAATTGATAAAATGCTTAGTCTGTAAAAAGTGGGGGAAAATGAAATAACACAATTAATTATTGATCTCTTCTGAAGTCAGGACCTAAGTTATGCAAAACTTGAACTGATATCTGAAGAAATAGTGATGTTAAGGTTTTGTTGCCGGTTGCTATGTGGTTGCCTACTGACCCAATTCAAAAGAGTAGGTCTCTGTGATATTCTGATCTATGTTATCCTCCACCATGGATTTGCTCAAATCCCTAACCTTAAAGGGATAGTTCATCCAAAAATGAAAATTATCCCATAATTTGCTCACCTTCAAGCCGTCGTAGGTGTATATGATTTTCTTCTTTTAGCCAAACACAATCGGAGTTATATTAAAAAATATCCTGGCTCTTCCAAGCTTTATAATGGGAGTGAATGGTACCATTATTTTAAGCCCAGAAAAGCACATCCATTCATCATAAAAGTAATTCATATGGCTCCAGAGGGTTAATAAAGGCCTTCTGAAGCAAAGCGATGCATTTTTGAAAGAAAAATATCCATAATTATAACTTTATTAACTGTAATAACTAGCTTCCGGTAACCGTGATCCGCGTGTTCACGAGAGAGATGAGTTCCAGTGTATGATGTAGGATGTAGGCGTAGCATAAGCTTAGGTGAGATTAGACGTCTCTCGCAGTTCAAACAAATAGGGCTGGGCAACAAACTCAAGCTCCTCCGACATTTCTCTTTAAAAATTCTGATTTTAGACTTCTAATTTATGACCTGTGTTTTGATTTGCTCTCTCCTCTGCGCTTCACCGTTAGTCAGTGCGTCATGCGTCAGGTCATAGTTCACTCTTTTGCTGAAACTCTACTCACGTACAGAAGCCAGTAATTCTAGTTAATAAAATTATAAATATGGATATTTTTCTTTTAAAAATGCATCGCTTTGCTTCAGAAGGCCTTTATTACCCCCCTTGAGCTGGATTACTTTTATGATGGATGGATGCGCTTTTTGGGCTTCAAAATGGTACCATTCACTCACATTATAAAGCTTGGAAGAGCCAGGATACTTTTAATATAACTCCGATTGTGTTTGGCTGAAAGAAGATAGACATATACTCCTAGGATGGCTTGAGGGTGAGTAAATTATGGGATAATTTTAATTTTTGAGTAAACTATCCCTTTAAGTATGAGTAATAGTAATTAGCAATTAGCATACACTACTACACACTTTATGGTTGTTGTTGATTGTTCCTACACTCTATAGCACATCAAAACTGTTTCCATGTGACCTATATTTCCTGTTATCTCTAGGTATTATACAGAGAAAAAGATTCTGAGCGGGCTCCCCAGGTCCAGCTGGTGAACGGGAACCAGACTCACTTGCTTCTTTTAAGGAACCTTGGCAAGTTCATCCTGTATGAGGTCCAGGTGCTCGCATTTACACGTGTTGGAGATGGACCACCCAGTCTCCCCCCCACAGTTGAGAGAACCAAGGATGATGGTAGGCAACCAATAAAATCAATGCATCGCCCACTGAGCAACATGCATCATCTAATTCTTCAGATGTTCCCGCTGGTTATGACAAATCGTGCACGCATAATAAAAGCAAAAATAAATGTTCACACACACATTGGGTCAAAATTAGACTTTGAGTGAAAGCTACCCATTTAGCAGATGTTCCTTCACACACTCACACACCAGTACACACGCACACACATTCATAATGGTAGCTCTAAGTTATGTCTTGCTTCATGCTCTGGTGGTTTCCAGCTGTGCCCGACATTCAGACTGGCATTACCTCCCACGTGGCTCTAGACACAGACAAACACACATGCATATTCGCTCAAACACTCGCCTGGCCTCCTGGTGCCCCCACTGCATGAAACCTCATCCTGCATCACTGCATCGCTTGAGTCACCTGTCTGAACCACCTCTCACTCACTCATAAAAAAAAAAAAAAATCACTAATGAGATCTTAATTTGTTCCCAGACAGCAATGACATTAAATGGTGACTACATTTCAGATATTTCTTTGGAGAAAAAGACCCTAGTATTCTCACGTCCATCTCCTGTTTCTCATCAGAGACTCAAACTGTGCTTGCATTTGACAAAATCAGCAAATAAAAGTCAGAGATTCCAAGCTATATGGACACATTCATTTTATGGCCCATTTAAAAGCCCTCTCAGCTCTGTAATTAGCAATTATAAAAATGTCCTTGTAATACAGTAAAGCACTCGCTCATTTTGTTTGCTAAAAAATAACTTACATTATTCAATATTTAACTACTATAATTATTTTAATTATTGTATTTATAATAATTTTATTTATATAAATACTATTTTGTAACTAGTAAGTAAAGTTGGATGACAAACTTTGATGTTGGCTTGACATAGCCAGGTCTTAAAGTTTAAAATATCTTTGAACATCTTGAAGTTTGAAGGTTTTACTCAAAGAAAGTAAAAAATGTTACTTGCCTGTTTAGCATATTGCCAGTTGTTGTTAGCATGAATTAACAGGTTGTTAGCATGATCAGCATGTTACTAGCATGAATTATCATGTTAACATATTTTAATTTTACTAGCATGTTTTAACACTTTGCTAGCATGATGTTACACATCGCTAGCATGTTTTAGCATACTGCTAGCATTAATTAGCATGTTGCTAGCATGTTTTAACATGTTACCATGAATTAGCATGTTTTAAAACTACTAGCATTAATAAACATGTCGTTAGCATGTTTTAGAATGCTGCTAACATGAATTAGCATGTTGTTAACCTGATTTAACACATTTCTAGCATGTTTTAGCTTATTGCTAACATGAATTAAGTTGCGTCCCAAATGACGCACTATACACTATGCACTTATACACTATGTACTTATGCGCTATGTACATGTAGTGCGTGAATTGTATAAGGTTATTTTGTAATTTAACAACGAAGTCTGATACCCTCTCCCCCTCCACTACGTAATTAAAGCTGTGACAGTTGAGTGCATGAAGTGTTCAACATTCCACACTTAGTTTTTTCCGTTATTTTAGTGCATTATCCAGGTATTTAAAGTGTACTTTTTCTTTTCGGAATTTTCAGTGTTAATGCACCACTTGCACTATTTATACTAAAAACGTCATAGAATAGTGCATAAGTACGTGAATTGGGACGCACCTTTAGTATGTTTTAGCATGTTGGTAACATGCACTAGCATGTTTTAACACTTCGCTAGCATTAATTAGCATGTTTTAAAACTACTAGCATTATTAAACATGTTGCTAGCATGTTTTAACACTTTGCTAACATTTTTAGCATGTTTGTAGCATGTTTTAGAATGCTGCTAACATGAATTAGCATGTTGCTAACATGATTTAATGCATTGCTAGCATGTTTTAGCACATTGCTAACATGAATTAGTATGTTTTAACGTGTTGCTAGCATGTTTTAACACTCTGCTAGCATGAAGTAGTATGTTTTAGCACATTGCTAACATAAATTAACATGTTGCCAGCATGTTTTGCCACATCAAGGGAACGAATTAGTAAATTGTGTGCTCGATTTAACCTGCTATTTTTTTTTCTGCATGTCATGTCCAGGGCTCTGTGCATTGCTAACATGATTTATCATGTTGCTAGCATGTTTTAAGCTAGTTGATATGCTTTGCCAGTGATAGATATGTAGTGGATGAAGCTTAAATAATATATTATTGTATTAAAGTTTTGACCCCCTCAATGCAAGTTTATGGGATTTTTATTATTTTTAATCTTCATTTTTAGGAAAACCGTAAGTTGGATCAGTTAGAAAAGATATAGCAACCCGAGTCAGAACAACCTGAAGATCTGACCCAAGCCTGGTGGGTAGCTTAAAAGCTCAAGGAGAAGATACTGTTTAAATTTTGGCTCAGAAGAAGAAGAAGAAGAAGAATCTTAAATAGCATTTCAGTATGTTGGCTTTGTCAAGTTAGCATAATTATTTATTAATCATTTTATTTATAATTTATTTATAATTAAATATTAAGTACAATAAAAATAAAAAAAATCAGTGGATTAAATATTACTAATATTAATAAAAGTATTTTTACTACAATAGGTATTACTATAATTGTGTTTTACAAATTTACTGTGAAATTATTACTAGATTATTATTTTTCACATTGCAGTAATGAGAATGAGATGTTTTTCAAATTATGGAGGGAAATGTGCTTAGTTATCATGAAGCTAATGCCATAATGAAAAAATAGACTTCTTTTGAATCTGGAGTGAAATATGGGACAGGCATTACTTGACAGTTTTCATGAGATTCAACCAAGTGGGAACCTCATTAAGTCTCCTGAGATATAAAAGAGCAACCTCTGAGCAATAAAATTTCCTTCGGGAAGCTTCTCTCAGAAATACTGTGCGTACTTGCATTTTTTGCATATATATATCCACAGCACAGGGAAGTAAGCGCTGCCATCTTCCCCTTTGAAATGAGTGAGTGTGTTCATATGTGGACTGTGGAGTCTTGCCAGCGGAATGACAAATGCCCTCTTTCTGTCATTTTTCTTAATCGGCTCAATGGAGCAACATTCATTCGGAAATGTACAGGGATACCAGGGATACCAGATACTGGAATGTCTATGTGATTATTCTCTACACACACTGACTCACACACACACACATCAGAACTAGTGGATTACCAGCACTGTTGGCCTAGTGTCCACTGGCAGAGTTAAATGTGTTTGATGAGGGATTATGAATCACTAATATTTATATTTATGGATTTAAGGAATTAGAAGTTTACGGCGAGACTTTGTATGTGTGTGTGAAGAGATTAAAATGTCATATTTATCATGTCCAAGATAAAAGCTTAGACCCACAAACAGATATTTTGAAGTGTTTGAAATATGTTCTACATTTAAAGAAATCAGAATGTGGACTACAGTAATCTGTTTTAAATACCTTGTTCGACTGTGTATCCTCTCTCACCCTCCCTCTCTTCTCTCCAGTTCCTGGTCCGCCTGTCAGGTTGGTGTTTCCAGAAGTGCGTCTCACGTCTGTCAGGGTTGTCTGGCAACCTCCCTCAGAGCCAAATGGTATCATTATGGGTAAGAGAACATAAACGTTATACAGCCAGCCATGCACACATTTACCTAGCTATATAAATGAGGACTTCTGTTATTTTAAAGGGGACATATTATGCAAAATTCACTTTTAGAAGGTATTTGATCACAGATGTGTGTCCACAGTGTGTTTAAATAATCAGCCTAATGGTAAAAAATCCACCCTATTAGCATAGATACCGCCCTGAGAGAGTGTAGCAGTCTGCCATTTCTGTTTCCTCACTAAAGCAGGTGAAGATATACAATGTCTGCTCCAAAAAAAAAAAAAACATTACTAATGTTCTGTTATTGGATGTACCAATGAACATAAGAGTCTCCATAGACTCTTGGCATCTGAGTCGGTAAAGTGTTATATGTTTGCGGAAATCATTTTACACTGGACTGCTTCACACAAATGAGGGTCAGTTCAACGCTGGATTTGCACAAAAGATTAACATGATGGTACATGCTAGTCGATGAGTTAAATCAGCTTAACTCCACAACAACTACATAAATGTACCCACTAACCAGAAACGTCAAGTTGCATTCTAAAAGGTGTAACTTCTTCCTGAGTCTCTCCATGAGTGTCCAACTCTGGTTCGAACATGTAAGGCTAAACACCGTTACTGACAATTTTTGACATTTTGGCTGCGTGAGATTTTCCGGTTTTGTTGTTGTTGAAGCACGAGCTGTTAAAGCTCCGCCCTCTTCTGGAAATTTGACAAGCTATAATAAATGATCTGTTGGGTATTTTGAGCTAAAACTTCAGACACATTGTGGGGACACCAGAGACTTGTGAAAAGGGGCATAATAGGTCCCCTTTAATACATTTAATATAATATTTTAATAAATAAATACATTTAGTATATCATTGGTATCTCTGTTCTGTTGTTTTTATATAAAGCTATATAAGTACTCATATCTTTGCAAAGGTTACAAGAATGTAATTTGGTCTGCAGTAAAAATGTCGTTTAAGACCTTAAAGAAAGTCTGTTTGTTCCCATTGTGCCTTGAGCCATTTGAAATGGTATAATTGCAAGGACATGCTGTGTATTGCATTGGAGTCAGTTTGTATCTGTGTGTGTTATGAGATTTTGTGTTTTGGGATTTCAACCGTGTATTGAGATTAAACCGCCTCAGTTTTTCCGTTATCAAGATTATGGGCGTACTGACACACAGCTATAGATGACTGGATTATGGACACTTAACCACCCATGATGGATCATATAATCCCTTAATAGTGATAGAAATGTGAAGCCTCTTTACCTCGGATGATCTCTTGCCTTCTGTCTCTTTTCTACACACACTCGCACACAGAGCTCTCTGCTGATTGGATCAATCGTTCCCTGTAGGATTGAGCGATATAAACCAAAGATCTTCAATCAGAGCAGAGCTGTCAAGTTTCCAGCGCTCATTTTATCCTCTCAAATCTTTATAATATATTTCATACGTGAGGATACGCAGATAATGTGACTTTCACACATTATTTTCAAGGGGTCTTTCATGTTGATTTTCCTCAACAGCAGTCAGTTACGCCTCGCAATTACTGCACTTCTGACTGTACGGTGTGAATGAGGCATCGATGCATTTAAGTGACCTTGGAGGCATTTCAGATAGCAAACCTATAAACTTATTAAATACAGATCATTAGATCAAATCATCATCAGTACACTGCATAAAATCTTTTTTCTTAATGGAGTAGATCATCTAGAAATTAAAACTCTGGTATCATTTACTCACCTGTATGAGCATTTTTCTCAGATTTTAGCAGAATAATAAAAAAATTTTTTTGAAGAATAATAAAAAATAATAGCTTCTTAAAAGTATTATATAAGTGGTTTATATGACTTGTGTGCTATAAGTCTTCTGCACTAAGACTTTTTTTTTTTTTTAGAAATCTAGAAAAAAATGTATCATGGTTTCCACAAAAATAATAAGCAGCACAGCTGTTTTCAACATTAATAATAAGAAATATCTCTTAAGCCCCATATCAATATATTAGAATGATTTCTGAATTTTTAAAAACATTAAAAAGTCAAAAATGTGAACTGTAGTGTATAGTGTATGTGTGTGTGTATGTATGTATATTTATATATATATATATATATATATATATATACAATTGCAAGAAAAAGTATGTGAACCACTTGCAGAATCAGTGAAAATGTAAATAAATTTTAACAAAATAAAGGAGATAATACAAAATACATGCTATTTTTTATTTAGTATTCTCCTGAGTAAGTTATTTTACATAAAAGATGTTTACATATAATCCACAAGACAAAAAAATTGCTGAATTTATTAAAATAACCCCATTCATAAGTATGTGAACCATTGATTCTTAATACTGTGTGTAGTTACCTGGATGATCTACGACTGTTTGTTTGTTTTGTGATGGTTGTTCATGAGTCTCTTGTTTGTTCTGAGCAGTTAAACTGAGCTCTGTTCTTCAGAAAAATCCTACAGTTCCTGCAGATTCTTCAGTTTTCTACCATCTTTTGCATATTTGAACCCTTTACAGCAGTGACTGAATGATTTTGAGATCTGTCTTTTCACACTGAGGACAACTGAGGGACTCAAACACAACTATTAAAAAATGTTCAAACATTCACTGATGCTCCAGAAGGAAACATGATGCATTAATAGATGGAGGGTGAAAACATTTGGAATTTGAAGATCAAGGTAAATTGTATTTAATTTGTCTTCCGGGAAACATGGAAGTATCTTCTGTTGCTTCCAAAGGGTAGTACTAAATGAAAAAAATGTATATTTAAACAAAATTAGAAAAATTTGGACATCTTCATCCTGTTCAAAAGTTTTCACCCCCCGACTCTCAATGCATCATGTTTCCTTCTGGAGCATCAGTGAATGTTTGAACCTTTTTTAATAGTTGTGTTTCAGTCCCTCAGTTGTCCTCAGTGTGAAAAGACGGATCTCAAAATCATTCAGTCACTGCTGTAAAGGGTTCAAGTATGCAAAAGATGCTGGAAAACTGAAGAATCTGCAGGACCTGAAGGATTTTTCTGAAGAACAGAGCTCAGTTTAACTGCTCAGAACAAATAAGAGACTCATGAACAACCATCACAAAACAAACAAACAGTCGTAGATCATCCAGGTAACCACACACAGTATTAAGAATCAATGGTTCACATACTTATGAATGGGGTTATTTTAATAAATTCAGCTACTTTTTTGTCTTGTGGATTATATGTAAACATCTTTTATGTAAAATATCTTACTCAGGAGAGTACTAAATAAAAAATGACATGCATTTTGTATTATCTCCTTTACAGATTCTGCAAGTGGTTCACATACTTTTTCTTGCAACTGTATATATATGGGATGTAACGCAGTCACGCCTACTAGCCACTAGGCGGGTTGACTTTTTTCAATTGTAGTCTTTTAAAAAGGCATCTAAAATAATAAACTAAATGCAATAGTGTTGTCAAAAATTTATTTTTTAATTTATTTTTATTTCATTTTTTTTCTCTCTATCTCTCTCTGTACCAAGAGGCTAATCTTAGCCACACCTACATATTAACCAGTTGTCTTGAATTTAGCATTTTGAAATTACCACTTGTTTAAGAATAACTGTTTGAGCAATTGATGTGTGTCCTGAAGTAGGCTGTGTTGCCGAAACGCGTAGATCTACTTTTATTTTGTTTTAGTAATTTAAGCCCAGTTCATAAAAGGCTTTGTATTGGACCACGTGAGTGCCTTGAAAGTATTTCATCTACACAGTGTTGTCAAAAATATCAATTTTTTAATACATATCGATACTGAAATATCTGAAACACTCATTTTCTGCAGAATAGATAGACGATACCAGCTCTGACAGCGAGTTAACACACAAACCCACCTTCCCTCTTTTACTCATTTCATTTGCTCCGAATGAATATTGTTGGTGTTACAGGGCTTGAATTATAGCATTGGATTGCGTATATTGCCCAAAATTTTACTCATTCCCACAGATTTAGTGCTCACACCCAAAGTGCGTGCACATAAAGCTGCATTTTTTTCACTGCTTATTGCGCTTAAACAATCTAAAAAACACAAAAATGGTGATCATAGTGGGCAGGCCTATGCCACTAGGGCCTGTCTGTTGGCTACACCCCTGGTATATTGTACGTTAAACGTGTCATGCATCATAATCTGCATATGTTGTTGTTGTTGTTTTATTGCAGTGTAACTTTTTTTATAGCTCCTAAATGAGTTTTAGTAATAATGTATTGAAAGCGAGAGCCTGTTGGCGAATATTGATTGGTGGAATGAGGTCTCTCTGGTGTCTCTTTTTGCTCTGGCATTTAATATCTCTTTTTCTCTCTCTTTGTCAGTATCTCTCTCACACATTATCATTCTCTTTTATTCATCACTCTCTTTCTCTTGCTCTCTGTCAGGCTCTCTGTCTCTCTCATTTCTCTCATATTTTTTTAGTTCTCTCTGTCTCACATTTGCATTGATTTATATGTGGACTTAAAGATGAAGTTTGTAATTTCAGTGCCACTAGCATTACCAAACGGAGTGACTAGTTTCCCAAACACCACCCCATCTGCCATTGGTTGGATAAACTGACACCCACATCCCACATCAAACTCATGCCATTGATTAAACCAGTGTTATTGTGAATCACTGTTTTACAACAGATCAAATTAATAGTCCAATCAATTGATTGGCTGTAGATATCAACTTTGCAACAGATATTAATATGCAAAGTATTTATTAGCACGGTAACAAGATCAGCAGTGTAAGACATTAACTTGTAAGCACAAAACACAAGATACTTGAAGACTTTATTGAACTATTATAACACACAGAAATGCATCTAACACATAATCATACACACTTACACATTCATAGTTGCAAAAAGAAAGAAAGCAAGGAAAGAATGATTTTAACAGAGTGAAAGAATGAAATACCATAATTTGGTAACACTTTACAATAAGGTTCCATTGGTTAAACCTTTTAATTTAACCCTTGCATTGAGTTTACAATGAGGCTATGGAATTTTATGCAGTAGTTCAGCTAGAATCTGGAGGTATTACTTGCTTCTTTGAATTGGGATTCCGATAGGGATTCCCTTATTTGTCATCATTCTCTAAAAGGGGTTTCCAAGGTTCGTTGATTCGCGGACGGTCTGGTAACACCTGATGACATATTGGGAAGCCAGTTATGATGGTGTGTTGGCTGATGATGAAATGCAAAGTCTTGTAGGCAGGTTGAAGTTTGAGCCAGGCAAAGGCAAATTCGGAGACACAGCTTAACTTAACTCTGAAAAGAAAGCTAAATCAAGACTTTAAAAAGAAACTAAATGTTGCAGACTGTCCTCCAAAAAAAAACGACACTATTGGTCGTTTTTCAAGCACCTTATTAAGACCTATTTTTACATTTTAAAGTCATGCACCCTCTAGCTGGCATAAAAATAATGACAGTGTCATGTTACGTCTGTCGTCATGAAATGACATATGACTGTCGTTACCAATTAAAATGCATGTTCATTTAAATGCAATGTGTGGACTTTTTACACCATTTGTCCTATTTCCATTTAGCAAAACTCACTTTTTTATTAACGACTACACCCCTAAACCTACCCTTAGTGATTTATAGTGCATATACACTTTATGAGCACATGCGTTCCCTGGGATCGAACCCACAATCGCATGATCACATGATTGCATATTGTTATATATTGCAATGCTCTGCCAATTGAGCTACGCAGAACCCAAAATATGACGCAGATAAATGGGAACAATGCATTAAAATGAAAGTGTCCTGTTGTCGATAAGGGCGCAACTTTAGTAAACGCTCCTATGGGTCATATTTCAGGGAAGTGACAAACGACCTGTATAGGCGTATTGGTTGGAGAACATGTTGGAATCAAAAGAAAGAAAAGAAAAATGAGACTAGGCTAGAAAACGTGTTTCTGCATGTTAGGCTAGAAAAGCAATTTGTTTGCATCATGAGTTTTTAAGTTCGGGTTCGGGGCGTAATTAAGTTTTTTTTTCTCCCTTTACATTAATCAACATGTCGTCTTCTCAGTCACATGATTCCTAATTTTCTCACCCCTGCAGAGAATAATTTAGTCATGATTTCTGTAATGGGAATATGATACGTTTTACCCAGACCTAATTAATATAAAACATTTGGGAAATGAATTAACATTCACACATATACCAAACTTCACATACCTCCTATAAACTATTCAATAATTACTCAAAATGGCATAAACAATGAGTGATTAAAACATAATACTGCTTGTTTTGATGAAGTCATCACAGCCTGATTTCCTCAAAGGTCCTACAGTTGTTCTGGATGTTCAAACAATTACATTTGGGGAAATCAATGGACAAATAACTTACTTATAGTCATCTAGCCATATTAAATGATTATTTCACTTAATATTCTATCATTATTTACTTCTGTCAAATCTATAAATCTTCAGTGGAACACTAGGTAATACAGTACAGAGTTTTTATAACTGCTTTTTATAACTGCTTTTTATAATGCTTTTATGGTGCTTGTGAATCCTTTTTGCACCTTCAAAGCTTCCTATATATTGTTATTGCATGAAAAAGCAAGTGGTACATTATTCAAAAATGTTTCACGTTCCACAGAAAGAAACTCATAAAAGTTTGGAGTGATATGAGGATGAGTAAATGATGAACTAATCCTTTAAGCTGGGCTAGTAGAAAGTATTTTAACATTTGAAAAAATTGCGTACCTTTAATCTCTTTGTTGCTTTTGTAAAAACAGATATAGTTTAAGCAGTAGCTGTGTACGCAGCTCTACATGTATTAATGAGATATTGGCAGCGTGACATACTTGCTTTCATCTTATCACTCTCTTTTTCTTTTTCTTTTTTTTTTTTTGCTTAGTTTTGGGGAAGCTACTTTATACAGTCAAGCTCATCTTTTTTAGTGTACTAAAAGGTACAAAAAGTAGATAAATACATAAAATATATTTAAGGGGCAGTGTCACTGTAAATATACAACTTGTACTGTGCAAAGGTCTTAGCCACCACCAACTTTGATGTTTTAATGATCATTCATATTTATTTTTGGTCTTTATTATGATACAAACAGAAAATACAGGAAATATGTACACAAAATGTATAAAAAATAAAAATATTTCCTTCTTTGAGAATAAAAATTCTCAAAGAAGGAAATATTTGAAAGTTTTCTTGGCCTTTCGGTCTTTTTCCATTCCATTTAGGTTTAAGAGAGCCAGGTTCCTGCTATTGCTCAAGTGTAAGGGGAGGTCACTAAACACTTGCCACTTTTAGCCTATAGAAGTCGTTTTTTTTTTTTTCTTCGTTTTTTTAATACTGCATACAAATTTACTGTATTTTCTGGTTATATTCTAATAAAGAGACTGAGAAATAATTACATATGGTCATTATAACATTGCTAAAACAATATCTAATGGTGGCCTAAGACTTTTGCACAGTACTGTATATTTTTTCCTGAAATCATAGCCATATTTATCATTTTACGAACAATGTGAATCTTAATTAACTTGACAACAGATACATTTACAATAAAAATAGTAGCAAACCTAGAAAATAATATAAAATTAATATTATATATAGGCAATTAAAGGCTCATTATTATGATTTAAAGTATATTTAAGTATATTAAAATACACATGTGATAAGACGACAAATCGCTTAAACGAACAACTACTAGTTGACTAAAAAAATCTTTAGCCCTAATGAAAAACAAACAACATCCTAATATGAAACGTATAAACCACAATACTTTTTATTACAACATCCATGTACCATTATATTTAAATGATGCCTTAAGGTACTATCTAGAATATGACTGGTATTACCACCATGAATGTCTCCCAAAACCATGATATTTGTGGTAGAACCATGGTTCTTTTTGTCATGGTCTCTCCTTTCCTGCTCTCCTTCTCTCGTAGTGTTGAGTGTCCGCTGTAATGTGTCCTGTGGATAGGGATCAGTGATTGCTGTGGTAACAGGGTGCACAAATAAAATGTGCCTGACCGAGGGGGCAACAATCTGACCAATTACACGGCTTACTGCACTCACCACGGCAACCCAGACATTAAAAAATGAGTACCGAACCACCTGGCATGGGTCACAGCTCTACCATGATAGATGAGGGAAAATACAAAGCCTGAACACTTGATTGTTACCCGTTTTTTTTTTCCTTTCTTTTGCCTCCCTCTGTCCATTTCCAGAGCAAAAGCTATTCTCAAACAGCGAAGAAAAGAAGAAAAAAAGTTGATTTCTGCCTCTAGCATAAGGAAAAAAGAAAAGAAAAACCATCAAAAGAGAGAGCTCAGGAACAAGCGGGTAAAGCAGAGGATTTTGCATAGGCCCCTCTGGGCTTTTTGGGTTGGGTTTAGCGATGGCCTCTTAATAAAGGAGGATCTTAGCATGCTGTGCGTTCGGAGAGGGGAAGAGAGAAAAGGAAAGAAAGGCCGAATAAGAATCTGAGAAGACAAGGCAAAGGGGAAAAAACATTGAATTAAAACCATCCTCAGCTCTGTAGCGCTGTGCTAATCCTCCAAACGGAACACGCTAACACCAAACGTCCCATGTGACAGAGATAAAAACCTCTCTCTCGGCCGTTCTGTAGATTCCCCCATTTACAAGGAACTTAACTCTCTCAATCTCTCCACCACCTCATGTCAAAAACACCTTTCCAACTGTAATAAACGCTTCCAGGTTAAAACATGCTCAGACTGTGGAAATCTTTCACGGGACACTTTGGTCTTAGCATCTGCATTAAAATTAAATGAGCCATGTCTGCAGTTTGAAGAGGATTATTAACTCTTATGAAGGAAAGCTGCTGTTGCAAACTTGTATAATGACCTTACGTATTTAGCTGAAATGTGATGCCTCATATGTTTAGACTGTTGTAATTATACACACCGGATGAATAGTTATAAGCTGTTTTGAAATATGCTGTATGGTTTGTATGAAATGGCTATGCAAGAATGTTGATGCTGTTCTTCATACATTTAAAGTGTATGAGGATGTTTGCTGTCAAGCTCCAAAAAGACACAAACAACACCATAAAGCAGCATAGAAGTAGTCGATTTAATTTGTGTTATATTCAAAGTCTTCTGAAGCCATACAATAGCTTTATGTGAGGAACAGACTGAAAATTTAAAAAGCCATAATTAAAAATCTTCCCCTAATTGTTATTTGAACATCTGCATATTTAAATAATAATAATAATAATGATAATGATAAAATATTAATTGGTTCACAGTTTAGTTTAGGGTCCAGTTCTCACTATTAGCTAACTATTAACTACGAATTTTGCCTCTATAAACTTCTAATTACTGCTTATTAATAGGGATTAAGGAATGTAGAATATGGTCGTGCAGAATAAGGCGTTAATATGTGCTTTATTAATACTAATAAACAGCCAATATCCTAGTAATATGCAAGCTAATAAGCAACTAGTTAATAGGGAGAATTGGACCCTAAACTAAAGTGTTACCAGTAATTGTAAATATTATTATATTGTTAATGAATTAATGCATTGTTGTTATTGTTATTATTATTGTTGTTGTTGTTATATTATGAATGATATTTACTGATATTAATTAATATTTATAATTGATAATAATATATTAATTGTAAATATTATTATTATTAACATGTTAATAAATTGTTAATAGATTATTATTTATAATTTATTAATATTGATATGTATAATTAATAATAATAGTTATTATAAATTATATTTATTTTCATTTTAATTAATGTATTGATGATGATGATAATAATAATAATAGTAATAATAATAATAATATATTATAAGTATTAATATATACATTGAATGATATATACTGCTATTAATAATATTCATAATGAATAACAATATATCAATTGTAAATATTGTTAATATTATTAACATGTTAATATATTATTATTTATTATTAATTATAATTTACTAATAGGGATTTGTATAATTAGTAATAATTATTATTATAAATAAATGATAATTTACTAATATCAACCATTTTTAATTAATATATTAATAATGATGATAATTATTTGTATTATTATATTAATTATAAATATTGTTACTCTTATTAAGTTCTCATAATAGAACAATAATATAAAAAGATGTCACATTTGAATATGCACATTTGAATCTGTTTATGTGGTGTTTAGGCTGCAGCACTACACAGACTCATTTCCATTTGCGTTAAATGCGGCCTCTAAGATCTATACTAATATTTTCATTATATATCAAGATTATATAATATTATGTACTCCAGCAGTTTTTACCCAATTTTGTCTTTCTTACCGCAGGGTATCAGATTTCTTACCGTCTGGATATCAACGACCCCAACAAGTTCACCACGGTTGAGGTGGGGTCAAACGCACGTCAGTTCACGGTGACAGGACTGATCCCAGAGTCGGCGTACGTGTTCCAAATCACAGCGCGCACTCAACAGGGCTGGGGACCCCCAGAGGAGGCCGTCGTCATAACGACAGAAAAAAGAGGTATGTTTGAAGGTCATATCATCTTAAGGATGATCTAACAGGTCAAAACCAGGTCCAACAGCTGGTATTCCTGTAGCCAGTTTATTGCTGGTCCAAGATTTTTGATATGCAAATTTCTGAAGTCGCTAAAATAGCAATCAAAACTGTTGAAAAACCTGTTGTATACAACCTACTAGAACATAGATAGTTTACAGTATAATTTTTTAGCAAGTAAACAGCCTTTTAGTACAGGTAACTGTTAGAACAACTTTTATATTGTTGGTAATATTTCAAGATAAACATTTACCTGAAGCAACTTAGGTTTACTTGATTATCCAAACATCATTTTTAGGAAAAACATGTTAAAAAGTAGGTATCAAATATGATACATAAGGGTTTGAAGAATGTTTATTTCCATATTTCTCATTCATAATTGTTATTTACATAATGTTTTGTACAGAACTTTGATCATAAAACTAAGCTTTAAATATCAATATTTTGGTCATACAAATATCAGCAACTGCACCTAATTACATATTTTTGCTCAGTTTGTGCCTCTGTAAAAAACTGGCCTTTTTTTTCTTCTTCAAATATGAGCTATATCTACATATATCATACTATATGAGCCATAAACACCTGAAATATCTAATATGATACTCAGCAAAATAAACATAGGCTAATCATGTACATGTATAACATAACTTATATATATATTTTTTTTTTCTTAAGATATAAAGACTTCTGTGAGATACTGTGTGTGTGTGTGTGTGTATGTATCTCACAGAAGTGAGTACACCCCTCACATTTTTGTAAATATTTTATTATATCTTTTAATGGGACAACACTGAAGAAATGACACTTTGCTACAATGTAAAGTAGTGAGTGTACAGCTTGTATAACAGTGTAAATTTGCTGTCCCCTCAAAATAACACACAGCCATTAATGTCTAAACCGCTGGCCACAAAAGTGGGCCCAATTAGCCATTTTCTCTCCCTGGTGTCATGTGACTTGTTAGTGTTACAAGGTCTCAGGTGTGAATGGGGAGCAGGTGTGTTAAATTTGGTGTTATCACTTTTATACTGGTCACTGAAAGTTCAACATGGCACCTCATGGCAAAGAACTCTCTGAGGATCTGAAAAAAAGAATTGTTGCTCTACATAAAGATGGTGTAGGCTATAAGAAGATTGCCAAGACCCTGAAACTGAGCTGCAGCACGGTGGCCAAGACCATACAGCGGTTTAACAGGACAGGTTCCACTCAGAACAGGCCTCGCCATGGTCGACCAAAGAAGTTGAGTGCACATGCTCAGCGTCATATCCAGAGGTTGTGTTTGGGAAATAGACGTATGCGTGCTGCCAGCATTGCTGCAGAGGTTGAAGGGGTGGGGGGTCAGCCTGTCAGTGCTCAGACCATACGTTGCACACTGCATTAAATTGGTCTGCATGGCTGTCCTCCCAGAAGGAAGTCTTTTCTAAAGATGATGCACAAGAAAGCCCGCAAACAGAAGAGTGCTGCTGAAGACAAGCAGACTAAGGACATGGATTACTGGAACCATGTCCTGTGGTCTGAAGAGACCAATATAGACTTATTTGGTTCAGATGGTGTCAAGCATGTGTGGCGGCAACTAGGTGAGGAGTACAAAGACAAGTGTCTTGCCTACAGTCAAGCATGGTGGTGGGAGTGTCATGGTCTGGGGCTGCATGAGTGCTGCCGGCACTGGGGAGCTACACTTCATTGAGGGAACCATGTATGCCAACATGTACTGTGACATATACTGAAGCCACAGGGCAGTATTCCAACATAATAACAACCCCAAACATACCTCCAAGACGACCACTGCCTTGCTAAAGAAGCTGAGGGTAAAGGTGATGGACTGGCCAAGCATATCTCCAGACCTAAACCCTATTGAGCATCTGTGGGGCATCCTCAAATGGAAGGTGGAGGAGCGCAAGGTCTCTAACATCCACCAGCTCCGTGATGTCGTCATGGAGGAGTGGAAGAGGACTCCAGTGGCAACCTGTGAAGCTCTGGTGAACTCCATGCCCAAGAGGGTTAAGGAAGTGCTGGAAAATAATAGTGGCCAAACAAAATATTGACACTTTGGGCCCAATTTGGACATTTTCACTTAGGGGTGTACTCGTACTGTGTTGAGTTATTTTGAGGGGACAGCAAATTTACACTGTTATATAATCTGTACACTCACTACATTGTAGCAAAGTGTCATTTCTTCAGTGTTGTCACATGAATAGATACAATAAAATATTTACAAAAATGTGAGGAGTGTACTCACTTCTGTGAGATACTGTGTGTGTGTATATATATATATATATATATATGTTTTGTCTAAAGGCTCAATAAACTGTTCCATTAAAAAAGGCTTATTATTCCATATAATATTATTTCATAGTTGTGTTGTTATCAATTTGTTTATTGTTTTATTGTAGAATCATTTACATCAACAGTGATGAATCAGATGCGACTATGGCTAAAAACTACTCATGTGTCAGTCTATCGGAGTAGAATGTTAGTCATAAAGCTGATACTGTCAAAACAGCATGTGGCCCTTCGGAGCTTACCGCATTTAAACCCGAGCTCAGAATTAGCCGCGAGCTGGGTCTGTGACACATGCATATGCCCAACAGTGACTCATTACATATGTCCCACAGAGCGTCCACAGCCCCCTCGTCGACTCATGGTGCCTCAGAAAGGGGTGGAGTCTCATAAGCTTCGACTTCATTGGACGGCGGGGGGAGACGGCTCTTCCCCAGTGCGCTACTTCACCCTGCAGACATTAGAGCTGCCGGATGGCGAGTGGAAGATCCACACATCCTCTATCGGTCATAATAACACCTCCTGGGAGGTGGATAGGTAACACACACGCACATATCTCTCTGATTAGTCATAACTGCCTGTGCGGGCAACGGCTGGTACAAGAACAGTCACTATTTATAGCAAAATGTGCTTTAGCTCTGATAGACAGAAGACATTAAAATACACAGGATGGAGTTTTGACATGTATTATGGTAGTACCAGATTTTTAGTGGACTTATACCATGGTAATAGGCCTACAATATTTTTTGAAGTAGTTTTTTTCCCAGGTATGTACCACCATGTTTTTTGTTTTTACTTACACTATGGTAGTAACACGGTTGATTTTTTGTTTGTTTGTTTGTTTTATACCATGGTAGTTAGTGCTGGGCGGTATGGTATATATATGGTATACCGGGTTCAATTTCGAGACCGATATGTATTTTGCCATAGCTGTAGCTGAAAACAGCTGCTGTATCTATTCAATGGCCATAAAGCGCAATGTCAAGCATATAGAGAGGGGAATGAGCGTCACAGTTTTGTCTACTACTACACATACTGAAGCAAACGTGATGCTCGCAATGATTTCAGTGTCTGCTGTCTTACTCACTATACATGAACACATGAACTTCATCTGCAGAGCTGATTTCACCGTTTAATTTGATAAAACTATCGACATCATCGTCTTATCTTATACATAGGAAGTCAAAAGTCTTCACGACCCTGTCAAAATAAAAGTTTGGCAAACTTGAAATAACAGAAATATTACTATTGTACAATAGAGTGTACTTCGATTAATAGAGATAATCATAATAATAATAATAATAATAATTAAAGCACACAAACTCAAAGGTCTTCATTGAAATTACAAATTGCACAGTAAAAATGTAGCCTACTTATTAATATTATTAAATTAAATAATTAAATTCATTTAATTACATTTTAAACTAAATTGTTAGCTTTATGAACTGATTTGATTACATTTTTTTAAATACATTTTTATTTGTACTTACAATATATTCCCTGTACTCCTGACAGTAAAATATGCCAAAATAAAGGTCCAGTAAAAAAAATAAAAAAACGTGACATACCGTGAAACCGCCAGAATCTTAAAAAAAAAAAATGTGATATAGATTTTTGGTCAAACCGCCCAGCACTAATGGTAGTACCCATTTTTTGTTTTGTTTTTCTTTTGTTTTTCTCTGACACACCACAGTAGTGCTGTTTTCAGGGGGGAATTTACCCATTTACCATGGCAATACCATGTTTGTTTGGTTTAATTTTTTAGACGTGCCATGGTAGAACCATTTTCTTTTTGTGAAGAGTTTTTTTTTTTAAATGTGCCATGGTTATACCTTGTTTTTTTATATTTAGATTTGTACCATAAAAATTTGTTTAAAGGGATAGATCACCCAAAAATAAAAATTCTATCATCATTTACTCACCCTCATGTTGTTTCAAACCTGTGTAAATTTCTTTGTTCTGCTGAACACAAAGGAAGATATTTGGAAGAATGTTTTGCTAACCAAGCAGATCACGCCCCCCATTGACTACCATAGTATTTTTTTCTACTAACACCGTGTCTTAACCAGACACGATGCGATAAGATTCCAGCAACAAACAATTTGTCTGTCCACACCAGACACAACTCGACTATGAGACGCGATAAAGTCAATCAAAAATCACAGCCAATCATAAAATCGCGTGGACAGGCTTTCTCTGCAAGCTCCCGGCACTCACAAAGAAATGGATAAGTAATCAAATTCATGAATATTACACCATTTTAACATTATTAAAAATACATACTGAGTTACTGAAACAATCTTTGTCATAAATACGCTTCACAATGAGTTGACAGTTTGAATGTTCTACTTTTAGTACGGCTATAATAGACAGAAAATGATATTCAAACTCACATTAGTCAGTTTTAACATTAAATAAAGCACCTGGGATTATCATTACCATACTTTGGGTTGTTGTTCCAACCACGACGTCACAGAAAAATAGAAAACCATTTAGAAACTGTTTCTAAAATAGAATTTTTGTGTCGCCTTTGCGACTAATTAGGACAAAAACTCAGATTAACATGGAAAAGGTACCTTTTATACCGTGACATGGGATAAAAGGTAACGTATATTTCATTTTTCTGCAACCTTGCGGCTGGAACAACAACACAAAGATAATGATAATCACAAAATGATAATGATAATGATAATCTCACGTACTGTTTATGTGCTTTATTTAACGTTAAAAGCGTCTAATGTGAGTTTCAGTATAATTTTGTGTTATTTATAGCCGTCCTGAAAACAACAATGGACAATTCACCTCAGATATTCAAAATAAATAAAAGGAAACAAGAACGTTTCAACACTGAGTGCTTTTACATGCACGTTCTTAAGCCGATTATGCTTAATAAGCTGACAATGAACGTGGTCATGTAAACGCGGTAACCCGTTTTCTTTTATCGGAGTAAGGTCATAAACGGCTTAAGCATAAACCGGTTGGAACAGGTAGTTTTTTGCCTCTTACCCCGATTTTGCGCAGCATGTAAACGCATTAACCTCCTTTCTGTCGGCTTATTGAAGTGCGCATGTGTGATACGTGACAGAAACGCATCCTTAGTGCAGATTTAAACGCATTCAGACAGAGCGAGCGTTTTGCAGGAAAGGAAGAAGGAAATAGATCACAAACGCAGACTCTTTCAAGACCCAGAATATTGTAAAAAAAAAAATCATCTCTCTTGCAGCAGAAGTAGAAGTGGTCTGCATGTAACTGCATGAGAGAATAATAATTGAGCTGTAAGTTTCCCGCTGACATGTTGCAAGCTTTATTTAACATCACAACTGACATAACATATGAAATACTCTGAGTCAGAAACGCAAATGATTATTTTTGACGTCCCTACAGGGAAATAAGCCAATTTATTAATAAAGTCATGTAAATTCGGTTTACTTGTGTTGTCAGTTTACTGGTTTGCATGTAAACGGGGAAAACTGGTTATTTCAATAAGCTAATATTTGTGAGTTATCAGCTTACTGGTGTGCATGTAAACATGCTCACTGTCAACTCATTGTGAACAGACAAGTGTATTCTGACAAAGATTGTTTCAGTAACTCAGTATGTATTTTTAATAATGTTACAATGGTGTAATATTCATGAATTTGATTATGTACTTATCCATTTCGTTGAAGAGAGAGCTCGCCCACTTGTTCTTGTGATGGTCTGTGATTTTTGATTGACTTTATCGCGTCTTATATTCATGCTGCGTCTGGTGTGGACAGACACATTTTTTGTTGCTGGAATCTTATCGCCTTGCGTCTTAACCCAGCACTATTGGGTAGAGTGTTTGGCCGAATGCGTGCCATGCGAAACACTGGCACTCGCAATTTTTAAAAAGTTGCTATCTATACATATTCCACATGGAAAACAGCGATAGATGGACTGATGCCGAAGTTCAGGCACTTCTCAACCAATCATGCCTCCAGCTGTTGGCGTTGTTGAATGCTGCGCTTAAATTATGTCACTGTCTGTCGGCTTATGTCAACCAGGAAAACAGCCCTAGTATAGTTCCATAACTGAGTTTCTATTACTACCTGGTGTGAAAGCCCTTATTTATTAACATGATATATGTCAAAGTCCCATGGTATTGATAACATCAGTTTGCCACTGGGTTTGAGAGTCAGGATGAGACAAGGGGTGAAAATAAAACACCCTCAATTGAACTGAATCAAACAAAGCTCTTCAATCTAAAAGAATGAAATTACACAAAATATGTAGGACATTTTATATTATGGACATGCAGTGACACTGATGAGACATCATTAAGAATAAAAAGAGAGAGAAATCGATGGACAGATAGAGTGAGAGAGAGAGAAACTGCAATTATAATCAGACTGACCATCAGGTGGCCTAATGTCTAATCACACATCCATTCAGCTCCACCCGCTCACTAACCTGTTTTCTGCTCTCACTTCTCCAGTACTGCAGTACTAGCTTATATTTTTTGCCCCTGCCTGTCCGTTCTTCTCATCATCACCTGTCTGATTCATGCTGTCATCTTTGTTCACATCTCTAAATGTCCACTTGAATTAAGGCGAAAGGTATATTGAGCTAAAGCACTCGCCTTCCCGTAACACCATCTTTCTCAACCTGTTTTGTAATGGAACCATGGGAGCATTTCTGCATTCAGTACCACTTGATTACCCACAGCCTAGATGCCTGTCCATTTAATTACCCACATATGCCTTTCTCTGACATTCAATGACTCATCATAAGCCATCTTTTACTGC